>CM031234.1:254013738-255213738 GCA_018340775.1 Taxus wallichiana var. yunnanensis
CCATTATTAGCCTCTTTCATCTATCACCGTAATGATTTGGAGCCATGTGGTCTTTCATTACCTTCCTAGCCTTGACCTTAAATATGGGCACAAGGGCTCTGCCCATAGCATTTTCCTTATAGATAGGTTCTCCTTCTTGGTGAGAACCCCACGATAATTATATCCATTACCCTCTTATGCACTTGTTGGAAGAACGCCACGGGTCCATTGGTGTGTCTTGTACATCTTTTCATCCCCTATTAAGTGGTCTACTTAGTTATATACCTAGATCTTCCCCTGTTAAAATTTTTGGATGCATATACAGACTGATCCCTCGAAGGACAGTTGTTCATGTAATACAAATATAAACGTAGATTGATCCCTTGAAGGACAACTATCATGTATATTCTACCATTATTTATCAAAAAAAGTAGACCACTCCCTCAAAGGATGGCTACTTTGTTATATCATGGCAACGAAGGCTTCCCGCATTGATCAAACTTCTATTTCGTAAAAATTCATAAGCAAACATTCGAAGAAAGATTCCCACATTAATCAACTTTCTCATATATTGTAAACTTCCAAGATTGATCAGTTTGCACCTCTTACCTTCTCCCAGAGTTGGGGCATAGTCCTAGGGAAATCCACCTATGGAGAACCATCTTCCTACATACAAGTCACATCTACACCCCTTGGTCGTGTCGACTATAGGTGCATAAGTTCATTCATCCATATTTTCCCCTGATCTTTGACATAACTAGCTATTATGGGTTATGTGTTAACACTTGTTATGGTCACATGTGCATTGCGTTACGTGGATCCCCTTCTCGTTTACCTCCACTACAGTTGGAGGCATCATTTTCCCACGTGTTCTTTGATACATCATAACATTGTTTGTACCCATAGGTTGTCAATTAACAAGTTACATTCTATTCTAATTTGTCATACCTATCTCTTTCTTCTTATCCCAATCACCAACCACATCTATCATCTACATGTTATCTATCCAAAATTTCACATTTCTAAACATCATCAATCACATCTATTATCTGCATGCTATCTATGAATATTTCACATGTTTTAAACATCATCAATTATCCATCACATCCATTTTTAATCAACATTTTCCAATAATCATATATCATGTAAATAATATCCAATCACATATATACATTCTCATCATCATCATCAAACAAATAAAATTAAACACATATCATCATTATCTCACATCCACATAAACATCACCATAAATCAAACCATCACATCATATAATGATACATGCTTAACCACAAAAATCATGTATATATATCATATATCGTCAAAATAAAGTGTCTCAATACATCATTGACCTCTAAGGGTCCTCTCTCAAAGCAGATATGTCATCAAAACCATTGAAGTTAACATCAGAAAGCCTAAAGTCTTTCCCTATGAGGTAGTCCCTCTATCTATCTCTTGGCCTCATCTCCTCCGCCCTAACCCTCATCTTGATGTGGTTGCACCATGCTAAATCGCACTCCCGTGATGGCCCTACTCTAGACGCCCCTTGTCGTTGTAGATACTCCTATTATTTTAAAGTCTATGGTAATTTCTTTATCACTATCTACTCATAGTACTTCACCTCTATTGCCAAGGCCCTATATTGATCCATCGATATCATATCAAGAGGCGCCACCTATCCCGCTCCCGTGGTGCTACCAATACACTACTAGCCGACTCTTTTGCCAATATAGTAACAAGATTTCTGAATTAGACCCAATATGCCTCCCTCCATCTTTGGTATTGGTCCCTATCTTGGATGGCTCGGTCCCTCTCCTGAGTCACTACGTCTCTCTTCCCGTCGAAATCTTTGCGCCTCCCGCCGAATGGTATCTCGCTTTATCCTCACTCAAGCCAACTCGTGCGTAGCTCCGCCATATTTCAGACTCCCCTTCTTCACCATCCACACCACCTCCAAGATACACCTCCTCCTTTTTCTCTATCTCCACCACATCGTCATCAACCCTCTCCCCTTCCTCCCCTACCACCGAATTCACCCATTTAGTAGTCATCTAATCCTCAAACCCAACACCAACTCCCGCGTCGTCATCATCTTCAAACTATGTCAGAGCCTCCTCTAATGGATCCATCATAATGGGACTCGGTAGATCCTGTCTCTATCCTCTCACCTATAAAAATAGGCTCCTCACAATCAAGCTGTTTGCATGACACAAGCTGTCTGCATCGCACCCTATTAAACTACATGACCTCGATCATCTCAATCTTGTTGTTTCACCAATAAGTATGCAATAAAATAGATAAGGTAAAAGACAAGGAGGAATACCGTGATATGTTGGTTGAAGGTTGATTGTGTGTGTTACTAACTTTATCCAAACCGATTATAGAGAACTCCTTTTTGTTCGGGAAGGACTACTATATATATACAAAGCATACCACCAAATAATATTAAATAGAAAATGAAAATGGATTGCCTAGCGATTTCTAGTTGGGAAGTGTGATACTTCCTAGATGGTTGTCAATCCTTTTTTTATCAAATCAATGAAAGTAAATACGAGAAATAAAGGTCCTATTTCTAACACTTTGAATTAGGTATCTCAAAACTAGATTAAGCAACAAACTAGATTAAGCAAATTATTAAAATCTAAACTAATCTATCATCAAGCAAGGTATGTTTCTAGCCAGGTCACATGGGTGTTAGGTAAGGTCACAGAGGTATCTGGTAAGGTCTAGGTGGAGTTTAGGTGATTTTAGAGGCAATTTGGTGAAGGTTAGCAGAAAATCCAGTGATCGATATCGGTTTGGTGACCTGATGCCTCAGAGAGAGGGGAACCGACGGCAGTTAAGGTGATTGGTGTTAGTAGGGGAAATTTGATAGTAAATTATTAAACAAAGGTTTTTAGGCTCTCTGTGATTACACAGAGACAGAGAGTAATATGGTTTGGGTGATAATATGGTTGAGAAGACTCGGGGATACTAAGAAGGAGGTTTAGAATGGTGAAAAGTCTTGGGATAGTTGAATAGTGGGTTGTGGGAGGAAGGTGATGTATAGGCAACAAAGGAAAATAAACTACTAAAAGAAACCAGAGATCTACAAAAGGAATAAGTAAAATGATTAGGATCACAATACCTACTTGATGTCCTATAGATCTTGGGAGGTGGAGTAGGACAATAGTTGATCCATGAAGAAATTTTGTGCTCAGTGTCGCGGTAATACTTTAAGAGTGTTCCCAGTGAATATCCCAATGCTCTGGAAGGGCAAAAGGTTGTTTTTCTTGCATTGTGGTTGTGTGTGTTCATTATCTGGATGTAGGAGGGCTTGAAGATTCACGTTTGAATGTAATCAGGATCTAATAATTGAATGAACAACCCGTGTAAAGAGTTGTGAAAGTGTATATAAGGTAACCGATGGTGGTTAGGTGACCGACGTTGGTTGAGGGATAACCGGCGTCGGTTAAGGCAGGAAAGTCTAGGTTTACCAAAAATAGGTAGATCTTTACTATTTTTGGCGTGATTTTGATTGAGTCCACTTAGGGAAGTGGATTTCACATGAGAGAAGGCAGGAAGGTCATAGAAGAAGTCCAATTAGGTTTAGGAAGAAGTCTTAGTTAGTTAGGTTAAGTGGTGACTCAACATTGGGATTGATGACTAGTCTTTGAGAGTGATGACTCCGTCATTGTGAGTTAAATGCCCCTGGAATGTGTCCAGGGTGAGGTGTCACGATGAGGTGGAGGTGTGATGGTAAAATTATCTTAATTACAATAATTAAATTAATTAATAATGTGAGGATGAATATTATTACAGGATGAAGGGGTCATGATTAATTAAATATATTACATTAATTTATTGAAGGGGACGAAGGGGAGTGTGACCCAAATTTGGTGTCTACATTTTCCCCTTTTTTTCACGTAGCTTGTATTGGTAAGCGATGCTGACAAAAATAGGGAGTTGATGTCCCAGGTATAAGCAGAGGTTAGGTTACCCAAGTAGGGCTAAAGGTGATCCCCCTCAAACTACGAACCGACGAGGTTAGAAAAGTAGTCGGGGAGTGGTTTTATAAATAGGTGAGTGATGAAAGTGAGGGTTGGTAGGTAAGGGTATGGTCATTTTTGGTAATGGGTTATGGTCATAGTGGGTAATGGGTAATGACAATCGAACACACACACATGTATAAATTGTGATATGTTACCAGGTGGAAGAGCTTACAAACTCTACGTTGTCAAAAGGGCATAGGTTTATCCAAATGAGGTTGAAGTGATTCAGGTATCCAAGGTATAGGATATGGTCATGAAACACAACGAGGGTGGTGTAGGAACAGGTAATAGGTTTTGTTCCATGGCACCAAAGGTATGGTCGGGGATAATTAGGCAAGGTAAGGTCATTAGGCTAAACAACATGGGTAACAACATCGCAAGGTATAGCGAGTACACAAATTCAAATGTCACAAAAGGTGATTTAGGTCAGGTATGTAGGTCAGGGCATAGGTAAGGTCGAGGTATAGGTAAATAACATGTCCCTAAATGCAGTTAAGGAAATGTACATGTAATGTAGGCTTGCGGGTAGGGTGTAATAGGTGTTGGTAAGGTCAAAAGTTGTTGGATCAATAATGGTTTTAGGTAGAATGGGCATGGGGTGGGTCAAATGGTTATGTTAGGTGATGATTAAGTTTTAGGTCATTTAGGCATGGTTGAGTCAGGTATAGGCATGGTGGAGTTTAGGTGAGTTAGGTAGTCGAGGTCATGTAGGCATGATGGAGTCAGGTATAGGCATGGTGGAGTCAAGTACAAGCATGGTGGAGTCTAAGTGATTTAGGTAGTTGAGGTCATGTAGGCATGATGGAGTCGGTACATGCATGATGGAGTCAGTCACATGTGTGGTGGAGTTAGGTATAGGCATGGTGGAGTCTAGGTGATTTAGGCATTCAAGGTCATGTAGGCATGATGGAGTCAGGTATAGGAAGTTGAGGTCAAGTTTTTTTGCATTTGATTTAATTTCCAAGTTATTGGTAGTATGGAAAATAAATGATGATGTATATGTATGTTGGGGTGTGAATTTCCAAATATTTGATATTATGGAAATGTGAAATGATTGACGTATGATATGGTGATGTTATAAAATGGTAAATATGTATGTTGTTATGATTGTTTAATTTCCAAGTTTTGTGTAAAATGGAACCTAACTAGGGTAAAATGTGAATATAAAAGGGGAAAATTGGTTAGGGAAAAGAATGGCTAAACTAACCTCCAAGGGCCCCATGCCCTCAAAGTGCTTCCTACATAGCCCCGATGAAAAGGGCCTCAGGCTGATGTAGTTCTCCCATAAGCTAGGGAAGAATATGATGAGGTAGAGGAATGGGTCAATATGTTTTAGGCATGATTGAGTCTAGGTCATTTAGGCATGGTTGAGTCTAGGTCATTTAGGCATGGTTGAGTTTAGGTCATAGGCATGGTTGAGTATAGGCATGGTTGAGTTTAGGTCATAGGCATGGTTGAATTTATGTCGAATAGGCATGGGTGAATTTAGGTCGAATAACCGTGGGTGATTTTGGTGAAAGAGGAATTCCTAAAATGTAGGTGTCAAAGGTCTGGTCTTGTGTAGGAGAATCAATAAGTAAGAAAAAAAGGTGAATGGTAAGAGGAGACAAAAGAGCCACCTAATTGATAAGAACCATTACGAGTCTATCATACCAAAGATTGGCGTATGAACATAAAACCCTAAAGGTGTTGCATGATTGACTATTCTAAGGGTGAAGAAGGTCACATGATCATGAAATGTCACATTTGCGGCACGTCCCTTGAGTAGGCATAAATTAGAAAGGAAAGGTGGTGAGGTGAAAGAAGTTGGTTGAGCATAACCTGGTGTGAGACAACATGCCTCTTTGGCAAGAGACCCAAGATCAAAATAGGCAAGTCCATGATGAAAAAAGTCATCTTTTTCTTTTTGCTTTTGTTTTTATAGACTGATCGATGCGGGAAGTCTATGTGGGATGAATAGAATATCTCCTTGAGGTCTTCATGAAGCTGATTGATGCAGGAAGCTTCAGAATATTTTATTTTATTTTATTTTTGTAGGAATAGTCTTCTTTTTGTGATAGACTATGTACAATATGGCTAGCTTTGTATAGTTGTCCTTTGAGGAGAGAGTCTATTTATAATCAAGATAGAAATATTAGATGTCCTTTTTGAGGGAGTCATCTTTTTGCTAGAAGTTTGACTCAAGGAGTTTGAGATTGAAAATCTATATTACTTTTGAATTGTTTTTGGACTTTTAGGTCATGGACAAGACTATAGAGAAGTATAGGCTTCTTTTATGAAGACAAAACCATAGCACACAAGGGTTAGCTTATGAAAGAGAGGTTTTAAGTAATGAACGACCATGGGATTCCATCCTGAAAAGGATGAAAAGTATCCATGAGAATCATGCCATGAGTAGAGTCGTGGTACTCATATTGAAGATAAGGCTAAAAGGTGTGAGTAATCCACATGATTCTTGCTTAGTCGTTGATCCTTAAAATAGGTAAGTGGAAGGTGAATGGTGCTCAAGGACAAGTTTTTAATAGACATAATATGATTTAGGACTTGATTAAATAATAGAATGGTCAAAAATGCAAGGCATTGAGGGGCTAGGTTGGGTTTACCTTCGAGTGAATACAAATGATAAGCACTTGATCCATAGGTATGAGTAGTGATATAGGGTCCAAGCCAATTAGGAGCAAATTTTCCCGTTTACTTTTCTTCACTTTTATTACATGTTGATTCTCCTTTAAGGACGAGGTCACCGACTTAGAAGGTTCAATATTGGACATGTTTATCATAAGCACATTTGATACGTTTTTGGTAGATTTGGAGGTGATCGAGAGCATTGAGATGACGTTTCGTCTAATAACTTGAGTTGTGCCAAACGGTCCTAGTGAAAATCATCATCATTGAGCATATCTTTGAGTGAGATACAAAGAGATGGAATTTGTACTTCAAGAGGTAGGACACCTCTATACCATAGACCAAAGAAAGGTGTGGCAATAGTTGAGGTATGAATACTAGTATGATAAGCCCATAAGGCAAAAGGAATGTGCGTGTGTCAATCCTTTCCAGTATGTCAACCACTTTCATAAGAATTTTGTTTAAGGTTTTGTTGGTTGATTCTTCTTGGCCATTTGTTTGAGGATAGTAAGGTGAAGAAAAATTGAGTTGAATGCCGAAGGCATCATAGAGTTTCTATAGGTTTTTTTTTTTAATTATTTTTCGTTATCAGTGATGAGGCGGTGAGGACACCAAAGCGACAAATGATGTGATGATTGATGAACTCACATATTTTCTCAACTTTTTAGAAATAAGAGGTATGGCTTCCACCCATTTAGTGTAATATTCGGTAGTGGTAATAATACATTGATGACATTGGGAAGAATGAGGATTGATCTCTCCGACAAGATCCAAACCCCATTGAGAGAAAGGCCAAAGGTTTTGTGTGACCTGTAAGGCGTGACTAGGGGTGTGATGAAGATTAACATGTTACTAACACTTCACACAATGTTTGACATAGTCACAACAATCAAGGTTTAGGGTTGGCCAATAATATCCCAGAGAAAAATGCATTTAACGATAGCTAAACCACTTTGAAGTGAACCCCACAAATTCGTCATGAACTTCCTTGATAGTGTAGGGAATTTCAGAACTCGTAAGACATTGTAAGAGGATAGCATCAAAACCACATTTATAAAGAAGACCACCCATGATGACATAGCGAGAGACACTTTTGAGAAAGGCTCGTTGTCCATTATGAGTAAGATCTAGAGGCAAGATGGAAAGGGAAAGGTAGTGATAAACTACTTATGCAAAGGTCTTGTGGGTCAATTTCAATGGTTCTTTACAAGGTTGACGTCTCAAAATAGATAAGAGAGTGATTACAACCTTTATATTGTGACAAAGATTTTCGAGTTGAAGGGCGAAGCCGGGATTTGAGAACCAAGATAGGTCATGGTATCTCGCAAATTTATTAGTGAAATGCAGGGTGGTTTGAAGTTCATAATGGTCAAAGGTAGTAAAAATTATGTCAACATGATGCTTATACTTTTGAAGTATCTCGTTACGACACTGGTATATACCATTAACTTGGTTCACAACCAATTGAGAGTCGCCAAAGATATTAATTGATTTAACGTCTAAGGCTATGGTGGCTGAAGACCTAACACGAGTGCTTCATATTCGGCAATATTGTTAGTATAATCAAAATCTAGTTTGAAAGATAATGGCATAGGCTCACCATCAAGAGGAATGAGGATAACTCGACACCACCCCCACGCTGACATTTAGAACCATCAAAGAATAAGGTCATCTAGTAAATGGTATCATCCAAAGAGAGGGTAGTGATGGATTCATCAGGGAAATTAAAGTTAGAGGATTGATTTCTGGAGAGAGGTGCATCTATAAGTTGGTCAACAATTGTTTGTCCTTTGACAAACTTTTGATGGGTGAATTCGAGGTCTAGGTTTGCAAGAAGCATGAGCCAACATGCAACATGTTGTTGTTGGTAGGAATTAGCATACATGTAATGTAAGGGGTCAGTATTGGTGACAACAAAGGTTTTGTGGTTAAGAAGTAATGGTGAATTTTAGTGGCAACAAAAATTAAGGCTAAATAGTGTTTTTGTGTGAGTATATCTAGTTTCGTAGTCTAAAAGGTATGACTTATATAATAAACCGCTTGTTCCCTGTGTTTCTCGTCATGATGAGCGAGCATGACACCCAGGGAATGATCAGTAGTAGAAATGTAAAGGTAAAATGGTTGGTCATCCTTAGGGGGAATGAGTATAGGTGGTTGGAGGAGGTATTATTTTAAGGCGTTAAAGGATTTATGGCATTCATCATCCCATTTGAAGGAGACATCCTTTTTGAGGAGATGATGAAATGGATGGCAATGATCAAAAAGATGCAAAATAAAATGATGAATAGATTGCAACTTTCCTTGCAAACTACAAAGTTGATGAAGGTTAGTAGGTGGAGGCATTTCAAGAATAACCTTGATTTTAGCAGGATCAACTTCTATGCCCACGTAAAGAAATAATAAAACTAAGGAGCTTTCTAGAGAGAACAACGAAGACACACTTCTTAGGTTGAAGGTGAACACAATACTTGATGAGACGATCGAAGATGACCTTAAGGACTTGTAAGGTGTTTAGCCCGATGTTTGGATTTGGCAAGAATATCATCAACGTAATCTTCCAATATACGATGCATAATGTCATGAAAGATATAATTCATAGCCTGTTGATATGTAGCACCAACATTTTTAAGGCCAAAGGGCATGACACGATAATAGAAGGTCCCCCAAGGAGTGATAAAGGCCCTTTTATGTTGATATGCAGGGTAGGTAATATTTGATTATAACATGAGAAACCGTCCATGTGTGATAGCATTTCATTTCCGTCGGTGAGATCAACTAGTTGGTCAATACTAGGCAAAGGAAATTCATCTTTGGGCAAGCTAAGTTAAGGTCATGGAAATCCATGTAAATGTGGAGTCCCCTGTGTCTCCTTATGACATGAACAATGTTAGAGATCCATTGGGGATAATCAATGGGTAGGTTGAAGGAAAGCAAAAGGAGGAGGCTGCAGTTCCTCTTTGATAAGAAGGGAAATGCGAGAATGCATTTTTGCATCTTCTGCTTCACGGGTTTGGCCTTAGGAATAGTTATGATATTATGGACCACAATGTTTGGGTCAATACCGAGCATATCAACGTAGGACCAAGCAAAAGCGTTACTATGATCCGGAGAAAATAAGTAAAATCTTCTTGTTTAGTAGTATCTAAAGATTGGCCTATTTTTAGAATGTGTAGGTCATCCTGAGTGTGAATATTGATTTCGATGGTTGATTCATTCAACATGGTTTGTGTCTTAGAAGGTAACCCTGGTGAATATAAGAATCTTCCGCACCAAGGTAGGTGAGAATAGACTCATCATCCTGACATTGAACGACATTAATAGAAGGTGTATCGTCATTGATCATGTCAGGATACAGGAAGGGAAGAGAAGAGGGAGCCTCGCCATCTCGTTGATAAGTTAGAGGTCCCAGGGAAATGGTGTTCACGATTTTTTAGGAGGAATGGATTTTGGATCCATAGACTCGTAGGTGAAGGTGGTGAAGTTGGTGAATGGGGTGGAGAAGGTTTATCGTCCTTAATGAGTTCGACTTGAGCCTTCTTGGGAGATGGTTTAGCAAATTCAATACCACTGCGGTCTTTATGCTTACGAGTGGTGCATGGGATGATAGTATGGTGACCTTGTTCATAGAAACCAAATTTGAAGCCCTTCCAAGCATAACGATGGAGGAAGGTGTGGGTGAAGTGGCGGTTGGTGAGAGATTGAAGATCGAGATGAAAATGTTCAAGTTTGGGAAGGTGGCTTGGGAGAGTAGGTATAAGCATCAAGTCCCCATACGTTAAGTTGGTGTGAAGGTGGGGAGGACCATAAGGGAAAACCTCTCCTATGTGGTGATCATAACGGGGATGTTGGTGAAGTTTACCATACTCTCGAGGAGTAAGAAATGTGTTAATATTGTAAAGGTGGTACTCCCCTAGAGTGAGGCGTTGAAAAAAACCTTCTAAGGGGTCAATAGTTTAAATGTGGGTAATGTCAATAAATGAATTACTGGACATTTTGGAAGAAGAAGCATTGGTTGGTTGAGAAGTAGATGGGTTAGTTGTAGAAGTAGTGGAAATAGAGGAGTTATGTGTGAAAGAGGTAACTACCACATTGGTGGATGGGGCCGTGGGTGAAGGGGAAGTGGTAGCGGTGGTAGATTCCTTAATCGGTATAAGGACATCATTTGGTCGATATAACATGTTACAGGTCTAGAATGGTGAAGGGTGTAAGGTTGAAGGAACACAACCCATGGCGCGGATCCAAGGTCGGCCAAGCAACATGTTATACTAGAATTTCCCCTCTAAGACATAGAATAATTCTAGAATGGTACGGGGCCCACACGAATGTGGAAAATGATGGTGTCAAGGGTAGAATTCATGGCATCATTGAATGAACGCAACATAACTGGGTTATTATGCATGTAATTGGCAAGGATGCACATTTGGTTATACGCATGGGAAGAAATGATGTTGATATTGGTACCACCATCAATCATAACGCGTCGAACGCGTATATTATCAATGTATATGGAAATGAATAGGGCGAGATCAAGATCATCTGATTGGAGAGGTATAATCTTGTCGTCAGAGAAACTAAGAGCAACTACTTGATGAGTGGTAGTGGGTGCAAAGGAAGGGGATGAAGTGGTGAGAGAGGCCACATGGTGAGGAGTGATAATGGATGCCACAAGAGTAGGGTCATTAGGTAAAACCTCAATAGATTGTAGAACCTCAATGAGGGCCTGTCGATGAGACTTAGAGGTTTGGACCAGGTCATACAAAGACATTTTGAGAGGAGATTGGTGTAATTGTTTAATCATTGTATGATGGGAAACCCCGTCAAAAATAGGGTATGTGGGTCCACGAATGGTGATTTTTGGTACGAGTTGCAGATGAGATATTGGGTAAAAGAGTGGTAGATGGGATGGTTGTTTTCTCCTTTCCTTTGTCCTTCTAGGCTCGAGTGGTAATGTTAACCATATTAATATGTGGTAAAGGAGAAAGTGAGTCGTGATAGGTGTAGCAACATGACAAGCAAAAATATGGTGAGGGCATATACTAGTTTTGTGAAAAGAATGTAGTGCATTGGCATTTTGGTAGAGGTTTAGCTAGCTCTCTTATGCAGACCATATTGATCTCAAATATTGGATGAGAATAAAAGGGTTGTGAAGGGGAGATGAAGGTCGCTAAATAAGTAAGGGATGAGGGTGTGTGGTGATAGGTGGAGGTGGAATAGGGTCCTCATCTAAAAGATCATCATCATCAAAGTTTTCTTCGGGAGGACATAGTTGGAGAAGAACAGTCTTAAGAGCCTTACAATTTTCTACATCATGCCCTGGCACATGATGGTAAGCGTAAATTTTTGTATCGTCAAACCCCTCGGTTTAGGTTTGAGTGGGTTGTAAGGTCTAAGTGGTGGCAATGTGATGACATAGGTTTCCAAAAGGTTAGCTAAGATGTTGGTGTAAGACCCAATGGATCACAATGTGAAGTAAGTGTGGGTCTAGATGAAAGTGTGGGTGATTTTGGTGGGAGAGGCACCATAGGAGGTGGAATCAGAGGTTGAGTCAATTTGACCACCTATTTGGTAAGTAATATGGTTTTAGGTTTAGATTGCACCTTCTTGGGTAAAGATGTAGCAGATGAACTAGTGGTTGAAAGTGGTGTAGGTTTAACTACCTCTCGGAGGGTAGTTGGTTTTGGACTTTGGTGGCACCTTCTTAGCTAAAGGTAAAGAAAAAGTGTGTGATATAGAAGGGAAGGGAGATGGTGGAAGAGGATGAGTTACCCAAGAGGATAATGGAGGTGCGATGAAGGCTATAGGAAAAGGCAAGGTGGAAGGTATTGGTTGAAGAAAAGGGAATATCATAGCTAATGATGAGGATATTGGAAGTGGTGTAGGTATAGGTGATAGAAAGGATGCAAGTGATGGTGAAGGCATAAATTGTGTAGGTAATTTGGGTGTAACATAGGATCGTGATGAGGAGGTGGGTTGTTGTGCTTTTGGTTTATCTTGGGTAGGAGGCTACTTGGCTAAGGTTGATGGGTGGGGTCCTAGGATGGATGGATAGGGTGAATGTAACAGAGGGGTAACGTGCAAAGCCAGTGTATGCGGCCTAAGAGATTAGGTCTTCCTCTTATGTGGGGGACTAGTCTTTACACTATCTTGTGAGGACATGGCTAAATCAAGTTTTGACAGGGGTATGGACTAGGCTTGATGTCGGCATGACTCCCAATGTGGCAATGGGTTTGGACATGGAGGAAGATATAGATGTAGGTAAGGCTTTAGGCATTGGAAAAAGTTCAGTCGATGGTAAAGGTTTAGGTGTGGGCGAGGGTGATGAAGAAGAGGTTACTATATAAGCGGCATGGGCATGGTTGGTTTGGTTTTCTAAAACACCTTTGGATAGATCATGGAAGTATCAACAAAAAAAATTTGCATATGAGTTGAGAAAGGTAGTCGAAGGCATCCCCAAAGCATGGAATTATCGACATAATCCAAGTGGTCAACCAAATGTGAAAATGACACCGTTGTATGAGGGGATGATGTTGATTTGGTAGTGATCATTGTAAAGAATGTCCGTGAGACAGGAAATGGTTGGCTTGGACTGGGTAAAGAGCCAAGAAAATTAACAGGATCCTTAAAAGCCAATGGATAATTGTCACTAATAGGAAGGGGCACTGCTGATGGATCCCTTGTGGGTAGAGGAGATGACAAGTAGGATGAGGTAAGTACATATTTTGGTTAAGAGGAAGGTAAGTATGAATCTCCCATGGGTAGGAGAGTAAATATTGCGGGTTATTCATCAAGTTAAGCGGTGTGTGGGGAAACTATCTCAAAGAGATATGGTAGACTCCTTCGTGGGTGAAGGGGGAGATAAGGGAGACTCCTCTATGAGTAACAAAGCGAGATGAAACAAGTCCCTCTGTGGATGAAGGAGCTCGTGCAAGAATCTCCTTGATAGATGCAGTAGGAGAAGATTGAGGAAGGGCTAGTATGATGTCAAAAACAACATGAACCTCACGAACGTTATTGTCATTGGTTGAAGATTCGCTAGTTTGGTTAGATGACATGGTGTGGTTTAGAAACAGTTTCTTGAAGATGTGAAGGTTCTGATTATCCGGTGTGTTAGGGTTATCCAAGACGAGATCTCCACTATCTAACATTTCTTGGATGATATTTTTGAAATTTATACATTATTGTCGTTATGACCTTTAACGCGATGATAGTTGTAGTAATCATTTTCTTTATACCACGCAGGCATAGGACGGGAAGGGTCAAAACCAGTATGTGGTTTGATGGGTGGAAGAGTGATTTCTCTAGATTTTAAAAGTTTTTCTAAAACTGAAGAATAGGGTTCTCATATGGGAGTGTATTTTTATTGCTCCGCTTGAACTGAAAATCCTCAACAGGAGAAAGGTTGGAAGAAGGCTTTGATTGGTTGGATGGGTGAGATGGGCGGATTTCAAAACTACCACGTGGGCAAATCCTTTTTCTTTGGAGTAATTATTTTGTGGTTTTGAAGAAGAAGAGGTATCATTTGATTTAAATGCAACGCGTTGTTGATATGCAATTATATCTTCTTCTCTTAAATGGCACAAATTTCAAGTTTTCGGGCCCTGGTGAACGCCTCGTTCGAATGTGTGGAAGGTTTGAACTTGGAGAGTCGACGATATGTGCCTTGCACAAGCCCTAGTGATCAAATCTACTAACTATGTTTGAGGTAGTTGAAAAATGAGCTGGTTGATTAGGCTTCACCAACGAGCAACAAAATTTGCAACAGATTCATCTTCGTATTGTCGTGTAGCAGTACAAGTCGGTCATGGTGACTTTCTTGATGATCTTGATAGAAAATTGGTCTAGGAAAGCTTGAGTTACTTGGTTGAATGAGTAAATGGAGTGCCTAGGTAGACTACTATACCAATCCAACGCAGTCTGTCAAGGACATTGGGAATGTTCGTAAGAGCAAAGCATCATCATGAGTGATCAGATAACACCCATGTTTAAAAGACTGTAAGTGTTGTTGTGGGTCTTCTTTGCTATTGAATCAGTTGAATTTAGGCATTTCCCAATGTGTAGGGTATGGATGAATCAAAATGGATGGGTGAATGGGCTCATTACAAATCTTGTCATATGTCAGAGAATTACGTGAGCTGGAGACAAATGCTTCCAATGTCTGCATCTTTTCCATCATCATTTTGATAAGATCGTTAGTAGGTTGTGATGACTAGGCACCCCTACAGTATAAGGGGGTAGATGATGAAGGTATGACGTGGGCGGTATCTAGTATATGGCGGGTCTTGAGTACAAAAATTGTGAGAGAGGAATAGATGCGAGTGCAAGTATCACGAACAAGCGATAGATGAGATAGGGGTTGTTGGTGATAAGTGTAGGTAGGTGGAGTGGATGTAACAAATCTCGTAGTAATTGGAGGAAGAGCGTGGGATGGAGAGGACAATGTTTTGGAAGGGAGTATGGTTTTCCGACACCATGGGTGGCTAAGATGCAATAGGTATACGAGAGGTAAGAGTGCGAAATAGGCCTACATTTAGGGCAATTGATGAAGGAATGGTTGACACCACATGAGTAAGCGATGTCAAAGGCATGATAGATGCTACGGGTGCAACATATATCGATGATGTAGGGTCAAGTTAGAGCACCACAGGTGGTAAGGTGGAAGAGGGTAAGGCTGAGCTAGTAGTAGTTGATGTAGAAGTGGATGCGAGGGTAGGAGGAATAGACATAGGAATGTCATATACAAGTGCCCGATGAATCCCGAGTGGATAAATGGGCTAAATAATATTGTAAAGCAACGGGGTTTTGTCAAGGAGTCTTGTCAAACTCCTCATCAATGGTATTGATGATGATATGCTGATTGGGATCCATAGGTGATAGAATGGAAGGCGACAATGGGCTAGGCGGGAGCGGCGACTGAAGGCTAGCGTGGAATATGAGGGCGTTGGTTTAGCTATGAGTCAAAACCATGTGAGTTATAGTAGACTTGGTAATTTGATCTTTGTAGATGACACAAAAGCATAGAAGGAATGGAGAAAATAATTCTAGAAGGTGGCGGTCGATGTTTTAATTGAAAAATAAAACACGAGAGACCGGACGGTGGTTAGGTAACCGATGTCGGTGACGAGAGAGAGGGTAACCGATGATCGTGATGAGGACCGATATGGGTTCTTGTGGAAAATAAAAAGATTTGTAAATGTGGCGATAAATGATGAAAATGGAGCAAATCATGGACTTTGACAGTGGTTTCAAAGACACACACACACACACACACACACACACACACATATGGTGAGGTAACTGAGGAAACCCCAGAAAGAAAAGAACTGTGATGAATGCTACTTTGGTTAAAATGACCAAAATAGTAGGAAACTAACAACGGTCAGTAAACCGATGACAATTAGATGAGTAAACTGATGACAATCATTGGACCAACACCGGTCACTGTGAAATTTGTGAAAAGATGAAAAAGTGAATTTGGTAATTTAGATCAAATAAAAGACCAACCTAGAAACCTAAGTATGGCAATGATTGACCCTAACACACTCAAAAAGAGTCGGAATACACCAACTATGATTATGGAGTGTGAAGGAGTGAAGAATGAAGAAAATGAACTCACACCTCAAAACACAGATCAAGCAAAACTAGCAAACACGAAATCCTATGTGGTGGATTTTATGTTTCGCTTATGCCATTTAGGACTAACTTGTGAATAGAGTAGATTTTTTGGTTTAATAAAAGGTGCCTTATGAAAAGCCAACTAAGGATAGTTTCAGGTAAGTTTTTGTGAGGGAGGTCCTTTCTCTGAGATAATGACTGGACAAAGAAACTAGTTTGGAGCCCATTGTCAATCCTTTGATTGTGTGATCGTTGACAACTTCTTCTGGTAGGATGTTGTTTAAGAAAATGAGTAATTTATTTTTAGTGGTTTGGTGTAGAGAAGAAAGTGTGCACTACGATTCAATTTGTCAACCAACAGCTGGGCATGACTTCCAACATATAGGTTACCCAAAATTTTAAATGAGCTATAGATGCAAAAGCACTCGAAATGATATACAAATATTTTAGACCCAAATCCACAATGACATTCGATGAGAGCAATGATGAATAGGCAAGAATATGTATTTCACTAATGCAATACAAAAATAAAAAGAATGGTTCTTTTTAATCCAAAATACGAGTGTCAATGAGACAAGTAGAGGAGAAAGAATGTTCCAAAGGAGAAAATTTAATGTGAATGCTTTCAAAAGGAAATAGACACACAATCTTTCACCTAGGAATGAACAATGCAAAAGAACCCTGATGGGTCCCACCAGGCGTGCCAAAATGTTTCACCAATAAGTATGTGATAAAACAGATAAGGTAAAAGGTTAAGGAGGAATACTTGTGATATGTTGGTTGAAGGTTGAATGCACGTGTTATTGACTTTATCCAAGCTGATTGTAGAGAACTCATTTTTGTCTAGGAAGGAATACTTGTAGATACAAAGCAAGACCACCAAATAATATTAAATAGCAAATGACAGTGGACTGCCTAGTGATTGCTAGTTTCGGGAAGTGTGATACTTCCTAGATGGCGTTAATCCTCTATTTTTATCAAATCAATGAAAGTAAATATAAAAATAAAGGTCCTATTGCTAACACTTTGATTTAGGTATCTCAAAACATTATCAACAAACTAGATTAAGCAAAGTATTAAAATCTAAACTAATCTAGCATCAGGCAAGGTATGTTTCTGGTTGGGACAGGTCACATGGGTGTTAGGTAAGGTCACAAAGGTATCTGGTAAGGTCTGGGTGGAGTTTAGGTGATGTTAGAGGTAATTTGGTGAAGGTTATCAAAAATCCGGTGGACCGATGCTAATAGAGAGGGAGATCGATGACGGTTAAGGTGACTAGTGTCGTCACGGGCAATTTGATAGTAAATTATTAAACCGAGGTTTTTAAGCTCTCGTGATTACACGAGAGAGGGTAGTATGGTTTGGGTTGTAATATGGCTGAGAAGACTCGGGGATCTAAGAAGGAGGTTTAGAATGGTGAAAAGTCTTAGGATGGTTGAATAGTGGGTTGGTGGGAGGAAGGTGATGTATAGGCAACAGAGGAAATAAACTACTGAAAGAAACTAGAGATCTACAAAAGGAATAAGTAAAATGATTAGGATCACAATACCTACTTGATGTCTGTGAATCTTGGGAGGTGGAGGAGGATAGTAGTTGATCCATGAAGAAATTTTGTGCTCAGTGTCGCAGTAATACTCCCAGTGTGCTCGAAAATATTCTAATGCTCTGGAAGGGTAAAAGGTTGTTTGTCTTGCACTGTGGTTGTGTGTGTTTGTCGCCCGGATGCGGGGAGGGCTTGAAGATTCACGTTTGAATGCAATCAAGCTCCAATCACTGAATGACCAACATGTGTAAGGAGATGTGAAAGTGTATACAAGGTAACCGATGGTGGTTAGGTGACCGACGCGTCGGTTATAAGGCGAAAAGTCTACGTTTACCAAAAAATAGCGCAGATCTTTACTATTTTTGGCATTACTTTGATTGAGTCTACTTAGGGAAGTGGAGTTCACGTAAGAGAAGGCATGAAGGTCATAGAAGAAGTCTAATTAGGTTTAAGAATAAGTCTTAGTTAGTTAGGTTAAGTGGTGACTCAACACTGAGAGTGATGACTCAGTGCTGAGAGTGATGACTCGGTCATTGTGAGTTAAATGCCCTGGAATGGGTTGAGGGTGCGGTGGAGAGTGTGAGGGTGAAATTAGCTTAATTAAATTAATTAATAATGTGAGGATGAATATTAGTATAGGATGAAGGGGTCGTGATTAATTAAATATATTACGTTAATTGATTGAAGGGGACCAAGGGAGTGTGACCTAAATTTGGTGTCTACACTTGTGTCCCTACACCCACCTGGTCCTCCTCATCCCCGCTAGCTCAATGTCCACTCCCGAGGCATGCCGAAAGTCTTGATATGGCCACCATCTAATATGATTGACATCTAACTTTTTGAGCCTATCTTCACACCAAAGTATGCATCTTGGCCTCCTCTATCCCCATAGGCCGATCACTGTCATTTAAGAAACCCCACAGTAGCTCGATGCGATCCTCTGTGAACCACAAAAACCCTAGTGGCCTAATAAGTGTTATGTGATCATAATCCCAACAATGGAGTATAAACCCTACATTGAATCCCATCCTCCTCCCCGATATATACATCGATAGCTCATAGTACACCTATGCCAACAATGTTGTCCCAAATGAAAACACATCCGGTGATCCTTTATATCTATCAGAACACCTACCAACATCCATGGAAACCTCACATCCCCGAATCTATAAGTGTGTAGCACGATATCACCATCATCGATAAACAAATCAATCTTCTCCATGACATTATGTGGTCATATCTCATCTCATATCCAAATGCCCCTGAAGTGAATGTAATATGTGTGGCGTCGGCTCCAAATAGCCGTGTCAACATTGCTAATCTATGATCCACTATAATGGGAACTATCTACCCCCTCTATCAATCGGCAACCTGAGGATGCGATGCACATCCTCCTAAGTCATGGTCATCTCACCTGTCCTCATCCAAAATGTGCATGTGCGCACATCCCACCTCTCCACCAATGCAATCATCAAACCCACATCTCATGGGATCCTCTGATAATGTCTTGAAACCACCTAATCCCACTACCATTAAGTGATCCCATTCAAAGTGTCGGCTATATCTCCCCGATATGATCATAAAAGGTGGGGACTCTATCTCTCAAATAGAGCGTCTCTTGAGCCTGCAATCACAAACAAACCATTCAAATATCAGTTTCTTCATCATCAATTTCATCACACCCTCATCAAAAATCAACATCTATCCTAAACCTACTTCCCTCATACCTAGTCGACACCTCCACAACCAAGTCACCACCTTTTAGGTTGGGTCGACGGTGACCATCGCCGGCCACCACCGACCACCCCTAGCGCCCATCCAAAAATTTGAAAAATGCAAATAAATAAATAAAAACATTAAAAAAATAAAAAAACAAAGCTAGGGTTTCCATTACTCACCATCCTACGTGTCCTCTACCTCTTCCTCGCCACTCCTCCAGCCTCCATTTTGCTCACAAACTCAACCTCCTTTTATCAACAAGAGCTCTCAATCATCATTTTCAGGTGTGAAAATGACCGCTATGGGCCAATCTGTGGGCTTATATAGCCACCCCCTTTGGTCGTCATCAAATCGTATGGGAACATCGCCGATTTATATGGGTCGTCACCGACTCACTTCAAGTGTCATCGACCCACTTTGTCCCTTTCCCACATTCCACCATCTGTGTCATTTAGTAAACTCTCCCTTCTCCTTTGTTGATAAAACATCCATACACAATTTTTGTGCCTTTCACTGGGGCATCATCATTATTTTTACCATCATCCTCGTCTTATTTAAAGACGCATACTTTTCACTTGATTCCTCATATACGAAGGATCTCACACTTTATTCACATTTGGTTATGCATGATTTTGATGTGTGCCTATGACCCATTGGTCCACACAACCTTCATCCATTCGCATGGTTTCTATTGGATTCCATCCATTTCATAGTGATTTTCGCCGACTCACTAGCCTGTAGGACATTTTCGTCATCTCCCTGAAGACCGTACCCTTTGTTTTCTACCAACGTGACTCGTAAAATCACCACCGTATTTTAATCATTGTTATTGTGAGATCCCTTTTTCCTTGGGGCATCATGCCTTTTCTTTTCCCATTCTTCCCCACCCGCCCTTCTCATCCATCTCTTTCAAACTCATGATCGATTCCACTCTTTCTCTTGTCATCGATCCCTAGTTTGAGGGGGATCACTTTACCAACATCCCCGTCATCCTACCTATCAATCAATTCAAGTTTTTGTCTCATAGTTTGCTATCACAAACCCCTTAACAAAAAGGGGTAGAATGTAGACACCTATTTTCGACACCTCCCCGTGCCTTTGTCCCGCGTTTGCTTTCCACCCTCGCTTAGCACACTTATTTCCCTCTTATTTTTAAAATTACACCCTTTTCCTCCTAAATTATTCTATTTTTCCCCTCATCCTATTTTATCATTATCCCCCCTTATCTAACTTAATTCCTATATTCCCATTTTTAAAATCCCTATTAATCCTAAAATAATTTAGTAAATCCTAAATCATTTAATTATCCTAAGTCTACCCTAATTACCCTCATTTAATCATCCCCATGGGATTCCCACCCCTCTTCATTACTACCCTTCATTAATCCTTCCCTAGGATTCCCCCCACTCATCTTATCCCTTCCTAAGATTCCTTCCACCTCCCTTACACCCATTTAACCCTCTTACACACACGTAGTCCTAAAAATAGCCTGTCACCCATTTGAAAGTCTATTCTCATCCTCATTTCTCATTCTAACGTTCAAATGGAAGTCTACTCTTCCAGTCATCTCCGACACTAACACAGTCACCCTACCACTGGGCTATTTAATCACCTTTATCCCTCTTCTAAAAGGGCTAGAAAATCTTGAGACTTTTATGTGCTTTTGTGAGATATTTCCTTCTGTGTTATCTGTGAATCCTTTTGATCAATTGAGATATCTTGGTGTTTCCTTTTGCATGAGAGCTCATAGTTAAAGAGTATATCGAGCTTTGGTTTATGCATGCATTTGCTTTATTTTGTAGGTACTTGCAGGTGTTCGTCAAGCTTAGCTTAGTCTTGATCGGTTCAATCATCCCTAGATCTAGCAGATTATCCCATCTTCTTGTTAACATCCTATCTCTAGTTTGGTGGTGCCGATCGACCCAACCATCATTAAACCATAGCCTGCATTTCACTACATCCTATCCATAACCCACCCTATCCACTTTTCATGCAACCCTGTTTGATATACCCTACATCCAATCCACCCCTATAGCATTCCACCCCTATGGAAACATCCAATTATTTGTTATAACATCTTAGGCTCCACATTTTACGTTGATCTCGCATCCCCCTCTACGTTCGCATTCGGATCACCATCGACTACCTTTCTACTCTCGGTCATCGTTGACTCTCTATCCCTGCTCTTGGGTCATCATCGACCCTTTGTGGTTTGTTCTCATTTTCTATCATTTTCATCCTTAATCATCATATCAGTTAGATTATCTTATCAGATATTTGTTCAGATTCCATTATCAATATTTCCTTTCTGTTATTGTATTATCGCTCTTTGTTATCATCACATGGGTTGACACCCCTCTCGAGGAAGTTTGCACTTCTCGAAGCCGACTCTTGTCGGGTAACCCACCATATCTCTTACTAATCCCCTTTCGTGTTTAGTATTTCGTTGTTGTGCAGGTTGGAGACTCGTTCGAGGAGGATCATTTATTGTGCGCCCGTACCATATCATCCTATCCACATCATGAGGTTCCCTAAACCCTCCCATATTTTGAGGTTTCTTGATTTCTCGTTCGAGTTTTTCGCTAATCTTAAACATGTAGCACATAAATCTTGTCAAACACAACGTCAATGTTGTCCTTAATTGTGGAACTTAATGATGCGGAGTGAAGGATTGATCTATAGATGGGCCTTCAAGGCATCTTAATGATTTTTAGAACAAATATCCAATGTTGCTCTGTTGTCTATAAGCACTTTTTGATTTTGTGATTAGCGATGAATGCTTCAATGCATAAAGAATTGTTGTTTATGATGTTAGATTTTAAAAGGACACGAGGCCAAAATAATAAGATTGAATTATTTGATGAAAGATTCATGATTAAAGTTTGAAATGGTTGTGTATTGATACCATTAAGAACACACACATCATAGAGTGCACATGTAAGGATGTCTTGAAATGTAGGTGTTGTTTTGGTCATATCCATAAGAGGGATTTACGTAGATGCCTTCTTGACTATTTGATAATGTCATGAGAAACAAACAAAGACTTTTCATTAGACAGTTATTGTGAAATAGTTGTAGACTTAGGATTGGGCGTTCGAGGTGTTGTGGATGATGCCCAAACTTGTTTTTGTAGCATTGTTATATCAAAGCTAGGGTTGTTAGTTTTGGTGGTAGTCATCTTGCATAAGCGTGGGATCTATAAATGAAATGACGGAATCAAGATAAACCTTGTTTGATGATTGACAATTATCTTTAGATTTTTCATTGATACCATGAGTTAAAAGGGATTTCAGAATCATTTCTAATTCTTCATTTGGAATAGTTGTATTAGAAGTGTCTTCGACTTCAATGTCTCCATTGTCAAGTAAATCTTGGATGTAATGGCGGAGATTTGAACAATGATTCGTAGAATGGCCATTGATGTGGTGGTATTCACAATATTATGATTCTTTATACCATGTAGGTTTTGGTTGCCCTTATTTGAAGGGTCTTGTAGTTAAATATGTGACCATGTTAGCAAGTTCTAATTGATGGAATACACTAGAAAGACTTTCTCCGAGATGTGTGAATAAAGTGAATATCCAAAAGATAAGACTTTGATTGATAGGATTGATATGCTTAAATTTGGATAAAGTGAATATCCAAAAGATAAGACTTTTGATTGATAGGACTTGATAGGATAAAATGTGAACAAAGTGAATGTCCAAATATAAGGCTTTTGATTGATAGGATTTAATAGGCTTAAATTTGGACAAAGTGAATGTCCATAATATAAGGATTTTGATTGATAGGATTTGGTAGGCTTAAACTTGGACAAAGTAAATGTCCAAAAGATAAGGCTTTTGATGGATAAGATTTGATAAGCTTAAATTTGGACAAAGTGAATGTCCAAAAGATAAGGCTTTTAATTGATAGGATTTGATAGGCTTAAATTTGGACAAAGTGAATGTCCAAAAGATAAGGCTTTTGACAAGATGATTTTGATTGATCAAACTTTGATTTGAATTTGAACAAACTTGAATTTGATTTTGAATTTTGAGGAGATGATATTTTTTGACAAGCTGATTTTCAAATTGAATTGAATTTGGATAGGTACGAGATGTGGAACACAAACTATTTTAAACTAACAATCGAAATGGTAACAAACAATATATTTTTCTTTTCATAGCTAATTTTCAAGAACGTTTTAAACTAACAATCTAAACAATAACAATTTTTTTATAAGCTGATTTTCAAGAACTGTTTTAAACTAATAATCTAAACAATAAAGGAAAATAGGATTTTTATAATTAATTTTCAGAATTTTTAAACTAATAATCTAAACAATAATGAGAAACGAGTTTTTTTATAAGCGATTTTCAAATTGAATTTGGATAACATGAAACATAAACTATTTTGAGCGAACAATCTAAGCGATAATTGAAATGGTTAGCCCGGTTTGTTAGGTTGCCTACAGGATTTGGATAATTCACTCACCATTACTTGTCTGAATGATTACACATATTAGAAAAAATTGTGACTATAGACTATACCCTACAATCAATTAAGGAATGGGTTCATCACCACAAATAACTTTTGGTATCCCTCACAAGTATTACTAATCAAGTAGGCATGGGTGCTACCCATTTTGTTGGCTAGTTCCCTCAATGTGCCAACTACTTTGGGGTTCATGTGGTACTCACAATGAGTTTTAGGACTATGTGCAAGTACTTCCCATAGTTAAGCGGATGGGTATAAACCCTTATCCGAACTCGTAATTTGCAAAAGTTTTATGTCCATAAATTTGTAAATAATTGATTTGATTTTGTCTTTGGCCATTTGGCCAGGGAATTCGCATGACGAGGTGTTGGTAGTTTGTTGCTTGATTTTAGTAATATTTCCAAACGAAGCGGTCCTACACAAAACTTGATTAGTAGTTTTCTTGTAAGCACGATATTAGAAAAAAACAACAAGTGATCACAACCATTTCTAAATTTCAAGATCACTTAAGAGCACGAGAAAAGAGCATACATGACTTTGATCAAAATAAAACAAATGGATATACGAAGATGTAGAATGTTAGCATTGTTAGAATTGATTAAGCCATAGATTAAAGTCAAAAAAACATAGAAAAAACAAAGGAATAAAGATGAGAATGTTGGAAAACAAAGAAAATTAAGGTAAAGTTACCATAATACGCTAGTGCACATATCGATACGTTAGTGCATTTAGTAATGCGGTAGTGCGTGAATTGATACAATAGTGTGTGAATTGCAATGATAACACGTGTAATTATATAGTAGTGCACATGCTACAACAATAACATGTGTAGTTAGATGGTAACATACATACCGTAACGATGGTGTGTGTAATTAAACTATAGCGTGCATCTTGTAACTTGGTAGTGTGTGTAGTTACACGATAGCACACATCTTAACTTAATGCGTGTAGTTAGACGATAGCACAAATCGCAATGTGTAGCTCATGTAGCTAGACGATAGTGTAAATACATCAATGGTAGCATGTGTAGTTAGAAGGTAGTGAAAATTATGTGTTACGCTAGCACAAGTAGTGTTACGATAGTGCGGGTAACCTGTAGATGCACAAAAAAGCAAAAACACAACCAATTTGACTAGTTTTTTCAAAACATATCATAATTTACTCCATGAAAAGCCCTGAAAATTGGTTAGTGAGTCTAAAACAACAATAAGAACATAAAAACAAAATTAATTTCACAAAAACAATGAAGAGAAGAAAATAATGTAAGTTTCTCCCCCCTTTGGGCATACCAAAAAATATATAAACGGAAAAACTACATAACAAAAGAAACAAAGCAAATAAAATCAAACCAGTTCTTCCTTCATATCTCCTTGCAACCTCGGATGAGACTATTAAGCTTGGAATGAAGCTTCGAGCTTATTGAATCTCTTGATCAAATTTTTTTGTGGATGCTCTAAAGATGTTTTGAATGGAAGTAGATTAGCTACGAGAAAAGTGATTGAATGATTGATTTGATTGTAGATTCGTGATCAATTGGATAACATAATGATATGTGAGATTGAATGATAATCCAACACAATGATGATGCAATTCTCAAAGCTTCCAAAGATGATAATTGGAGAAGAATGAGTGATTATTTATAGAGGAAGGAATGAGAATTCCAAATCCTTGATTTGTGTGATTAACTTGTCAATTTGAAGTTAACTGAAGTAAGATTGAATTGTTTAATTGAGTTTCCAATCTATTTGAGGAGTTGATTTGCTACTTTGAGCTTGTATGGATGAGTTATTTTTGAGTTGGCCAAGTTTGCACATGCTTTTGTATATTTAGAATTAAATATTAATTCCATGTCTTTTGTTTTATTCACCAAAAAAGTGACGTGACTTTTAGCTTTTGGATTGATTTGCTTTATTTTGGAATGCCATGCTTTATGGGAGATATGTTTAGTTAAGTCAAATGCATGATTTGATTTAATCTAAATTTGTCCTCTTGCATATATTTAATGATTTAATTGATTTGTTTTGCTCTAGTTAACTTGAGATGTTGATTAGTGAAGTGATATTAATTAATTGGATAAGAGGTGAGGTGTAAATGGATAATGTGTAGGATTTATTTAATTATTTTGATTTTAAATTAGCTAATAAAATTAACTAATGAGATAAGGGATGAATAATAAGAATGATAGGATTAATTAATTAATCATAGGAATGAGATATGAATGTAATAAGGTTCATAGTGTGAATATTTAATAATTCGAGACCATGTGTGAGTGATAGAAATGATTAAAGAAGTTGTGGGACAATGTCGTAAAATGTCATTAAAGGTTGTAAAATAGTGAAATATATCAAAAGTGGTAAAAATGGTTGTAATGTACTGTGAAGTAATTACATGATGATTTCAAAGGTTTAGAATGCGTAATGTGATATTTTATGGTGTCCACACATACTAAGCTCAATTTGCTATCCTCAATCCTATACAATGACTTTCTCTCTTTATTAACATTGTTAATTCGCTTACATAACTACTTGTATTATTCTATACCAATATATTCTTACTAGGCATCATTCGTAGAACTTTATGAAATCCTAGTACGTGCATGTATGAGAGGCGCAAACAAGGACCAAACAACAAAATGGTTTAGTTTGAAGCTAGCGGTTTTGTCCTCAACCATACAACAATCATTTTTCAATTCAATATCTTTCTATGAGTTGGTACTTTCTTCATGAGCCATCCTTAATGCAAATTTATACCTTATAAACTTTATATAAACAAGTATAATGTACTCATTTACTCACCGATACTTTAAAGAACACTCATTACAAATATTATTCCAAGAGTATTCAAAACTCTTGTAAATATTCCTAAAGTAACATTGCACTCTAAGAATAGCACTTCGCAGTCCGAAGCACACTAATCCAAGTTCAAAAGCATAACTTCCCAAGTCATAAGCTTCCAAAACCAAGTCAAGCAAAACACACCAAGCCATTGCATTATTAAGTGTACATTGCCAAATTTAGTTACATCTATATAAATATCATATGCTAGGTGGAGAATAACGTGCAATTTGAGGCATCTTGAGTATTGCCAATGTAGGCAATCTATGGATTGCACTTCAACTCAACCACTAACTCTCTTATAGGGTTTCTCACCCATGGTTAGTGTTTGAAGCTATTTCAGTCATAGAGAGTTTTATACATGTGCGCCATATAGGTTTTCACAACAAAGTGTACTTCAAAGGGTCGCACGGACACAAGAAGTTATAAAGTGCTAATACTTAGCCACATGAAAACACCAAATAAGTATGAAACCACCAAATAATTTTGCACACACTCGACGGTTCCATTCATGCTCATTTTGAACTTTTACAATCAAAGAAGAAGCACTTGCATATCAATTCTAATTTTTTACCCGTCGCCACTACTAGATCAACCTTTTGAGCATCCAAACATCTAAATACATCTCCCTTCTTGCTCCTTGTCATATTTAACACCTGTTGAACTAAGTTTTTATTGACAAATTCGTTTAAATGCACCTTCTCATTCAAAAGTTTTTTAAAACATTGGAAGAAACATATTTAACCTAAAACAAAAGAAACGATTCGAAGAGATCAAAACTTCACCACCCATAACCTCTTCATTTTGCTTTTGTCGAGAGAGTTGTCGAAGCATTCGAGTTTACTCGGGGTTTGGGTTATGGCGAGTGGGTTTGCCAAATTAGGCGCAGGGTTTAGTCGTGAATTAGCGGGACCTCTCACAGATCTTCCACTTGTTGAATTTGCCTGCGCATATGGATCCGGAGTTTTTCCGCAGCCAGGTCGCATTACCAAAAACCAGGTCAGAAATAATTCTATACAATGTATATATTGCATCAAAAATCAGTGAACAATGACATCTTTAACACTTTTTATCGTATTCCGATTTTTTTTTTTTTTTGTGATTTGTTTTGGCATTTGTCAAATTCTTCTAGTAATGTAACATCTAGTGTGTGACATTTTATCCAATTTCAACACTTTGTATCTATTGGGATGAGTTGCATGTAGTATTTTAACTCCATTTGGAACAGCTTATCCCATCTCTTTGGGATTTTAACCTGGCGCTCATAAATCAAAGCTCTAATACTTCAACTACCATTTGAGCTCATCACATTCCACATTCGGCAACACTGTTAAGGGTTTAAATCTCCTTTTTTCTTTTGAATTTTGGGCGATTTTCATTGCAGGAACCTATGGTGGATTATATCCTCGGCGTTGCAGATCCCATACAATGGCACACAGAGGTAACTTATCATTATAATTATCATTTTCTAGCTAATGTTCAAAGCTTTGTGTTTGCAGGTATATTTAACTCATTACTATACTGTCTAATTATATGCATATGTGTGCATTCCAGAATCTCCAAAGGAATAGAGATCATTACTCATTCATGATGGCATATTTCGGTGCTAAAACAGTGAGCTCTCCTTTCACTTTTAATTGATGTTTCTCTTTTCAGCTAAAGAGACCTAAGCAAAGGGCCCTAGCCCAGCATAATTAGATTGAAAACATCAGTCACAGATAGCATAGAGCTCATCAGAACCTCAAATTAAAAATGCAAATTGGCATGCATGAATAAACTTTTTGTATAGTGTATAGTATAGTGTATGAACGTTTCGTGCTGTACCCGTACCTGTTTGTTGACAACTTAGGTCATAAGTACATAACCAAAATGGTAACTCAATAGTCAAAGTCCTTTGAGGGCTTACCCGCAAACTGCTCCTCATTAGTACAAGTATTGACATCATATATATCTGCAAAGGGGATCTCAACCAATCCCCGTTGCTCCCAACCTTCATCAGTCTGTCTTGAATCCTCAAGATCTACATCCTACCGTAATGTTGGGTTTTCCTTGTACGTAGGTGCCTTGCAATCCATGAGACGCAAGACACTATGTATGACAAGTTTCTCCGCCTCGTAGAGGTAAGTGTGTTTTTTAAGAGAGTGGATCCACCCATATGTTGACCAATTCCTCTCAAAAGCAAAGGAACTAGAAACCTGAGAAAGAAGGCGAATAGCAAGTGTACGCAACAATCCTAGAGGTCCATACAATCGCCACCAACTAACTAGACTCTCTTGTGCCAATGTGCCCCTATTTAATTTTGCCGAAGTTTTGTAGCCTTCTAGATCAACAAACTCGAGCTAGTCAATTCGACTTGTGAACCGTCCTTTGCATTATACATTCTTTTCAAGGCTTTTAAGAAACTCTTCCTCACCTCATCATCTACATGGACAATCCTGTCATGCCCGTCATTATACTAAGGATTTAATGCATATGCAATCATGTGTAAAGGGTGTTCAACTTCTCCCACCTTTGCTTAATGATGGGTTGAACACGTTGATGATAGAACCTGGTGGGGTCCTTTGCCTCGAAAACAACCTTCATTTGGCCGAGCATAATGTCAATGCACTTGTATATCTCATCGAGGTTAGGTTTTTCGAATCCCCATATTTTACCACATTGAAAACCAAAGATACAATCGTTGTGATGTATTACACATCTGCCTGTAGAATGTCTCTCTCACCATCTTGCTTTCACCTTCTTTCGTTGCTCTATCATGGACCCATCCCTCTTAGACCACTCGATGTCACGACCATTCATCGCAGAGACTCTTGAAACTCAACCATCCTATCCGGAAAAATAAAGTAGGATGCAAAATGTGTCCAAAGTGGCTTGAGGAATTATGTTCTTGAAAAACAAAGTGAAAGAGTGCCGATAATGTGTGGTGGTTATAGATGAACATCTCGCATATCTCTAGCATCTACCACTATATTTTGTGACCCAATCAATTTTTCCAATGTATTTCAATGCATTGTTCATGGCATGCACACAACATGGCATCCAAAATATATGGTAAGTAGTGAGCCTCAACAAGCTTACCTCGCCGCCTTGCACACATAAGTTGCATTTGTAATAACCATACAACATTGGTAGGGGCAACCTCCTAAATGACATCTAGTAAAATGGTAGATTGAAATTCTCGCATCCTTATTCTCTCGACCAATGACGCTCAAAAAGTAAGGACCCTCTTTCAATGAAACAATGATATTTATGAGTGGGTGGTGTCTTTAGGGTTTTTAGAATACCCATATTTTATCACACTTTGAAACCGTAGATACAATCGTTGTGATGTATCACATGTCTAGAATGTCTCTCTCACCAATGTCTCTTCTCACCATCCTATCCAACAAAATAAAGTAGGATGCTAAACATGTCAAAATAAAGTAGGGTTGAGGAATTCCTTGAAAAGTCTGAAAGAATGTTGATCGACGATAATGTGTGGTGGTCAGAGATGAACATCTCGCACCTCACCGACATCTATGACTATATTTTTTACCCAATCAATTTTTCCAATGTATTACAATGCATTGTTCATGGCATGCACGCTTACCCGATGCCTTGCACATCTATGTTACATTTGTAATAACCTGCATAACATTGGCAAGTGCAACCTCCTCAATGGCATATAGTAAAATGGTAAATTGAAATTCTGCATCCTTATTCTCTCTAAACAACAGTCAACGACGCTCAAAATGTAAGGATTCTCTCGAATGAAACAATGATTTTTATGAGTGGGTCTTTGTCTAATATCCGTCCACCCATCCATGATAATGCCGCAACCGTGAGAGACTCATGTGCATCTCATCTCTCCATCAAGTAAGTTAACTTTAGAATAGTTCCTATCCAAGATTGTGGTCCTTAACTTCCGTGTCTCCCGAAGGCGCATAACTTACACTTGCTTTGACTACCTTAGCCATAACCTCCTTGTAATAAGTAGAGCGGGCAACATGAAATGGGAAGCCAGTGGCATAATTTTTTTTTCAATGGTCTCATCTGGCCTCTCATTTCTAACCTTTGTATCATTCTTGTCCACAACTATATTGGAGGTCACAACCTTCCTCTTTCCCTACTAGCAAAAACATTCACTTCCGCTACTCATAAGTTACTGGAGTGTTTGAGAAACCAATCCTAAGAGTTCTCTCGAGAGTGAGAATTAGAAGTGGTGCCACTAACACCACAAACTACTGAAACTTTTTAGTCGTATCTCCATTATACAACCTCACCATCTTTGCCCTCTCTTCAAGTGATAGCTGTCCACATAGGCCAACACCTTTCCCCGAGATGTGCAATATGTGTGCATTCAATTTAGTAATGCTGGCCTAGTCAAGTCAATGAACATATATTGAACTTCCATGTTTTAGTCCCCCTAAAGTGTTTGATCTAGGACCTATTATCACCAAATCACAACACCCTCTTTGCTTAGCATGTGAGTGTGTTAAGGCAAGCAAGTGTGACTGGGTAACATGGGTACTATCTCCAAGTGTGGGACTTGCTACTTGAGATAGACCTCCAAAGAAGGTTGGTTCCTCTTCCTAATCTAATGCAAACTAACTCTAATGAAGGAAAACTACTGGCTATCTCTATCCTACAATTCCAAGGGACCAGGAGAGAGAAAGAGCATGAAAGTAAAATAAATCTACACTACAAAGGTGATGCACCAAAAGAAGGGTGTGAGAACAACTCTCCAATGTGTGAAAATGGGAGCAAAATGCAGATTAGAAAGGGTGATAACAGTTCTCCACAATCTAATAACATTCACAACAACATTTCCAAAGAAACACAACAATAATGAACCTTGCAAGAGCATAAGGTAGACACAATACACCTGCAATAGAATGAAGAGGCAAGAGGAATGCAAATAAACACAACAAGGGAAGACACATCCACAAACTTGTATCTATTGCTTCATTAATATGCACAGTTTGTTCTATTACAAAGGAAAGGCTTGGATCACCATGCAAGGAGTCCACTATGAAGGCTCTGCAGCACATTGGCTTCACAAAACCAAAATGACAGAGTTTTGCTACTAGAATTATCCCCCTTTTACAATGAGAGAACATCCCAATTTATAGAAAATGAAGAGGAGAGAGAAACAAGCAAACTCAGATTTGCCTTTTGCATCAATTACAAGGTACCCAAAGTGGGTGAAAATCATGATAGCAAATCTTCAAAAGCCATCCCTGATTGATATGCAACTTGCAGTGAGAGAAAATTGCTGCCCATGCCCATTAATTGCATCTTCAACCACTCTCCAACAACCAATTTGAATTGGGCTCGTTTTTCTACAAAATTCACCCTCAAATCTTCATCAATTTCTAGATTTCTTGATTGCATGCAAAGATCTCGGAAGTCACTATTCCAACGAGACCAATCTTGCCCGATTCCGTTGAGAAATGCTCAGGTTATGAGCTTTTAAGCATGCACAACTATTTTGAGTTTTCACCGGCTTGCTTGTATTCCATGGACTATGTATTAAATATTTTGCTTGCTGGAAATGACTTTTAAATATTTCTTCTCCCTTCCTATGTTTGCAATTTTTAAAATGATATGGGCATTTAAATTGGTGGGGCCCATCATTGATTTTATTGATGGCTTTTAAGTGGGGAAGGGTTTGATTTAATATTTAAATATTTCATAGTCCTCGCCACTCGGCCAACTCACCCTAGATGGCTCCTTTCCTACGGGCTTCCCTCTTCACATGTGTGTCGAGTCACACACCTTACCTTCGAGCCGGGCTATTTATATTACCTTTAACCTTTGCTTGAGTGTCCGGCCCGATACCTATTCCTTCATCATTCACCGACTCTCCTTCGCATTGGGTCGACCACTCCGCCTACTACTCGGCTCCTACATGACACATGTCGGTCACCCGATGACTCGGGCCTCCATGTTGTATACCGCCAACTCACCCAACTCTTGCATTGAGTCCACGACACCCCTTATAACTCTGGCTCGGTGTAATGTTGCGCCTTAGTAACGCGGGTATAGGCTCCTCGCGCGAACTTGGTTTGGCGAGGCTCGCATTAACCGGGCCACCGACCGCTTCTACCCGCATCGTTTGCATAACCTCGGCGGTTAGGCTTTTCGTGCATGGATGTCCCAAGGGCCATTTGGGCCGTCACATTCCGCCATCCCTACAATGTCTTTTCGCGGCCATTCGGCTCTCCTCGTGTATGCGAGGCCCAACTCGCACTGAGGTGCTTGGGCCATTGACTTTCGATTCGCCCGCAATGCGCACTCGCCCATTTTGCAAGGACTTTGCCTTGGCTCGCCACCCGCACAACGTTTTCGCGGCAACATTGGGTTTTTATGGCACACATGGTCCGCAGCCATCCTGGGCTCACCAGAGCCGAAGTTTCACACCCTATTGAATGCGGCAAAGGCGGGTTCCGCCACATTGGTGTCCCTGGCCTGCATGCGCCGCAAGGGACCCAAATCTCCGATTTCGCCGCATCATTCTCGCCATCTCGCTAAGTGCTTGACTCGTTTGCCGTTTTGTCCAAACTTCGACCCCACCATATTTGTGCTCGTCAGTAGAGCTCAACTCAGAGCCCCACCTCCAATGCTTCTGCCATAGCTCGCCTGCGAGCTTGATACATCCAAACTTGAACCAGTCTTTAAAGGCTCAACCAAGTCTTTACCTGACTTGCCAAGTGCTTGACCCTTCCGTATTGAAAACGACTTGGCCCCCTCACGTCCATGATGCAGAGTTCGACAACCTCTTTCTCCTTCATGCAAAATCGTTTGAGTTGCTAAAAGATCCGCCAACCGATATTACACGAGTCATACATGAACTTATAGTAATGTTACTAGTTCGCCTTTGATTTGAATAGTTTGGTGATTCTCAATCATGTGACCTTATTGTGACCAGGACTTCACACTCCATTTCGAGCTTGCACCGGTCCTGGGAGCTCAAAGCAACATCTTGTCAATACACGAGGCTCGGTTCACATTGCACTTCGCCATGGCTCGGGCAATCTGTTTTCCGTTATTTGTCATAGCTCGATACAAGTCTTCATAGGCCCCCTAAGTTGGCTTATTGCATCTTATCTATTCAACCCGGGACCCGACTTTGCAATAGGGAACTCGGTGCCAATGCAAAGTTGACTCAGCTCATTCCAAATCATCCGATCAGCTTGTTTATGAATGTTAGCTTGCCCATTAACGTATGACTTGACATAAGTTCGATTCACGAGCTCGGTGAACTCGCTAATCTATCAATGCAATAGCTCGGTCTCTTTTTGAATGTCTCGACTCATGCAAAGCCTAGATGTAAACAACTTGGTTCCTCTCGTAATGTATAGCTCGATCTTTTGAAAGATAGCTCGGTGGTATACATCAAACAACTTGATTGATTATTAAAGTAACTCGGCCTTTTATAATTAGCTCGATGAGCTATCCCTAGAGTTGAAAACTTTCTCTGCAAAATCCACAACCCTTTAAATAATTTATGGAATCTTTGGGATTCTTCAGGTGCACTAGAGCTGTGAGGAGATGCCGGGAAATGTTTAGATGAATCATCAGATTTTGTCATTTTTCTTGCAAGCGAGTCCTGTTCATTTGCTCTTCCATACTGAGTGAAACTCTGAACTCAGACAAGACCAAGAAGAGGAAAAATTCCTCTTGCAACTTTCAACTCTCTCAAAGACCCCAATTCTGCCTTGGACATTGAAGTCTTCCTGTTTCTTCCGAATGGCTATGAGAATCCCTTAGTGCAAGCCCGCTTATTGTCCAATTTCACCCGGGGTTGAAATTGGATAACAGGACCTTCAACAATTTTAGCAAATTGTTTCAAAGGTTTTCTTTTGTTAAACGGTCCTCTAGCATATTTGCTCAACATTGTGGAGGGGCAACTAAACTTGTCAACACTCCCATGTGAACTGTCAGTTGTTCTTTCTCCTTGTACACCCCCCACCCATTTCATTACTCATTTCAATCTCACATTCAGCTTCATACTTGTTGTTTGAACTCATTTTGGGGCTGCAATAATAAAAAGCAGCAATATAACTATACATTTTAGATTTTTTAACACACTTTGCATATAGAAACAAAAAAATCACACCCTTGTTTAAGTTTTTAAATTTAAAAGTAGTTTGCTCTTGAAAAAAAAGCAACAATGGACAAAGTCCTTGTTTAACTCATTTTGCATTTTGAAATCGATTTAAAAAAACAATGTTCAAAGATTTTAGGTTCATATCGCTGGTTAAACGAATAATGAAACTTCTGGATACAACTAGGATGGTTTGCAGATGTATCCGGCTGTATCTGGACTGTCCAGGCCGTATCCAGGGCCAAAAATGCAGCAGCTTCTGAATCTCCACGTGATCATTAAAATAGAAGATGCCTGTATATTAAGAGGTACCGATCTTATTTTCTGGTTTATCACAACAAAAAACTGAAAATCAGATTTGTGGTGGGATTTAGATTTACACTCACAATCATTCCTTGTCCAGAATTGAATCTGCCTGTAAGTGATCAGATAAAGAGTATTTGGGTTGATTGTGCTTGTTCCCTCCTGGTCAGATTTGTTCCCAAGATCAGACCCTGCTGTTTTTTCAGGGTTTTGTAGTGGACGTATCTGGCCATATTTGGACCGTCTAGGCCGTATCCTAGGCATATCCAGGGTCAAAAACAAGTTTTTAATTTTTTTTTCTAATTTTTTATAACATTAAAACATAAAATGACACAATTTTATTTCTATGAAATCCTAAAAAAACAACAGGGTTTGATGTTGGGAACAAATTTGACCAGGAGGGAACAAGCACAATCAACCCAAATACTTTTTATCTGAGGACAAGCAACGATTGTGACAGTGAATCTAAATCCCACCACAAATCTGATTTTCAGTTTTGTGCTGAAATGAAACCAGAAAAAAAGATCATATACAAGCATCTTCTATTAAAATGATCACGTGAAGATTCAGACCCCTGCTGCATTTATATGTAATAATAAAATTTAATATTTATTATGACATTTGTGACATTTTATTGGCATTATATGATTATCAATAGTGTTTTGTGGTTATTTTGTTTTTTATATGCATATTATGTGGTTAATTCTTACTTATCTGGCCAAAATTTCTATATTTTATATTTTTATATTTTTTTGTACCGCTGTATCCAGAGGGGAATTTTTTTCTTCCATATCCATGTATCAGACTCTTCATATCCATACCCGAATTCGATGTATTGGTTACTTAAATTTAAATGATTCAAATACATAGAAGAATTTTGGAATCCCATAGAACATAGGCAAGTTGAGTCATACCTACAAGAGAAGCTATTGATAGAGCTCAATTGTCTCCTACCACTAACTTACTAATTTTGTTGGTGTTTTTATAAAATGCAGATATTCATGCATGAAGGAGCTTTTTGAAGTTTACAAACATCATTACTTATGCTTTTTAATAAAGCTAGTTGCCATGATGATTAATGAATCACAGTGTGCAAAAATTACGACTCAGACGAAAGCAAATTTCAATGATATAAAGTAGTGATGTAGGTGATGCATGGGAGCGGATGTGAGGAGTGAGAATGAGTATGGATTTAAAGTGGTGTTATGAGGGGTTTGGGGGTGAGGTGAGGTAGCACATAAAGTTCTAATAGATAGTGTGGGATGGATGGAAAAGATGAAGATAGAGGAAAGACATTGCTCAATGCCCTGACCCAACAATCGCTGTTGATTGTCAGGGAAGTTGTCAGGGAATTTCTCTTCCCAATATTTGTCTAGGGATATTATTCATTATATAAGCTTTACTCCCATATGGGCTGCCATATCTGCCACCTGATTAACAACTCTTTTAATATGAACAAAAATGAGCACATCTAAGTTTCTCAACAAATTGCTTTGCTTCTTCCACAATTGCTTTCAATATCCATGATGTTAGTTGACCATCCTTCATTGCGTTTATCAAAATTTGCGAATCTCTTTCAATAATTAACTTATTCCAGCCACTGATGATAGCTGTCAGGATACCATTGAGCATTTCCATGGTTTCTGCTTAATTATTAGCATCCTTGCCAATGTCTAGACTCTAGAGTGAAGATCAGACATGGTTGACATTTTCATCCCTAAACACATGTCCTCCACTTGCTGGGGTTGGGTTTCTCTTTGCTGTACCACAAAAGTTTAACTTTGTCAAACCTAGGGAGTGGGGGCCAAGTGATTGTTGAGCCACCATTTTGCTCAGATACCCAAAAATGCCATACATGCCTCTGTACCTGCCTACAAATGTATTCGGTGCACGGGTGTAGGATAAGTATGTCCCTGAAACGTGCAATAGTCCTGGGGTGTACCCGTACTGCGTTTTAGCAATATGTTACAATTTTAAATGAACGTAACCCCAATCTACCTACCTCAACCTCTTAAAGACACTATCCAAAAGCTATATAAGCACATCTTTGCTCCATTTCAAAACACACTTTCAGATTTTCAGTTTTTGCAAATTTAGGAGCTTGAAGGAGGAAGTTAGAAGCTGTAAAGGAGGAGGAAGGAGCAACTTGAAGGAGAAAAATCAGGTTTTTCTCTCCATTCACCCTCTTTTCCATTTTTAATCAAATTTGTTAATGTGATCAATAATCATGAATGATGTGTGCATAATGCACACATCATTCATGATCATTGATCATAATATTTATTTTTAAATTCTATGTAATATTTCTTTTAGTTTTAGTTTTATATGTATTTTAATTTTTTTTAAAGTTTAAACTATTAAACTAATTACGGGTTTGCTGTTTTTTAAAGTTTTAAACTTTTGAACTCGTGTATGCTCTCACCTCGCACCTTTTATGGCGAACTTGGTGATCAAAACAAAGAATGATGCCTAGGGTTTAGTTATGTTTGTTTTTTTAGAGTATATTTTTTTGTTTCAAAAAAATTAAAATCCAAACTTTGTGTATGCTCTCACCTCACACCATTATGGCAAACTTTGTGATTAGAAACAAAAATGATGCCTAGGTTTAGATATGTTTGTTGTTTTTAGGAGTTTATTTAGTTGTTTAAAAAAATATATCCAAACTCTGTATGCTCTCACCTCACACCTTTATGGCAAACTTGGTGATCAGAAACAAAAAGATGATGCAATGTTTGTTTAGTTTTCTTTGTTATTTTTTAAGTTTATCTTTCTCATTGTAGGTTTGAGATAAAAATATAAATGGCATCAAGTTCAACTTCAGGTGGAGGGCAAGGGGGGCAAGGGAAAGCAAGTTAGGAGGGAGGCCCATAGGGAAACATTCCGGGTCCCATGAATGTGAAACATGATCTTTCTTCTCCTCTATGGAGACATGTAGAAGTGTTGGAGAACATTGTTGGTGGTGGCATTCGATCTTGGGTATGCAACCATTGCAACATGTCATTTAAGTCCTCATATATGCACTGAAAACTCATTTAACTGGGGTAATGAGAACAAGGATTAAAAAGTGTGACAAGGTTGAAAAGGCACAAATGTTGGTGTACTTGAAAGAGCAAGAGGAAGCTAACTTGCAATCTGCAAGAGCTCCCTTGTGATGTCCCCTTTCAGAATTAATTAATTTTGGATATCCGAAGCCTATTCTTATTATTTTCTGTAGGCTAAGAGGAAATTAAAGAGGTGTAAATAAATTAATTTAAGTGGTTCAAGGGTATTTTTATATTTTAATTGAAAAATGACATTTAAATTATATTATTAATCCAAAAAAGTAGAAATAATAATTAAATAAAACATTCTATTATGGGGCACCAAAGAGAGAATGGGGTGCATGAGCATCAATATTCTATTTTCAGGATGGAGAGAGGATAAAACAATTTTATATTGTTTTTTTAAATTTTTAGGATGGAATGCCAACATGGGAGAGAGGATAAAACAATTTATATTGTTTATTCCTATTTTTGGGAGCGGGTGCCAACTTTGGAGAAGGCCTTGAAGTTATAAAGGTAGATTTGGGGTTTATTATTACATCATCTTGGAAATTCATCAATTAATTTTTTGTCTGAAGTAGCTTCGCTTTTCTGCATCAGCAATAGAGGATGAAATCCCTCATTTGCATACAGATTTGAGGACATAATCCCTCATATTAAGCTTGACAACTCCATTCAAGGGTTGCAGTGACGATTCGATCTCAGTGGCATACAAAAGTGCTCATCCGGTTCAGCCATGGCACACTTTTCAAAGCTTAATTCTACATTCGAACAAATACAACTAGGGCTTCAGTATTTGGGGCAGTTTTTAGTCAAACAGTTTGCATGCTCCTATCTTTCATCTATCTTTCCATTTAGATCATCAATTGTGAGAAAATAATTGTATTCAGACACTCTGGTATTTTTTATTGTAGCTGATTTGAAGTCAATAAATAAAAGTCTGTTGGTACATTGGAGTTTCTGTTTTTATTAAAAATTTAGTTTGTCGTTGCTGTCATAAAAGTCAATTTTTATATTGCTGCCCTAGGGTTTTGACAAAAATATCCAGAGTTATCTACAATGTTTTTAGGGATATTACAGCTTGTATCGTGAGTGAATTTCCCTCTTAGCATGTGGAAGGGCATTTAAAAAAACAAAGGAAAACAATAAAAATAAAATTTTTTTGTGCAGCTTTGAACTTCATGCAGGTAGTGACAGAGAAATTAGGTACTAGAAATTGGATTAAAGGAAATCTACAAAATAGCCAAAAGTCATGGGTAACAAAGACCCAAAAGATGTACGCTTCGATAAGCTCGTGCATGGACATGAATGGTTAGGTGACATGATGGCTCGATTAGTCCACACCATGACGAACACAAATGTGCAAAGGGCTTTAAACATGAAGGAAGCTCCACAGAGTGAACCATAACCAACACACCTAGAGGACAATCACCAATTCTATTGCTAGGCCCTTCTAACTTGATTTCCTTCATAGGGAGGAAGCAGTTCAAGTGGAGACCCAACCATCTATAGCGGATGATATTGCTGCCAACTATGAGGAGTACAAGGTACTTCTAGGTGAGATTAGAGAGGCTATATCGCTCACTAATTTTATCAATATGAAGAAGAGCAAGAGTGGACCAAGAGTTGATTTTAGACCACAAGCTAATCAAAGAGACATGCAACAGGCTTTAGGGAAGTTGTCACTCCCTACTTTTGATGGATCTAATAAGAGTTCTCCCTTAGTGATGAGGAGAGAGAAATCATGGGGCATGAACCAAAGAAAGAAAAATCAGATCTGCAAGAAGGTTTTGGGGTGGAGTTCCAAAAAGATCATGTTGAGGGGCATGAACATGAAAAAAGGGCTTTATTGGTTGCTAATGTTGATTTTCAATTTGTTGGAATTTTCAGAAAAACCTATGAGAAGCAAATTGACTGTGTTCATGACTTTAGCAAGAATCATAAAGATGTTTTATTGACTTCTAATGTTGAATGAAGATTCACTTGGTGAAGAAGAATGTGAAGAAGAATGATCCTAACCTAGAAGTTCCGAGTCACAAGGTTGGGATGTTGAAGATATCTCAACCAAGCTTCATTTGACAAAAGAAGGTGAACAAGTTGAGGACAGCCAAAGGTATGAAAGTGTTGTGGATTTGTTGCTTCCTACTAAGTCATTTTAGATGTGTGGTCATCATGGACAACATAGTGGAAATGGTGATAGAGTGAAGAACATTTTGAGTGCCAAAGGGCACATAGATCCGTTCATACAAGTTCCAAATTGTATAAATATGAGGTATTTGCGCAGACGGGACTTGCAATTGCTTGAGGGCAAGCAATTCTGGGAAGGGTAGACTGTAATGTCTTTTGTTCAAACTTAATTAATTCTAGATACCGAAGCCTATTCTTATTATTTTTTGTATGATAAGAGGAAATTAAAGAGGGAAATAAATTAATTTAAGTGGTCCAACGGTATTTTTATATTTTAATTGAGAAAAAGACACTTAAATTATATTATTAATCTGAAAAAGCAAAAATAGAATAAAATAATAATAGAATGGTGAATTTTTATTATGGGGCAATAAAGATAGAATAATAATTAAACATTCTATTATGAGATGCCAAAGAGAATGGGAATGGGATCCTATGAGCATCGAGATCCTATTTTTAGGATGGAGCCAAGAGAGAGGATAAAACAATTTTATATTGTTTATTCTTATTTTTAGGAGGGGGCGCCAACTTTGGAGAAGGCCTTGGAAGTTATAAAGGTAGATTTGGGGTTTATTATTACATCATCTTGAAAATTCATCAATTTCTTCTTTGTCTACAAGTAGCTTTTGCTTTTGCATCAACAATAGAGGACGAAATCCCTCATTTGCATACAAATTTGAGGACGGATCCCCTCATATCCGAGCTTGGTAACTCCATTCAAGGGTTGTAGTGACCATTCAGGGTACAAGTGCTCATCCAGTTCAGCTAGGGAACACTTTTCAGGCTTAATTCTACATCGAGAACAAGTACAACTAGGGCTTCGTATTTGAGGCAGTTTTCAGTCAAACAATTTGCATGCTCCTTTCTTTCATATATCTTTCCATTTAGATCATCAATTGTGAGAAAATAATTTTATTCAGACACTTTGGTATTTTTTATTTGTAGCTGATTTGAAGTCAATAAATAAAAGTCTGTTGTTGATACATTGGAGTTGCTGTTTTTTTATTAAAATTAGATTGTCATTGCTGTCATAAAAAGTTAATTTTTTATACTGCTGCCCTAAGGTTTTGACAAAGATATCCAGATTTATCTATAGTGTTTTTCAGGGATATTACATCCCTCTCGAACAATTTCTTTGCAAAGGGGTTTAGAAAAACCACCCACGCACTCAAATCATCCTTTCATTCAAATTTAAATTGAAACTTTGTTTGCCACTTGAAACTCTCTTGGATGAAGAGGCCACCTCACGAAAAGAAAACAAAAGATCCCGTGAAACAAACATTTAACATGAGCAAGAGGGACATTGCTGATTTGTTGGTGGCTTCAAGCATTTATGCATGGGGACTGCCCTTCAATGTGTTGAGGTCACCATATTAGCAACAATTGGTGAAATACATTGAGGCTCCACAAGGGTATACAAACTCTAGAAATGAGAAGGTTTGCACATCCCTCTTGGCAAAAGAAGTGGAGCATATACAAACTTCTTTACAACCAATTAGAGATTCTTGGAAGGATTTAGGAGTGTTTGTTATTTTCGATGGATGAAATGATGAATGAAACAAACCCCTAATCAATGTTGTTGTAATAAGCCCAAAAAGGCCAATGTTTTTAAGGTTGTTGATTGTGAAGATGAAGTGAAAGATGCATAGTTCATTGCTAACATTTTGATTGAGGCTATTGAGTCAATGGCCCCCAAAACGTTGTCTAAGTCATCACATGCAATGCAAAAATTGTAAGACAATATGATTGATTGTAAAGTGGAGATACGAGTACATATTTTGGATGCTTTGTGCAATACACTCCCTCAATTTGATGTTGCAGAAGATTGGGAAAATCCATGGATAAAGCAAATTTACATGGAGGCAAACAAAATTTAAATGTTTGTCACAAATCATCACATGTTTCAGGCCATTTTTACGAGATTCTTGAGGTTGGAGCTGTTGAAGGTAAGGAACAATTCATTAATTTCTAATTTATATAATCTAAGTTATCTAACTTTCAATAATTTGAATTTATTTTAAAATTTGTATTTAATTAATTTCTTTTAATTTCCTTTTATAGGTTACTAAGACCAGATTTGCCTCTCACACACTTGTCTTGAGATGACTTGTGAAGGTAAAACATGCCTTAAGCAGTATGGTGATTGACAACATTTGGACTGTGTGGAGGCAAGCAAATACAAAAAGAGCCCATAAGATAAAATCATTGATCCTTGATGATGATTGGTGGGCCAAGGTTGAGTATTTGCTTAGTTTCACAAAGCCTATTCTTTCTATGATCAGATATGTAAACACAAATAATGCTTGCATAAGAGAAATTTATGATGGAATTGACTCCATGCTTGAAAAAATAAGAGAGATCATACAAAACAAAGAGCAAGACCCTAAAGAAAACTTTTATAATGAAGTTAAGAGTGGTTACTGATGAGGAGGTGGAATAAAATGACCACCCCATTGCATCTCCTTGCCTATGCCCTAAATCCCAAATATTATAGCAATGAAATAGTTGGGTTACTTGTAGTGCAACCACCATATGATGACCAAAAAGTTGCAAATGGAACTAAGGCAACATTTAGGAGGTTCTTTCCTAATTCATCTATAGCTAGTGTGGTCTGCAATGAAATGAGGATGTTTGTATCTTCAAAAGGTAAAGCATGGGAGAAATAGAGGCTCTTTGTGACAAGTACAACATGACTCCAATCAAGTGGTGGTATGTACATGGCCATGATGCCAAGTACCTACGACCAAATGCTATTAAACTTCTCTCATTGTTTATCAATTAAATTAAAGATATCAACACACATTTTTGTACAATATTAACATTTTTGTAGCAGGTGGTTAGTAATTTTCCAACATAGTGAAATCAAAATATATATGCCTTCATCCACTTAGTTAAATGAAACAAATTGACATCTAAGAAGGCCAAGGATTTCATATATGTACATTCCAATTTGCGCTTCCTAACGCACATGACTAAATACTATACTAAAGGTCCTAACAAGCTTTGGGATATTCATCTTGAGACTATTGACTTTGATGCTTCTACAACTACTTTTGTCCAACTTTCACTACTCGATATTGTTGATGAGAATCCAAGGAGTTTTTTTACAAGGGTTGGAGAGTGGAGCTAGTGCAAGTGGGAGTGGAACTAGTGCCGCAGTGGCATTCATGGAGCTAATTTTGAAGAAAATCTAGATGATATAACCTAGATTATAGTCATGTACATATGAAAATCAAGCCAATTGAATGTTTAAAACTATCATGAATAAAAGGTATTGTAAGTGTTTCCTCTTTTATGGACTTAAAATGAGTATTACACATTTTTATATATATTTATATTTTTTAACAAAATTTATTGTATTTAACGTTTCCATGCTGGTTCGTACCCAAGGGTTTATAAAAAAATGGCGTTTCTACATTTCGAACCTGTACCCTATGTCACATTTCGGGTTAGGCGATTTTTGGATAGGAAGTTCGAAAATCGCCAAACTTTATTCGACCTGTTAAAAATCAGAATATTCGCTTATATTCGTCTTTAAGAAATCCGTAAAAGCGTCTTTAACAAAAACCCTACAACTTATTCCGGTTTGAGCAGTCGAAATGCGAATACAAGTGGAAAGTTTGTCTTTGAGGTGCCCACCGTGAGCGCAGTTTCTGAGTTGAAATCGCTGTTGCTGATTGAAATCGCCATTACCGCCCACCATTCACAGCCAGCCCTAGTGGAGAATCGACGGGACTGCAAAGCTCTGGCCATCGTCGTCAACGACAATAGGAATGTTAATAAACTCTGCCTTGAACTTTTATAAGTCGATTAGGTTAGACTTAGAGTTTAGAATTTAGAACGTATATATTAGTTATAATTTATAAACTATCAAGCCTCCACTCTCGACGGGAAAAGTCAATGCTATTTAGAAGTTATATTTTATAATTGGTTTATATTTTATATTTTATACTTTCTAATTTATAATTTTATTCATATTTTATAGTTTATAATTTATAAATTTATAATTTTATTCATATTTTATAGTTTATACTTAATTTTATTCATATTTTACAATCTATAATTTATAATTTAGTGGTTATACTTTTTATATTAAAAAAATTGGCAAATTATAGTAGTCGAATTTAATCACGATTTTTTTTCTGAATTTTATCGTTGCCGAACTTAATCCGAATTTTATCCTTGCCGAACTCGAACTCGAAATCGAAAAACCTTGTGACTTAGCTTGTACCCATACCCATTTCCCGGCAACCTAGCCATCTTGTACTAATTACAAGCCTCTTATCGGGATGTTCTTTTCATATTTATAGTTTATTAATTTATTTATTGCAGAGGCAATGGTGGTTCTACAAAATAGGTTAACAAGAAAAACACTGTTGCAAGGATTTTAGGAAAAATTGAAATTTTAGATCACAGCTTGTGATCCATTAGCAGTATGAGAGAAACCTTGAAGTTTGGGATGAAGTGTAATATGAAACATCAATTTTCATAAAATTCTTCTCATGTCTTTCATAAACCTATTTTATTGAACTATGAATTATGAAAGATTTATATCTCTAATGGGTTCTCTATTTTGAATATTAGCAATTAAATTTAATAAAGTCTCTCTCATATAGTATAGTAGAAATCCATGCATTTTCAAGAGAAAATTGGCATAACTTTCAACCAAATTAGTGTTGTTATGAAGATAAAAGCCAATATTTCATTTGGTAGCATATATTATGGAAAAAGCTGTATAAAATAGCCAAATTACGGATGGTAGCTACTAAACTTCTCTCTAAACTGATCATCAGTTGTATGTTTTCCTCGGTTCCAGGTTACAGGAGTTGCAGAGAAGATTGGAACAGGAGTTCATTTTAATGCATTTGTGTCTTGGAAAGATAAGGTTTATTAACGTCTCATATGATTTGTTGCCTGTTTCTGGTTTATATCAGTCATGTGTTCGACTTAAGTAATCTAGTTTATCCATTCTCTGGCTCTGTCTATATTCTATTTAGGAATGACTGGTCTACACTATGAGCTTATATTTGTCTGTTTTCCTGTCTACAGAAGATCAAATATGGTGTAATTCGCATGCATGAATTGATACAAGATGTGCTGAATTGGGACCGCCTGTATATAAGTGGTCGTCTTCAGAAGCCTGTACGTGTACTTCGCAGGTGTGGTTTCTTAGTTGACATAGGACAATACGTCACTTTATATAATCAGATTTCTCTACACAATGCCAATGCTATCATTTTTTCTAACCTGCATTAGGACACTCGGCATTTAGGTTTAATTCATTTGCTTCATTATCCATCTATTAGAAAATCCATCTTGAGAAGCATGTTGGACATCTGCTAAACCTTTGTGTAGAACTCTGCCTCATCCATGCTTGTGATTGCTGTGAACCTAAACTGATTTCGGGTCTGGGGTCCTAAATTTTAATTGACCTGCAAAAGATCAAAATATTTGTTTAAAAATATGCCAGTAGCCATTCTACAAGAAGAAATATATCAGCATAAATGAAAGTATTAACTTTTATTAGGTCTTGATGACAATTGTATTATTAGTGCCTTGAATTGCTTGGTAATTTTGGTAGGGTGATCATTTCCAATGTATTCCAATCCTTATCTTTGCTGGTGATGTTTTAATTACTCTGAAAATGTCCCATTATTGTCCTCTATGTCAACCAATTTGCATATTACTTATGCTCATTTGTAAGAGCAAATGGAGGAAGAACTAGTGACCAGAAGATTAAAAGCACACAAGCAAAGGTCTAAAGAAACCATAATATTGTTACTTGTACTTCACTGGTTTATCTTATCGAAGAATTTTGTTGCGAGTCCTGCAAGCATTGATGAAAGTATTATGAGATGTAAGCCTTCAGAGTATGTTCCATTTGAATCCCTATTGACGGCTTCCATTTTTCTTGTTTCAAAATATTGAGAACAACAACTAGGCTGAGGAATTCTACGACTTGTTCTTAGATACGTATACAGTTTTCCTCCAGAAGGTGAAATTTTATAGAGACACATTCATTGTTCTTCTCCATTATTTTGAGGTTGCAAAAAGTCCTCTAAGAGTTTTTTGAGCGTTTATGGGAACTTATTGGCCACCAGATTCCCTAATGAAGAATTCTTTCGGCTATGCCAATTGCTAACATATGGATCCAAAGACCGTTATTGGTATTTTTGATTGCACCTCAAACATCTCCTATTCGAGCATGCCAACTTTCTCAAGCTCTTTTTTATACAATGCACTTGTTACAAGCACGCATCTTCTTGCTTCTTTTTCAAGGCTTGCTTTTGTGACCTCACGCTCTCTCGAAAGAACTTTCCTTTTTCAAGTGGATGACATCTTAAAAATAATAAGAGATATTCTTCACATAAAACATATTTATGTTGAAAAGCCCAAATGATCTCCTACAACATCTTCTTGGGTTTGAAATTTAAAAAATTGGATAGATGGGTTGGTTCTGTGTATTCCAAATTGCTCATTTTCCTTCAGAAATAAATTTGTACTTTGCTGAGAATATGCTTTAGTGCTTTCCGTTGAAGGCTGGAGTAAAAGAATTTGCATTAGTAGTTCCAAGATTTTTCTAATGTATAGACTATCTCTAGGGATTTTTGTTAATCCAAGACATGGGATAAATTTACTAACAAATGTATAATCTAATCTCGTAAGATGGACATTAGTATTACCAAAAGTAGAAAATTAAGGTACACGATTCACTTGTAAATGATGTTGATTATATTATAAGACATGCATGGACCGATGCATAAGTGTTTATTGGAACATTTTGACCTTAACCTCTACCTAACCCTTGGTTGTCTTCAACAGACACGTTTGTGCTCAATTTGATAATCACGATTGTCTAGTTATAAGCCCAACTGTTTACCGATTTGTTATTGTTACCAACTTGTAAATCTAACTTATCGGCATTTATACTATTCCTACATTTTAACCTTAATCTCTACCTAACCGCATGTTGTCTTCAATAGATACATGTTTACATGCTCAATTTGATGGTTACAATTGTCTAGTTGTTACACCAACTTATAACTGATTTGTTATTGTGACCAACTTGAAATTTAAACTAATTGGTACTTATACCATTGGCATGCAGACATTTGAAATATCAATAATTTTTTATAATATACAAATAGATGGAGAACATCACACCTATTTGTCACATTTTGAGCTCATGGGGGACAATTGTTTTTACCATCTTTGTATGGAATTGGATGATGAAACATGAACGGAAGTTAGGCGTTTCATAAGGGCAAAGTATGACATGGAATAGTGATGGGGAAACAAAGAAATAAAAAAAATAACAAATCAAATAGTGGGCCTCTACCATTGGAGAAATGGGGGTGCTTATTCATAAATTGTTGGAATTGGACCTAAAGAACCCATTTTTGTTCGTGGGCTTGGCTATGGTAACAAGTATTTTTAGATAGATGTGAATTTAAATTCTATGAATGCATCATTGAACCAAACTTAGCAGATTCCATAGATTATTAATTTGTGTGAAATTTTTACTTGTGTGTTTAAGTCATCTCAAGATTGCTACCATGAGGAGTAGTTAATGTAATGACATTTTTCCTCATGTATTTTTGGTAATAATTACATGGCAAAGAGACCCACATAGCACACAAGCATCTTAAGCATTTGTTATTAGGCAGAGGAATGGTGTATGTGATCCACCGCTTTGGGCTTATCACCCTCTAGCCTCTTTCCCCATTCGAAAAGCTTTGGAGCATGTAGTGCCTTATGTATCATCCTTGTCTTACAATTATTATCAATGTGGGGTTAACCCAATTAGAACCCAATCATGTATTTACATTAATTCGACGACTTTCATGAGCAATTTAATTAGATTATTAATTTTGGTGGGATTTTTACTCCTACGTGTGCAAGTCATTCAAGGATAATCACAAGGTTTGAGTTTAAGTTCGACGAGGATAAACTTTAGTTCAAGTTCGTCTCATGGATAAAGTTTGGAAAAAAATTGCCATTAAGATCAAATAATAGAAAATATAAATAAAATAAATGCTTCAAACTAAAAATAAATGTATCCTTTTATAAAAACAAATTATAAAAATTAAATTAAAAATAAAAATATTTTATATACATTAAAAGTAAACAAATAAAATAAAATTAACAATTAAAACTGATTTAACAAAAATAGAATTAATGCTAAATCCTAGATATCATGCAGAGTCACGTATGAATAAATTAATGCTAAAGCACAAATTGATGCAAGCAATAAGCTAGATAAAAATGAAACCCTAGGTGCAAAAGAGAGGATAAAAGACTTAGCCGATTTTGCAATAAATACCGAAGTGTTTTGACCTGGAAGATTGATAAACAAGAGGAAGAAATTGTCACAACCGCACTCAAAAAATCCTAGAATTGCTTTGGATGAGCCGGGATCGGGGCGAGGGCGCCTAGGCACTGGAAATCTCTGTTGGGCGCCTGTGACTGCGCAAGAGCTCGAAATCTGGTTTTTCTTGTGTCGCAAGGTGGTCACTAACCTTGTTGTTGTGTCATTGGATGATCCCGTAACGCTTGTAACCCACAAAACAAATGATATCCTGCAAACCCCAAAACACATCAAATCCTAAAAAGAAAAAGATGCAAATGGGGAGTCGGATTGACCTCGGCGGTCACCCGACAGAGTGAACTTACGAATGGAGTGCTGCACTACATCTCAGACTCCATGTAATTTTTGTGCGTGTGTGTAGAAATCGTGCCCTAGGAAGCTCTTGTGCAAGATGTACTTGATAGTGAGCAATAGCTAGATGTAGCAATGTAAATAGATGTGTGGATGTCAAAATGAACTTCCCCTATGCGTGTATGCAGAAAATGCAGCCCCTTGTCCCTTGAGTTAGTGCTAGCTGGATGCCTTTGACGCTCTTAGAATGCCTTTGGATGCAACCTTAGGTGTGATAGTAGATGCTTAGAGCTTGGTCCTTTATTATGGTCACATAGCTTTGTATTTATATGATTCCCTTGGTTGAATTTCACAATTGACAACTAAAAGGTCGACCCATAAGAAAACAAGATGCCTAAAAGATAAAATGGCCCCAAAAAGAGCGAGTAAAGATACAAAGAGGTCGGGGGCGACCAAAGGAAACAAGGGTGCCCAATGGAAACGAAGGTGCCTGGGCGCTGGCATCTTGTTTGGGGTTGGCGTCCAGAGTCAAGAAAGATAAGCAAGTGAAATCCAGATTGGGTTGTGGGGTGTGTAAGACCAAAGAGAAAGCAAGAAAGACAAAAGAGGCCAAAGACAGTAGTCAATTACTAGTTTTCTCGCTTAGGAATCATATGAATAGTAGTATGTGATTAGGACCTAGAAATGTACCCAAGTGCGTGATTTTGTGTCTACAAAAACCACTAAAAGTTAAAACATAAAAATGGTAATAACAATTGACTTAATTAAAATGTAAAATTAAAAAATATTAAAATAAAAATTTAAACTCAAGAAAACATAAACATAAAAGGTAAAATAAAACCTCACAAAAAAACATAATAAAAAATGACAATAAACTTCTACCTTGGCAAGGCAGGGCATGAGGGGCAATGCCGGGCTCATCTCCTAGATCAATAGTGAGCCATTGGTTGATGTGATGGCGACTTGTCATATGGAAGGAACCATGGCTGTAATTAGCATTACCCCAAGCGACACCAATTGAGTGATGATCAGGCCCTAAAATTGGACCTCAACGATCTTTATTGATTTTAATGCTTTGGTCCTGCGCTTTTATCTCTCTATAGTTTTGTTATCCACTTAGGACCCGTAGGTGAGTGAATAAGCGGAGACAAATGTAAAGAGCCCTTTTACCTGCAATTTTTTTGGCACACTTGCCAATTTAGGCAATTTTATTATGGGTGTCACAAGTTTGGTGAATTTTGAACTTCAAGCAAAAAAATGCCAAACATTGTGGTTTAGTCTCAAGGTGGCCACCATAAGCAGTCAATAATGTAATGACAATTTTCCTCATGTATTTTGTGTAATGATTACAAGGCAAGGGCACCCACATAGCACACAAGCACCAAGAGCATTTATTAGTAGGGGAGGGGTGGTGAATATAATCCACCGCTTTGGGCTTCTCACCCTCTAGCCTTTGTACCCATTGACAAAGCTTTTGGATTGTGTAAAGCCTTATATATCAACATTGTCTCACAATTATTACCAATCCGGGATTAACCTAATAAAAACCCAATCATGAATTTATGTTAAGTTGAAGGCTTTCATGAGCAATTTAATTAGATTATTAATTTTTGACGGTTTTTTACTCGTGTATTGCTATGTTATCTCAAGTTGACCACCATGAGTAGTAATTAACGTAATAAATTTTTTTCAGCATGTATTTTTTCCATTTGGTAATAATAACAAGGCAAGGGGATCCGCATGCACCCAAAACTGTAAGCATTTGTTAGGGGGAGATGGTGAATGCAGTCCACTGCTTTGGGCTTCTCACCTTAGTAGATTGCTATTTGCCTTCCTACAGATTGAGTGCATAAAGGCTTGGGCAAACCAAAGGGCCCAAAAGCATTAGTATCTTGAAGATTACATCATTGGATTATGGACTATCATTGCCATTGATTAACAAACATAATTGTACTTAACATTAGCTAAAATATTTGTATTCGAGCACATCTTGTGGTTTTTGGATCTCAGATCAAATAGAAACAATGAAAAGATGGGGCCACACCTTACATGAACTGACGTTATTGCTCATTGCACATAATTGTATCCCCCTCTCAATACTTATCCAAAAGAGAGCCGAACAAGAATGTTGCTAGTTTGCTATCACTTTATGGCATCAGTGTGGGGTGAGGTTTGAATCCCTGAGTTCAAATGAGAGAAGCCCGACTTAGAGAAGTGTGAATTACCCCAACAAAAATAATCGAGCGCACTCATTTCTTTATGGAAAATTGATTCCAGAAATGGTGACCATTTGATCCTATTGACTTTTCTTTCTCAGCCAAAGCTTTCCTTCTTATTCCCTCGTGGCTAAATTGTTTAAAAAGAGAAGGAAATAGTGTAAACCTAGGAGGATCCCAGGTTATCTATTGAAATAGTTTAATCTAGCCAGAAACCTTACCTTTTCATCTGATGAAGAAGGAATATGGAAATAGCTAATTAGAGCTGAAACTGGTTCTTTCTGATTTTGAGCAGAAACTGATTCTTTCTAATACACTTGGGAATCGCATCGATGATCAAATAATGTTGATCACCAAGGTTGAGTCCTCTCCCACCTGTTATAAATGTCCTCGATTAATTGAGTGCTCTCCTCTTCCTTTAGGAATAGCTGAAAGCTTGTAGTCCTTTACAAGACCATCAACTTTGTGCATATGGCCCAGCTCTGCTCTGTAACATGATGCTGTCCTCATCTGAAATTCGCACACAATCTTTATATTTTATTTGTTGTCCTTAGAAGTGACGACTGACGACCTATCCCTTGAACTACCAAGGAGGAGGAGAAATTGCCACCAACATTCATTTCCGACCTTCTTTGAAGCAGTTTTACCTCAAGAATGTGCAAATCTACATGTATGACGTCTTATAGTTTCTCCATAAAAAATGCAAAAAAAAGTTAGTGGTAAAACCCAACTTCTGGTCAAAAAGCCTGTGGATCCTTACTTGAGAGTTGAAAATCCTCCCAAAATCCATAGTCCCATAGAGGAATTATGGTCTCTTTATTAAGCCATGGGCTCCAACTTTTGAGCACACAGACACCGTTCTAGTCTAGATAAATTCAACTCCGAGAAGAATTGACAATGCCATTTGAGAGTATATTGTTGCGTCTGAATACATGCTCCACAAGGATACTAAGCTACTTTTAAATTTGTGTTAAGTGTTATCCTAGATTTGGAGAAACCTCTACCAAATAGAGTACTCTTGGTGTTAAATGGTACAAAATGGGAGCAACCCTTGGACTACGAGAATATTTTGTACAGGTGTAGTATTTGCTATTACTATGGCCATTTGGTAAGGGCCATATCATCACACACACCAAATTGGGATGAAGATAAGACCCAAGGAAATTAGCAAACCCAAACGAAAGAAACTCACCGTTCTAGTCTGGATAAATTCAACCCCAAGAAGAATGGGCAATGCCATTGGCCATTTGGTAAGGGCTATATATCATCACACACACCAAACTGAGAAGAAGATAAGACCCAAGGAAATTAAAAACCCAAATGAAAGAAACTAAGACAACTCAAAATCCTCCATCATCACCTCCCAAAACATCATGCAAGATAAAACACAGGGGGAACCAAGATAGGAAATAAAGCTTATCAGGGGAAGTCCTAACCAAGATGGACGAGTAGGTAAGTTTCAAAACACTTAATCCTTGTTGCTGGTATTTTTCTACTTAATCCTAACCTTGTAATTGGCTAAGGAATGTAGGATTCCAGAGCCATGTGTTTGACTCTCTTGTGCGGCAACAAATAGAGAAATTGATACAATACACACAAACCTCACAAGCATGTTGGCATAATCAACCTTGTGAGCATGGAAGTCTCACTTGAAGTGCACTAGAAGCATTGAACACCCCATTATGTTATTACGTGGATATGTCAGATACGTGCAATATATTGGAGGCCAAACTACTACTTTAACTAAAGAATATTGAACAACACATGAACAACTCCCAACATACATCAAATATATCCTAATTGTGCCAAATAGTACACATCATACACATTCACATGCAATTAGAAAAAAACTTCCATTCATCTATCCTTAAAGACAATCATCTAAAAACACGTGTGCGCAAAACACAATGTAGAAGTTTACAAACACATGGCTCATGCATCAATACAATAGAATTATACAACCCCACAAAACCCTTGTTTGCTTCCCGCTTCTATTCCAAGTTTTTGGCAACACTTGTTCAAATGAGGAGCCCAAGGGGTTATTTATAGGAATCCTAGAACCCTTAGCCTTGTGAGCTGGCATGTGAATATTCTTCTAGATACCTTAGATGTTGTCTGGTTGGTATTGAGTTGTGACGCACTTCAAATTTTCAAAAGCTTCCCCCTCGTGCTTCTCTGTATTTCCTTTGCCTCCTTCCATCTTCAGTCATCCACAACTCTCCCCCTGTTGGTGACACTTGTTTCCATGTTTGCCGTTGATCCTCACATTCTTGCCCAAGTGAATATTCTGCAATTGTCCCTCCAATGCTTTGCCTTAGGCCTGCATTTCACCCGCACACGACCTCTACTCCATTCCTCTATACACATGGCCAAGTCAAGATCACACACATCTCACTTGTGCAACTCGTATACTTGGACCTTTGCATGAGTCAGCCGTTCACCTTTTCTTGGGGTCAACATTTCCCCACACCATATTTCTTGTTTGTCCCCAGACAAGCCTGTTCCTTCTCTTGTGCTCAATGATTCCATAATCAAAACTTGAAGGAATTTATCCTTCAACTCCCTAACAAAATTCTCCCATCTCCCAATAACAACCTCTGTGCTGACCTTATCCTCTTATGCGGTGTTTACTTCAGCCAACAAAGCTTCTTTGCTTCACATTTCTTCTCCCAAAATTTTCTTTCTGGTCTCTCCCTTAGGCTTTAGGCCATGTGACACTCCCTCTATCACCATTCTTTTTAGTAACCGTCACTTAGTAATTGATAAATAGAGTGCCAAGTGCTGTCTTGTTTGCATCCATTGTGTCTCTAAATGCCTTTGCCTCTTTAAATAAGCAAATTACCTTTGTGCCATCTTTCTTTTTGACACTTCGTCATTCATCTTATCCAATTTTGCATTGCCCTCAATAACTCGTGTGCTAACTGATTCTTCCACATGCCTTAGCTTGTAAGAAATGTGTTGCTCCTCTTCGACTCTTTGTTGGAGCTCCTCCAAGTTATTCATTTCATCATTTGCCGCTTTGTGTGCGATGAGTTGCTGTGCGCCCAACTCTTTCTCAAACAGTTGGAATTTTGTGGCCTTGCTCAAGAGTTTTAGCATTAATGCGCTCACTTTCTCGGAATCTGACATCTCACTGGTATTCATCCCATCCCAACACTACGGTCTTTCTTTCACAATATTTTATAGGGTTTTACTTACCCTTTTATTTACTTTGGCCAATCATGCCTAAATTTTTGCTATTAGGGCCTTTCTTTGTTTGGCCTTCCTGTTGTACTTGCTCACTTGTGTGTCCAACTTTGCACTCCTTGATGCAATCTCCATTGCCAATGCCACTAGTGCCAACCCTGTATATTGCGTGCGCGTAACTTTTGTGGTTTAGACTTTGCTATCTTCTTTCGTTGGTGCCCTCTTGCTTTATCATTATTTCAATTCCTTTTGTAGGTATTCAAAAGATGACTTCATCTTATAATTCTCTAGAAATTCCTTTATCTGGCCTTTTCTTCTAGGTCCCAGTGTTCACTCTCTCTAGAACCCTCCAGTGAACATCTGCTGCGCTAATGTTCCTCTGATCACTATGTATCTTGTTTTGATAGTCATCCATGAACATCGCTTCCTCATGTAGATGCACCTGCCTAGAGCTAGACATAATCCACAGAGTCTCATTTTCACCGTTCTCCATGCTTATACTTAGCATCCTCTCACCAACCTGCCTCTCATCTTCTGTGTGAGGTTGCTCTTCCTTTGAATCCTCCTTCGAGGCATGCTCAACCTCTTCTTCCTTTTCTTTGTCTTCAATCTTATCTTTCTCAACTCTCTCTTTCCACATTCAACTTTGATTTTCTAATGCAAGAGCATCCAAGGAGTACAAACAATCTTGCATCAAACAAAAATAGTAGGCTTGTGTTTGTGTGGAGTAATCGGTCCTTTTGTTGTTTTGACATGGTGAAGTTGATCTGTGGGAAGCATCAACATTCCAACACTTCGAGAGCAACTACTACATCACAGAACATTACTTTCACTTATTGACATGGGTTCCAAGAGAATTGGTTGAGTTTCTCAATAATTACAAACATCTAGCAAGTGGCAATGTCCATTGAAGGGCCACAATGAGTAGGTCTCAGGAAAAGGAAAAAGCACCTGAAAAACATCTCAAAAACAGAATGTGATTGCATATTTGGATTCCTGTTGAAAAATATTTTTGGGAAAAAGAAAAAGCACCTGAAAAACATTTCAAAGTCAAAATGTGATTGCATATTTGGATTCCTTTCGAAAAAATACATACTTTTAAAAAAATGACACTTGATTTTGAGGTGATATGCAAAAGTTATGGCTCATGGAAGTTCAAGGGTTTTGCTATGTTATAGAACAATCATTCTGATTTTAGTGGCAGTTTTGCAACCGACAATTTGTGTTAAGAGGTGGTTATGCAACTGTCTAGGATACGCAATTGCCACTCTGTGAAGAGCAGCAGTTTCACCTATGTTGAATGTGAAATAAAAGTAACAGTCCAGAATGATTCATTTTCTCTTCTTGAGCATTTTTAAAGTTCTTGGGAGATTGAAACGAAACTCAAGAATGTCAGAGATGGTAGAGTGATTCGAATTCTTGGAGGAGTTGATTTGTGTGAGCAAAGGAATTGAGAGACAATTCAAAACCCATAAATAGAATCCAAAATTGAGATCAAGAATCTAGATTGGGAATTTAGAGTTCAAAGTTTGAGTTGGAATTGATTTAAAAGATGTTTGTGCCCCCAACCCTAACCCTAATAGTTTATGGGCCCACCAACACTTTAAGCACTCAAAAAAACTATAAATGAACCTCACACCCTCACTCCAAATCACAAAAAACATTGAGCAAGAGCAGTTTCAACACATTCATCAAGCCGAAGCTCTCAAGCCTTCAAGGTAAGCCATGGCCCTTCATCGTTTGGCATTTTGCTGTTTTCATTGTTCAATTTTTTTTTTTTGGATTTGCAATATTGCATTTTAATATTTTTCAATTTTAAATTTAATTTTATAAATCATTAAAAATAGTTAAATAAATTATTAAATTGTTCATAGAATTGTATGTGCTTATAAATTTATAAAATGTTGTTTTTTTACTGTTTTAGGGTTGTTAAACAACAATTAGAGAACCCTAAATAGCTGATTAAAATTTAAAATCATTGTTTGATGAAGGTTGAAGATTTAAGATTAAGGATTCCTATTTTTGTGTATCCTCTGCTTCTGCGCTTTGTGTGCGAACTGAAGTAAGAAAAACAAAAACAAAATCCTTTGTCTTGGACTCTTGAGCCCTTGCATAAATTAATTTATTAAATTTATAAATTTCATTTCTTGTAGTGTCACTATGAGTTCTCACAACATGAGTGACGAAGAGGGTCAGCAAGAGCTTATGGGGTTGAATTTGAGACTCCAAGTATAGATGGGGGGGGGGGGGGGGGGCTGATGTAAGTAGTTCCATTGGGAGTGCAATTGCTCATTTTAGTTGCCCTTCCAAGTTATTGGAACCTTTTGCCAAGGGTCCCTTCGACAAGAAGGCCCCTTTAAAACAATTTGCAACCAAACTACAACTTCAAGCAAACCTGGGACAACAGGGGGCACTAGGTTGTATAAGTGTAATTTTTGTCAACTTGAATTTCAAGGCAGCATTACAAGAGTTAATGTGCACCTACTTCACATCGAGGCAAAGGTGTGGAGGTATGTGGCAAATTGTCACTCAAACAAAGGGCTGAAATAAATAAATTGTGGGGTTGTGGTGAAGAAACACTTGCAATTGGTACTATGCCATTGAGGGGTCCTACTCCTAGTACTAGAACTTTGCAAGAGGCACAACTTCTGCTTGGCCATCTAGTTTAGGGGCACAGAGCTTAAGGGGAAATAGAATGACTAGTAGTGATGCTGCAAACATGGTGGCAGAGTTATTCAATGTGCAATATAAGGATGAGGCAGATGATGCCATTGGCAAATTCTTCTTTGCCAATGGCATTCCATTCCATGTGGCTGCTCTCCTTATTATAAGGAGGTTGTGGCAAAGATAATAAGAGCAGGACCATCATATGTGCCACCAAGGGAGACAAAATTGAGGACAACAATCTTGGATAAGAACTATTCCAAGATTAATATTCTAATGGAGAAAATGAAGGCTACCTAGGTCACTAGTGGATGCAACATAGTCATGGATGGGTGGATGGACATTAGGCATCATCCACTCATCAACATCATGGTCACATGTATAGATGGCCCTTACTTCCTTAAGGTTATTGATTGTTTGGGCACCGCAAGGATGCTGATTTTCAGTTCCAAATCCTTAGAGATGCTATTGAGGAGGTTGGACCAGAGAATGTGGTGCAAGTAGTGACAAATGTGGCCCATGTGTGCAAGAGTTGTAGGAAGTTGATTGAGGCGGCCTACAAACATATTTGGTGGACTCCTTGTGTGCATGCCATGAATAATGCACTCAAGGACATGGGAAAAATAGGTTGGATCAAAGAGGTCATTAATGATGCTAGAGATGTGCAAATGTTTATCTACAACCACCACACTTCACATGCACTCTTCAAGACCTTTTCAAGAAGGAATTTTTGAAACTTGTAGAGACTAGATATGCATCATACTTCATTCTCTTGGAGAGGATGCTTGAGTTGCAAGAGGCATTGCAAGTAATGGTCATGACAAGAGAGTGGAATTTGTGGCCCGATTCTACGTCAATGCAGGGAAGAGAGGGTGAAGGAGGTGGTGAAGAGTGACATTTTTTGGGCTGATGCAAAATACATTGTCTCCATCATTACTCCAGTTGTTCAAAGTCATTAGATATGGGGACACTAATGCACCTACCCTTGGAGAGGTGTATGAGTGCATTGACAATATGCTTGGCCAAATGAAGGTCGTTGTACAAAAGAAAGACCCCACATTGCAGTTCTACAATGAACATATTCAACCAATCATTCACAAGAGATGGGAGAAGCTCAACACTCCCTTGCACATGGCTGCCTATGCATTGAACCTGAAGTGGTACATACAAAGGTCTGGCAGAGTTACCCCATACAAGATTTGAGGTGAAGAAAGGGTTCATGAAAGCTATTCAGAAGATGTATGATTCTACAAATGTTGGCATCATTCGTACTAAGTGGTCAAAATTTGCCACTCTTAGGGATATCTAGAAGAGGCCAAGCTGGATAGGGAGACTATGGCACAGGAGGACCCAATTCTGTGGTGGACTATGCATGGGCCTACTTCTTTGACAACCACACTAGCCATTTGTTTGTTGTCCCAGGTTTCTAGTTCTTCTGCTGTTGAGAGGAACTGGTCTACTTATAGCTTCATCCACTCTATTAAGAGGAATAGGCTTACCTCTAGGAGGGTGAAGAAGCTTGTAGTTGTACATAGTGCCTTGCATCTTATTGACTGCAACATGCTTACGTACAAGGAGAGTCTAGCAGCCCGATGGGATGTAGAGCTAGAGGAGCCAACACAGGTTGATGATGATGCGGCACAACAAGGTTGGTTGGTATTGGTTTGGAGGAGCTTTACCTCGAGGAGTCCAGCAGTTTGAGTGATGAGGAGTTTGGTGCAGACTTTGGGGATGATTAGAGGCATTGGGCCATTGGCCAATTGTATTTGAAATTTGAATGTAATCATCATTTTGAAAATCAATAAAGAGAAGTGCATTAATCTATGGCTGTGCTCTTGAGTCTATGTTTGCCTATTTGGGAGTGAGTGTGAATCCTAGTTGTGGGAGTAGGCTGCCATTAATTTGGTCCCACATTCTTGTCTGCATCAATTGGTAACATAGTAAGGTTTAACTTGTTGGGTTGGGTTTAAGGCTCTCGTTGAGTCTATATGCATGTTGTGAAAGAGAAGCATGTTTGTTAGTTGCAGGTTGTGAAAGAGAAGCCTGTTTTGTGAGAAGATATGGAGCATAGAGGAATACCTCTTGGAAGCGGAAGTATACATGGAGTGGAAGATTGATAATGATGTTGAAGTAAATATAAGTGAGATTAGATGCAATGAGAGAGTGCAATGTAGTGAAGTTGTTGCAGCTATGAATGAAGATGAAGAAGTGGAGAAGATGTTGATATCCCTTGAAATAAAGTTGGATGTCTTGGACAGAAGACCAATAAGTGATGAAAAGAGATTAGAAGAGGTCTTGGTGAAAGAGAAAGCTAAGCCCGCTAGCAATATACTTTTGTTTTGTGGTAGAAAGATCCCTGAAGAGTTCATGAGATGGATATTTGAGCTAGAGTGTTGTTTTGAAGAAAATAATATTGAAGACCCCCAAGAAGGTAGAGTTTGCAAGCACTAGATTGTGTGGAGTTGCAGCTGTGTATTGGAGAGTTCTCCAAGAGAGAAGAGAAGAGGAGAAAGGAAAGAAGAAGGTAGAGAGTTGGGAACATATGGTTTTCAAGATGATGGGTCATGTTGTACACCCTAGAATGCAAGTGGAGTGGTTGAAGAAGCTTCAAGTCTTGAGGCTTGAGCGTGAGGAGAAGAAGATTGCCTTGAAAGGCAATGAGAGAGTGAAGTTGCCATGTGAGCAACTCAAGTCTATTTTGAAAAATAGCAAGAGAGAGGAGGAAGTGAGAGATTCTTCTGGATGTTGTGAAGAGTGGAGAGAAGAAGGTTGCCTTGAAAGGTAACAAGAGAGTGAGGTTTTCATGTGGGAAAGCCTAACAAGAGAGTGAGGTTTGCATGTGGGAAACCCAAATCTATTTTGAAAAACTGCAGAGAAAGAGAGGGTTGTGAGCAGTCCATAGAAGAAAAAATCCTCATGGAGGATGTGGAGATGATACTAAGTGAAACATAAAGAAGGGGACCCATTGTTGAATGATGGGGGAGAGTTTGTTGTATTCACTGGAAAAGATTGAGAGCGAAAGTTTTTTTTTTTTCATTTTTGCAGGGGAAGATTGTTGAGGACAATTGAGAAGGAATGCAAGTTTCCATGAGGGAAACCATAAAAATGAATGAAGTGGACAAAAAGAAGAGTTGCAAGTTTCCATGAAGGAAACAATGCTGATGAAGTGCTAGTTAATGCACTTGAGGAGAATGTAGTTGAAGACCCTCTGTGAAGTAGAGGCAGAAAATAAAGTGAAGAATGGTGATATGGCAGCAGAAGAGGTTGCTGAGAATGGACCTTTGATAGTCCATCATATGACTACTAGCTTTGAGAAGAATGTGAGTAATGGTGTAGAGTTGAGAGCACGTCTATGGGGCATGGTGAAAAGATGCAAAGAGTGTTTGTGGGATCTTTTGATTTCCATAATGTAGTTGATCTATGTGCAAGTCCAGAAATGAAGAAGATGACAAAGGATAAAGAAAGTGAGATTGAAGAGATGTTTCTACAAGCATTAGAAACACATGAAGATAGAGAGATGGTAGAAGAGGAGGAATGTCACTCATGTGGCATAGAGGCAAAGAAGGAGATAGAGATGGTGGATATGTTTCCATCAAGAATAATGAAGGAAGAACATGGTGGTGCATATGTGGGAGCAACCCACATAGGAGTTGAAGAAGAGGCTCTTATGAGTCAAGAGCTACATTGTTTTGATATGGACAAGGAGAGTGCAAGTTTCTTTGCACATGGCATGCTTGTGATGACTAAGAAGACAGAGAGAAGGAAAAGGAGAAGAGAATGAGATGGAGGAGCTGATGTTGTTATCAACCAAAGCATGTGTGGAAGAGGATGATGTTGCAGCTGAAGCGTGTCTTTTGGAGGACATGAAGATGGAGGAGAAGGATGTGCAAGTGAATGCACATGATGCTGATTTGAAGGAAGCATTGAGTGGAGAAGAGGAGAATAGTGTTGCAGCAGAGATGACATTGGAGGAGATGCATATGAGAATGCCAAATTCTCATGATACTATGTATGCTGAGTTTATTGCAGCAGTTAAAGACAAGTTGCAGCAGAAGAAGAGTTGTTGAGGAGTGATGTTGCAGCAGTGGCGGTGGTTAATGGGCTAGTGCCCATGAGAACGATTGATTCCATAAATGCATGGTTTGCTGATTTTGTTGCAGGTATGAGTGAATGCATAATAGACGAGGAGACTATTGTGAAGAAGAGCTCTTTTGAGTGGGCCCTTGGGGTCCAAGCATGTATTACGATTGCAGGTATGATGAATAGTGGATATGATGCATTCTTTGACAAGAAATTCATGAGAGGAGAAGTTGAGGATGAGGCATACTCTTGGGAGGAATGTTCAAGGAATATGTTGTTGGAAAGAAGTGGTATGAGCTAGAAGAGGAGGGAAAGCATGAGTTTCATGCTTCTATTGGTAGAAGAGTTGATTGTTTCAAAGCCCATGTATACTTGAGAAACAATGGTGTTGAATACACTTGGTGGTGGAGGGATAGCGGTGGGTCAAATCCCACATAGGATGGAAGATGAGAAAGATAGCATATTAGAGGGCGTGGACAATTTGTTGTGTTCAAGTAGTGGATAAGATAAAGAAAGGGTGATTAGAGATGTGTTGAGGAGGATGGTTTATGGACCAGCAGGTTGCTGGAAGAGGAGAAAGAAACATAAAGAAAAACTTCACTTGTACCTAACAAGGTGGAAAGGAACACCGTGGTCATTGGCCAAGATATAAAATATTTTTACAATCTGTACAAATATAATGATGTTTTTTATTTATTTGAATTATAATTGCCAAATTCCAATTTTATTCTTTGGAATTCGGCAAATCCTGTGACATAGCCTGTGGGTACATCCCAAATATGTCGGATATGTCCCAGATATGTCTTGGGTACGCCAAAACGTATCCAGGGTGTACCAAGGCGAACCCAGGACGTATCAGTACCGTACCTGGGACGTATCCGTACCAGGTATGTATCCAGGGGGTACGGGAGGGTGGGGGACGAACCCTGGTAACATAGGATGTGTCCATAAGACTTAGCAAATATTGTCCCATGTTCTCTGTTGAAAGAGATAAGGCTCATGGCCCAGAGTGTTCCCATCACGTCTAGATGGTGGCATTAGTTTCCAATCCCCTCTTTCATAACAACTATCCACATTTATTGCCAGTCCACTCTTTCTTTCCCTCCTTGCCTCCATTTCCTCTGATTTAGTTTTTAAGTTTGCTCTTATTGCAGGTCACAGCCAAAATAAGACAAACAACTCAACATACAGTTATTTCCTAGCTGAAGTGTATCTTGAACAAAATATGCTATATGTGTTTTAAATACAATATCAAGTCCCATTAATATTTTCCAAGACATGGCACTTACAGTAAAACCTGAACATCAATATTTGCAAAAACATGAACTCCATCTATCAGAGTCAAATTACTTGCAATGCTTAATATTATCATGTGCTTTTGAAACAAATTACGTACATCACAAACCCAAATAGTAAATATTGTTTGGATAACTCGACAACATGTTCCCAATCTTGTTATTTTGCAGGAGTTGTGGAATGTAACATCAAATCATGTTCACAAAAATGTGAAATCATCATCATGCAAATCTGTGTCAAATAAACACTAAATGCCTATCAACCGCTCTTGTAATTTTATACCAAACCATCGATGCATATTCAGGCCAATGCTGTCCTAATTTGATATGCTGAAATGCCATCAGGAATGTAGTATGAAGATAAAGTTCATTACAGACTTTTTACCCATATTTTTCTATGGTGAGCCCCCTAGGCTTGCCCTAGCTAATATGCTAAACTAAACTACAAACAGGAGAAGGGTTGTCAATGTGGATTGGCAAGAGTCAGATTATGGTAAATTCGCATCTAGGCAATTTTTTTTTTTTTAATTTAACAGCATGAAATTTGACTTCAACAATTCTTAACCCTTTTAGCATTTCTTTCTGTGACTGCCATCTGTGTCTGGATTAGCCTTGAGTGTCTGGTTGTATTGTTCATCTTCCTGGAGCTATGTAGTTGAGAGTCTGAGACCCTAGATGGCCTCGGTATTGATCCTGCAATCTGCACTTAAATCAAACTGGAGCATGGTACAAATGCGTCATAAAAACGAAAGGAAACCTAGTGCAAATATGTTGTTCTATCAACTGAGAATTTGCAGTGCATATAATTGGCATCATGTATTGGAGTAGCTGTGGTCTGTTCCGTCTTGGTCTCAATGTATGTTTTGTTTTGCTATTGATGGAGTGTAAACAAAAACAATGTATCCACTAAGGACAATAGATAGTTGACAAGTTTTAGGATCTGCGCATAGTAGAAGCAGCATCAACAAGTAGCAGGAAATTCAAAGACCATATACAATTATGTCATCAATATTAAAAAAATAGCCACACACGACACCAACAACAAAACAACATGAAAAGAAAAGCCTCATTTAGAGGCAATATCACAACACCTAGCATGGAAATTACACTTCATTGTCATTCACCCCCTCAGCACCATAAACAGGTCCCAATTGAATTTCACCAGGCTATACAACATCCTTAACAGGGCACATTTGTTCAACACCAGGTCCCACAGTAGCATTCAACACCATATCACTTGGATTATTGAGTTCCTCAAGAACTTGTTTGATAACATGTTCCATTTTCAGATCTCTAATCTGATTTATTATCTCAATCTTCTTCTATCCATTATTACCAATAACCTCTTTAAGCTAATTGATCATGTTGTTCAAATTATTTTCCATAAATTCTTCCATCCGTGGAGGTAAGATAAGATAAGATAAATATATTAATGTCCAACGAATGACCACAAAAGTAGGTCAATGGGACTGCAGTCCAAAAATATACAAAGTGCGAGCGGGGACAACTCAAACGAGTTCCCAAAAACAGAAGAAAGAAAAAGAGACAAAGTAGAGAGGAAGCCCGAAGCCAAATACTCCCACAGGCGGGGGCAATGGAGCAAGCGGGGGAGAAAGACGGGAGAAGCAAAGAAGGGAATGGAGGAGGGGGCAAACGAGGACCAGTGGTCTACTTAGGAATGGTAGCCACACCCCTCCTAACATTTGAGGCCGACGAAAAGAAGCTCCTGATGAACAGCAATCCGAAGAGGGGGCAAAAATCTCCTCCCTTGCTGAGATCTCGAGACAAAACGGGCTAGGGGGACGACCGATTGAGCAAGGCTGTCCTCTCGCACGAAAAGTGCGCATCCGATTTTGTTGGTGGTGATCGGGGAAATGTGAAGGTCCAACCGGGATGAACTGATCGATGCACTGTATCTGGGTCAGAGAGGCTTTGTCGTTTAGTTCCTCCACCTGCGGGTAGAACCGGAAAGAAGGCTGTAATTCGTCTCATGGGGATGACTCTCGGAGGAGGATGAAGAATCTGGTCCCGGAGCAGCAGAGACTCACGGATGTAGAGGGCAAGACACCGCTGGTCAATATATCTGAAGAAAATCGGGAGAGTCTGAATCCCTTTGAAGAGGTAGTGAAATCGTCCTCTGATCTCATAGTATATGGGGCAACGGAAGATGAAATGAGTCTCGGTCTCCACCTCATGAAGGCTACAGAGCCTACAAAGTCTGTCATCCCGATCAATGTGGTGATTAGTCTCACACCAAAGTCTGTGGGAGCGAACCGACTTTGACCTGAGGTATATGGAGGGCATGTCCCTAGTGACGAAAGGTGTACTGAGGGCGGATGATGAGTCCATCTCTGATCTCAAGAAAGTGCTCTACATAAAAGGACATCTTAGGGCGCAAACCCCCAGTGAGGGTTCACCCAAGTAGTCTGAATGAAGCTCCTGTAGATATCTTCTCGGATGGACCTGTTCAACACTTGCTTGGTGGGCAAGAGATGACTGGGAGCATTCAGGGAATACTGGAAAGGGGGAGACGATCAATCTGGATACCAACTGAATCCAACAAGGCAAAAGTCTCGGAAAACCAACAACGTCTCACATCCTGGGCAATACTCACAGAGGAACAATAAGCGAGATACGGATACCTGGCCCGCTCATCGGAGAGATCACCAAACCTCCTGATACGATGAAGAAAGGTTGATATGTCAAATATAGTTTCAGACGGAAAGGTTGGGCTCCGAACTCTGCCAAAATAATATGTTGGGGGACCGTCTGCTTGCATTTGATGAAGCGGCGAAGGAGGAGAGTCTGAATCCTCTCAGCAGAAGCCCAATCTGTGTCTAAAAGGGAGGGCCCCAGACAATAGACCCATAGAGAACAAAGTGGGGCGGATGAGGGAGTTCATAAGAAACATCTTGGAGGAGATGTCCTGGAAGTGGTTTCGAAAGCATTGTCTCTCGAGAATGGCAAGAGACCCATACCCTTTATTCACCCTCGGCTGAAGAGCATGCCTCATACTGAATCTTGGCCCTGAGAACTGGACTCCTAGGTAGGTGTATGTATTAGTGATTTCAACCTCTTGTCCCTTGAAGTAGAACACCACCATAACCTGAACTCGGGAGCAGTTGAGAAGGAAGGAAGGAATAGAAAGAGTCCTTGTAAGTCCACAAGAGAAAAACCCTATCACTTGTGACCAGTAGGAGGAACATGACTATCCATAGGATCATCAAAAGTCTGTTCTTATTGCTGTAAAAAAGCATGGAGAACGTTAAGAAGTTCTTCACTACTACGAGTTTTACTTGCCTCTAAGTTACCATGAGAAAATGAAGAACCAACAAGTTTAGGATCAAGAAAAAGAACTTGGTCAAAAAAACATCTTTGATAAGCTTCCACTCAAATTTAGTAATTTGGACCATGGCAACATCATGCAGGACCTTCCTGTCAAAGGGTTATACTTTAGGAAGCCACCAACAATCAAGTAGCTAGCAGAGATTTTTATCATCCTAGTTTTAAGAAACTTTCCAATTCAATCTGGTGGATCTTCAGCTGCAATGAAATCTGCACATACATGATTTGCACTATGACTTCACTAGTGAAGTCAGTAAACACCCTCCCTTAAAAGAAAAACATCATTATCGTGTTGGTTATAATAAAATCAAAGAATTTGTGTGGAAAAGATAAGCCAAAAGTTTTTGAAAAAGAGAGGAATTCTGTTTTCAGTAGCCACATAACCAAAAGTAATATTAATCCAAAGAATTTCTTGCTTAAGCACTTCAGACCAAGCTAAAAGACGACTTCCAAACAGAGGCAGCATTGGGACAAAAATAAAACAAATGTTGAATGGCTTCCAATTCGCCCACACACATGCTGCGAAAGAGCTAGACAAACCAAACTTAGCAAGAATAGACCAACGAGAAGTTTATTGTGTAGTAGAAACCATCTAAAACACAATTTCTTAGGTTCAAGACAAGACAATCATAAAACAAGAAATCTATATGACCAATTGTATTGGGGATCACAAAAACTTCACTTCTTATTTAGGCTAAGTAACGTTTTGGCGAGAAAGAGAGTTTCATGTATAGCTGTTTGGAGGAGATCTCATTTCTTGGAGGACCTTTGATCCATTTTAGAGTGTCCCAAAACACCTCATCCTCTTCATGATCAAACCTTTTTTATAGAAGCTCTTCAATGTATTGAATACCATCGTATATGTTCGAAGTTGGGAGGGGGATGACAAATTTCCTCTTCGGATTCATCCCAAGACAACCAGAACCATAAAGTTACAAGTCATGGAAGGTTTGAATACCATTCATGAACTAGAAGTAAGCAAAACAACCTTTCAGTAGGGCAAGAGGCTTGCCCTTATGCTCCAGTTCCACCATATGGATCTGCACTTGACACCCGAGATCCATTCCACAAAAGATAGGTCACATGAATGGCAAGGTACTTCACTTTTTTCCATGCCTTCCAAATTGATTAGAAAATAGGGAGCCCTCAACTTTAACAGAAAAGGGTAAAGCATCGAAGTCAACAAAATGCAGAGCTCTCCACAATGGTTTGCTTTTGAGGAATCTACTCTAAATATTGTGTCTCACAAGAATCTTCTAGGGTTCGTTGCCTTTTAGGGCTCTAATAATCCACTTCACGCTTAATGTAATACTTAAAGTTTTGAGGCTTTTAATACCTAGCCCACCAAACATTCTAGGAGAACAACAAATATCCAAAGAAACAACATGTCTTTTCTTGCTTTCTTTACCATCGACTAGAGGTAATCTCTGACCATCTTGTGAAGCTTGTCAAATTGGTAGTTGCTAAACATCCAACAAGAGAAGTAAATGTTGTAGGAGGATAACACCCTTTGGCACACCTGAATTTTGCCAGGAGAAATAAAAGATGACCATACCATTTAGACACGTTTCTTTTGATCTTGTCAAAAAACCAACACCACATATCCTTATGATGGAGACCAGCGAAAGGAATACTCAAGTATGTATCAATTTCCTTGGGCCCTTTCTAGGACCAACCATTCTTATGGAGCTAGTCGGGAGGGGTGTCATTGAAAAGTTTGGTCCGAGTGGCAACAAAGAATAAGACAATAATGTGCTGTGGGATTCATTAGAAACATAAGACACATATATAGGAATCAGTAACTCCTATAAACAAAGAATAAATCCTTACTTTACCTCAACTACAAACCTCTCCCTCAAGCCTATGTAAGTTCATTGGAACAAATTATTTACAATATAGAAAAAATTCGTATAATAAGGTATATAAGAACTCATCACACATTCGAGAATATTTACTTAACAACCTCACATATTAACACTTATACAAATATACAATGGATCACTAATAAAATAATTCCTAACATGTCATCCCGCCCCAAAACCAAGGATTTATGAATAGCAATTTTTGATCAAGAAGCATCATAAGAGACATTAATTTGGAGGTCATTTGATTGAAGTTATCCTCCTCCAAGAGAGGGAACAATGTTATATCATCAACAAACAAGATATCAAGGAAGGCGGGACTTGGTTAGTTGGACCATAGTTCGCATGCTCGTATTCGGAAAATATTTGGCAAACCCAAAAAAATTGACTGCAAAAACTCGGCAAGACTTGGTGAATATTCGACAACTTAAAAAAATACACAAATTTCTTTAAAAAACATAAATTTTATGCAAAATATAGCTACAAAATGTATCAAATGAGTGTAAAAATGTTGGAGAAGTGTTTTCTATTAGATTTTAATACAAATACAATACAAAAGTGCATCATCATGCTAATCCAACAACTGGCTGATAAGTGCTATGAATTTATGATGATTGTCATTGAAAATTATCATCATAAATTTCATATCTATGCAAGTTACAATATACAATAATTTACATTTTCCTCTTCCCTGTTCTAGAGAAATATTGGGAGAGGGTCTATTGCCTCTACTAGTCCCCACACTCGGTTGCATCTCCTCGCTCCTCCTAGAAGGTTACGACTCCGGCTCCAACCTGGTAGTAGATGGCGGTGGCTCCTCTGCTGCATGTTCGACATCACCTTCAAAGATGTCATCCAATCCTGCTAGTGCTTCTCCCTCCATAGCTTCCCTCGAAAGAAGCAATCTCATCTTCTCGTGAACGCAGGGGTCTCGTCTTCTTCGCCCATCCACTCGTTGTATGGATCTATCTCATCCAAATCAATAAGCTCTTGTGATGTGGCCTCCACTTTTCTTGTGTGAAGCCGGAGATTATATTGCAAAAACCAAGTCGTTGAGGCGTTTTTGAGTCAACTTGTTGTGCTTCTTCGTGTGAATGGCCTCAAACAAACTCCAATTGCGTTCACATCCAAAAGCGCTACAAGGTTGAGATAAAATTCTGAGGGCTAGCTTTTGAAGATGCAAGGTATTTCCTCCCCAATCCTCCCACCAAGAACCTACAAACAAGATAATCAAAAGTTTATAAGTAATTAATAAAATTAAATTTGTAACTTGTAACACATATAAGGAATTTGGTAAACATTCTAATTTTATTACTGGTGACTGCGTGGTTCTCCCTCGAATAGCTAACGTCAAGAAAAGAGCCTCCCCCTAACATGCTTGTAATTTTGCAACTCTAAAATAATGAGGTCCCTCGTCTCAACCTCTGGTATCATCCTCTCAATACATGTTGAAAGGCCCTCCATAACCTCCCGTTCACATTTGTGAAGCCATCGAAGAAGAAAAACTTGGGGTTGAGGTAGTACCCCGTTGCATGAATAGGTTGGTGGAGTTGATTGTTCCACCTCCGATCAATTATCTCCCAAAAGGGACCATATTTGGCGATATCCCCCTATAATAGTTTTGGATAGCCTCTTTGGCCCTATCCATGGCCTCATAAATGTACCCCATAGGGTTTTGCTCCCCATCAACCAAACACAAAACCCTCACCAACGACTTTGACACCTACACACAAATTAAAATTTAAGGTTACAAACTTACAAATAAAGTAAATAAGTAAATAACAATATATTTATAATTTAACAAATTAAAATAAAGGAATCGACTTGAAATATAAATCAAAGTTTGAAATTACCTTGATGATCTCTATAACTCTCTTTGCAAAGATATCATTAAAAATTATCTTTGCAGTCCTCTCTCCATCAACTTTCTTTGAATATTGTGAGTCTAGCCATGCTTGACTCACAAACATTTGCTTCAATGATGACAACAAACTAAAAATACTTTGCAACGTCAAGAAGTTAGTCTGAAACCTGTGACACCGCTCGCATGTGCTCTTTCCCCTTTCAGGTCTTCTCTCATCAAGTTGAGAACCCAAGGGTGATTATATATGTACTTGGTTATGTTTCTTGCATCTTTATAACCGCCTCATCCAATCAATTTTGCCTATGTCCTCCAAAAGAAGGTCAAGGCAATGAGCCGCACAAGGAGTCCAAAAGAGTGATGGATGCCTCTTTTGTAGTAGTCTCACAACCGCCACATATGCTATGCTGCATTGTCTGTGACAACTTGCACAACATTTTGGATACCCACCTCTAATACGACCTTCTCCAACATAAGACTCAAATTCTCTACATTTTTAACTATGTTAGAAGTATCAATTGACTTCAAAAACACCATCTCACCATTTGAAGCCACTAAAAAATTAATGAGGGTGCGGTTCCTTCTATCCGTCCACCCATCTGAAAGAATGGTATATTTGATTTTTCCATTGTTTCTTTTGATCTTCTAGAATTGTCGTTGCAGTTTGCAACTATACCCTTAAGCAATTTCCCACTCAAGTCTTTTGGAGAGGGTTCCTTGTACCCTTTCCCTACAACTGTAACGCTGTCACCAAATACTCTCAGTACGAGCTCTTTGCCACATTGAAGGGAAGGTTGTTGTAGTACCAAAAATTCGCACATGCTTTATCTGCTTCCTTGTGCACATCCTTGTTCCAACCTGTACCTTGCAATGAAGGTTGTGCTCTAGGTATGTTCCTTGGTACAAAAAAGCTATGTATCCCTTTACTCGAACTCGATGAAACAAATGTGCCTCTTTCGATTTGCATGTGTGGACCGCGAGTAGAGCCCACAATCATTGCCGCATCATTCTCTGAATCCTCTGTCATTCCAGCCCCAGGTCTAACAACTTCTGCTATGGCTACATGCACCCTTTCCTCTCTAGTTTCTTCTCCTCCAACTCTGCCAACTTTGCTTTCATCTCTCGTTTTGCCTCTTTTGTAACATTGGGGCATACCACAACGTCCCGACAAACAATACATGCAAGATGATACTTTAGAGTGATTGATGCCTCTAGAAAACGTTTTGTCACAAAAATTGCAAACCACGGTTTCTTGAACTGCTCCACGTACACCATACTTCCAAGCAATGGTACGAGACTTTAGCGGGAACGGTTCCTGCTAGTGATGCTAACCTAGATGTCGAGCCTGATGCCATTGGTAAGCTCTAATTTGCAACACAATGTACATTTAAAAATTAAAAAACGTAAACTTAATTAAAATTAAAAAAATAAAAAAGTGTCTTTATAACCCTATTTAACCGTAATTTAATATTTAAAATTGTAAATCCTACGAACAAGAATACATTCTAAAAAAGAAATTAAAATAACATTTACAAAATTACAACAATACATTCCGGCAATTTCATTCATTAATGACGATGTCACGAATCCACGATAACAAACATGAATAAATTAATAACTATTAAACGAATTTGCGAAAAGAATTAAAAAAAAACATACCTCCGGTTCCAAATGACTATTAAAAATTTAAAATCATTCGCAATTAAATTGAATGCATTTAAAATTACAAAACATATTCGAATACAATACGAATATATAAAATTTAAATAATTTAGAACGAATTTGTGAAAAGAATTAAAAAAACTTACCTCCGGCTCCAAATGACTATTAAAAATTTAAAATCATTCGCAATTAAATTAAATGTATTTAAAATTACAATATGAATATATAAAACTTAAATAATATAGACCGAATTTGCAAAAACTTAAAAGAATTAAATTTTTTTTTACCTCCAAATGCAATTCTTCAAATTTCCTCTTCGAATTCACTCTAAAATCCGTTTAACTCATGCAATGCATGCTCAATGGTTGTGATTGAAAATGAAGTGCTTTGTTGCCTTAAAAGCAAAAAAACAATGTATTTTTTTTCCCTCGATTTTGCATGTTCTGCGTATTGGCCACTTTTGGCGAAGTTTTGACATAGGTTTGACGAGTATTTGTTCGCCAATACTTGTTGAGTCTGCCTTACGAGTTAAACTCGTGAATATTTGGCTGTGTTTTTTTGGTGAGTACTGCAAACTTGGCAAGTACTCACCGAGTTTGCTTACTACGGGTTAGACAATGTAACGCTTTTAACAGGCCCTCAAAGAGGCATCTCTTAAAAAATAATGAAGGGCTTGTCAACGAAAATAACAAAGAGGGAAAGGGCAAGGGGGCTTTGTCTTATTGATCTTTGCAATTCAAATGGGTTAGTCCATTTGTTGTTCACTTCAACCATGGCCGAGGCATCTTTGAAGAGGAGCATAACCATTCTACTGAGAATCTATTGTGAAAACCAAAAGCTCTCAGCATCAACTCAATAAAAGGTCACTCAATTCAATCATAAGCTTTTTCAAAATCCAAAAGAGTTATGCATATGTTCTATTTAGAAGCCTTAGCCCAAAGTGCATGCCTTTCGAATCCATGATCAAATTCTCAAGAATATATCTTCCCTCAACAAATCCAGTTTGGGTAACATAGATAAGGCTGGGAAGCACAAGAGAGATTCTTCGAGTAATGGTTTTGGCCAAAATTTTGTAATATACATCCAAAAGGGTAATAGACCTCCAGTTCTTAACTTGGTGAGGGTCCCTTTCCTTGGGGATTAGCTTGATGACCTCTCTATTTATTTTAGGCTCAAGAGATCCATTTTGAATAGCTTTGATATAAACATCTAATATTTCTTGGGCAACCTAGCCTTTTCGGTTTCATAAAATTCAGCAAGCAAGCCATCCACCTCAGAGGCCTTGTCAATTTTCAGAGAGTCAACAGTATGGAGAACTTCATCAAGGGAGATAACACTATCCATATAGGCAGATGAGCACATGGAGAGCCTGTTGGGGATATTTTTGCACATAGATTTTTGTTAGCTTCAATTTGGTGTGAGGAACCATAAGACACAAAAAGACTGGAATAAAAGACATTTTTAATCTCAGTGGTGTCAAAGATAACTCCACCAATGTTAATGGCCTTGATCTTTTCTTTAGACCGTTTAGTTTTTAAGATCTTAAAAAAATAACTAGTATGCTTGTTACCTAACCTAAGCCAAGTAAGCCTTGATCTTACTCGAGTTCATTTTGCAAAATATTGTTGCAAGACTCTGGTGATTTTTAATCTTGCAAGGGTCACTTTGCAGGCAAGCCTAATAGGAGATCAATTGCTCCTATATACCTCTTAAACGTTTTCCTTCTTCTAGCTTTAGCTTGGCCATAAGATCTCATGAATTTCTTATAGACATTGATGTAGCTATCCCATTTTTGTATACATAAGGATGAGCCAATGAAGGTTTTGGCAATGTTCCAGGCTGATTTGATGCCATCAAAAAGTCCAGGTCCTCAAGATGGGAAGTATTGAGTTTGAAGAGGCCTTTCCATTCATTCTCGTTTAGAGGTGGGGAGGAATTGACAACAAAATGCAGCTCAATGGTGTGATGGTCAGACATGGTAAAAGGGAGCACATTGACAAGATTGCCTTCTTTTTAGCAGGGATATTGAAGAAATCCAAAGTCAGGTAAAATTTGTCAAGTCTGGATCACAATCTTTTTCTACCTTGCTGATTGTTGCACCATGTATGCCAAATACGTAAGTGTTTTTAAAAAAGCGAGTTAGTCAAGTTGTGTATTTGAGATGCCCATTTCCTACTAGTTTATTTTGACCATGATTGTATTGCTATTATACTATTTATTACTTTGAGTATAGTTATATGTCGGCACAAGATGCTAGGACTATCTTATTTTGATTTAGTTGCTCATTTAAATACGTTGCTTTATATATCTTATTTTGAGCATAGAGTTTTGAGACTTGATTAATATTTGTGTAACATGCCCAACATCCCGATAGGAGTGGTGCTGACTATCTATATATAGGGCAGCCTAGATATATAGATAAGCGGCCGCCCCTAGATGGATAGAGGGGGCCCCATTAGACCTAATTATGTTGATTTGTGTATACACACATATATACATGTACTTTAGGCGCATGCTCACAATTATACCATATATATACATATATTTTGGTATATATATACATATTCCTCCTACCCAAAAAAGGTATATAAAAATGTATATACACTCAAAGAGAAGATTTAAGCAAAACAAACTATATAAATACAAAAATATATTATGGGTGTATATACAACTTAAACCCCAACCCATAGAGATATTGAGCAACATAAAAAAAGTCCCCAATTCTTAACATAAAATCAGGGCAAACTATCAAACCCTAAAATATAAAGGTGTAGATTTGTCCAATCTAATGGTCCATAATCAACCCTACAATGCCACTGGGAAGGGTGTCAACTTTACTAATCATTGAATTAGAATGTGATAGGCTTAATTTACACTTAATTAAGATTTAAGTGGGTGCTCATCGCTCACATTGTGACTTAATAAGCCCTTAAATAATTAATTATCAAGTTGTTTTATTACTTAAATTTCGAAAGAACGAATGAGGCTAGCTTAATTATTACAAATTAAAATTAATTAGCAGATTAATTCTAGATCACGATTATAAACTAAAATCCTTAGTGAAACTATTTATAAGCTTCGACAATTCACTTTTAACTTAACTAGCCTAATTAAGGAACTTTAATAATCATGTAAACCGTTCTCACACATTAAGTGTGAAACCCTAATTTGACCACCGCTCAAAAGTGGATTTACACAACGACTACTATGGCATAAGTCGGGCCGTATGTTCCTAACCCTATAAAGCACAACTGCATTAATCAATTAAACTTATTCTTAATTTTTTTTTTTGGGATTTTACGGGTTTAAGTTGGGGTGAAAATTACGAGCATTATAGTATCCTTTTCATCTAAAACCGAAAAAGAGTTCATTTCCTTACCAATCTAAAACAAACCCCGTTGCTTTTCCTCCTTTCCTTCCACCATACTAAACTTTTCTCCAAAAATCCTTGGATTGTTACCCAAATTGGAAGCAAATCAATTCTAGAGCTTTGTTTGTTCACTATAGTCATTAGGAGTATGTATGGAGCAAAGACCTAACTGCTGCTCATTATGTTTTAAAGTGACCCAAACAACTTTGTTACATGGAGAGATACCAGAACTAGTAACCAGACTTGCCCATCTATGATTAAGCAAAATGGAAGATCCCCCTTCACCTTTGGGGCGATTTGTAGAAAAATGAGAAGTCTTTGACCATATATACTTCAAGACAAAATCAAAGGGGGAACCGATCTCTTTAACTTCTTGCAGGAGTAGGAAGTCAAACTGCTCTCTAGAATTCACAAATTGCCCAAAAATAGGTCTTCTATCACGAGTTTCTAGACCTCAAACATTCCAACTTACCACTTCCATAGGAGACTTAAAGAGATTGTATTGTAGACCATATGTGTAGGAGGTTTAACACCTCCCTTACTCAAGTAGAACCTATTGTAACATTCTAGCATTCTATTCTCCTTATCCTTCTTTTTGGCCTCTTTTCTCAACAATTGGCTGGGCTTTCCTTTTTTAACCTCATCAATATTAGAGCCGTTAGTTGCGGCAGTGAGGACACTTGTTTCAATTTTAAGCCTCTTGGTACCATGTTTGGCTTTGGAAGAGGCCAAACTTTTATCCTCATTTTGAGTGATAGGCTCATTTTCTGGTAAAGTTGAAGACAGTCTCCTGTCATTCAATGTTTTCGGTGTCAAGTGGCAAATGAATGAATTAAGGATGGACCGGCACCAGCCCTAGTTGGAACATCATCAAGGATATTGATATTAATATTAAGAGGGATGCTGAGCTTCCCTTGGGTTGAGCGAGTATAACAATATACTTGTCAGACAATACTTCGATATATATTTCTTTGAAGGAAGATGGCTCAGCATTAGGGGTTGCAGGGCCAGAGGTGTCATTGCAGAGAGGGGGACAGAGGAAAGGGGAAGAGTGGGACCAAAACTCAGGGAAGGGGGAAAGGAAGGGGAGCTAGTAGGAAGATGGGGAAGCAGGGAAGGGCTGGCTGGTCATGAATGATATGGGGTCAAGAGAAGGTAGGAGGTAAGGATCGAGGGCAGAGAAGAGTTTTCCAGGGAGGGCAGCCTTCCATAGTAACATCACCAACTGGGGCGCTTGACCCCTAGTCTACCAACTGGGGGTCACCACTGCATTTCACTCACATAACCTAAGGTAGGGGCGGCCTTTCTAATAGGAGGCAAAAGAGGACGTTTTTTTTTCATTTGGCCATCTTTCTTATATAAAAACATGAATATAGACTCCCTATTTGACAACAGGGTACACAACTTTTCATTTCTCAAATTCACAAGGGTTTTGGAAAAGTATCAACTGCCTTCACCGAGATAAGAATGCTAGCATTCATGTGCGCAAAGAGTGACGTTGGTATCCTTTATTTTTAATACATCACCTATCGACTTGAGCAATTGCGGCAAAAAATTCCATAACTGTAGAGGGACATTTTGAATTTCCACTCACCTAGGAGCAGTTGCGAGAATGATTTTTTTCATAATCAAAATTAGTGTTCCATTGGATGTCACAAAATACAAATCATCCCATATTCTAGAAGGGTCCGTTAATGGCCCTTCTCTGCATATAGGAGTTCTCAAACAAAATAAAAAAAATTCCTTTCTGTAACATTCTGTAGAAACTAATGTAAATTGCCATTTTCACCCCATACATAAATTCACCAGCTATTAATTTTTTTGTAGATGGAAAAGCATTCTGGTTAAAGGCGTACAAAAAAATCCCAACATGTTTTAGCCTAATTTATTCTGTCAAGATATTCTTCATCATTTCTTCATTCGGTGAGATAAACAAGGTAGCAGACGGGGTAGGGGGCTTACCTTCCTTCTTTGGCTGTCTGTCTCTGACAACCTGGCCTCCATTCTGCACAAACAACACTCGTAGATGCTTAGCCGGTTCTTCCACTCACAAAACCTCACCAAACAATTTTTGCCTCTTTCACTTGCAAGAGGCCGACTAGGGTTCTTAATATTCTCACTTTTATTTGATTTCTCTGCCTCTGCCTTTTCATTATCTTGCTTTCCTTCTTCTTGTCCATCCAACTCAGCTCCTTTACTCTTCGCATGGGGTGGATCTTTGTTAACACAACCATTCTCCATATAGGCTCTTTTCACAATAACTTCTTAACGAGTCTCTTCTCTCCAAAAGTTTCCAGCACACCTACCAATGCAGGTAGGGTGGGGAAAAGGGCATAGAAAACGTGGCCGACAAAAAATATAAAAAGAAAAGCAAATAACAACAAACACAATAATAACCAGGACTAATAACATCAAAAGGAATACAAAACACACATACAACCAAGGCAACAAAGAAAATCATGAGTGCTAGACAAGGAAAATCTCGCAATAGCTCCAATGGAGGATGACCTTTCATCTCCTCATATCTAGAGCTCCAAGCTTTTCCTTCTCTCCAAAAAAAATATATTATTTGGAAACCTTATTATTAGATAACCTTACGAATTTATATATTGTTTTTAAAATATTAAACTACTGCATTTATCTAGTTAATTAAGAATATATACTGAATTGGCTCCTAATGATGCCAAACTTATAACATTAGAAACCTTCTGCAAGTACATTATTTTAAAATAGTAAACCACTGCACCTATCCAGTTAATTAAAAATATACAATGAATTAACTTCTTATGATGCCCAACTGATTTAACACTTGATGTGTAATTTGCAAATAAATCAAATGCGAACATGGCACTTCAAATATGAGATGAAAATGGAAGCAAACCCACTGCAAGTACATTATACTTAAATTGTTAAAATACTGTGTGTATCCATAAAATAAAATAAAAAATTCCAAATCACTTCCTTGTGATGCCAAACTGATAGATATGTCATTGAATGGTGCAACTTCTGGTACATATCAAAAGTATGTCATGAAAATCCATGAAACTATCCAAGCCAAAATACACCTTGATAAGCGCATTAGGTCAAAATATGAGCACAACCCAATATATTAAATGCAAGGCTCCTACGACAATATAATTCTCAAGTTATGAACTACAAATATTCTCATCTTGTGGGGTCAGCCATTTCTCCATCTGTTGAAAGCAGGTGCCAAATCTTCAAGTTGACTTATATGGGTTAATAACAAGTGTAATACTTTTTTCTGTCTACTTTATTGCAGTAATCCTCTTTCAATAAGACTAGTTGGTCTGCCTAGTTTGATCCACTTGTCCGGTCCCTTGCCTCCTTGATTTGTATGTCTGTTCCTTTCATAACACTCTGCTTTTCTGTAAACACATCACCTTTCGGTGTTACTAGTCCAGAATTGAACACAATGTTTACTTCATTTTCTCCAGCCTCTTCTTCTAATGTGAAATGCCTGCTTGTCAGATTTGATTTCTTTGAGGTTTTACAACACGGGCTCTTGTAGCATCCAACTCGCTTCAGAAGTTGTTATGGGTTTTGGACATTTGATTTAGTGATTTCTCTTCTCCCATTGCAATATGGATTAGTTGGTCCAACTTGATGTGGTGGGTCCCATTTAGAGATGCCCACATGATCTTAAAATATGTTGGACCTGTAATGCCCTAGCGACATCTCCTTTTATATTCTCCACATATCTAACTCTACATGGAAAGTGCCTATCATTGTCCAATATGGCGAACTTCCTTTGTTGAAGATTCTGACGTCCTTTCTGTCTTGGATCTAGGGAAATTTAGGTGGAAGTTGTACTTGCAGGGGAACTTCCATCAAAATTGATGAGCTTTGATGGGATTCTGACTGACCTTGTTAGGAGAACGATGGATGAGACTCTAAAAAGATGAACTTATCTCCTACTGTTAGATTGCTTTGCCTTACATGACGTCTGCTGACATTTTCCCATGGGAGAAGAATTCTCTTTAGCTATTCTTGAATCTCAAGGCTTGTTGTCTTTGGGTCATTGACGTCATTCGAACATGGCCTAGGTGGCTATCTTTGTGCTGATGAAGCTTGTACTCTGAGTTGCTCTTATTCAATCAATTCCTACTCTTTCTCACCAATAACAGATGATTGAATTAGAACATGCTTTAGAGGGATTAGCAAGCTTAGAGGTATATTAGAAAGAACACTTTATACGTTGGAAACAAGTGATGGTGCAGTTTACTTGTAATGTTTTTGAACAATTAAAGTTAGATCAACAAATTCCATTGCTAGTGATGGTGACCCCACTTGTCTACAATATCTTTTATAGAATTGCCTATCCTTATATGCAGCTTTTCTTTTACTTCACCTAGAGCCTACTTCCATTTAACCATCACTTCACACTTGTTTTCTTTTTCTTCATACGCCCCATGGTCATGCCTTCACTAATTGTCTGTTTTGCTTTCTCATTGTTGAATGTAGTGTTGACATTGGAAATGGTGCTGTTTTTTTCCAGCTCTTCTTAGTAGTGTACTTGCCTTTTGCCATAATTTAAGCCACTAACTTTCCATTCAAATTTACATGGACTGTGATATTTGTCTTGACATTTTTCATACAAAGTTATTGGGATCTAACTCTGCCAAGATTGCAAGAGCATTTGAGCTTTATTTTGTACCTTTCCTCTATATATTCAAACGATCAGAACAAGATATTCTTCTTCTAATGTCATAGTTTTTTTGCTGTTGCTTTAAGATTGTCTTTGGATCACATCTGCTTCTTCATTTGCCTCCTTTTCTTCTGTAAGTTCTCTTTCATTTAATGGCCACATCACTCATGGCATCTTAGTTTGCATCTTGAACATCACTTCAACATTCTTCCTTACCCTACTTAGTCAGCATTTATATTTTTTCTATATGGGTAGATTTACAAATGGGTTAGTGGGGTTCGTGACATTCACGAAGAAATTTGCTTTCTGAGTTCCCTGCCATTATATTTAGCAACAGCCAAATGGCCAATATGTGCTTGGTGGTTATCACAGCTCAGGAAAACATGGTATATTTGGCTGGCAGAACATGATTTTTATCTGTATCAATATATAGAATGCAAGTCCAAAGAGCTAAGGACAATAGTACTATGGACATATTGATTTTGATCTAACAAGCATTATTTGTTTCTCTTTTTAGGTTCATATTCTTATAGATAATTTGGACCTAGAAAATGTGAATGCTGCAAATCTCCAGGAGCTACTTCAGCTGCACTTCTGCTTTTGCCACCTGAATTTTCGGAGGTGATTTCCTTAAAATTTTGATCTTTTAATTGACTTCAAGTATACTTATATAAGTTTACTACATAGTTTATCCATTCTTACTGCATATTCTGTCAAGTTGATATGCTTTTGTAAAATTACTTGCTTTGTTGTTTTAATTATTTTTTCCTGAAATGCGTTTTTGTAGTTTATACTTAAGAATTTTTGGACTTTTCCAATAGGGTGGAAGTAATTTCTCTTCATGATTAGGCTTAAGTTTGGGGCCTGTTAAGATGTCTTTTGTATGGCTTCTTATTTTTTCGATATAATATCATCTCTCTGCAGGAAGATCTTTTTGTCAAAATATGTGGTCTCTCATACATGGGTGATTTGCGCATGTTCTTTGCAGAAGATAGACACAAAGTAAGGCATTTCTTGGACTCACATGTATACCATAAACAATTTCAATTCCATCTGCTTCTTCCACAGTAATTACTACTGTTGAAAGAATTTTTATGAGAAAATATCATTCAATTATACTACTGTTTACCAAAGATTAATATGACCCATGCGAGAGAGACACATAGAGATGGGAGAAAGACTCAGAAAAGGAGAGAAAGTTTCAGTGTGTTCTCTGTGAAGCACCGGTATGACCCTGACCCTTGCATACCTTGCCCAATACGTACCAGATACAAGCATGGTACTGGTACGTCTGGGTACGCCCGGACATACCCGGGATGCACCTGAGACGTACCATGTCAAAAGTGGTGCTGCTGCTTATAGTAAATGTTTTTAATTTTGTTTGGTCGACTCAGTCAACCTAAACCCTAAAAACACATAAATGAATTAAAAAATCAACCCTGAACTCCTCTATAAAGCTATAAAAAGACAACCATTGCCATAACACTAATAATTCCACGGGCAACACAAGAGGGAACCACCTTCCATACTCGAACCCTTATAGCTGCAGCCCAGTAAAGGCCATTTTTACCTTTGGATGGATGCTAGAAAATCATGGCCATCTCATTGCTCAATATCATCATCTAGCTCTTGCCTTTCTATTGGGGCTAACTATGCATACACAGTATAATGTTGAACTAAACACACACACAAGATTACAAAATGTTTTAATTTCAAACATGAATATCAGAGCTGCGCCTAAACCCTTATATGAATATTTGTATTCATATTGCCACATGATTAATGAAAATGTTAAATTTTAAGCATATTGAATGTTTTGAACCTTGATCCTACTATATTTTTCAAGTTTTGTATTTCTTATGGACTAAAAAATGAGTACAATGAGTGTATATATATATATATATATTTATTTATTGGATATGTATAGACATACCCAAGATGTACCGAACCCAAGGGTATTTGAAAATGGACGTACCCGCGTGCACCCGTACTCATACCCGTATCCCAGCAACATAGGTTGTTCTTCATTCAAATCAGAAATGGAATGGTTGAATCAGAATGCATAAAGTGTGAGAGAGACGACCAACCGAATGCCGACTACACCCTTTAGCTACAAAGATATCTAATGCAACCTCCCTTTTTTTCTTATTGTGCATTTATTTCCTATGTCAATGTACTTTTATAATAAGTACTTGGCCTACATATATGATCATTATATTGAATATTTCAGCACCCTTCCTTAATGGTCTTATATGAAAACATGAAAAGTGTATCCTTCAATTTAATAAAATTTTAAATACAAAGAGGTTTTTGTTAATGTATATATGATGAGATATCACAGATAAAGATCACTATAATTACTCGTCTTTTTTGACATCCAATATCTTTACTTTAAAGGGTTATTAATGTTTTTCTTAAGTACAGTAGTTTGTATCATATTATTTTCTCTAAAATTTACACATTTATTTAAAATTTTCTACCCCATCTATTTTGTCAAAAACTTGAGGGAATAGGGAGGCCCCTCTCTCTAGAGGGAAGGCATACTCATCCCTGTCTCCTTGCACCCCTACCCATAGTTCAAAAAATCATTATTGGCAGGCCAAAATTTGACTCGGAAATCGGGAATCAACAATTTCTTGGCATTAATCAGCGACTTTATCACTACTTTAAAAACATTTAAATTCATAAAATAAACTTAAATTAAATGTAAAACATTGTTAAATGATACGAGAAGTGAATGTATAGAATGCCATAAGGTTATCACAATGTTATGAAATTTGTTTGGGAGCTATAGACTGCTAGATAATAGACTGCACTGTGTAGCTGCCAGCACTGCTAAAGCTTGTTTATTGTACATTATTAGTATTGAATAAGGTTACCAACTTATCACACAGATCTGAAATAGTAATGGAGCAATGATGACTTTCCAAACACTCAGTCTTGATTTTGAGACTTACACACAACGACTCATGACTCGCACATAATATGATGTTTAAAAGAGAGCACAACCACAATATAAACAAAATGTTTGATAGATGCCAAGTGTGCATAACTTGACCAAAACTGATCTCAAGCTGCCTGCATCATAAATAACGAGTTATAATCTATAATAAAAGTAAACAAAACGAGATGGGCAAATGTTGGCAGCCAATTATGGTATTCTTTAGCACTAGAGTTCCTTGTTAAATATAATAACACAAGATTTTAGTTTAAACTTTAAATTTTCGTGTGTTGTGACTGTGAATGCTCTGCAATCTGCATAAAGGTATGTATTGAAAGTTTGATTGTGTATTAATCTGAGTACTCGAATCATGAGGATTGAAAATAAATGTGGATTTGTATCCGTACTCCTGCTGGTTGTGTCAGGAGATGGAGTTAATATTTAGATCTTTAGCATTGTGGTGTGGCATATGGCAATCCCATGTTTGGTAGTTTTTTGTATGCACCGGGTGTGGCTTGGGGGATGCCTAGGCACCCTCTTGCATGGGGGTTCGGGGTGGAGCTCCCAACCCTATTTTTATCATACGATGTGGTACGATGCTTCTAGATCGTATGATGCGGTACGACACTTCTTGTAGTTGTATGACACGGTTTCTCGGATGTTTATACCTTGCTTGACGATTTTCCACGATTTTTAAGGCGATTTTTCACAAGTTTAATTGCAAAAATCACTGATTTATTGCCAAAAATAAATCGCAATTTTTAGAACAGAGTCCCTACACATACCCTTCTTTGTTTTCGTCTTTTTTTGTGTAACATGCTTTCCCCCTCCCAATCATTGTTACTCGTGTCTTGAGGACAAGGGATAGAGTTTCGGGGACAAAAATGAATTTCCTAAATTTTGTGGATAGGGGGAACAACTATTAAAATAATATATAAAAATTAATATTTAAATTTTTAGAATACAAATACATTATAAAATAAAATAAAATTTATGGTTTTTGTATTAGTTTGAAACCATAGTTCAAAAAATTGTTATTGATGGACCAAATTTTGACGTGGAAATCGGGAATGAACAATTTCTCGACAATTTATCGGCATTAATAATTCATTGCTACTTTAAAAACATTTAAATTCATAAAATAAACTTAAATTAAATGTAAAACATTGTTAAATGACACGAAAAGTGAATCTATAGAATGCCATAGGCCCATAAGTATATTTTCTATTAAGTTTTGACCAAAAAAGAGTACAAACTCAAAGTACAAAGTTTGCAAACTACAATGCTCATAGAGTCATGTGACTTTTGAAGTATCAAATTATCAATAATATTCCATTTCATTAGACACGCCTAAAATAAGTCTGTTGTGGTTGCCTTGCGGAAGTGGAAGGTAAAGATTCTTCCTCTGCAACACCAACATCGTCATCTGTAAACATATCATCTGGATCCTCACCAACTCCTAATGCCCTTAATGTTATTGCTTCTTGCCTGTCCCTCCCCAAATCATTATCTCCTCCGTAGTAAACATAAGCTCTATATCATCAAGACAATCAATCATCAAGCAATCCAATCATCATATGGATCGATGTTAGCCAAGTCAATTGCATCATAACTCGTGCCTCCTCCACTTGTTTCACACGAAAACGAAGATTGTATTCGCATGAAGACAAGGTCATTGAGGTGTTGTGTTGTCAACATGTTGCGCTTCTTTGTGTGAACTTCGAACATGCTCCAATTACGTTTGCATCTAGAAACCGCATGGATGACACAAAATGCGAGATGACTATTTTCTAAAGATTTGGTGTTTTTGCACCATAATCTTCCCACCACAAATCTGCAAATAAGACATTTATAATTTTGTAAGTTAACTAGGCTTGAATAAATGAAAGAATTCTAGACTTCTAGTATCTAGTTCTACATGTAACAAGACTCAATACAAATGACTCACTTTGTTTTTACTTGGCTGAGAAGTGTTTATTCTTTTCACACACAGATGCCGAAGAAAAGAGCCTCCTCTCTGCAGTCTTGTAAATCTGCAACTCATCAATAATTGCATCTCTAATATCTTCGTCAAATACCATCCTCTCTCGTATGCATGTATTAAGGGCATCCATAACTTCTTCATCAACGTTACATGAAGGGGAATATAAAACTTTGGGTTTAGGTAGTATGCCACCGCATATATATGTCGATGTAGTGTCTTGTTCCATCTCCGATCAATTATGCGCCAAATGAGTTCATATTTTCGTTGATTGTGCCCATAATATTAGCTATGGCCGCCGTGGCCACATCCATAGCCTCATACAAATAACCCATTGGAGTTCTCTCCCATCCACCATTCGTAGAACTCGAACCAAAGGCTCTGACACCTAAAACAAAATAATATATAAATTTAAAATCAAAATTAATAAAAAATAATATAACAAATAAATGATAAATAAACAAATATTCAAGTTTAGGTTACCTTCATGATTTCTTCCATTTGCTTTGCAAACATATCATCAAAAAGGTCTTCGCGACCCTTTCCCCTTCGCTTTTTCTAGCATAGGAGACTCTAACCATCGGTGCTCACAAACCATAAGTTACTAGTTCGATCGGATGCAGGTAGATCCGGTTCACCAGATTTTTAGAGGCTCTCGAATAAATGCAGTCCGATTTGCCGAGTTTTTATTCATAAAATAATAATAATAAATAAAGACTTAAAAACCCTAAAACTCTCTCCGGCTCTGCTCTTAAAGACTCATAGAGGAGTTTGGCGGAGAAGCTGGAGCTCGGTGAATTTGTGCGCGAGGCGCTGGTTATTGAAGAAGCTTGATTGTAGAAGCTTGGCGCAGGTGGAAGATGCTTGCCATGTGTGCTTGGCGGGGCTGTTTGGAGGAGCTCAACGTAGGTCCGGGTAAGTTTTAAATAGTTTTTGTATAATATTTAGGTTAGATTTTTAGATTAAGTTTTTTAGTATATAATAATAGAGGATTCCGATTTTTTGTGTAAAATATATATAGTAAGAATATAATTAATAATCTTAATATTTAAAGTTTTAAACAATAAAGTATATTTTAACTTAAGTAATTTGGATTTTCGCTTTTTTAAATGTAATATTAATATTAATTTAGCTATTAATATTAATAATAATGTTATTAACGTAATATTAATAACTAATTTAACTATTAACTTAAGTCCAAAAATTAAGGGGTTTAATATGTTACTTTCAAAATTTTAATATAAAATTTTGTTCTTTTATCATTAATATTGTGTATTTGTCTATATATAATATAAATATAAAATACCTTTTTTCGCTTTTCGACAGAGTTTTGGTATTTAAGACGAAGTTCTTGACAATAGCCACTTCCATGGGAGTATATAAATATATAATGATATAAGTATATATATTCGAACTAGGATTTTTCCGATTTTTTGAGAACTTTGGATTTCCGTTTTTACCCTTCCGAACTTAATTGGATTTCCGAAAGTTCCAATGTAACTATGTCACAAACATCTTTCCTCTTTTTTTAAGGGATGTTAATGAGCCTCGGTGTTGGGCGCACAATGCTTCATTCTGCTCAGGTGCAATGTAATAAAGTTTGTGGCAAATCATGTGACCCATGATCGCACAAGCTCCTTTCCACGTGAACCGGATGCCAATGGTGTCCTCTCTCATCAAGTTTAGCACCCAAGTGTGATTATAGATAAACTTCGTAATAAAATTTTTGCGTCTTAAATAGTAACATTTTTCACCCATGCGAGTTTTCCTATGTCCTCGATAAGAGATCAAACAATGCTATTAATAATATTTAAAGATGAGGGTTCAAAAAGTGTAGGGTGCTTCTCCTCAAGAAGTCTCCCACGCTACATATGCCGCCGCATTGTCTGTCACAACTTGGACGATATTCTTCACACCCACCTCCTTCACCACCTCATCTAACATATCACACAAAGTGTCTTGCAATTTTCACTTGGTGAGGAGACATCAATCGATTTCTATGGTAAAGAAGACCAAACCTACCCACTTAATGCCATTAGGAAGTTAATCAATATGCGACTTTTCCCATCCTGTGAGGCCCCCATGGGACAAAAATAGTGCATTCATTGTCCTTTTTTTGTTCATTCGACAAGAGTTTTGGTATTTAAGGCGAAGAGCCTCAAGAGAAAAATGAAAAACCGAAAATAGCCCATTCAAATCATGGGGAGTATGATGCCAAACCCCTTCCCGACAATGGTCAATGTAGTGACCAAATTATCCCAATATAGACTACGTGCTCGAGAAACATTGAAAGGAATGTTGTAGTACCAAAAGTTTGCCATAGCTATTCTTGTTTCATTGTGTATTTCTTTATTCCAAGCGGTACCTTTGAGTGAAGGTTGTGAACTAGGACTACCTCGAAAGAACAAAAACGTCGCTAAAATACTTTTAGTGGATGAGCCTCGTATAAATCAAAGTGTCCGATAGCTCGTGGAGTTGAGGCAATAGAAGATGTTCCAATGTCAAAATCTTCCTCACTTTGCCCTCCAATTTACTAATGGCTCTATTGGGCAACAACAAGTGCACCAACTTTTCTTTTTTCATCTTTTTTTTTTTGCATCAAGGAATAGTTCGATAAAGGAAAGAATGTCTGAACTGTAGTAGTCAGAAAATGTTAAAAAGCAGACAACTCTCTTTGAGCCTTATTCTCTCAAATAGTCGGTAAACCCGAAAATGCAATCAGTTTGTGTGCACAATTTGTCAAAACTCCAGTGTTTTATAACCTATACAACTTTAAACAGAGTTTTTAAAGCTGTGAGGTAATTAATTGCTCATCTTTTCCTTTGTTATTGAATTTTCATGACTTGCAGGGAATAGGGGCTTTTGGGTTCATTGTAGTCTTTGATTGGATTCATATGTTAAAATCATATTGAATTACAGTCTGAGTATGGGTCTATCCGTGCAATGGAACTTAAGGTGATGAGACACCTTCAATCATCTTCATTCCAAAATGATTGATCAGCCATACAATACAATTGCCATGCAAACTGATAATGTTTTTCTGGCGGCCATTTTGAGGGAGAATAACATGAGTAATAGTGAGGAGGAGGTTAAAAGTGTAGCTCCATCAGTATCTGCTCGTTCACAATGCTTTCAAGAGATCAGAGATTATCTAAAATTGATTCTTCAATATGTTGAGGTCTTTTGAGTTAGGCTCACTAAGAGCATGAAAAATCTTTTAGAATGAATGTGAATTTCCTTTTGTGGATGACTGCAATGCCATTCAAAACAAAAATTAAAAAAAAACAATTGTCTTAGATTTAGAAGCCTTAGTCTTTAAATAAAATTGCATTCATGCAAGTCGCCCAAAATTAAGAATACTATTACTATTGCATGAAGAAAACATTACAACAAAGACATATGTTTTGTCCTTAAACAAGATGAAATGTAGTGATAAAATTGAATATTCTTGAATTTTTTTAATCTATAAAAATACTTCTAGTGAAATAGTAACTATTAATTATTAACTATACATACAATGGGGGACATAATAGTTACCTTGCAAAAAATACTTAGAACACATTTATGAATTTGTAAATATTAAATATTCTTTTAATTTTAAATATTAACTACTATTATTAACAATTTTAATGTATAGTTAATAATTACCTGCTAAAAATACTTATTAATAATATTTAAAGATCATAAATTGTTAATAATATTTAAAGATCATAAATTGTTAATAATATTTAAAGATCATAAATGTTAATAATATTTAAATATTTAACTATACACTAAAATTGTTAATAATCTATAAAATTGTAACTATTAACTATACGGTTTTCAAGAATATGGCACAACGTCTGTAAACCGATTGTATTCTTGAAAATGTATACACAGTGCACACGACTGTGGGTTTGTGATATTCTGGTCGTTTTTGGTATGCATACACACAGGCTGCAACGACATGAACTATACACACATCGACTGTAACATAAACAAACTCGGAAACCCTGGTCGAAGGTTGGAGAAAATAGCCAATAAAAAATTCGAAAATAAATAAAAATGAAATACGAACCTTGGTCGTAGGTCGAAACAAGAGAAAATAGCCACGAAATGCTTCCAAATGGCCACATTTTTTTTTACTTTTATACCTAACCCGCATGATTTTCCCACCGATTTTCCACGTTTTTCCTGGGTTTTACTCGCCGTAAATCGCCGATTTATCGGCAGGTCAAAAATTGTGATTTTCCAGGCAGTAAATCGTTTGCAGGGCATAAAACGATAAATCGCGATTTTTAGGCGGTAAATCGCGATTTCTTGAACAGAGTAAACTAAATCCCATTTTTATACATGGGTGTGGTATAAAAATTCTAATGTTTATACAAACAAATTCTGTCTTTCTTTATTTTTTCTATTTAATACATATCATAAACCCGACTTAGTCAAAAAGAGGAGAAAAACGATAAAGATGCTATATCGACATCAGTCTCTAGTGCTGATTCCATTCTAAAATATTAACATGAATGCCGTGAAAACACCATTGAAAATGGCACAACATGAAAACCATTGCGAAGGCATAATTCTATTTGAACAGTAATTTTGTGATTATTCTTTTAATATCCTAACCGCAGAAAAATGGTAACTAAATTAAATCGACATTATACTTCAGATAAAAGCCTTCTTTGCTAATTTTGGCAGCTTTTCAAAAAAGAATGTGGTAGCAGAAAATTACAGGCCTGGAGAAGGTTTTTAAAAATATGTTTACAAAAGAGAGTAGGAAACATCTTGGGGTGTCGTTTTTCTAAGGACTTATTCATTTATTTTTAATTTTCGGGATGCCCCCTGTCCCTGCATAACCCTGTACCTATTGCTTATAGGCTCTGGATAAAACTTTTACCTTGCTTAACTCTCAAAGCTAATTCAAAAAAATTAGGAGCTTTGAGAAAACTTCTCCTTTTTCACTTCCCACCCCAAAGCACACTTAAGGATGGCAGATACAGAGCAAAGAAAAGAGAGAAGGAAAACAATAAAATGCAACAATCCAGCATGCGATGCAGCAGCTTATAACATCCATTTTATCAAAGAAATAATCACCCAAAAAAAATGTCGCAATATCTTTTCAAAACACAGCTATACAAATTGGCTTTGATTCAAAGAAGTAAATTTTAAATCTCCTCCAGCTAAAGTCTCTCACACTGCACACATGGCTTTCCTTTATCAATATAATTTCTCTCCCCACAGCTTGAATGCAATAGCTAAAATGTAACCTTTTCTTTGTTGCTTCCTCTATATATAATTAATTTTTCGTCATTTTACTGCAGAAAATCTGAATCGGTCATCGAGCCAGGGAATGGGCTTCTGATAGTCTCGTCTGCATGTATTGAAATCAACTCTCTCTTTAAAGCCTTTGCAGGCTTTTCTTAATGGCATATGGTCTTCCCTTATCTGTAGTTTTTGTTAACTTCCATCATTTACAGTGAGCCTACCTTTTAAATGTTCTACCAACGCCTTTCTTTACCTGCTGCCTTTTCATGAAACCTTTTAATATTTAAAAGTTTTCCTACTTGATTTGTTGGCTAGTTTTATCTCTTAATTTTTTCGTTTTTAATAAGCTTTTATGCTTTTCTTATGCTTTTAATCTTTAAGATTTAATCTCCTAAAATCTTTTCAATTTTTTTTTTTTTTTTTTTCGATATGAGGGAAATTGGTAAGCAAGTCCACTCGTGAAGCATCTTCATTAAAGGACACAGGTTTGAATTGGCCTTCCTCTATAACTTAGGCGCTGGTGTAGGTGTTTCACTTCCTCAAGGCATTTAAATTGGGGACTCGAACTCGAGACCTTTTAATCAATGTGCTTTAACACAACATCCTATGACTGGTCTGGCCAGCCCCTAGGGGCGGAAGCTTTTGATTTTATTAAGCTCTTTTTATTCAATAAACTTTCCTTTCAGTAAGAGTTTCTTTAGCTTTAACCATAGTTACCATGTTCGAAAGGGGAAAATTTTGGAAGTTTGAAAAATTTCAAAAGGTTCAGTTTGGTTTGGTTTAGAAAATTTACAAATATAAAATATATATAAATAATAAATACTAAACATATATGATGATATTTGAAAAGAAAAACCAATTACACATAGTAAATAGTAATAAATAAATATATCATCTATGGAGGTTTTCCTTTACGAGTTTAGGTATTAGTGTTTTTTGTGTCATTTTTGTTTTGTGTTGAAGTTCTTTTAATTTAAACACTTCAATTTTTAATTAAAAAAGAAAAATAATGTTTGACTGAACTTGTTTGGTGAGTTTGGTTAGACCAAAAGTATGGTTTGAACCAAATTTTCATTAAGTTCGTAAGAACAATGTAACTATGGCTTTAACCATGTATTGTAGCTTTTGTCATACTTGGCAGCAAAGTCACAAGGTTTGAGTTTGAGTTCATGTTCAATGAGGATAAAGTTCAGTTCAAGTTCGCCAATGGATAAAGTTTGAAAAATAAATGTCTTTTAAGTTTGAACAAAAGTTCTTTTTATTCATTTTTAATTTTCTAAAAATTGCATAAATATAGAGGGACAAAGTGGAGAGAGCTTTGCAACTATGGCATCTAACAAAACCCCTTTCCTTTCAAATTTTCTGTATGTTCATACCCTGCTTTAAAGATCCCATTTTGGCACAGGCCGGGAGTATGCTGGCAAAGGCTGCGGAGTATGGCTTTACACCTTCCAATTGCATTTGCTTTAAAGTTTCCAAGGACTTTTCAACAAACCCATTTTGTGCATACCCTGCCATCATAGCAGTCCATGAGATCACATTTCTTTGAGGCATTTTGTCAAATAGTTCTCCTGTCTTGTGTACTAAAATCAGAGACCACATTTTTTTGAGGCATTTTGTCAAACAGTTCTCATGCCTTGTGTATGCTTCCACATTTTGCATACATATCTAGAAGGGAATTTGCAACGACAACATCTAACAAGAATCCCCTTTCCATTATGCTTTGGTAGATGTCTATTCCTGATATTTTATGCTTTACACCTGCCAATTGTGTTTGCCTAAACGTTTCCAAGGCCTTTTCAACAGAACCATTTTGTGCATATCTTGTAATCATCATTCCATGAGACCACATTTCTTTGAGGCATTGCTTTGAAAATTCTTAAAGCCTCATCAAGAACACCATTTTGTACATATCCTGCAATCATAACAATCATTGTTTTGAGGTATTTTGTCAAACAGTTCCTGTGCATTGTATATGCTTCCACATTTTACATACATATCTATCAGGGCATTTGTATGTTACGACATCTAACAAAAATCCCCTTCCCATTCTAACTTGATGTATGTCCATACCTTGCTCTAAAGCTCCCATTTTGGCAGAGTCTGAGAGTATGCTGGCAAAAGTTGTGGAGTCTGGTTTCAAACCTTCCAATTGCATTTTCTTAAAAGTTTTCAAGGTCTTTTCAACAAACCCATTTAGTGCATATGCTGCCATCATGACAGTCCATGAGACCACATTTCTTTGAGGCATTTTGTCAAATGGTTCTTGTGCCTTGTGCATATGCTTCCACATTTTGCATACATATCTACCAGGGTATTCCCAACTTTATTATATGTAAAAATCCCTTTTCCATAATTCTTTGATGGATGTCCACACCCAGTTTTAAAGCTCCCATTTTGGCACAGCTTAACTGAATTCTTTACACTTAACATTTCTAAGGATTGAGCTCCATTCATTTTAATTTGTATCTAGATGCAAGAGAAAGGATTACAGGGTTTGAATAGATAATTTGTGTGGAAAAAGGGTTATCTGAAGCAAATATAATGGGAAAGGGCTGTTAAAATGATTTTGGCTATGATGCAAGGTTGCTCAACGTCTTGAGCAGGGTTCGAGTCACGGCGAGCACAAGACAAATATGGATGAGCAGCAGCCGAAGAGAAAAATGTATTATATTATTGCCTTACCATCCCCCACTCGAAGTTGTCTTCATAGGTTTGAAACAGTTGCATTCGCTGTGGCTTTCGTGGTTGCATTGGTAGCTAGGGAAAAGGTGTCCACCATAATTTTCCTTTGTAGGCAGGATTTGACCTCGCGACCTTATAATCAAAACTGCTATCTTTGCACAGAACAGCTCCAATGCAAATAACCGACTTAAATTTCCATTTTTATGCTGTATTTTCCTGCTAAAAACATGAGAAATGTGTAAATGGCTGTCAAATTTAAAGATTGATGGCTTGGCTTTCCGGTTACAAATTTTCTGGCATCAAATGCATTTCCCAGTGTTCGGCGTCCTACAAATCCACCGTCAGACAATTTTTGGGACTTACTGTGGGAGGCAGACTCCTGCATAATATTACCCAGCGGCTAATAATCCAGGGTCACAAAATGATAAACATAGCCTCAAAAATTCAAATCAGCATATTAAGATTGGTGGCATAAAATGGGGCACTACATTTATCTACCACAGTTTTATAAGGAAAATGGACAAAAGAACACCCAAAATCGTACTACATGCAGCTATAAACTTCGTATTCAGGCTCCATTAATGTTCATCAATCCAATGTGCCATCACATATGAATCTAGCAAAATCTCTACCCGATGTGAATGCAAGTTTGAAAATAAGACTGAAGAAAAAAAAAACACTTTCTTTGTAGTTTTTTAAGTGTTTTGCTTTTATGGGATGCTGGTCGATTCAATGAGGTCATACTTGTCAAGCTCGAAGAAGCTCAGCAAGTGCTCATGACATAGCAATGTCAGTCAAAACTTTTGATAAGCAAATTTATGCATTTCTTTCTTATATAAGGCCTAGTCGAGTTTGATTTATGATGAATCATGTCAGTTTATGGAGGATAGTTTTGCATATGGCCAGTTGTGTTCTTTTACTTGTGCATATTGCTGCTCCGATGTGAATGCTTTCTTGACATTTTTGTATTGTATATGCTAAAGCTGTTGTTTATTTTGGTTCAATGAGAAATCGTGTAATATTAGTAAAAGTTAATAAACAGCTCCTTTCTATGACTCAGCTGCAATTGCAGATTAAAGCCTTTAAATTGTACAGGTGAAGAAGATTGTGCAGGGAAATATTAGCAGTTTCCATGCACTCTATAAAGATCAAATTTGCCACACTGCAGAGACTGGGTTGTTGAAATTACCATCATCCTTTGGAGACCCTGGTGCAAAATTAGTTCAGGTTTTAAATTTCGACGTGTGCTAAGTTGCTAGCAAAGCATCTGCCTTATTTGAGGCTAAAGATTGATGGAAAATATTTCTTTCATTTAATATATGGTTATTGTGCATTTTTTCCCCTCATTATATTATGTTGTGCTGTGAGTTGTCCAGGATTGTAGTGTTTTAGCAACTCGTTCCCTTGTTTCATCTCTTCCTCCTGCTATAAGGAGTAGAATGGGTGCAGAATTAGGAGAGAAGATAAAGGTCAACAAATTTGGTATGTGCGCAAACCATATTTTTCAATAATTTGATAAATACTGTTGAGTTTAGTTTAACTTTTAACTGCTGCTTATTTCAGGTAGGGAGGTATCTGAAGTGATCGTTAAAACAAGAAAAGAGGCTGCAAATTCAATGCAAAGAGCAATTAAGAGCATAGTTCGGGTCTCTAGCCTAAGGCAGGCTTTGTCAGGCTGCCTGGCTGCAGGTGGAGTAAATGCAGCATCCTATTTAGCAAAGAAGGTATTCAAGTCATGGCACTCAAGGTGGTAACACTCTCAATAGAGTTACTACCGTATATCCATGCCAATGGATTTAATCTGGTGGTCTACTTGAATTATCTTGATCCTGACTCGTGGAGTTCATTTTAAACAAAGTTATTGGCTTTGATTGATCATTATGCATTTTATTTGGTAGAATTCTTGAAGGTGCTTCTAATGAAAAGTTTCAAGATATATGCTGCATACTGCAGCATACTTTGGAAGGGTGAACTTATTTGGCCCAAAATTAGGTTTTTTTTCCCTTTAATTTTTTTCCTTTCTTAAATTTTATGTTGACTGGTAGTATCGGTGACTCAGCAACCCGGAGGCTTTTTTCCCCTTAGTTTTAAGTGTCCATCTTGTTTCCAATATGTAGATGTAGTTGAAAAGCCATAAACTTAGAAACGATTGGTCAATAGTTCGCAATAATTTGAAGTCCAAGGCACGAAGAAGGATGGCATGGCAGTTTGCAGGCATGGCAGTTTGCAGGCATGTCTGTTACATGGGAATGTATTTTGATTCTTTAAGGATTTAACTGCTTTTCTTCTAATGTTCTAGTCACATACTAATTCTTATTTTTACAAAATTGAAGATATATTTATTTTTTCAGAAAGTACCTGTTGACAGCCTTGGCAAGTACGCTATCATTATTTCGTTTTGTCAAAATTAAATACCATTAGATAGCTAATATTAGTTCATTGAATGTATTATGTTTGCATATGTTGAAAATAGCTGGTAATAGTGTTATTGCTGCTCAAAATTTGTATTATTGTTCGTAGGAACTATATTTTTTTTTGTTTTATTTAAGTGTTTGCTGATCTAGAGATTTCGTTTGTTCAGTGTCAGTTGATCTCATATAGTAGCTCCTTACATATATCTTATATAGGAATGAATGGTCTTGGGATATAGAATGCTCTGGAAGAAATCATCCAAGGATCCATGACGAAGTTTGGTAATCAAGATATTGAATTAAAAATTTGTTCAAATAGGTTAACTGGTTCTTTGAGGATAGAGTCAAATCCATTTCAATAGAGGATAGAGTAGAATCCACGAACTTAGTATTTTAACCATGTCACAAGAGACACCTAGGTTGAGATTCCGGTTGGCACATCCTAGCATTGGTTTGCATAGTGGAGTTACTCTCTGTATGGTTGTAGGCAACAGAAAAGGTGTGGAGTGTTAGTGAGCATGAAAAAAGTACCTTACTGATTATAAGATGTGGATTTTCAAAAAATGAAAAGAGAACATTTGAATTTTTCATGTCTTTCATATTATTGATTGTTTAAAATATAAGAGCAGATTTTTTTGTCCCTCCATTCAAATCTAAGCTTTGGTATTTGGAAGACTACTTTTTCTTTGTGTTTTGGCTTCCCTGGCTGTAAACATGGAAGACATGTTCTCCTTTAATCATTTGCTTTGTCTTGTATCAGGCAACATTTGTCATTTTTCCACAGTATACTAATCATATTTGCATAGTTAGAGATAGTTTAAGACTAATTTTAATTCAATCTCATATGTTTGCCTCCAGCAAGAATTACCCTCTACATAATGCTTTAATCCATTTTGGTGCCATATTTTGTGTTAGCAATTTTCATTGACACAAGATTTTGAATTTGATTTTGATCTAGAAAGGACCAAGACTCAAATACATGCCATTCATTTTCAGCTAGCGACCAAGACTCAAATACATGCCACATGTTTCTTTTACGTGTAGGTTACTACCTTGCAACTGGGCATATTGGACTTTTACCCTAATTCACAATCTGTAGCAGGTGTATGCCTCTAGGTTGCTCACAAGTGGTCCTAATGATTTAGGGAATGCCACATCATAAAAAACACTCGTGCACTGTGAACATTTAAGGGTGGACAGACTCATCTTTGTTTCTGTTGAAAATGTCGCCCTTTGGGAAGAGTATTTTATATCTTGATGTTCGACTCTTGCGTATTTATTTCTTTGTTAAATGGCCTTACGTAGGTCTCCAAGTTTTGCTCCTGGAGGGTCATATTTCTTTTGATGGTGCCTTTTTGTAATTGCTTTTTATCTAATGCCCTGCACCAATTTTCAATGTTTATGTTAGTTTTCATTTTTATTGAGGTTAGACTCAGTCAGGATTCTTCAGTACCGTTGAATTATTCCTTCCACTATTTTTGAAATAGATATATAATAATAAATCTGGAGATACCCTTTGGATAGAATTTTGGAAAATGATATTTGTTTCACAGCATTTTTGTTTATCCAATATATAAATATTTGAATTAAGTTAATTAAAAAATCCATCTAAGTCTTTTTTGATTCTATTAACGTACACATTATGGTGATGAATTCAGCTGTTGAACTCTATTTGAATGTTCCTCTGTTCACATACAAACAAATATGTGTTCCTTCCATTCAGCGTGTGATCTCTGACCCTTTATCTTATAGTCTGCATTTGGAGAGCGTCCTTGAGAGACCATGGTTTCCTCTTGCAAGCCATCTGGTTTCAAAGAAGTTTTTTTTTTTTTAGCAAAACACATCACATTTCAAGAGATATTCTACTTGATTCACACTTGGGAGTACATATGAAACCCACCTTTCCAAGAAGAAAGGAGTATGGTTGTTATTTGTTGATATGATTACACCTACGTAGATTGAATTGCCAATATAGGAGATGGCTAATAGATTATGGCATTTCAAGGAGAAAACTTTTACTTCATGTCTATGAGAGCTTATAATCGAAGGTATACAACCAATGGAAATTAACGGGCTATGTGGACATCTTAATGATGCCCAAGGCATACTATACAGTCACCTTTTCCACCACGGACAAAAAGGTAAGGAATATTCAAATGGGGTCCATTATTTAAGAATAAATTAGGTTATTCATGAAACCTTGGTTGTTGACCTTTAATATCACTGATGATCTTCCAAGCACAATAAAAATATCATTTCACCTCCCAGTTTTTTGACTTGAATTTTGGGATGAGTGAGCCTCACAACAAATAATAAACTTATTAGGAGAAAAACTATTGCATCTTGATTAACCTTTTGTCATGGGATAATTGAATGCCACAAATATTTATCAATATAGATATGTAGCAGCCACTACAAAATAATGTTTTCCTAGATTAGGGATTAAAAATCGGAATAACAAGTTTCTACCATACTATGGGCATATAAAACCACATAAAAGCACGTTGCAATCACACCATTTCAACGGAATTCATGGTACCATCTCTTTGCATCGTGCACATAGGTAACTTGGATGATAACATAACCATTAGTCAAATGCTAAAGGAACTAATGGATTTAGATGAGAAAGATTATTAGAAAGATGAAGCCAAGGATTGAGAAGACCGGAGAAAAGACCTAGAATGACAAGAACATCAAGGGAAAAGTACTAAGGAAGGTTGTGTGCATCATGCTATATGACTCTTGATATGCCAAGCACCTAGGTAAGATGTGTATTAGGTGGATGTTCCTATATATCATCTACAACATACTAGAAAGCGGTGGGTTTAAGCTACATGCAATTGATGGAGAAATGATCCTAGGGCATTTCAATGGTATTTAGTTGAATCCCTACCATTCTTATGAGTGACTTGGGGATTTTAAAAGTTAATAAGGCTCTTTTAGCCACCCCAAAAATATTTCCTTAGTCATTTCCTTTTATGCAATTGCCCTTTCTACAAAATTTGAATCTATTATCATACAAGGCATGATGTGTGCTCGAAGGTGTAAATATTACCGATAACACCATTATTTTTGGTTCATCTATTCTTTTTGGATAAGTTTTTTAGAGTGTGCTCTACATACACGTATGGCAAGGAAAATGTGACGAGTGTATGTGCCTTTGCATGTCGAGAGATAATTAACCAACAATGACAATAAGGTCTATGAGCAAATTTGTGTACATAGAAGGTGAAAAATAGGGTTATAACCTAGGAGAGAGTGCACGAGTGAAATCTATACACACAAACAAATAAGTAGGACCACACATGTTGTAAATTGTAGTCAACGCAAGAGGGCAAGTAAATTTTTGAGCGGGTGTGAGAAAAATAAGATATTTTAGCATTAATAGGGTTACATGATTTTTATTTTTTCTGCAAAGACAAAATATGAGTCTTTAATAGTGACAAAAGTGTGGTCTCATGAATCCCAAAAAACTATTGGAAGGAAAAATTAGAAGGGAAACTTAAACATAAACATTGAGTGTCAAAAACTACCTAAATTTTTAAGCAAATGATTATTTTGTGTGCCCCCAATTGCTTTATGGGGCTAGAAATCCTCTCCCTAAAATGTAGTTGTTCAAAAAAATTAGGAGCTTTGATGGGTTTTGGTAAAGAATGATAATTTTTTTATGTGGGACCACATTTCTTAGATAAATAGAAGCAATAGCCCCCAACATGGTACCACAGTCTTAGTCACATGATGAAGAACCACATCCACAAAATTAGGGAAGGATCGAAAAGGCGAGAACAATGATGAAATCAAAATCGACTATCGGGGTACATGGTAGGGTTATAAGAAGGAAAAAGTGCAAGGAATGATGTACACAAGCGAGGGTGATAAATAGGTTAAAGTTATGATTGGATGTTGACATCACCCATGAAGAGAGAGAAGCCAAAAATGGAAAACTACCTCTAGTGTTAAAATGGCTAGACATGTTTCCCAAGTCAACATTTTCGAAGTGGAATGTTGACATCATAAGTGACACATTCTTAACAAAAACAATCAATACCCCCATATGAGTAGATGGAATTCAATATCACATCAAGCTCTAGAAATTAAGGAGAGAAGGCGCTAGGGTTTTACATGATAAATTTATGAGTGTAGGTCAAAGTGTTACATGAATTGGTGACAAATAAAACAAAAATATAGATCAAGGAACAAGGAGGGAAAAATGCATCTGCGAGTAATTTAAAGTGGGTCGAGTTAAGAAAACAATTTTTGCGTTTCGTGAGTAGGTGTTTGCTTTTAGTGGGAAGGAAGCTCAAAGTTGAATAGGAAAAACCTCATCTTTGCGCATTACGATATTCCCACCAAAAATGGTGAAGAGGAGAGTGGATACAACAATAGGGTTGAGCCAATCCAAGAAGCGCTCGTGGAGATGCAAAATATTCATCTTGGAGGAGGAACATGTGCCTCCAAAAAGTGAGATGGAGGAAGTGGGCATCCAAGAGATGCGGGTTCATGAAGAATGTCTTATTGGGGAAGGTGGTAGAGCAAGGTGTATAAGTTGGAGACACTAAATAAACCACTAAAAAATCTTAAGGACTTGAGGATGACTACTTCATTAAAAGGTGCTGATGGGCGTAGATGGAAAGATAGAGGTAGATATAAAATGATGTGTGGAGCTAGAAGTGCTTGTGGTGTTTCAACTTTTTGAATTCCCCTTTTTTAGGATTGAAACCAAGTTCATGTAACTTCTTCTATCGCGTGTCCATGGAAACCGATTCTACTTCATTGGGTGTTGGAAAAGATATTTGCACATTTGATCAATAAGCTCATAGGTATAAAAAGGAGGGCACACGTGTACAAAAGACATTGAGTGATAACAAAATGGTGGATAACTTGGCATAAATGATGAAGCGCCAAATAGGAAAGTATTTTATGCTCAGAAGACATTTTAGATCTAACAACAAGGATTGTGGCACACTTGGTGAGTGCGAAGCTATTCCACTTGAAAAGATGGGAAAACATCAACCAAAACTTCTCTATCAACATAATTACCACCACAAAGGTCAAGTTGGCCTAATATATATCCGATGGAATCATCGAAGGCATGAGGATGGAGCGTGAGAGGGTGCCATGTGTAGGCTCGACATGATCTTAATCATGATCATGTTTGATGAGATTGGAGTGCTTGATGGCTATGACAACGTGTTTGAGTACCTAACGAGGAAGGACTACAAGTTGAGTTCTTCAAGAAATATGTGTGCCCCCTCAATGACAAGAAGGTGAATATGATTTGAACCTAGAAATGGTGTGATGCCTACATAAAGACCTTTAGGAATGAATGACACATACCAAGGCAATTCTTGACTATCTATGGAGGTCGATGCCAATTTGAGGTAATGCAACACTTCTATGCACACAATATTTGGTGAGAATTCTTGTAATATGGATGGTGCTTGATCTATTTGGTGCTAGTTCTTTGTATGCATTTTCATGGGTATATATTGATGTTTTCCTTACTAGAATTGATGATAGAGTGTGGCAGTGTGGATGATGATATCACCATGCTAAAGTTGATAGCAAGATATCCATTCGGTCCATTCGGAAAGGTGGAGGATCATAATGATACTAATGGTGATTCACGTACAATCAAAGAGCAGTACACCATTCATTACAAAACAAGTGGCAAATAACTGTCCAACCAAGCGGCCACTTATATTCTAAGGCTATTTAAAAAGAACATACGCAATAAGTCACGGTCACACACAAGATGAAGAAGAATTTAATGCACACGATGTAAGTCATCTACTATGAGGGTGAAGAAGAGAACAACCAATCAACATCCCCTGGAAAGGAGTAGGACAAGCCAAATTTCAACAAGTAGAATGACACAAAACCTAAAAAATCCATGCAACATGGGTGAGGGAAGCTCACAACTTCACTTGTAGAAGTCTCGCCAACAAGGGGAAATAAGATATATATCAATGATGCCTAAGGTAGGATTTGTGCCCATGATTCTACCACTTAGAAGTGTACCCCAATCTGCCAATGAGACCGTGCCTTTAATGCCAACACCAATACCCATTCCCTTGATGAGAACATTTATGGAACCAGATCTAGTCGATGCCAATGCGGATGGGGATTTTGGGGGCCACATTTACAAAACCCACATTAGCTTCCTCTACACTATACTACTCCCTGTACATATGGAGGAAATGTAAGGATTGAATACGTTGGGACTTGGGGAAGGGTTTGCGAAAAGGACCCAAAATGGACAAGTTTGGGGAGACACATAAGGAAGAGCATGAGTAGAGTGGTGTGCAAAATTAAAGGAACATGGACAATGTCATGAAGGACGTGCCACAATAAGAAGAGTTAGGGGTGAGTCATATGTAGATCAAGGCATGAAGAAGAGTGCCCGAACAAAATAAGACAGAGGTTGGCCAACCAAAAGAAAGGTTCTTGGGCTAAGAGGAGGAAGTTGTCTCGAGAAGAGAACAAAAATATGAGTAGAGAAGAAAGAGTGCGATGACATATGCATCCCCTAGTGTGCCCATAGACCTTCATGGATCCAACTCAAAAGTAGAGTGTGAAAAATTCATGGATGAGGATGTGTGCTTGGAAGTGCTAAGAAAGCAAGGGAAAATATTGATTGAGATCCCTAAGGGTTCCTCAAACCCCAAACAAGAGTTAGAGATAGCGTAGGTGATATACCAAAAGGGGAGAAAGGTTGAAGAATTCTATTTATGGCCCCTTTATGCACCAATTAGGAGGGTCAAGTTGGATGTGCAAACTCTCCTTCCAAATAGAGACTTATGTTAATGAACCTCAATTCAAGGTAATGGCTGCAACATTGGAGGAGGATGTTGAGATAAATCAGCTAGGTAGGAGAACATCAATTTTGTGAACTCCCGAATAGGTAACTAAAGAACAATCCTCCATTTGCTTCATGAAACTTGTAGCTAAAGTTGGTTGGAAGAGCCTAGAAAACCGACATACCACCGAAAAGGAGGGACAATTATTTGTACCAAGATGAGAAAGTAGAGTAGAAGTTGCTAAAAAGGTCCAATAATGGGAGAGGTGCACAAAGAATCTTTATGCAAAATAATGGAAAAAAGGATTGTGGAAAACCAACTCCTTATGGGGAAATACCCCATTAACATATATGGAGTTCTTGATTGATGAAGTCTTCATACATATACCTTTCTAGGTGCCAAGATAGGATATACCCGAGGTATCAAGGAAATAAATTTAGGTGCAACTAGCCTCTTGTGACGAAACCTTTTCTAAACTATGAAAGCAAACAAAAGTGGCCAATTAGGTGGTCACAAATGCTCATCATGTAGAGGCAATGGTTGTGGAATGACTCAATGATGATGTGCACGGAGGAAAAAGGAACTTGACGGTCAAATCTTCATAATCTATGATAAGACTAAGCGAATGTAGATGATAAATGAGGATAAGGCTCTAAGAGATTAGATAGAGGAAAAACAAACCACCATAGGGGAAATGCTTAGAAATATACAAATACAAGCCTTAGAGGAGGTAGAAGACATTAAAAATGTTAAGGGTCATTTTGACCTAAAGTTAAGGTAGCACATGAGTTTGTGAAAAAGAAGATGTGGGAGAGTACTTATCCATAAAGTTGCCACAAATCATAGAAGAAATGAAGGGCACACTCCTCAAGCGGAGCACATTTCAAACAAGATTGTACGTATATGTGCTTAAATTTTGAAGAGCGAAGATAAGGGCTTCACGGAGGACTAGTAAGCAACTTATTTCGGGAGATGTTGGCCCCAAATTTTAGAGATATTCCAAGGCATGGGTGTGTAGTTTTGGTGAACTAATAGGATGGAGACTAGGTTAGCATGTGGTCTGACATGTAATGGGTGATATATAACTATGAGGATCAAAAGAAGAATGGAGATAATAGATCTTTTGATGCATCAATGCAAATCATGAAAATGTGGCATCACCCCTTTTACCCCAGATGACCAATGTATTTATGGTGCATGACCACCTTCCACATTAATGGCAACTTTAATTTCCCACCTTTTGGATATTTTCAAAACTTGAATAAGTGCATATTGGTTCACACTATTTAGACATTATTCATATCATGTTGTATTACTCCATTTTGAGGAGGTATGTTGCTTATTATAGCTGATTGGTCGATTGACATTTATGAGGTGATCATGAGATGTTATGGTTTACTATATGTTGTTTTGGATATATGCATATGCATACTTGGTTTTAGTACTAATATGAGTTTTAGGGCCTTGGAGGCATTGATGAGAACCACTTGTTCAAGTAGTAGTAGGGAAGTATATTATGATTATGATTATATGATGATTATTGTTATTATTATGTTATTTGATTTACATTCATCATATCGAATGATGCCCATATTTTTGTTGGTTGAATGATAAATGAAAATCAAATAATTGAGCTAGGTAACATGGAAGCGGTAGCCCGCCCTTGCTACAAATCATGCAAATAACCTAAAAATGTTTCCTCTCTCTCCATTAGGTTTTGCCATTAATACTACCGTGATGTGTTTATTTTCACAATGTGAGTATTTTGTAGTATATTGTGCTTGTATGTTGTTAAGGTCAAGAGCTATCCCACTTTGATGTTTTCAAGGTTGTTTTAGTCTTAAGAGAACAAATGAAAGATTAAGCACATTTAAGGTGGAGAAACATAAAAAATATCAAAAAATAGTTACAACCTAGGGGCAATCCTCCCGCCGTGAACAAGTAAAAATGAGGAACATGGTAACAAACAAACAAACAAATGAAATGCAAACCTTTCCCAAGAAAATTCCTTGTCACCTCAGATTGGATCAGATTGAAGAGTGGGGTCAAGTGACACTCTTGTTGAATCCTCTATGAAGTTGATTTCTTTGATTTGTGGCTGAATGGAAGAAAGCCAAGCTATGAGCAATGGAGATTGATTGATTGAGTGGTTGAATGATTGGGTGATCAAATGGACAACATAATGGTATGCAAGAGTGATTTCAATGGCAATTTGATAGAGTAACAATGAAAATTCCTCAAGCTTCCAATGATGATTTGAGAGGAATGGAGCTTCTTATTTATAGATGAAGAAGAAGCCATGGATTGAGGAAGGTGGAATTGACTGAGTTGTAAGCTATTAATTTCATTTTGCTTTATTTAGCATGGTTGATTTATTCTTGTGCAATTGTCCTTTTGAATGAGGAATAAATGTGATTTTATTCCAAATTGGTTGGTTTTTGAATTATTCCAAAGTGTACATGCATATTTGCTTCCATGTTTGTAAAATTCTACAACTTGACTTGAGCCACCTCACCAAAGAAGGTGCTCAAGTGGCAGTGCTTAGTCAACTCAAGTAAAGTGACCAATGAAGTGTAGATGAGTGGATAGTGAGGATATTTAATTTGTTTTATTTGTTTAAATAACTACTTAAATTAGCCAAAGGGGTGTATATGTATAGTGAATGTAATAGAATTAATTAATTAATTCTAGAAGTGGGATATGGGTGAATAATGGATTTAATATTGTTTTTGGACATTATAATGCATAATGGGTACATTTAGGGATTCTACATTTGTCCCTCTTTAAAGTGTTATTACGAAGTAATAGCATTTTAAAGAGAGTAGACATGTGTAAATTAGTTAATGAATGACAAATAAGTGTTATGGATTGCTTGATTTTCCCAATAAATCATTTGGATGCCCTAATGGATCTAGATTGTGGCAAGGAGTGCCCCCTCGAGTGGATGGGTGATGCGATAAAGCGCTGGATAACCACTTGATAGAAGGAATAAGAGATTGCCACGTGACTAATGAGCAAAACAAGATCATAAAATGAGAAACAAAGGGTCAAAGGTCAAAATTAGGGTTTTGGGACGTGAATTAGGGTTGAAAGAAGGGTTAAATAGAAGGGTGGGTTGGTATGAAACATCATTTGTTGTTTTAATCATGATTTGAGGCATTTTTAGTTAATGACTCGGGTAGATGATATATGATAGACATGATGATGAGTGTTTTTTTTGATTTGATATCGATTGTGATGAAATGATGATGGGACTGACCTTACTCATAGCTTTAGTTTCCATTCAGATTTTGTAATTTAGAGAAACCTACTTTTCTTTTGCACAATATTTTAAGCACCATGTAATTATTAAAGAACCATGATGAGTAACCTATTATGTGCGTAAACAAACACACACACAACAAACAGAAAAGTAAAAACAAACCCAATATACATAATAAATGTATGCACCATGGCTACAAATGAACCAAGATGACAAACAATAAACTTGTAATTGGTCAACAACTAACTAAGAAAAGTAACAATGTAACACAACTTTACATAAAGACATTTAACTCTATCCCTAATGTGTTCCACAATGATGATTGATTGATTTGTTTTCCCCAAGCAAGGATACATGCAAGGGGTAAGATGATTCAGGATTGATTGGGTCATTTCCCCCAAGCAAGGATACATGCAAGGATAAAATGAGAGCTGAGATTGCCCAAGTGAGGAAAATGTACACACCCAATTTTGTTAGGAAATAAGGGATAAAATATGCGGAATAATCCCTCACGAGAATCGCAACAAAGATAGAAACTAGTATGTAGAAAATATTATAGATCTCAAATAAAAGTGCGAGAATAAAATAACGAGAACACAAAGAGACAATATTTAACGTGGTTCACCCAATTTGGGCTACATCCACCAAGAATCACTTGCTCAGATTTTATTACAAGCCACCGCTCTCTCAATATAATACCTAGATCTGTTTGGAGCTATGCTCAACAAACTCTACAAAATTCACACCCAATTCAAAACACATTTGCAATGTTACATTATCCTACCATATGCATAAAACCATATAAATAGACAACTGCTTAAGCAATTTTACAAAACCGTGGGTATCAAAACCATGGGCCAAAACCGTCCCATAAACCTATGGGTCAAAAACCCGCCCATATGAGAAAATCACGTTTCTGATATATCGGGCACATTTTAAGGCCCAAAACAACTATGGAAAGTGTACAATACTCTTAGTGTATAGTCTTCAACACTTCCTCACATGAAAATAGGCTCCACAACCTAACAAAATTTTTCACGTGCTACATTGTTGGAAATGGTTAAAAGTCCCCTATGATGATTATTATCTTTTCCAATGGTGTTCGAGTCCTATTTCCTATTTGTAGTGTATATTTGTATATTTGTATCTTAGTATTCTTTCCTTAGTCATTCTGTCCTTTTCCTCCCTTTTATTATCATTTTGCGGTGTTTTTCCTTGGCACTTGACTTTAAGTGAAGGAACCACCGCCACGGTTACACAACCGCTGGTCTACCCTCACCGGTGGCTGCGTAACCACCGGTCTATGTAGACCGATGATCCTACGCGTTTTGACTGAGATTTTCCATGCGTGATTTGGGCAAATGTTACTTTTTCCAACTCACGTTTTGTGCACGTTTCTTGGTCAAATTGACTGTTTGTACGCTTGATGGATGCATACCAACCTTCTCTTCCTCTTCTATAGCTAATTATGAGTTAATTTCCCTTCCTTTGTGTGATGTGGCATCCCATTGTTGCCAAATGGCTTAGACCATTTCCCAACCACTTTCTTATAAGAGCCAAGCTTCTACCTGAAGCATTGGTTGGAGATTTTTGTTGTGAATTGCATCGTTATGTTGTCGTAATCTTGCTAGGAAATACACTATCAAGCCAGTTCTCTTACATTGTTATTTTCTTACCCGCATTGCTACCAGACTGCTTGTAACCCACCGTTGCTCCAGCACTTCTTCACTACTTCTTTTGCACTACCCAACATAGTTCCCGAGATTTATCTGAGCACTAAGTTGGAAAAGAAGATGACGGGGAAACAAAGTAATCCATCATTGGCTTTGTCACAGTTCTACAAATTCCAAGTTGGGGATGTACTTGGTTTTCCTTAAGCTTTCTTGATTTCTTTATATGCACATGCATGAGCCAGATACTGAGAGGTCATGACTCAAAATACATAAATATGAAGTTCTTAACATAATGCATAAGGATCCAAAGTGTCAACATTAACAATGAGCCCAACTCTTACATTTATAGATGAATCGATGGAAGAAGAAGAAGAAGGAGGAAAACCCGAATTTGAAATACAACCACCAACAAAAAGCATTAATGCCTGTAAATTAGTCAAATCGTTTCCCAAGTCTGTTTGGCATGTTGGAGAAGGAAGGCAAATCAAATCTACTCATTAATGCCCAAAAGGTTATTTTACCATTTCTCACCTACCAGATCCGCCAAGAATTTGAATTTGAATATCTAGCACTGTAGCCTACGTCAATAACTATCGATTGAGACTAGGCGTGCCGATCAAAGCTCTGTAGCGAAAGATATGATTGCTAGAAGTTTATCGAGTTTCTGGGCACACAAAACACGTGGTGCACGTTGATTGGTGAGAAGATGGCCAAATGTGCAAATGCTTTGTCTTTTTCTACCACGTGTCGCTCATTGATTTGTTCAAATATTTGACACCTATTGGTGCGTTTTTATTGGTTGCGTGTGACACACTCAAAGAGAATAGAGAATGATGTCACAAAATGGTGCAGAGGAGGGCACAAAAGTATGCATGGGAAAGAATGAGGTGCAAGAGAAAGACAAAAGGAAGGTGCGTGTAATTGTATCACGTGTGGAGGAAATGGGGAAAATTGGTGAGCGGGAAACGTATGGTCAAGGCGCAACTATTACAAAGTAATGTGTGGGGTGTGTGAGAGGGCCAGGGACTTAGCTGATTGAATCAAGTGCAAGGCGTGCACGTAGGATGAATAACTGCTGGGAAGAAGGAAAATGCGCGAGAAGGTCCACTGAGGAAAGAGTGAAACAAAGAGGAAAAGAAAAATGGAAGGGAAGAAGGGGAAGAAGCGCAGGGCGTGCGATGAAACAATGACCAATTGAATGTGCCAAGGAAACAACTAAGGTGCACACAACTTGCAATGAATATTTTAGAGCCATCATGTGAATAACTTGTCCAAATAACTAGGAGAGTTATTTGGATAATAGTTTTGGTGACTTTCAGAGCCAACTACCTCTTAGATGAAGGAAATCGGTAGCCTGTAGCATCCATTGGGCATGGAGTCTGTTGTGTAATCATGAAATTTTGATCTTCAGCTTTGAAAAGAAAACTTCCCTTTAGAATCACTTAAATAATTTCATAGCTCTAATCAATCCTATAAAAGCTGCGGAAAGAAGACCGACATCCTCGAAGAAAAAAGAAGAGCGCGCGCAAGAAGCATGCGAGAAGAAAGAATTATGTACAAATAAATAATGTGCACAATGCACTTGGAGGAATTAAAACTACTCTAATATATACAAAATGATGTAACAAACTTAATGGAAGGGTTTGAGATAGATCCGTTTACTAGGATTTGCAGCGTGCTTCCATCAAGATGAGTTAACTTGAAAGAGTTAGCTTCCTTACATGAATTGATGATGTATGGGCCACTCCAAAGTGCATCAAACTTTGAATGACACCCTAGTTTAGCTCTGTCAACATCCCATTTCAAGACCAAGTCCCCAACTTTGAAAGCTTGAGGCCTAGCCTTTCTATCAAACCATTTCTTTGTTGCTTGTTGATGTTGTTCTAGCTTGATCATGGCAGAATTCCTTGATTCTTCAAGATTAACTATCTCTCGCCATTCGAGCTTCTTCTCGGTCCATGCCTTCAAATTCTATTTGTTGGGAAAGCGCTAATGAGTTCAACTCAAGCGTCAAAGGAAGAGTAGCCTCCTTGCCATATACAAGCTTGTAAGGAGAAGTTCCTATTGCTTTTTAAATTGTGATTCTATCTTCCCATAGGGCGTGCAAGACCTTTATATGCCACTATTTTGGCTAATATTCATTGTGCGCTTCATGATCCTGATCATGTTCTTATTTTTTGATTCTACCAATCCATTTCCTTGGGGTAATAGTTGGAAGAAGTCTTCAGATAGATGCCCAAATTTAGAGCCCAATCAGTGATTTTAGTGCCAAGGAAGGCTTTTGCATTATCAAAGATAATGGTTTGAGGAATGCCAAACCTTGTGACTATACCTTTGAGAAAGTCAAGGATGACTGATTCGGTTGATTCCTTGAGCGCGAAAAATTCTATCCATCTGGTGAAGTAGTCTATAGTTGAAAGCACCCACTTGTGTCCAACGCTTGAAGGAGGATTAATCATGCCTATGAAGTCAAGACCCCATTGCGCAAAAGGCTGATTTGCTTGGATTGGTCGGAGGGGAAGTGTTGCTAATTTATTTTTTCCTGCAAAGAAAGCACATTCTTTGCATTTTGTGACCCATTTGTGTGCATATGCAAACAGAGTAGGCCAAAAGATACTGTCATTATGATCTTCATTATTGTAGTTTTAGCATAAAAGTGTCCTCCAGAAAATCCATCGTGAAATTCTGCTAACACTTTTTCGGTTTGCTATACTTATTGTTACACCTTAACAACACACCATCAAGATTCCTTTTGAAGATAAGTCCATCAATCAAAACATAAGGAATAAAGTGTAACCTCAGATGTTTTCTCTTTTCCTTGTATAAACCAGGAGGGTATATGCCCTCGGAAAGGAATGTGGTCATCTCCTTCATCCATTCGTGCATGCTAGGATCTGTATTATGCTTAAATTATGTGCATGGGAGATCCTCATCCAGAAACAAGGAAGCCTTAGGTTCAGTGTGTGCATCCTCAACAAGCTCCTTGCAGAGTGCATTACCTCACATTAGCTTAGTTGCCTTGATAGTCACATCATACTCCATGATTTTGGTCACCCATCGTGCTCTCTTCTCGCTGATTTTTGCTCCCATGATGAAGTCTCTAACAGAAGAGTGGGAGACTAACACCTTGATATGATTTTTGGCGAGCATACTTTTGAACTTCTTGAGCGCGCGCATAATGGCATAGACCTATTTCTCCATGTGACTATATCTTAATTCATAATCCTTCAGCGTTTGGCTGAAGAAAGCCACTAGTTGTTCCAACCCTTGTTCATTTTCTTGTGTTAGGACAACAACAACACTTCCATCAACGCCATAAGTGTAAAGGATGAAATCCTTTGAGTAATTTGGGTTGATGAGTGTTGGCACACAAGCAATCTCTTCTTGATCTTGTTGAAGCTCTCCTTTCCTTTTGTTGTCCATCTAAAAGTTGTCTTTCTTGAGCATGAGGTTGATTGGCCTTACTAGTCTTGTAAAGTTAGGAATAAAGTGCCTAAAAAAATTGATTTTTCCAAGGAAGGATTGTAAGGATTTCTTGTGTGTAGGTAGGGAGAGGGCTAGGATGGTGACATGCACTAAGGATCAATTGCTATGTCATCCTTTCAAACTACATGGCCCAGAAGCTTGCCTTGTGCCACCGCAAAATTGCATTTTTTGGGGTTGAGAGATACCCCATATTTTTGCATCTCTCAAAGACTTCATCCAAGTGCGCCATGTGATCCGTGCTTTGCTTTGAGAAAACTGTGATATCATCAAGGTAGACCAAGTTGAACTCATTAATATATCCTTTGAATGTAAAATTCATGGCCATTTGAAACATTTCGCTTGTGTTTGACAAACCAAAGGGCATCTTTTGATACACCTATGTCCCCCACTTGGTTGTAAATGTTGTTTTGAATTGATTCTCTTCCTTGACCAGAATCTGATTGAACCCCGAGTATCCATCTAACATTGATAATCTTTACGTGCTGGTGGCCATAGTCTACAAAATATGTTCCATATAAGAGAAAGGATAATGATCTTTAAGAGATTCCTTGTTCAAATCTTTGAAATCAACACAGAGTCTGATTTCACCGTTCTTTTTGCACACCGGAACTAGATCCATGACCCAGGTATAGTACTTGATCAGAAATATTATCTTGGCCTCAATGAGTTTGGATAACTCCTTTCTCATGAGGGGCTTTATCTTTGGATTTACTGGTTCCTGCTTTTGTTTGACGGGCTTGATACCATGATCAATGTCAATGGAGTGGTGAACAACACTTGGATCAAAAGATTTGAGGTCTTCATACTCCCATGAGAAGATATCACTGTATTTTTGATAGAGAGTTATAAAGGCTGCTTTTCATCATGCATGAAAGCCTTACTAAGCAACAACTCCTTTCCGCGCACAATAATGACTAGGGAACAATTTTTTTTGCGCGGTGTGCATATACTTTTCTTCACCCTTGAACTTATCATCAGGGCTAAACATTTTTTCTAAGGTGACCATCCCTATAGGAAACTTATTTGTCTTTAGTTGTATCACTTGGTCATGTAGAACTATCATGCAAGTCAACTTGCATGTTTGATGAGAACTCAACTTCATTTGGATGAACTAGGACGATCTGCACGTCACTTTCAAACACTTTCCAGCTGGTTTTGTTATTTGGAATGGATGGTCTAATCACCATCTTAATATGCTAAGTGTTTCCTTTGATAAAATTCTCGTAGTAGGAGAGCTGCAGAACCAAGCACAACCATTTGGTTAGCTTCCTTATTCATTTTTGCGGCACCACTGCATATTTAGAGCATCAAATCTCTCAAGGAGATCCTAGACTCTGTGTCTATAAGCTTTGAGAAGCTTATTATTTGTCATGCATTTTTGGTGACTTGATGGATAACCAATTCTGTGTCCCCAAAGATCTGCAACGCCTTGATTTTCTTCTTTTCAACAATAAGGAGACCATGCACTAACACCTCATACTTTGCCACATTGTTAGAGCATGCAAACTGTAATATGTGTGTGAAGAAGAATTTCTCATCCTCGGGGAAATGAGAACAACTCCTACTCTCGCGTCGTTTCTACTTTTGGATCCATCAAAGTATAACTTCCATAAACTAGGGTTCTCTTCACTTTGCTTAAGCGCGCACGACATCACAACTTCTTCTTTAAGAATGTAGTAAGTACCAAGCCCAATTTCATAAGCTTCCAACTCTTCAGCATATGGGTCAAATTTATGGTGCCTCTCCACCCACTCATCAAGTACTAGATCAAGAATAGAAGGTGGAAGAGGCTGCTCTTCATAAAATGAAGCTTGTTCTTCTTGGATTAAACAATTGGCTTGGAGAGGGGATGAGACATATGACTCTACATGATAGGAAAATATTGGCTTAACTTGTATGGTAAACCGGGTACCATACCTTGTCTTGAGTAACATATGGGTCCAATTAGAAGAAAAGTAACCACCCACTTTAGCATTGATAAACACAGGGAAAATAGAGGGGCGGATCAATGATTGACACATCTGAGTTATTTCGAGACTTGGACATGCATGGAGAGTTAACTCAAGATCCTTGATGATTCCTATGGTAGTGACATAGTTTAACCATCAAGTTGTAGGACTCCTTTTGTCAGGGGGCTATACTTAAGACCTAAGACATCATCAATCTTCTTAGGCATGACAGAAGTACTAGCACTTGAGTCAATCATGCAATTATGGACAATATGTTTGCCTATGATTAAGGACATATAGAAGGGTGGGGTTTTAACAATCTTACTTATTTGCTTCTCCTCTTCTTGGTAGGATATTGACAAAAGTGCTCGACTTTTGTATAGTTGGGTCAAGTCTTGCGGAAGTTGGGCCAAAGCCTCATGCAACAAGGTCATACTAAGAAGGAATGGTCAGGGCATCCCACATTGTGACATTTATGTTTGTCTTTTTCATCGGTCAACAATGTTGAATGGTAGACCCATTGACTTATGCATTTGAGGCATAATAACATCCTTTTTATTTTGTTTAGGTACAAAGGTAGGAACCTTAGGTTAGTGCAGAGGCTTGACCTACCAAAGGAGGGGCGCGCGCCACTTTAGGAGGAGCTTTGTGCGGAGCCTTGCGTCTTTGGAACTTGGGAGTTTTACCATTGGATGCCTTAGCTACTTCCTTTTTCTTTTGAGGATCTACTTGTGTTGTTGGAATTGAAACTTGTGCGCTAGATTCAAGCATTCTCCTTTTATACCTTGTGTTGTCTGCAACTTGGGTGCGCGGTCTGCTTGCATCATCTGCAACTTGATTGATTATGCAAAAATCCTAGCGCCAAAGAATATCAAGTTGGCTTCGAGGAGAAGCCTCTGGCTTTTCTTGGCTCTAGGCTCACCTATGTTGATAGAAGGCTCACATTTAGAAGCATTCTGGATCATGTAGGCCTATGTGTGTCGGCATTGGTGCAATGATATTGACTATGAGGCATATTGCAAGGAAAGCACCACTCTGATTCTTGCACCATGTTGTTATGAACTGGAATAAGTGTCTGGCTTGTGCTGGGCACTAGAAGGGATTGTGCAGGAGGAATAACTTGCAAAGGCAAGTGTGCATTAACATGTCATCTATCATTTTGCTGGTTCTTCCCGTATCTCTGATTTCCATATTGATTCCACCAAGGTTGATTATTTTGGCTTTGCGCTTGATTAGAATTACCTTTGTAGGCTTGTGCCTGCTACTTCTCAATGATATGACCTTGTTGGACAAGTTTCTAATTAGGGCCTTCAATTCATCATCTTCTTTTTGCTTGCGCGGGAGAATAGGATGTGGATGCAAATGGTTCCGTGCTTTGCATTGGAACTGGACCAATAGTAGGTTGAGGTGCATGAGGTCTAGGAGCCAACTTACCGCCTGAATGAGACTATTTTCTACCCTTATTGCAATATTGTATGCAACAGGTAAGGTTCTACCTCCCATGGATTGAATCATGACTGAGATGTCACTATTTAAAGCCCTTAGATAATACAAGAAAGCATGTTAGGTTGTATGTCTTACCACTTGAGGAATTATGTCCCAAGTCTTCTAGAATCGATGTTGAAATTAGTCATCTACTCATTGGGCACACACTTTGTTGTAGTCAGTTGCTCCACCAGTGATAGATGATCTGATTTGTCTTCAAAGTAATTGCATAGATCCATTCCAAGCTCATCCCAAGTAGTAATAGATACAGGTCTCAAGCCTCGGTACCATTGGAGCACTTTACCTTTGAAAGAGGCTGCAAACAACTTGATAAAGCAACATCATCATGAGTGATCAGGTAAACAAAGCACACATTGGCCACATCTTGAATGTGTTCAACAAGGGTAACTTGATTTTCTCCCATGAAGTATGGAATACTCTTGAGTGTGGCTTTCGACATGTCATGTTGTGCATTAAGATTGAGCGGGCTCTCGCTAGTGAAACTCAAAAGTTTCCTAGGAGGAGAAGGATGTTGAAGCGTCATAAAGAGGCACACTTGTATGATTTGACGAGGAGTAGAGTGCATGTGATGCGTTGGATATGAATATGTGTGCGGAAGATCTACGACATGTTTTTCTTGGTGAAAGATGGAGGTACTCGAAGGATCCTTCAACTACAACACTCTATCTAGTATGCGGGATCGCAAAACAAGAGATCTGAAAATGTTGGGAGTCGCTAGATGTGTTGAAATAAGCCTCCAAAGGCTGGAAATACTAAGTTCACACACCAAAACTTAGCAATATGAAATTTAAGCTTTCACTTCTTGTCCCACTTGGGCGTGCCAGAAACTATTGGTCATTCAAACATGCACCCATGTCTTGGATCCGAAAGAATTGAGCTATTTGAGACAACATTGGAACCATCTCCAAGTTGTGGGACCTTGCGTGCTTGAGACAGATATTCGGAGAAGGCCGGTTCCTCTACCTATTTCTACTGCTACTATTACTCCTAATGCTAAAAGGGAAAACTAAGCTAAAAATGCCAAGGGACCAGGATAGAAGGATAACATAATGAAAACTAATCTAAAGAAGGCGATAGCACCAAAAAAAGAGGAATGAACACCATCTGTTTTGAGTGAAAATGACAGGAAAAGGAATGAAAGAATGATAGACACGCATAGCACAACTAACACGTATTTACCAGATCAATTTCATGGAACACAACTAAAAATGGAGCTGCAAGGGACGTAGAGTGACACAACAAGCACACAATGTAAAAGAAAGGCAAGAAGAAAGAATATAAACACGCTTAGGATAGATAATAGTCACAAAATCGATGCTTCCATTACTTCCAAAAATGCACATAATTATTACAATGGTGAAAGAGGTTGATATCCACATGCACAAGCCAAATATAGAGGTTTGCGACTCAGAATACAGAAATATGAAGTCCTTAGCAAAATGCATAAGGATCCAAAGTGTCCAACATTAACAATGAGCCCAACTCTTACATTTATAGATGAATCGATGGAAGAAGAAGAAGAGAAGGAGGGAAAACCCAAATTTGAAATACAACCACCAACAAGAAGCATTCAATGCTTGCAAATATGTCAAATGCGTTTCCCCAAGTCTGTTTGGTGTGTTGGAGAAGGAAGGAAGGCGGATCAGATCAAATCAGGTGGTTAGAGCAATCAGATCTGCTCATTAATTCCTAGAAAGTCATTTTCCATTTCTCACCTACCAGATCCGCCAAGAATTTGAATTTGAATATCTAGCACTATAGCCTACATCAACAACTATCGATTGAGACTAGGTGCATGCCGATCAAATCTCTATAACAAAAGATATGGTTGTTAGAAGATTTTTAGAGCCTCTTGGCACGCAAAACACCTCACGTGTGTTGATTGGTCGAAAAGATGGCCAAATGTGCAAATGCTTTGTCATTTTCTACCACGTGTCACTCATTGATTTGTTGTAAAGATTCGGCACCTGTTGGCACGCTTTGATTGGTTGCGTGTGGCACACTCAAGCGTGTCAGAGAATGATGTGGCATAGAATGACGAGGAGAGTGCAAAATTATGTGCGCGAGGAAGAATGAGGCGCGAAAGAAAGACAAAAAAGGAAGGCACACACAATCACATCACATGCGAGGAAATGAGGCAAATTGATGAGTGGGAAACATATGGTCAAAGCGCAACTATTACAAAGTAATGTGCGAGGTGCGTGAGAGGGCCAGGACTTAGCTGATTGAAGCAAGTGCAAGGCACACGCATAGGATGAATATTTGATAAAGAAGAAGGTGAATGCATAGAAGGTGCACACAACGAAAGAGTGGAAAAAAGGGAAATAAAAATGGAAGGGAAAGAAGGGGAAGTGCACAAGGGTGTGTGAGGAAACAATGACCAAGTGAATGTGCCAAGGAGACAACTAAGGTGCACGCAACTTGTAATGAAGATTTAGAGCCGGAATGTGAATAAGTTGTCAAATAATTAGGAGAGTTATTTGGATAACATGTTTAATTAATTCAAGGAAAGTAATTGAATCATCTTAGTTTAAATCTACTTGTTTTATTTTGTTAGTTAGGAACATAGATTAATTATACGAGAATAATACAATTCCCATTTTAGTTGGCTTATGTTTAAACATAAACCTTGGTTTTGACGGATACTTTGCAAGTTTATTACTTCTCTAGTTTGATAGTTTGAATACATCCCACATGACCATTCATGTTCCTCAACAACCAAGAGATGAAGTATATGATCCTTGAGTCCCATAGCCAAACATATCTTATTTGCACACAAACATTGACACGGGCCTTAGAATCTTGGTTTTCTGATCCTCACCACTTCCACATGTCATCATCTCACAATTGATAGTCTTGAACGAAGAAAGCTGATAAGGTCTATGAATTTTGGCGAGAACCAACCTAGACAAAAATAGTTCTCATAGTCCACTCACTTGTCCTATTCACACGCTTATCATCTAGCACTTCCATGACCTTGTCTAGAAACTTCTACAAGGAAAACACATGACAATTTCCATGCCTTCCACAACCCGTTGTGAGCATCTTCCGTGAGCCAGATATTTTCGCCATTTACGCGTTACCATCCTCTTAGACCATTCCATCTCACCCATGCAAGTAAGACAAAATTTTTCTACCTTAGACGAGCATATTCCATTAGTTCCCGTACAAGACATTAGATTTCCTTGATCTTTCCTTATCCACATTTCACCTATCTCGCCTTATATATATTCCACATAGCCATCTATCCATTCCACATTGGTTGTTCGGACAGACCGCGAGAGGTCGAGTGCACCTGAAAGTCAAGTGTTGATTTTCATTTCGTATATATACACACAAGGGATTTGGATTAGGATGTTTTGATGTTTGTAGGATATTTGGAACAGACACCAGGATATGAGTCAATGTATTGATTTTTGAGATTTTTGGTTTTTGCAAATGTTTAGGTATTTTTGGATGGTTTTCTCTCTTTTTGTATATTTTTGACTAATTTTATATGTTTTTGGTAGATTTGGAATATTTTTTTTGGGGTTTTTGACTAGGTATCAATGTGAGGGACCTAGTTGTGATAGTGAGCATGAGAAGTGAAAGTGACCATGAACCCATTTCGAACTCACGTAAGAACTAAGAGTCTCATCGAGATTTATAAATGGATATAATGAATATGGATGATACAATAGATAGAATACATGAGAGGTGATAGGATATAAGAGAAAAATGAGATACGGAAACATACATGTGTAAATGTTGTACTTTGGGAACTCATTTTAAAACAATATTTATTATTTCATTCCATTGGAAAAATATATTATAGATGATAGAGTGTTAGGATGTCTTAATGTACTCTTGACTCAATGCAATTGGTAAGATGCAAGAGCTCAACATAAATATCCAAGAAGGATGTGAGATGCATGAGATAGTTAATGGATGCAAATACAATAGGTTTAACAATGGTTTGTGTGGGAAATTGTGACTCATCTCCAATTAGGATAACCGAATCGAATCCAAGATGATTTTCACTTTATAGGTCTTTGACTAGACTTAGACCCGCAGGTGGCCTATTGATTGGCAAGATATGGTTTAAGGAATGGTTTCTCTCCTAACATGGGCATCTAAATTGTTTATTTGGAATTTTGTATGATTAAACACCTTTAATTCATATTGTCTTAAGGCTTTCTTTCTCTTTTCTTTTGAAATGACCCCATATGTTTTTCTCCATGCCCCGAGAAGAGGAAATATCTCATCGCTAAAGACAAAACTTAGGTGACAAAGGGTATTTTCCTCCTTTCCTAGCCTCACGCTACCAATAAGAAGCATGGGATCATCATCAAAGGCTATGAAGGACGAAAGGTGTAATTCTTTGCATTTTTTTGTATTTTTGATTTATTTTTCCTTGTTTTTGCATTGTGCTTGTTGGGAATGAACATTTCTTCGCCAAATATTAGCCCCCACGTGACTAATAAGATGTGAGAGATCAACACCTAAGATTGAGATGGGTGGTTAAAAGATCTAGGTAAAGAATATTAGAGATTTCTTATTAAGGAGAGAACTTCTTTGGAAGGAGGATTTTCCATCAGGAAGCTTCTAGATAAGACCATAGGTGAAAATATCTAAAATGGGAGAAACCACAAGAGGGATGAGATACACAATACCAAAGTAGGAGCAATATTAACTCTTGTCTCATGATGACATGGAATAAATAGGTGAAGAGTGTGAAGAATCATGAAGATGCTATGATTGGGATATCTACCAATGTATGAAAAGTTTAGAATTATTTTTAGATAATTAGGATAACCTAGATGGGATGAATGTACAAGAAACATTCTCCGGTGTAGAGAGTACCTATGGATAGGTGGTTCATATGAATAATTTCCTTTTACATGAAGGATTCTAGAGGTTGATTCAGATCTTATGTTGTTTGTGTTTGAGGTTCCTCTCTTGCTAGCATCTCAAAAAGGTTTTATTTAGGAGATGCATTCTTTTACGTTTCTTATTTTGTTTTTTACTTACTCAAATAGTGTCTTGATGAGGTTTTCACTATGTGAGATCTTTTTCCTTTTTTACTTTTTTTATTTTCTCGATTTTGTTGGATGGGGATTTTTAAGCTCTTCCCAAGTAGGATGTAGCATCCAGATTAATATTGAATCCCTTCTTGTGATCAAAAGGGGGTATGTGATCCGAGTTTCGAGAAACTCCTCGATGGCCTCATCATTTTGGAAGAGGTCCATAGAGACATGATTTGATTGGTCTTGATCGATAAGGGTAGGGTAGACAATGTCAAAGGTGATGGTTCAAATGGAAAGTTGGTCAAAAATGATTGTATCAGTGAGGTCCTCAAAGAGGTCATGTGTGGAACTTGTCTCAACATCAGATTCAATATCTTCACCATTAGTCGTTGTATGAGTGTAGACACTTGCACTTGAAACATCGGGTTGTAACCTAAACCATATGAGTTAAGCTTTTCTAATGGGATAACAGGATCTAGATGACCTTGTTCATTCTTTCCAAGACCTTTTCCCTTCCATTGCATATTTTTCATGATTTTGTTTCCTATGACATGTTCAGGTGATTGATAACATGTAGTGAACCGATCATCATACAACCAAGAGCTCTTAGAACCTTGAATTATCTCATCTTCTAAGTAGCGAATCATCAAAAAACGCATTTTCCAAGTTTGTAGATGGGAGCTATTTGTATATGGGAAGCATTTGATTTTCCATAGCTATGTGGTGATAAAGGTAGGTTTCTAATGTGAAAATAATTTTCAACAGATTTGAAATTGGTACTCACTGCATCCTTTATCAATGATTTTGAACATGGATGTTTTCTCAGATGAAGTAGCAAGCATATTAGATGATGTAGATGGTGGATTAGCAAATGTATTATGTGGATGATTAGATGTAGAAGGTATAGAGTCACCATCAGGACTATCTACACTAGTTTTGGAAGAATATTTGAAAGTGTATTAGGATCAATACACGTGGTTTTAGAAAATGGGATGATACGAGGTGGAGTGGATTTTCAACAAATGGTAAATACTTTGCTTGTCTATACCTTCCTTCGAGAAATATACAATATTGAATTTAATACATTGATGGTATGTGGATGGGACGACCTACATGACATGGATCCATGGGCAACCAAGGAGGATGTTGTAAGGAACTTCCAAGTCCACAATGTGACACAAGGTTTCCAAGGTTATTGGTCCAATCTTGAGTGATAGTGTGACTATTCCCGCGGATTATCTCTCATGATTATCATACCCATGAAAAATTATGACATTGGCATCGAGACTCTCTTTTGTATAGCCAAGGCATCACAATAGTTTCATGGAGTAGATATTTAGCACAACTCCATTATCCACTAGTACTTGTTTAATTTTATGATGGGTAATAAGGGCCTCAATGTACAAGGATTGGTTATTTTTGGATTGACACCTTTTAGGTCTTGAGGACCGAAGGATATAATAGGATTGTTTGATGAAAGGTTGGAAATCATGGCTTGGAATTATTGTTGATTGATATCTTTATGAACACGTGCTTCATGCAAGGCATGAGTAAGGACATATTGTAATGCGGAGAGGATTTGAGAAACTCCATGAGGGAGATTTGTGCAGTTGTCTTTTCAATTGTTTAATTATATTGAAATAATTGGAGGAAGACATGGATTTAGTAGTATATGTGGGATTTGCATTGGATGTTTGAGATTCAATAGGTGTGGAATATTGTTTGGTGGCAGGCACCCAAACCTTATTTTGTCTAGTTGTAACTACACTATCAAGAGTTTTAATTTTGATGGTACCAACTAAGTTGGGTTCATGATCGATGGATGATATGATTGATTCATACTCGATGTTGTTGGATGTTTGACCCTTATCCTTTTGTGCTTATTTTTTTCATTGTGTTTCAAAAAAGGGTCTCAAAAAAAACCTTTATCTTATCATTGGGATTTTTATTGTTTGACATGTTTTTGAATTCTATGTCTTCGCGGTCAATTAGATCTTGAATGTAGTATTAGAGTTTCATACAATGATTTGTATGGTGCACTTTGATACTGATGGTACTCACAATATTCATCTTCTTTGTATCATGTTGGTTTTGGTTTCCATTCTTTGAAGGGTATTGAGATTGGATAAATGATCATATCCACGCTTGTTAAGTGACATAATATGCTAGAAAGACTTTCTCAAGTGGTGTGAATTATCTTTGTTTGAATTCACGAGGAGTGGTTTCCTTACCAGGAATGATGATTGGTTGATTGGTGGACTTGTTTGATTTGGATTGAGTGTTTTGAACATTTTGAATGTGGCGAGAATCCATGACCCCTTCTGTTTCACAACGCTATGGTTTTTTTGATAAACTTTGGCACGTCTTTGCTTTGATTAGTGTCTTTATTGGATTGGTCCCTAGAAGGGATTTTGATGAGCCCCTTTACAATGAGGGAATTATCTATTCAAGTTCATTTCTCAATGATTTCTTTGAAATTATTCAAGAAATATATTTGTATTTGAAAGGAGAACTCAACATTAAGGTTTGATATGAAGATACTAACAAGTTGTTTTTCAGGTACAAGACAAGGGAATCGACTAGTGAGCCCTCACCATATTTGGAGAAATGAAGTGAAAATTTCATTACTTCTTTGTCTAATGTTACAAAGGTCCATCATCATGATTTATGAGTCTAAATTAAATGAAAAGTGTTTGAAAAATTTCCCGGCCAAGTTGACAAAAGGAGTAATGGATCCTTTAGGAAGGTGTAAAAACCAATCTAAAGCTTGTCCTCCTAAACTCTTAGGGAAGAGATGTAAGAAGTATATGTCATTGTAAGATACTTCTTGGCATGCCATGAAGAACTCTTTTACATGTTTTCTTGGGTCATTATTTCCTTCATATTTGTAAAATTTAGGAGTTTCAAATGATGGAGGAAATGATATATGCAACATGTAATCATAAAATAGATAAGGAAAAATCTCTTCAAAGTTAAATTGTTTGGTTTATTTTTTTAATCCCATGATTATCCGTTTTATGTTATTTCCTTCTTGTGCTAATGGAGATTCTTGTTGGGGGATATCAATGACTTCATTGGTTTCTTGATTCAGTTGTTGTTTTTTGTTGTTTGAGTTTTCGACAACCTTAGAAGCCATATGAGAAAGTTGTGTCATCACATGGATTTTCTCTAACAAGGCTTCATTTGATTCTTTATTTTGATTGTTGGAATTTGGATTGATTTTACTTGATTGGGTTTTCTAGGATATGTTTCAAGTTCTTGTCATTGAAATACGAGGGTAGTTTTGTTCCCATTTTGAGTATGTGAATACGTATTGGTTTTTGTTGTGTCTTAAGAGTTCATCTACTTTTTCTTGTTCTTATTCATTCTAAATGTAACAAACCGTTACACCAAAACCTCGAGGCGTTAGTGAAATCCGCACATGAGGATCATAACATCCCACCACGCTTCCGTAGCCCGGACCCCGGGCTAGATTTGCACTGTATAAGCGGGTCCACACCGCCCTGTCACGAGCCTTGGGTGAACACTGCAATGCCGACGTAGCTACCCATGCCGGGACTTGAACCTAGGTGGTTGCTCTGATACCAAATGTAATGAACTGTTACACCAAAACCTTGAGGCGTTAGTGAAATCCACACATGAGGATCATAACATTATGTGATTTCGGGTTGTCTTGCCTCATTTTCTTCATCAAAACTATCTTTTCCAAGAGGGTTGATTCTATCAAGGTAATCATAGGCACTATGGTCTTTGTTGTGAGTAATCACCATTTTCTAAAGGTGATTACAAAAATATGGAATATTATGCCTAATATGATGTTATAGTAGTAGTAAATAAATGAAATAATGAAATATAGAAATTAACCCAAGAAACTAAGCAATAAAAATATGAAACCCTAATTATAAATAGGGTTAGAAGAGCTTTAGCTGATTCAAAGAGGTCGCTGGAATGTGTCACAGTGGAAACCAACTAAACAAGAGATGGAGGGCTGTCACAAAATCCTGGAAAAATGTAGATCCAATAAATTTGGTGGGACATGATTTACAGGCGCCTTAGTCTACGTAGATGCTCAGAAACCCTCATTTGAGATGTCGTAAGAGGTTCACAATTTTTCTCCTTAGATCATTTGTATGTCGTAATATTTTCGAGGTCGCTGTAAACCTACAATGAAGAAAACACTTACAAAACCCCTAAATAGACATCAAATCCTAAAAAATAAAGATGTAAAATGAGGGTTTAGATTGTCTTACCGCAACAATAATGGACTTACTACTGAGAGTTGCACTACATCTCAAACCCAATGTAGTTTTGTTTGTGCATGTGCATAATTGTGCCCTAGGTTTCTCTGTGCATGTCACACTTTGTGAGTAGTGAGCAAGTAACTAGATGTAGAATGTAAATAATGTGTGCATGGAAACAATAGACTCCCCTCCTATGAAGTGTGATGCAGATGAACCAACCTTTGTCCCTTGTGATGGAGCTAGATGGATGCAAATGGAGCTATAGATTCCTTTGATGGATGCAACCTTAGGTGGAGATAGTATATGCTTAGTGCTTGGTCCCTTATTATGATCACATAACTTTATATTTATATGATTCATTCGCTTGAATTTCGTAATTAACCTTGAAAAGGCCAACTACCAAAAATATAAGATGCTCAAATGGATAGAAAAGACCCAAAAGTGAGACTAAAGTACAAAGGGGACATGGGCACTTAGAGGGGACGAGGGCACCTAGTGCTTGCATCTGGAAGGGTGCTAGTGTCGAGGATGAAAAATTCCAGAGAGTAAAAATGTAGATTGAGAAAGTAAGAGTGCAAGACTGAAAGTAGAAATATAAAGCAAAGAAAGGTGGCTAAAGATATGGGTTAATTAGTACTTATCTTACTTAGGAATCATATGAATAGTAGTATGCAACCAAGACTAGATAATTACCCAAAGTGTGTGATTGTGTGTCTACATTTGCCCCCACTTTATGTTGGTGAGTGGAAAGCTTGGTAACATAAAGTAGATAGAGATGCATACCTGATAACCATGTAGATTGATGGCGAAAGCTTCGAGGGACTAGACAAAGCATGGACTAATAAAAATGTGAAGCATGGATGCTAAGGAGGGGAAAGTGTAAAAAGTGATGATGAAAATGAACCTAGGGCGGAAACACATGTGTAGACGTCAAAATTTACCTATTGTTGATGTCAATGTTGATGTGTGTGATGTTATTGATGATATTGATGTTGATGAACTGTACAAAAGAGAAGCCCACAAGTAGTCAAATACGCATGTATATGATCAAAATATGTAAAAAGTGTGTAAAGAAAGTATGTAAATATCTTTGAAAGTGTGAAAAAGGAACATGTGTAGTTAATCCGTGATGAGAAAAGGGTGTAGAAAGGATCTTGTAGATGATGTCGATGCGCGAGTTTTTCGGGCAATCTCATGCCAATGTAATGGAATAAGCGTAGGGAGAGCTCATGTCGGTCTCATCCAACAACCTTTAACTACTTCTTTACTATGTAAAACACCATTACAGATGGTGTGCATGTGCTAAGGACTATCTGCCTTTATAAGAGATGATGTGTGGAGTTCGTAGACTATGTTAAACTATGAATCGTTGTATAATCGCGTGCCATGGTCTAGGCATCCAAGAAAGATCAATGTATTGCTGTGGTCTCAAACATCCAAGAAAGGCATTTGCTAATGACCCAGTATATGATTCTTAGCCCTATCTCGTAATTGAGAGCTGTATTGTCTGATGAGTACTGTGTTGTGTATAACATTGTATGGGGTGACTGATTCACCCAAATGATGCCCCCTCATTTGGGGTGCATGCGACGTCACATAAGGAGTATGTGGCCCAAAGGAGGACCAACCACTTTGTAATGAATTGTTCCTCAGGGGTAAAGGGAATGTGCTTGTAGAAACCAAGGCACACACAAACAAGTGGTTAGGAAAACAAGTGTTAGTACAAGCAAAGACAAACACTCATGTAAAATATGAAATGTAATCTAAGTAAACAATTATAAGCTAAGATGTAAGCAAAAGACAATGTAGACCGCAAAAATTGGGTTGTAAACATGGGACATTACTCATGATGTCGCAAGACAATCAAGGTCGTAGCTGCAAGAAATCAAAGAACAAGCAAGACATAGGGAAAAACCTGCAAACAATGACAAGAAAAATAAAAAGCAATGTATCGCCAACCATGGAAGCAAGTAGGCCGGCAAAACAAATGTTGCACATGAAGCACCCGTTAGCATGTTAGATAGATAAAAATTATGTCAAAGCGTGTATGATCTAATAAAGTATTGTGTTATGAAATAAAATGAAACAATAACACCTATAATGTACGAAAGTGGATACCCCTAAGAGTGGGACTGTGGTACTAGTACTGTATCTTGCACCAAGCATCCATGTTGTGTGTAATGGACCTGTAAAATCTGTGATCACAACTAGAAAGGCAAGTGAACACGCATGTGTGTATGATAAAGATAATGACATACAAGATATATATCTAGCATGTGTAATAAAGTGAACATGTAACAAGTAAATGCAAAAAATATTAAATGCAACCAAGATATGCAGTATGTTGTGGATGGATGGAATGGAATGTAGAGTGAATTATAGGAGTAGCGTGCCCTCGAGTGAATGGAATTGTATGCAGTGAGGTTCATTTATTTATGCCCCCTCAGCAGTCAAGAATGAATCGTAAACGAGAGTGCGTCTTTAAGAAATGGTTTAACAATATGTTGTGTGTAGCATGATGTGATGAATGTGTAGTGATGATATGTGGCATAGAGATGAAGTGCGAGAATGTTTGATGATGTAACCGAAAGTGTATATCACTAGATGATGCTAGAGGAAGTGATGATGTAGCCTAAAGCATCGTATATCACTAGTCTAGGAATGTTGTATGAGAAAGAGGTTGAATAGTTCAATGTGTGAGTGTGATGAGGTCCATTTGATTTGTAAACGCTCAATGATCAAGTATGGAATGAGGGACTAAAGTGCATCATCATGAAATGGTTTGAATTATGTGTTGAGTGTATTAGTGAGGGAGTGATTAGATGGGTGAATGTGATAATTTATCATAAGGTGTACACCACGAAATATATGAATAAGATGATAAAAAGCGTGATGATGTAGCACAAAGTGTATATCATGAAATATATGAAAAGGTGGTGGGTAAGAATGTCACATAATGTGTCATAAGAATTGATTGACTAAGAGTCGAGAATAATGTAAGTGTGATGAGGTGAGGTTCAATTTGGATTTAGACCCTCAACGGTTCAAGTATGAACCATTGGAATATAGTGCGTCATCAAGTAGTGTGCGTTGTATAAGTTGGATATAGGATGTGTAGAATGTAGAAGATAATAGTATGATGTACTAGGAGGATGTGTTAAAATTATGTGAGTTACAAAAACGTGGTTTAAAATATGTGTTGATTGTGTCGAGTGTGATGATGTATAATGTGCAATGCAAGATGTATAGATTGTGTGAGTGTGGAAAGCACAAAGCATGTATGATGTATAATATATGTAAGAAGATGATGGTGAAGATGTATATAGTGTGTATGATGTTTAAAAGAAAATATGAATAGAATAATGTAGAAAGTGCACAATATATATGGTGTGTAGGAAGAAGGAAATATTGTAGATGTATAGGATGTGTAGGGTATAGAAGAAGGTGATGCAAGTGTGAAGTAGGCAATGTGTGATATGTAATGTGTAGTGTATAGTGTAAGTGTGTGAGGTTCATGTAGATAGATGCCCTCAACAACAGTAGAGTGTGAACCATAGGACAAGAGTGCATCATCGGGGTAAGATGACAAGAGTCACCTACCAAAGACCAAGTTGGCGTGAAGTGGTGGAAGCATGTGTGGCAAAAGCAACAACAAGACCATGCGATGGTGGTGAAGTTTGAAATGTGTCTTGATCATCAGTAGAAGGGGTAGTTCTTTGACAAAATGAATTGGAAACGGAAGTGGAGCAGATGGGAAGGAATCTTAAATGGTGGTAACTTAGGTGGGATTGATGATGCTGCAGAAGACTTGATAGTAGAAGAAGGTGGACTGATTTTGAGAGGTGGTTATGTATTTTGACTTGGTAATGTCGTAGATGACTTGAAAGGAGGGGGTGTTATATTGATTTTGAGAGGTGGTTGCTTAGGCGGTTCTTGAGTCTTTGTAGAAGGAACCTTAGAAACGATGGCATGATGCTCATTAGATATAGATGAATCAGATTTAGGAACCCATTGGGATGTAACAATTATAGATGGGCATGTAGTAGAATGTTGTACAACGAATGAGATAAATCCTTGACGCTCAAGATGTTTTATTCTTTGTCGTAAAGCATAGCAATCATTTTCATTATGTCCATTAATTCGATGATAATTGTAATATGGGAGACCTTGATATTTTGCAAGTTGGTAATGAGGATAGCCTTGAGTAGACAGACGGTAAAGTGACCAATTGATGACTAAAGATCTCAGTAATAATGTCATGTTGTGTAGCATTGCGATCAAAGGTGAGAGGCTCTAGTAATGGTATGACTTGAGGCTCAATGATATAAGCACATGTAGAAGACATATAATGAGGATGGGATGTAGAAGGAGAACAAACATGAGCCGAGAAGCTTCCTTAGATATTTTGGATTTCATATTTAAGAGATGTAATTGTGGATTCCATAACCTAAAATTTGTCTTGAAATAAAGAATACAAATCTTGAATTGAGTCCAACATGGATTGATTAGATGGTGGATCACGAAAGTAGGGCCATCAGATAAATGATCGAAGATAGGACTTATTTCATGTGGTGGCGCATATATTGAGGAAGATACATGGCGTGTAAGGTTTTTGGAGAACAACTGGCATTGGGATGCATCTTAAGTAAATCAAACAAAGAAATTTGAGGAATTATACAACCCATGATTGAAAAAAAATGAGGATCCTAAGCATGAAAAAATTTGGATTCACCAAAATGATTACGTAAAATATGGAATATTGTTCCCAATCTGATGTTATAGTAATAATAAATAAATGGAACAATGAAATACCAAAATTAATGAAAGCAACTAAGCAATTAAAATATGAAATCCTAATTAAAAAAGGGTTGTAAGAGCCTTAGCCGATTCAAAGAGGTTACTGGACTATGTTGCAGTGGAAACCAACTGAACAGAGATGGAGGACCATCACATAGAAGCTTGGAAAATGCAGATCCGAAAAATTTGACTGGACTAGGGCACCTGGAGAGGGATAGGGGCACATGTGGGTGCTCGGGTTTGTTTAGATGCTAAAAAAACTCCTCTAAGGTTTCGTAAGAGGTTCACACTTGTTTTCCTTAGATCACCTATATGTTGTTGTAAGATCGTTGAGGTTGTTGTAAACAATGAAGAAAGCACCTGCAAAACCCTCAAATAGACATCAAATCCTAAAAAAGAAAGATGCAAAATGAGGGGTCAAACCGTCCTCATTTGCCATGATAATGGATTTACTATGAGCACTACACTACATCACATACCCAATGTAGTTCTCTGTGTGTGGGGAATTGTGCCCTGAGTTTCTCTTGTGTGTGTTTAACTTTGTGAGTAGTGAACAAGTAACTAGATGTAAAATGTAAATAATGTGTATGGAGACAATAGACTCCCCTCCTATGAAGTGTGATACGAGATGAACCACCTTTGTCCCTTTTGATGGAGATAGATGGATGTAAATGGAACTCAGAGATGACTTTGATGGAGTCAACCTTAGGTGGAGATAATATATGCTTAGTGTTTGGTCCCTTATTATCATCACATAACTTTATATTTATATGATTCCTTGACTTGAATTTCATTATTAACAGGCCGACTACCAAAAAGATAAGATGCTCAAACGGCTAGAAAAGATCCAAAAGTGTGGGTAAAGTACAAATGGGACAGAAACACCTAGAGGGGACGAGGGTGCACGACATTGGTGTCTGGATGGGTGCTAGTGTCTAGGATGAAAAATACTAGAGAGTAAAAAGGAAGATTGAGCAAGTAAGGGTGCAAGATTGAAAGAAGAAACAAAAATAAAAGAAAGGTGGCCAAAGACATGGGTTAATTAGTACTTTTCTTACTTAGAATCATATGAATACTAGTATACAACCATGACTAGATACTTACCCAAAGTGCGTGATTGTGTGTCTACAAAAGGCAAAAACCTAAAGTGAATGGTGGATTTGTAGTTTTGACAAGTTTGATTAGTGTTAGACAAATGTAGGATTTTTACTCATTTTTGACTTGTAAATTGTTTAGGGAAACAAGTTTAACTTGATCAAAGCTTGTGTAGCCAATGAATAAGAATTTATTTTGGATTGGATAGATTTGATTTGATTAGATTAGATTGGTTTTGATTTCAATTATGTTGTGGAAAAAAAGTTTTTTTATCTATAAAGAGAAGATTTTCAAACAACAAACAAGAAATGATTTTTTCATTCATTTTGGCTTAAGGGAAAAATATCGTCAGAAATGCAAAGTTTTTCATAACATAATTAATAAGAATGCCATGAAATGAATGAATGAAAATGATCTTATAACTCCCAATATATTTTTATTTCGATATATCCCAGACTGATATACCAAATTTGTATGGGGACAGAAGTGGTACGGGGAACCCTTAGAATACTAAAAGAGACTCACCTAATCAATAATATCCCTCTTAGAGGAGTGAATCACCACTCCAATGATGGGTTTTATGATTAGGTGGTAGGGTAATGAGGGAATGAAATGTGAATGGTGTCCTTATTTCTCTTCAAATATTTAGAAACAATGCCATAAAATTCATTATGACTATATTAGGCATATGCTCGTAGTAACCCATCATGACAATTTTACCTGTAATGTGGGAACTTTACTTGTAACGTAAGACAAAGATGAAGAAAGTGTCGAATGTTGTTTTGAGACTAGTTCTCAAGTGCAATGCAAATGCAATATGAGTGGTGTGTGGTGGTGAAATTTGTTGTCATTGACATTTGTGTTGGGGTTTGTAATATTAAGTGGGAAACCACTTAATTAAAAACCCACCAAAGACTAAGAACTTTGGCTTATAACTTATGTTTAAAACATAAAGTGGCAGATCTTCATACCACATCGGTGGATGTTTAGATTCAAATTATAAGAGTGACCCATATAACGAGCCACTTGCCTTGTATAAAATAAGGTGATATCATTTGAGATCGGTGTGACATACACACAGTATGATGGATGATGCGAGCTATATGCGAGTAGAATCAAGAATCATGAATGTAAAATATGCGAGCTAGTACTCTGCATTGAGAAAATGATGTTTATAATTTGTAATACCTTTGATAAGGTGTAACTATTGGGGATCTGTGGAAATAGTGGGAGTGTTGGGTGAAATTCAATTCTCAATAAAGATAAGTGATATTTTCAGTGGGTTTTTCTTGAAAGGTTTTCCCACTTAAATCCTATGTTATGTGTTATGGGCTATTTACTTTCACTATTATTCATGCAATATATGGTTTAATTCATTATAATTTTTTGTACAGTCATAAATTATAATCCTTGGAAAATTTATGGTGGATATCTAATCTATGTTTATTATTTATCCCCACTTTCCTAAAAATTCACACCCTTCTTGAATTAAGGATTCAACATTTCAATGAAACAATACAAGAGACCTTAAAAACATGGTTTCAATCAAAGTCTCACCTCAAATGAAAGGGCTAGATCCTCTCACCCCATTTAACCAAAACTAAACTAACCAAATTCTACTCTAACACTATCTAATTCCTAAACTAAGAATCCTTGAGACAGGGGTGTGAAAGAGTGAAAACTGAAATAAAAGGGCGTGATGCACCAAAATGGAAAACAAATCAATTTTGGCTCTAAAAGACACAGATGTGAACACACAAGTGAAGATTTAAAAGATGCACACAACTTTGAAGGAGAATAACTAGAAAAGAATGAAGGCATGCAAGAGGATAAATATGTTCACATTAAATGTAGAGCATTCAAAGGAACAAAGCCACACTTGCATTAATATCAAATCTCAACCATTTACAGGCACAAAGCTGAGGCAAGAAATCTTCACATGTGAGTTACAGAGGTTGTGAGAAAGAGTTTTTGAGCTCAAAGGAAGAGCTCTAGACTTGTAGAAATCAAACCCATATCATGCCTTAAGCATTTACATTTATACAAAAACAAATAAAGAAGGTAGAGGGAATTGATCACATTTAGTGATTAATGAAATCAACTACCCACCAACACTAAGGACCAATCACTATATATTTCATAGTCTAGGTATGAGTGCTTGACAACGATCCAATTGGACGCCATCAAATTTCCAGTGTTAGAGGAACGGCACCGATCAAAATTAAATTCACGTTGGTGAAGTGGTTAAGTGCTTGGTTCAAAATACGCACAACTTTTATCATGCCTCGTGGAATTTAGATGATTTTTCCTTGATCTGCGACTTTCTCCTTTGTTTATCAACTTTTCATTCTTTGCGATTTTTTTATTGTGTGTCCTTTATTCCACACTTAACTTTCCTTATCCACATGCCATGGTGCCCCCCTTCTTCACCTCATGTATTTTAGACTGTGAAAATGTCCTTTGTTTCTTTGAGAACCATCGACCACATGATTTTGTTTTATGTCTTTCGATCTTAGTCCTACTCAAACTTGCTTGCTTTACCTTGTGGTGCATCAAATAAATTTTCCTTGCATCACAAATTTTCTTGAGTGGAATACATGTTTTGTTACGTAGAATTAACCAACTTTGTATAATTCTACATTTTCCAAGTCCATGTAATACTATATTTTTTATGCCACAAAGCACTAAGCTTTTAACACATGTCGTGGAAGATTAATCATTTGATTTTTTTATTCCGAGGGTCTTCAATCCAAATCCACCTAAGTCTAAAACTTGGATGAGTTGTTTAAAATAACATGTAGTTATATTTTGGACAATAGTTTGGTGAATTTCAGGGGACATCTTCCTACTAGATGTAAAGATCGGTAGCATTGAAGCATCCATTAGGCATGGAGTCAAGTATGAAACTTGAATTTGATCTTTAAAACATTATAATTATCCCTGAAACTCTATTTTGAAGATAATACTTTGGAGCTTTGGATAAATCACTTGAAAGCTGTTGTTGGAGATCAAAATTGCACCACGACTGAGTCAAGGAAAACCCAGGATTTTAAGGCAACATGAGACTATCTCCAAGTTGTGGGACTTGTTGCTTGAGACAAACCTCCAGAGAAGGCCGACTTCCTCTACCTATTCCTAATGCTAAAACTACTCCTACAACTAGAAATGCAACAATGCAATTTTAATCTAATAATCCAAGGACCAAAGTTAGAAGGAGATGCATAATAGGAAAATCCTAAGCTAACAGAGGCGATAACACCAAGAAAAAATGGGGAAATATTCTCTCAAATGAGGTAAAGTGGGAGAAAATAAAGGAGGAGATGGCGACGCGAGTGCCACAGTCCAAAACAACATTTAAACTTCCATTTTCATGGAGCACAATAGAAAATAAACCATGTAAAGGAGATAAACCATGCACAACATAAAAAAACAACGAGAGGAAGGATTGTAAATAAAACACAAGCTAGAAAGGAGAGAATAGACAAAAACAAAAATTTTATTTCTTAGGAAGATGCATAGTTCATTATAGTGGAGGAAGAAGGAAAAACACCTTGCAGAGGTCCATATCTAAGGCATGCAACTCAAAACATACTACCAACATCGTGCAAGATAATTCCCTTGTGTTACGAGAGGGTCCAACCACTTTAAAATGAGAAACACTTCACATTTATAGAAGATCGGGAGAAAGAGAGGAGGGAAAAGAAGAAGGGAACAAATTTATCTTCTAATCACTAAAAATGCATTAAATCTTCTAAAAACATGATGGGTACCACCACAAATCCATTCCTCTCATTATATTGATTGTAGGAGAAGGAAAGAGCTCCATATTGTTATCCCAAATTCACCCCTCAAGGTGAATTGGATAACTTACATGTTTCTTCAGGCTCAAGCAGGTTGAAATGGTTCAAGGGCGAAATTTGGATTTTTGGGGTACCACTCCTCTCTTCTCTAAAAATCCAAGGAGTTAGTAAAAATTGCAAAAATATGAGAAAATGAGGTTGCAGGCCTATTATAATGCAAATCGGGTCTAGGAGCTGTGGATGGAACCAAGGTGGATCGTACCAGGGTTCATCATACCAAATTGGGCCTAAGATGATAAGGAAACATTGAAATGTGGAAAAGTCAGGTTTTTGGGGCCTAAGCCGCACAGGTTTAATCGGGACATCTGGGACCCAAAAACTTGATTTTCCTGAAATGGCCGATTTACAAGGGTATCGGCAAAATTGGGTTTATTTGCCTAGGCCGCATGTGTACGCTGGGGACGTCTGGGACCCTGAAAAAGCCGAAAAGGCCGTAGTCCCTAGTAGTGCAAATCAACGAAGTTAGGTCAAAATGTTTCACATGTTCCATGGGATAGGTTGGGACACGGGATGTGTGGGGACCGAAATGTCAAAACAACCGACTATAATAGAGTTTCGGTGAATGTGGGAGTCAACGGCTTGGTCAACGATAGTACACGCGGGACATGAGTTCCCCGAAAGGCTGATTTTCCCGATTTACAAGGTGGGCTAGGTGTGATGCGGATGAAGCGGAGGTTTTCGGCCCAAGTCACACAAGGGACATCTAGGACACCAAGACCGAAATGCCCGATATAGTCGCATGCAAGTGAAAATAGTGCAAATCAGACACCGAACTTCAAACGACCATAACTTTTGACCCAAGCTCCGATTTTCATGAAATTTGACTTTTGGAACGGCATGAGCTCGATTTTTAATGAGGGTAGGTATATGAAAATAAAAGAAACATCTTCAGCCCCAATCAATCAGATGCTCATTCTTGTCAAATGATAGAAATGCCTGACAGACCCAAAATAGCTTCCCGCACTCAGATGGCCATAACTTTTGCATTTCTTAGGAAAACACACAAAATTGGTACCGTTGGAATCATGTTTCAAGCCTGGAACATAGAAATCAAGAAATTCATAATTTTATGATAAATCGATGATGATTTTGTAGAAAATGTGGCCAGGTTCATAACAATGTTTTATTTGGTAGTTGGGATGCATTCAATGAAGCATGGGTTGACATTTCTCACTACTGCAAGTCATGATATGGTATGGAATCCTTTTGTAAGAAACATAACATCATTTCACTTCATTTACTACATCTTGCAAGTGTTTGAAGGATAAATTTAGGATTTTCATTTTCCCTCTATCTCCCTCCTCTTAGAAATCTAGAAATTGGAGTGTTGGGCTCATTATAAAAAAAGGTAGTTTTCAGTAGCAAAACTCTGTCAAAAATTTTGTGAATCCAATGTGTTACAGGCCCTTGTAGTGGACTCCTTGCATGGTGATCCAGGCTCTTACTCTGTAATAGATTGAACTATGCATATCACGAAATCAATAAATACAAGTTGTGGATTTCTCTTCCCTTATGTTTGTTGGCATTCTTCTTGCCCTTTAAAACTCATTACATATATATTGCATATATCTTATGTTGCTATAGGGATTCATTATCATTGTGTGTGAATGAAATATTGTTGTGAATGCAGTTGCTAGATTGAGGAGAACTATTATCAACCTTCTAGTTTGCACTTTGCTCTACTTTTCACACATTAGAAGACTATTCTCATCCCTCTCCTTTTCTGGTGTATCATCTCTTTATTGTAGGCTTTGTTTTCATGCATTCTCTCTCTCCCTGGTCCCTTAGAAAGTTAGATTAGGATGAGATATTTTTTCCTGCATTAGAGTAGATAGTGGCAGGTAGTTTAGGAGCAAGAACCAACTTTCTTTAGAGTTCTATCTCAAATAGCAAGTCCCACAACCGGAGATAGTACCCATGTTATCCAATCACATTGTGAGCTCAAGCACACACACTTGTGCAAACCGTAAGGTGTATTGATTCGGTGATAACACATAATTCATTAAAAATGGGTGGTTGAGCCACCTCAGATTGCATATTAAATGTCCAAAATACTTTTTTTTTTAAATCTTTTCACCCACCAAATCTCACCAAAATATGATTTTATTGATTCCATATTGAAGATTACATTAAGACCTTTCTAAAGAGACCAATTTTTCCTTATTTGGAGTTCTAGATCAAAAGATATGGGGCCATTTGAAAATTTTTAGCTTGGGATGAGCACCGAGTGACACATGACATCTTCTAATTCATCACAAGGATTTCCCATGTGTTTGTAGTTTTCCTTTGACCTCTCCAGACCTAAAACTCTATTAGATTCCACTCATTCTATGGGGTTGAAGTCCACTGGATGTTTTTTTTCGAGAGGTTCCCGGAATGGCTCCACGTGTCCCACACCTTGATCGTGTGCCATGAGTCATTTTATAATGTCTCACGGGGTTGAGAGATTTGACCGCATTCATCGGGACTTAGGAATGGGGATGCACATAACATGCGACGTGAAGACTTACAAGGAAGAAAGTTAGCTATGAAGACTTGTCACAGGGAAGACCCCGGGGATTAAGGTTAACTTGCAAATTGCAAATTTGCATGAAAATGAAAAATTGATTTAAGGTTCCTCGAATATTGCCTCAAGGTTTTTAGGAATGAAAATGCATGGGGGCATAAAGGTGCAATTTTAAACCTATAGTCGTAAAATACTTAGAAACTCCCCCAAAGAAATCCCTTAATCTTTTTGAGATGGGTATTTTTGTAATCGACCTAAAATGATGTCGTGAAGGATAAGAGTTCATCACGAGTCCAAACAATGCATTTTTCTTTGAATTTGAATGGAATCACCTAAAACCCATTGACCCTTGTTAAAACATAATGCCAAATCCAAAAATAAATGCAAGTTGCCAAAAATAGCCCAGAAGGTTATTTTGGGAAACAATTTGGTGACTTTGGGGATATTTTCCTACTAAATATGAATACTAGTAACCTTGAGCATCCATTAGGCATAGAGTTGAGCCTAAGACACTTTAAAATTGATTCTGCAACTTGAAAATCTTATCCTTGAACCCATATGAAACAATGTTTAGACTTGACATTGTTTCTACTCTACCTAAATTGATCTGTGGAGGTCTAGATAACACTTAGAAACTATTCCAACTATTTGATTTTAACATGAAATCTATTCCAAAATGGTATATGAAACAACAACAAAATATCCAAAAACTATGTAAAAACATGAAAATCATACATGTTCCAAGTGGACCATGCAGAGTGTGCACAATGCACTTCTTTTGCTAAAAACAAACCTACCTACCCTACTTTAACCACAAACAAAGGGAGCTAAACAAAACTGCTCAGGTAGGGAGAAGTAGCTTTCTTTCTTACAAATTTAGACCATGTAATTGATTTTATAGTGAACATGGTCTTGAATGAGAGTGGAAAACTATCCCAAAGTTGGTTTCCCACCCCATTGTTCAAAATATCAATTGGAAACAGAAATAATACCTCCTCATTCTAATTTTCATTTTGGATTTGCATTTGAGGTGAGCATTATAGCTCATCCTCATGATTTGAGGTGAGCATGACCAATTGCAACTCCTTGGGTGGCTTTAAATTAGCCAAATATTTGATTTGATAGGGGTGATCCTTTGAATTTTCCCATTTTCTTTTCTTTCCTCTTCATGGTGGATATCTACAAGATTATTTGGGCTTGATGTTATTTTCTCTTGCACAAACATCCATGTTTCCACCCATGTATTCTCATGCTCTTCTTCCTCAAACAAGAAGCTAGAGAGCTCAAACTCATTCTCCTTAAAATCTTGAGGCCCTTCTTGGTTCATTGCAGAACTAATGATGCTCTTGGTGGGTCATTACAATCCTCCAAAATTGAAGCAATTTATAAACATGTAGAGCAATGAGGATCATTACATTCAGTTGTAACATCTTTCTCACTTGGAATCCCTTCTTCATTTCTTCTTGGATGACACTAGTGTTTAAAAACACTTTATCTTCCCCTCAACTTCCAATCTGATTGTCCTTCACATCTACCTAATTTTTATTGAAATTCAACTCCTCTTTTACACATTTTGAACATTCTCATCTTCCCAATCAGAATCAGACCAATATTTAACAGATATGGAGTTATCTTTTTGTTTCAAGTTGGATGGAGATGAGACATAAGTAAGGGTTTTCTAATTTGTTTCTCCTTTAGGTATAGATGATTTGGGCTCAATAAATCTGATTTGATCAATTGGAGAAGCCAAATGATCCTCCAAAACATGTTCCCTTCTCTATTGATCTACCCTCTCCAAAACAATTGCATGATTTTGCATAAAAACTTATTATTGGGAGTGTTGTATGGGTTGCTCCTTCTCTCCATCCATGTAACAAACATCTTGTTCTACCAACATTATAGGATAACTTGGTTTAGTGAGTGTTGGGTAGAAGGTAGGGACACCATGCGAATAACCAAACTTATAAAAACATCGGTCTAGTGTAAGGTTTAAGAAGATTAGGTAATACCTTAGGTGGAGATGTGATGGATTTTTGCAAAGCACAAGGAGTTATTTGGGCATTATAAACTTATGGAGCATTAAATGAAGGACAAGGAAGAAAAAAATCTTCTGCCTTTGGGAGGGAACAATTCATTGTTTATTTTTATCACAAGGGAAAGGATAAATTTTTGATGGTGAGGGAAGAATGGCAAGAATGGGGAAGGGTCTTATTTGGCCAACCGAATGAGCATCTTCTCATCTTGTGTTGTAATGGAAAATCTTGAGGAATAATTCGCCTCTTAGTGATTGAATTAAAACAGCTAACTAACATCAAAGGACCTCAAATAATACAATAATTTCATACCTTATGAGGTTATGAATTCTTGAGGAATTCTATTCCAAGTCCTTGTAAATTTGATGTTGAAATTAGAGATAAAATCCACTATATCCCATTGTATTTTTCTGAAGTATTCCATGAGAGAAATAACATCTACATTCTCCTTGAACTAGTTATGAAGTTGTTCTCCTAATTTATCCCATGTGAAATGGATTGTGAAGCCAAAAGTATGTAGAAATCCTATTTCTTTACCTCTGACTAATGAAACAAAAATCTTGAGGAAAATGTTTTATTCTCTGATGTTGTGAATGGAACAATGGTTTGTTGTATCTTAAATGTAATCAATAGGATATTGATCTCAATTTACATGGAAGATAGGAAAGTTTTTCAGGGCTGTTTTGGGGATATCATCCCACTTTGCTGAAAATGGAGTGGGCTAGATTTGAAACGAGGAGAATGGAAGAGAATTTTTTTAGAGCCATGAGAAAATGGGGGCATGGAAATGAATGTAGGGATGGAGGAAAAGGTCTAAAACCCGAGAAAATGAGTTTTTGAATTAGTGGAGGCACCAAATGTGCTTTAAAAATTACCTCAAAATGTTGAAGTCTCACCAAGAACACATCAAGCTTAGTGAAGTGAATTTGTAAATTGCTTCAAACTTTGTCCCACTAGGCATGCCAAAATTGTTGGAGCTCAAATTACACCCTTCCCTGAGTCATGAAAAACCAAGGATTTTGAGGCAACATGGGACTATCTCCAAGTTATGAGACTTATTGCTTAAGAAAGACATCTGGAGAATTCTGAATTCCTCTACCTATTCCTAATGCTAAAACTACTCCTATAGCTGAAAATTCAACCATCTAATTCTAATATAACAATCCAAAGGACTAGAGTTATAAGGAGATGCATAAAAGGGAAATACTAAGTTAATTGAGGTGATAACACCTAGAAAAAAGGGATAAAACTCTCTCAAATGAGGGAAAATGGGATGAAAATGAAGGAGGAGAGGGCATACATGAGTGCCACAATCTAGAACAACATTCAAAATTCCATTTTCATGGAGCACAACAGAAAATAAACCTTGAAAATGAGATAAAACATGCATAGCACACCAAAACAACAACAAAGAGGTAAGATTGCAAATAAAACACGAGATGAGGAAGAGAATAGCCACAAAACATAGATTTTATTGCTTAGGAAGATGCACAATCCATTATAGTGGAGGAAAAAGGAAAAATGCCTTGCAGAGGTCCATATCTCGAGGCCTACAACTCAAATCATACCAAGCAACACTATTAAATGATTCCCTTGTGTTATGAGAGGGTCGACCACTTTAAAATGAGAAACACTTTATATTTATAGAAGAATGGGAGAAAGAGGGGATGGAAAATAAGAAGGGCACAAATTTCTCTTCTAACCACCAAAAAATGCATTAAATATTTTGAAAACCATGATGGGCATCCTACCAAATCCATTCCCCATGTTATCTTGCTTGTAAGAGAAGGAAAGAGCTCCATACTTCATTAAAACCTGGGTGATTGAGCCACGAGATTGCATATTAAATTCCTAGAATGATTTTTTCCTTTTCACCCACCAAATCTCACCAAAATATTATTTTCTTGATTGTAGATTGAAGATCCTACCAAGACCTTTCAAACAAGACCAATTTTACCTGATTTGGAGTTCTGGATCAAAAGATATGGCCATTTGAAATTTTTCATCTCGGGAGGGTGCCTAAGTAACACGTGGAATATTTCGATTCATCGTGTGGATTGCCCATGTGTATGAAATTTTCTTTAACCTCACCAGACCTAAAACTCTAGTAAATTCCACTCATTCTACAAAGCTTGAAGTCCACAAGATGTTTTTTTCTAAGAGATGTCTAGAATGGCTCCACATGTCCCTCGCCGTGACTGTGGACCACATGTCATTTTTTAATTGCTCATGGGTTGAGATTTTTGACCATAGTCACCGGAGTCTTGGGAATGGTGATGTATATAGCATGGGACATGAAGACTTATAAGGAAGCAAACAAGCTATGAAGACCTAACACAAGGGAATACTGGCGGGGATTGGGGTTGACTTGCAAATTGCAATTTTACGAAAATGTAAAATTTCTTTAAGGACCTGAAACCCCGAGTTACTTCAATATTCCCTTGTGGGGTTCAAGAATGAAAATTCATGTGGGCATGAACATGAAAGTTGCAACTTGAATCGTAAAACATGGAGTAACTCTCCCAGCAAAATCCCTTAATCTTTCAAGGTGGGTATTTTGCAATTCGACTGGAATGGCATCGTAAAGGCTAAGTGTTCATCACAAAAGTCCGAAACCATGCATTTTCTCTCGAATTTGAAGGTAATTACCTACAACCTATTGATCCTTGTTAAAACATAATGCCAAAGCAAAAACAAAATGCAAGTTGCTAAAAATAGCCCAGGAGGGCTATTTTGAGCAACAATCACTCAAAATATTCCAATTTTCCGCCATGAGGGAGGAAAATGAAATGGCATGTGTACAAATATAATGGAATCCTAAAACCTATTTACAAAATATGAAGATCATACATGCTCCAAGTGAAACATGCAGATTGTGCACAAGCACTTATTCATATAATCACCACAAAGATTGAGGAAAAGGCAATAATCCATGATCATCACATGACAAAAGGAGGGAACCTCCAAAAACAAGAAACGAGGAAAGGGAAAACAAAGAAATATAAGTATGTACAAGATGCAAGAAACCAACTTAAAGAGAAGGTTTAAGATAGAACTCATTAATTGGGATTTTAAGTGCATCCCCATCAAGTTTGAATAAATCAAAAGATTTGGCCCACTTGCGTGTAATGATGATATATGGCCCACTCCAAAGTGCATCAAAATTGGAGTGCCTCCTTAGTTTAGATCTATCTACATCCCATTTCAAGACCAAATATCTTGTTTTTAAAGTATGTGATTTTTATTTCTTGTCAAAACAATGCTTGGTCAACCTTTATTTTCTTTTGATTTGATCATGACAGATCGCCTAAATTCTACACTGATTCAAATATGCCATTCTGATTTCTCTTTGACCTTCACCCTCAAACTCTAATTGTTTATCCAACTCCAATGAGGATAATTCCATAGACAATGGAATCCTGGATTCCATACCATAGACAAGGAAAAGGAGAATTACCAATTGATCTCTTTGATGTGATCCTATCAACCCAAAGAGTATTTTTTACCTTGGTGTGTCATTTCCTTTATTGATCTTCATTATCCTTTTCATGATTCTAATGAGGTTCTTGTTGGTAGATTCCACCAATCCATTACCCTCGAGGGTAATAATTGGAAGATGTCTTCAAGTATACTCCATGCTTAAGAGCCCAATCAAAAATTTAACATCCTAAGAAGGATTTTGCATTATTAGAAATGATGGTTTGGGAAACCATAAACCTTGTTACAATGTCTTCAAGAAAGTCAAGGATAGCTGATTCAGTAGCTTCCTTGAGTTCCAAAACTTCCATATACCTGGTAAAGTAATCATTTGATGTCAAGATCCATTTATGACCCACACTTGACAAAGGATTAGTCATTCCAATAAAATCAAGTCCCCATTAGGAAAGGGGTTCATCTTCCGAATGGGATGAAGTGGAAGGGCCACCATATTATTTTTACTAGTGAAGAGAGAACATTCCTTACATTTTATGACCCATTGATGAGAATACAAAACAATGTGGGAAAAAAGTAACCCACTTTTATAATTTTCATTGTCGTGGCCTTGGCTAAAAAGTGTCCTTTGGAGAAGCCATTATGGAACTCCACCAAAACGTATTCATTTTTTTACCCTCAATGCACCTTAACAACACTCCATCAATGTTATTTTTAAAAGAACCCTTCCAATCAACAGGAACATATTGTAACCTTAGATGTTGCTCTTAGATTTTATCAAACCAGAGGATATGTGCCCATGAACAAGATTCTAGACATATTACTAATCAAACTATTGTTATTCTACATATATGTAACGGTTCTTCTTGTTATTCTTCAAAAAACTAGGAGGTTTCTTGATTATTTTGAGCATCCAGAGTAAGATGCTCACAAAGTGCTCTACCTCTTACTAGTTTTATGGCCTTGATGGTCACATCATATTCAATAATCTTGGTCACCCGCCTAGCTCTTATTTCATTGATCTCCACTCCCATGATGAAGTCTCTTAGACTAAGATGTGAGACTAAAAATTTGATGTGGCTAGATGAAATCATGCTCTTGAATTTATTTAGATCTCTCAAGATGTCGAGGACCTAATTTTCCATGTGATTGTATTTTAATTCATAATCCTTAGTGTTTGATGAAGAATGCGTTGGTTTCTTTGAACACTTAGCATTTTGTTGTGTCAACACCATGACAAAACTAGCTTCATCCACATAAGCATGTAGGATAAAATGCTTTAAATAGTTAAGGTTGATAAGCATGGGTGCTTGAGAAATGTTCTACTTAATGATATTAAAGATTTATTTCTTTTTTTGGTCCATTTGAAAACATCTTCATTCTTGAGCATTAGAGTGATAGGCCCGACTAGTCCCGAGAAAATTAGGAAGGAATTTACTAACAAAGATTATCTTGCCAAGAAAATATTATAGAGACTTCTTATGAGTTGTAAATGAGAGAGAAATAAGGGCAAAGATTCTTTCAGTGGTCAATGAAAATATTATCCATTTGAAACAATGTGGCCTAAAAGATCGCCCTATGGAACTACAAAGATGTACTTATTGGGCTTAAAAGACACTCCAAATTCTACACACCTCTCAAACACTTTCTCAATATGACTGATATGATATTTACTATCTCTTGAAAAATTGTGATCTCATCCAAGTAGATGAGAATGAAATTATTTATATAGCCCTTGAATGCAATATCCATGGCTCTTTGAAATGTGGCACCCGCATTTGAAAAACTGAAGGGCATCTTCTCATATGCATATGTTCCCCACTTGGTTGTAAATGTGGTCTTATGTTGATCCTCTTCTCTAACCCTGATTTGATTAAAACCTGAGTAGACATCAAACATAGAGATCCTTGTAGCTCTTGCTACTATCTACAAAATTTGTTCCATAGAGGGAAAATGATAATGATCCTTTAAGGAGGCCTTATTCAAGTCTCTAAAATCCACACACAACCTGATTTCTCCATTCTTCTTCCTAATAGGGACCAAGTTAGCCACCTAAGAGGATTACTTGATGGGGAAAATAATTCTATCCTTAATGAGTTTAGTTAACTCCTTTCTCATGAGGGGCTCTATTTTGGGATTAACGAGGCCTTTGTTTCTTTCTAGATGGTTTGACACTAAGAGAAAGATCTATAGTGTGTTGAGTAATGTAGTGTCAAAACCTCTAAAATCTTCATAATCCAAGAGAAATCATCATTAAATTTTTGACACAAGGAGATAAAATATTTCTTTTCGATTCATCACATACCTTCTCAAACATTAACTCTTTGTCTTATGCAATGGTGATTGATTGATAATCTTCTAGTTTTGATGTTATATTCTTTCTTTCCCTTTGAATTCATCATTAGGGCTGAAGATGTCTTCAAGAGTGACCAAACATTTAGGCAATTTATTTGTCTTAATTGAATGATTTGATCACATAACCATCTTACAAATCAAATTACAATTTTGAGGAGAACTCAACTTCATTTTGGATGAAATAAAATATTTATTCATCATTATCAAATATTTTCCATCTGATTTCATTATCTTGGATTGATGGCTGAAAACCATCCTAAAATGTTGCTTATTTTCTTGGATGAGGTCTTTAGTTAGGAAAACAATGATCTAATGGTCGCCATTTGATCAACTTCTTTGTTGAGTTTCCTTGGCAACACCTATAAGTTAATAATATCAAAATTCTCCAAGAGGTCCCAAAATTTGTGTCTCTAATATTTTAGAAGCTTATTCTTGGCCGCACACCTTTCTCTAACTTGGTAAGTAACCAATTTGGTATCCCCAAAGACCTACAAGGCCTTAATATTCCTTTTTATGCTAAAAGTAATCCATGGATCAATACCTCGTATTCTTCCACATTGTTAGAACAAGCAAAATGTAGCCTATGTGCAAAGAAAAGAATCTTGTCCATTAGAGAAATGAGAACTATCCCTGCCCCAACTCCATTTTTTGCTTCTTGAGCCATCAAAAAACATCTTCCGTAATCTCGAAGCATCCTCTTTTTCTTTATGTGGCATGAGGGCTATAAATTCTTCTTGATGAATATAGTAGGTTCCTAATCTAGCCTCCACAATTGTATCATAAGGATTAAAATCATAGTGTCCCATGGCCCACTCATCTAACAAGAGATTGGGGACTAAACAAGGAGTAATACATTGTTGCACCGACAATGATTCATACTCTTTATATTCATGTATCATGTAATTAGATTAGAGAGGAGTAGGGTCATAAGAATCAACATGATAAGATGAGTGTAGACACCAAAATTTGGTATCACTACCCTCTTCATCCAACGTTCACTCCCTTTTATTATCTTTATTCACATACATACATTTCTTACTATTTAATTTCCCCTTTCCTCTTAAATCCCATTTATTCAAATTTCCCACTTTCCTACATTATCCCATCATTTATTTTATTTCCCCATAATTTATTTTAATTCATTCTTAATCCCATTTAATTAATCCCTAATCATATTTATTATCCTAATCACATCCATTAATTATCCTAGATATATGTATTAATCTCTTGTATCCTCCTAAGCACCCCATTTATCATCTCTAGGTTCTCACCTACCCTCATTTAATATTTTCCTATCATTTATCCTCCCTATATGCTCCATTTTATCCTCCCTAGGCCCTCATTTAATAATTCCATCTCCCCTTGGCCTTGATTTAATATTTTCCTTCCTCTCAACCACCTTTTATCAATCCCTAGGTTCTCAACCACCTTCATTAAATAATTTCATCTTCCCTATGCATTTATTTAATATTTTCCTACCTCCCACCTACCTTTATTAAATGTTTTCCTATCCTCCACATCCATCCACTCATACTATAAATACACCCATACCCCTCCTTCTTTAGAGAGAGAGAGAGAGAGATATCGAAGGATTCGAAGAAGAGGAATTCTTTGAGAGCTTAAGGTCTTCTTATGGATTTGTTGTGTTTACTTCTCATCTTGAGCCCGGTCGCCATCGACTTAGCCTAATCGCCGTCAAACCTATCTTGAGTTATTAAATCTATCCATTCTCTTGCATCCTTTATGTTTCCATAGCTTTCTCATATTAGATCCAGATCCAATCTATTTTTTCAGTTTCTTTCTTAAGATCTAGATTTACCCAGATCTAGCCACAAAAGAGCTTGCATGTCTATTTTGCAAGTTCCTCTCATCCATCCCTATTCATGATGACTAGACCTCTGCAACCTAGGTCATCATCAACTTAGACAAGGATGATTTATTTTATGTTAATTTAGATCAAATCTACTTCTATTATCTTAGATCCATCTTTTTAGTTTTTGTTATCTTAGATTCTGTATTTTATATCCATATCCATTTACTTTATCTATCTTTATCAAATACGGGGGTTGACATCCACATAAGGAAGTTCACGAATCTTGGAACCAACTTCGTCAGGCAACCCCATCTACCATCTAATCCATTTTTATTTCTATTTATCTTTGTTGTGAATATTCATCAAGCTTGTAGCAAGGAGGAGCTATATTTGCGCCTATCCACATCATCATCATCATCTCGAGGTACCTTAAACCCTCGCATGTTTTGAGTTACTTATTTTCTTTAGTATCTATTTCACTAAATGAATAGGAACCGAGGAAATTTGGTCAACATTTTGGCATGCCTGATGGGACCACCCTTTTAGGTGAGTCTCTTGCATTTCGTTCATTTTCCATATTTCTTCTATTTTCCACTAACATTGCAGGTAGATGCTTTTTTTTTTCTTGTTCGTGTTGGGATTTTGGATTGCTTGGATTTTTCTCTTTGTTTGCTTCATCTTGAAGATCAGATAAAAAGGAAAAATAAAAACTAGGTATTCCTCTTTTTGTCTTAGTTTCTCCTTCTTGCATCGCATTTTCCCTTCCTTATGTGTTTGTTCTCATCGAACCTCCACATTTGGTTTTGGGCTTAAAATGAACCTATTGCATTCTTGCTTGCAAATCTAGTGTAAGTAGGGGTTTAAATTTCACATTTCTTCACACACACTCATCAAATTTACACATCAAAACAATCCCATACTAGGTGGACCTAATTGGGATTTGATCACCCAATAGGAAATTCACCGCAGTGTTCTGGCCACGTTATAAATCCTGTATAGACTTGGGCCTCATGTACCTTGTGTATATTGAGGACTCCATAACCATAACTACCTGAAACCAACCATAGAATTTCATTTCTTAGGTACCCTCACTATCCAATTTTCTCTTTTCCACGTCTTCTAATTAATCATGATGATAAAAAATTTGTTGTTTGATTTTTTTGTTAACAAATTTCATAAACAGATCTTTTCCCATTTCATGCCTATTAATACCCCTTCTCAAGAGGAGAAAATGCAACAATATAATATATCCAACGATATTCCTTCCTCAAATGATCTTGAGACCTCACCTTGGTCTCCCAACCTTGTGTTTCCATGGCCTCTCAACCTTGTGAAGACCATGTCATCCAAATCGATCCCCTTTTGAAACCAATTCTCTATCTCTCATCAGTCTATTTCCCCTCAACCGATCACACTACCATCTCCTGCTCCTTTAGAAACTCTTGGGCCTCCTTCTAGCCCCATTTATGACTTCTTATTTCATAGATCTCCCATGATCTCTCAATCCTATCAATCCACTCAATTGGTGGATCCTATTCCACCCCCATCACCTCATATCAACACTATCCCTACTTCATATGATATTATCACTAGAATGCCTATCCAACCATCCCAATCTACTAACATTCCTACTTCTCATGTGCCTCAACAATCAAATATTTCCATCCAATCCCAACCATCCTATCACATTCCTACTTTCCAACATCACACGTTCCCCCACCAACTCAATCTCCACCCCTTAATTATATCCCCTCTTATCAAACATTCCCTTCAACTTTAACATACCCCCAAGCTTCTTTACATCCTTATCCATCCACTTCTCATGTTGTGCAACCACAACCATCTACCTCTTATGCGGTGCCTTCACATGAAACTTTTAGACCATCTTCTAATTATACCCCCTTGGGGGAATCTTACAGTTCGATCTTTGATAAGTTGATGGCGGTTCACCTTATCACACTTCCTCCCATCCGACCTATTGATGACTCACACCCCAAACCCGCTTGGTATCATGAGGGTCACTATTGTAAATATCATCGAGTCATGGGTCACGACATTGAAAAGTGTCGTTCTTTAAAGATTACATTCAACAACTTATAAATCAAGGGGATCTCCAAATAGAAAATTATGTCTCATCTCTTAGCTAACCCCTTGACATATTCAAACACCCCTTTCCTAATCCACCATCAAAAATCAATTTCCACCTTCCACATCTTACAAATTTAACCCTTATGTAGTCAATATTATACATCAAACACCTCCATCCTTACCTATCTCATCTACCCCTACCTTAGACATTGTGCCTACGACTTCTTCAATATCTACCCCCACATCTACATCAACCATATCCATGACTACCACACCTATCACATTAACTTATACCACTTGTTCTACATCTACATCTATTCCTACCTTTACCACATCCACATCGACTTTGACTATACCTACCACTTCATCCACATCTATCATGCCCCAACCTATCATATCTAACCCCTTATCCACATCTACATCAAACACACCTATCACTACATCACTTACATCCCTAAATGTCCCAATTATACCCACCTCCCTATTGATCCCAACTACCTCTATATCTACCACATCAACAAATTCACTTACATCTACCTTGACATCTTCATCACATATACCTACATCTTTCCCATGGCCACATCACCTATTTTATCCCAATCTTCTATACTTAATCCTTCAACATCTACCATTTCCACATCTATACCCGCTACCACACCAATCACATCTTCTCAATTTGCAAACATATCAATGATATCCCTTGAAAAAATTATGAAACAAAAACCCCACTTAAGACAAACACAAAGGGTATTCATGTATCCTCTACAAAACCAATTGTTTCCACATTAACCAATCTAATACCTACACATTCCACATCTCACATAGACCTCATTAATCACATCATACAAACACCTCTTTCTCCATCAATATCCACCCCTACACCACAATCTTCAAATCCTCTAGTTGAGATTATTGTCATCCCTGCCAAGGGTAAACCTTCTCGATCAAAACCTAAGACTTTTGGTAAGAATCCCCAAAGGTATCTCTTATGCATCCTTGTAAGAAGTTAGATCTTACCTCTCCTCAACAATCCAATGTCACAAAATCCATCCTAGGAGCACCCCCATCTATTTTAGGGCCAGGTCCTTCATCTAAGACATCTCCCAATGATCAATCCAAATCCAAACAATCTAATCCTCCTCCCAAATTTGATTCATCTTCTAAGACATATAATTTACCCATCCAATCTACATCCACTCCTTCCCTAAATCCAAGTCAAAATATCCTATCAAAACCCACAAGATCTATCTTCCTCCCAACACTTCAATTGGGTCCTACATAGATACCCTTTGACATTTAATTTGAATATCTGCCATCATGCTTCCTCTTATTAAATATTTTGATCCTCATAGTAAGAAACCATCATGGTTTGATTCCAATCTCATTTTCACCTATCATCGCATACCCCGGATCATGACACTGAGCATTGTAAGGCCCTCCAAACCATCATATATGATCTTATTGAGGATAATGAATCTATCATCCAAGGGTATCTTCCTTCTCCATCCACCACAACCAATCCAATTCCTATTTCTACATCCCCATCCATCAAATTTTCTAAGTCTCCTCCTTCATCCACATCATCCCTTATCATCTCTCCTCCACATATCATTCCTCCTAAAGAGGGTCCTCCCTTGTTCATCGATATTTTTATCTTTCCAATCATCCCTATGATCCCCAACCATCTATCAATCCAAATCCAAAGTTATCATCAACATTCCTTCTAATGATCCCATCTAATATCCTTCGACATCCACTAGCTCATCTACATCTAAGTTGCCCAATGTAATATAGTCTCTTTCATTGGGGGAGCATCTTCCCTCATTATTGATCCTCTCACATATTTTTCCTCATCCACACATATTATCCACATCAATTCATCCCCCTATCCATCCAAAAAACTCCCTTGATGTTGGGGACTTCACTTTAGGATTGGTGTACCATCAAGTTAATTCCTCTTCATTGTTGACATTTTCTTATTTACCTCATCCAATCTTATCAAACCCATCTCATCCGATCTCATCCAATTTATTGTCTCATCTTAACTAGTCAATCTATCTATCATCTCATTCTCATCCTAAGTCCACCTTTGTGGCCATATTTGTGCCCCTCTTGGGGAACCATATTCTCATCCTAAGTCCACCTTTGTGGCCATATTTGTGCCCCTCTTGGGGGCACCATATCCTCATCCTAAGCCCACTCTTGTGGCCATTTTCTCATCTCATAATACACATATCTCTTGCTTCCTCATTTTCAAGGTGTTGTGTATATTTTATCATATCCATCTCATCTAATCTTATCTAATCTATCTTGTCCAAATCTTCTTATCTATCCCCCTCATCCAAATTCCACCTTTGTGGCCATATTCGTGCTTCCCTTGGGGGACCATTTTTGCTCATCCAAAGTCCACCTTTGTGGCCATGTTTGTGCCCTTCTCGGGGCACCATATTTTCATCCTAAGCCCACTTTTGTGGCCATCTATTTGTCTCGTTAGGGACGCATATTTTCTTCGCTTCCTCAAGGGTAGCACATAGCTTTTATCTTCACTCATCTATCTCATCGTATCCCATATTTTGCAAGTTTTAGTCTATCCTATCATGACTTTAATTTTGGTGACCTCATCCTTAAAATAAAATTAGAACATTACTACTCTAGAAAGGATCCAACGTGAAATTTTTTCCCCAAACTGTATTGGACCTTACATTATCATGCATAAGTATGGGTGGGAGCCTATCGTTTGGCCTCCCTTGATGGTAAACTAGAAGTGGAACCACTTAACGCATTGCACTTGTGACCATTCTTGTTAGCATACCTACCAGTGAGAACTTAGTCATATCCTTAGATCATTCCTCCATCATTAGCCTTTTCCATCTATCATTGTAATGGTTTGGAATTATGTGTTCTATCATCACTTTCCTAAACATGACCTTAAATATGGGAACCACAACTCTATCCATAGCATTTTCCTTATGGATAGGTTCTCCCTCTTTGGTGAGAACTCCATGATCATTACATTCATCACCCTCTTTTTACCTCTTAAAACCACTAAGGGTCTAAAGGTGTTACTTGTACATCCATTATCCCCTCCTAAGTGATCTACCTAGCTATTCCCATATTTTCCCCATGTAAAAGTCAAAATTCATGGATGCTCTATCAAAAGTCAAAGTTATAAAAAAATAAACTGCTCCATCGAAGGATAGTTGTTCATGTCAAAAAAATCAATTCAAATAAATAGACCGATCTCTCAAAGGATGGATATCATGTATATCATTCTTTTCATTGAAATCATATATGCATAAAGTAGACCATACCCTCGAATGATGGATACTCTTTTTATATCATGGCAATGAAGGCTTACCACATTGATCATCATTCTTCTATATTAGCATCTTAAGAAATATTCCCACATTCATCAACTTTCTCATAGCAAACTTCCTGCATTGATCAGTTTTCTCTCTTTCCCCTACCCAGAGTCTGGGGCATATGACCTAGGGAAATCCACTTATGGAGAACCCTCTTCCCACATACAAGTTACATTTAAACCCTTTTTCATGTCAACATTAGGTTTATAAGCTCACTTATCCATATTTCCCCCTTGATATTTGGAATAACTAACTATTGTTGGTTAGGTGTTAACACTTGCTTTAGTTGCATGTGCATTGCATTACCAGGATCCCTTTCTTGTTTACCTCCAATGCAGTTGGTGGCATCGTTTCCTCGTGCATTCCTTGATATGACATAGTATCATTTGTACCCTTTCGTCACCACCTATCGATTCACATTCCTTTTCTTCCATTTATCTCATCGATCTCTATCATCCATCCTATCTATTTTACCCCATCCAATCTACCATATTTTTGCTTGATAGAATTTGAGGATTCTATTAATTATGGATTTAATCAACATTAATAAACTATGCAATATTAAATAAATAAACATCACATCACATTGCATAATAATAAAGTAATACTTACAAAAGTAAATAACACAGGACACAATATTTATAGTGGAAAACCCAAAGGTAAAAACCACTGTGAAAAGTAACCTTTATTGTAGAGAACTTTTTACATCTAGTAAATCACCTCCTCCTTAGAAACCCTAATCACAAGGGTGAAAACCTTTGATATATTATTTTTTTGAATATATCAAATGAGGACCCGAAGTCATTTTTATTCGAGATGATTGAGTATGTCTCGACTCTCCCGACTCTCCCAAATCACCTTTTCAACCATGTCGGTTGACACATATACAAGGTTTAAATTATTTAATAATAGAAAACTAATTATTTCTTATTATTAAATATTTAACCTAAATTATATACCTAGGTTTGAATATTTAATAATAGAAATATAAATTTTCCTTATTATTAAATATTTAAATAATAGTATAATGTTGGGCCCATATTTAATTAAGGGGTGAGTCAGCCCACTTAACTATTATGTTCCAACACTCCCACTTAATGTTAGGTGGGATAACATATTCCAATGGATTACCTGCCCATGGTAGACTACGGGATTTACAATCCTTAAACCCTAAAGGTTTTATGTGACATCCTCATTTTAGTACATTAGAACAAGATATATATATTTTTTTATAAGTGTTTTCTAGTTCTAAATACATAATTTAGAACACACAGATCATAACAATCATTCTTATAACAGATAACCATATGTACTGTAATGACTCGGTGTACCACCGATCTATTCATTCCATGACTCGGTGAACTACCGATCTATTCATGTGTATCATAGAGTTGGTGTTTTCATCTGAACACTTCACTCTTGCGGTTCTCTTCCTAATCTAGGATTTCATAATGCTCTATCCAAGGAACCTATCTAAATAATTGTTACCATTATTCATCGGCATCACGTCCCTTAGACTAGGTGACATAGGACAACGCAATCAACAGCTTGCGATACTTTGGCCAAAGATTTGAAACATACTGTTCATGTCTCATATTCCTTGACGGCATACTCGTCAATCTGGAATACATCCTTCACCCCACTCCGATGTTATATAGAATGTCATATATTGACACATTCGGTCTCCCCTGTCCCAAGTTTTCACTTAAGAACGGGTTAATATCATAACACACGTTATAAGGATCTTTATTGAAGACTAGGGGTAAGATGACATCTTTGGGTCACCCATTGTTACCCCGTGTGTCAAGGTACCCCAAGTCTCAAAGGGCTACCTCATAACATGTTTATGGTCCTAACCGATCCCAAAGGAAAATCTTGTTTGAGTTTCAGGTGTAAATCTTAACGATCAATGCAAAAGGGTGTTGCCATATGTCACCTGCATTGTTGTATCCTCGAGAAGATCCTAATCTTCTCGAAGGTACAACCCTACAGTTGACATGTGTCAACATCCTACAATACTGCCTCGAAAAGATTTACATAACTTCAAGAAGTTACTTAAGTTGAGTTGAATTTGAATTAAAGGCCCTCCTAACTGGGTAGTCTTTCCCAACCCTGGGTTCCACACCTTTGAGTTGCCTTACGTAATTAAGTTCAATTTCACAGAGAGAAGTTTAATAAGATTTGTGACCTCATCAAGGTGTCCACCGGTTCCTAATAATCTTATTTCCTCATAATAGGGCAATAACCCTAAGTTCTCTCATAAGGAAGCTAACTAAACCCGTAAGGGTTCATATCAACCCTGAAGACTGAATATATCAGACTTATTGCTAATAAGACATGGTGATTTTAATCCATCCATTGCATTGCGTTGACTTAGAACATTATTAGGGAGTAGTAGAATACTCATCCAGTTATAGCTACTTATTAGGGCATAGTTCAACCCCAACTTCCCTAAAAGCAGTGAACTAATTTCCAAATTAGCCATATTCATAAAATAAAAGAATTACTAGCCAAACATGAAGTATTCAGTCACATAATTTTTACAAGGCTTACTTAGGGAATCCATCTAGATCCCATGGCGTATAATAATTAAAAAAACACTCTCCTTCATTCCGACATGAGAAGATCAATTCAACAAATAAAAATGCCGCCACGTAAGTAACAATTCCCCATTTCATTTATTTCCAAGCCATACAATTACAACTTATGCACTTCGGCATATTTTGATACAATAATCATTAGCAAAAGAATAACTTTCTTCCTATAGTACAATTAGAGAAATCATGTTGGAATTCATCATAAAAACCAGATTAAGCTATCTGTGCATCATATCAGATCTGCAAGCCTTTACCACTTACGATGACCATCTGCAAAAATTGCTAGCATGGTCAGTTCAGTGAACTGAGCATGATAAGCACTAATTCTTAAAACAATTGCATTCCACCAATTGTTTCCATTAAACAACTTGTTTAAATGAAATCATTTCATCAAATCCATAAACATGAATCACGCTATTTATCTTTCTACCATTCTAATATGACTTTAAAACATAACTCATATTATAGCTGCCATTTCAACTTAAATCCTTTCGGATGATTCATCTTACACAAGAGAATAAGAAGAAACAAAATGAATCTTAAATACCTAGCCATCCGAAAACCAAGGGTAGTATCAATCCTAATATAATTACTCCATTAAAGAAATGAAATCTTACCAACGCATGTAACCAACAGATTTGCATTTAAACAATTCAAACAAAATGATTATAGCCTCAAAGCAAGTTGGTGATGGATTTTCCTTTATACTTTCTGTATAATTTCATAAACATTGATAAGTATACCAACTATTACTACAATACTACTTTTATACAAGTAGATAACTGAATTACTCAAACAGAGTAATAATATAGCTAAAGATAAGGAAAGGAGACTTCTGTCAAGATACAATGCTTACCACTCTCTCCACGTAACTTTAATAGTCTATTCATCTCATGCCCATGCTGGAGAATTCATATAGAAATTCAAAAGAAGGAAGCATTCATAATTTCCAGAAAGGGAGAGAATACTTTCGTATTCCAAAATCCTATATCAACATATACTTTACAACTAAGAGAAAGAAACAGAGGAATTGGATATCCCTTCCAAACAAGTTCGGGGGTGTACCAATTTTCGGGAGTAATGCATATACAATCAATCTTGAATTCAATTAGGGAAGAAGAGAAGGCAAGAAAATCAACACCCAAGTTTACCATTAGCTCCAATCTGGTAGAACTGTTTAAAAGGTTTCCCTTAGATCCCTAGGGTCTTGCAATTGCACATTAAACAAAAGCCACAGATTGTTACAAACGAAATACATATACGTTCAAATATCAGTCCACAATCCTGATCCAAATAAAACCTAATTTCCATTCATGCAGATCTAGGATCACCCACAAATTGTTAGGGAACAGAGTTCATCAAAGTAAGTTTTCTCTTGGTCACAACTGTGTTCCAATTATCCAAGTAAAAATCATAAAGAAAACAACAGCTACACCAAATATTTCCTTACGTACAGAACCTATAATCATAGAAACATCCAGACCCTTTTCAAACAAAGGTACAGGCTTAGTATTCAAACATATTTCCTACTCATGCGACTAATCGAGCTTTACCTTCAGACCCTTTTCTATTAAAGGTACATGCTTAGTATTCAAACATATTTCCAACTCATACGACTGAACTAGTCGAGCTTTATAGAAGGAACTAACAGTTTCACCACAATCCAACTTTATATTCACCTGAAGCTGCCAAGTAATAGTAGAGCTCATACAACTAAGCAACAATCAAATAAACCAACCAAATTTGACACAACAGTTCATTCCGTGGTTTTTTTTTTTTTTTCAAACATGAAATCATCAAGCATCTATCATGGTACAGTTTGGAAACTCAATACCTCAGTCAGACAAAGAGACATAAAACACTTATACAGAAGTCGAACCCATATTGTAATCACAGCCAACACTTCTACAGAAGTCGAACCCATACTGTAATCACAGAAAACACTTCTACAGAAGTCGAACCCATATTGTAATCACAGCAAGGAGAGAAGATAAAAGAAGTAGATTTCAACAGGGTCTACGTATAACCAGGGATTCCTAAATCAACAAGAAAAGAAGAAAACCAATACATTGCTACCAGCCAAGCCAACTGTACAAAATCATCTGAACAGAGTTGTTCTAATGAAAGCATTTAAAAGAAAGCAAGATTTTTAAAAGTTAGGGCCTATCATGCCTGATAGTGTCGCTTAAAAATTTGAAGAAGACCTCTGTATGTGCTCGCACCTTCTCTTCTTCTTCCACGAAAGATTAAACAACAATATATTGTTACCTCCATGCCTTATATACTTCCCCGATAGAGAAGGAAGCTAGAAACTCTCAAAGTTGCCATGCAACACATGATTAGATCGCTGGTTCAAAGAATCGGTGCTCAAGCAGTGAAAATGGAATGCATGGAAAACAAAACAACCAAACAATATTCCACTTGCATGCCTTCCCAAGTAATCCGCTCGGGAACCAAAGTTCATTAATTGCATTTACTTCCATCCTCCCACCTATTTTCCATTGCCACCGACCGCCAAATTTGGTGATCGCCACAAGAAAACAAACAAACATTCCCATCCTTGGTGATACTACCACGTCAAGTTATATTAGCGTTTTTATCCTCCGCCAAACTTGCTGACATTCCAAGTCCTTCAACCTTATCCCCCTCTTAAATGCCATGGAAACCACCACCCATGACTCGCGACCCTTCTTAGGTCCCCCTCCCTTCTTAGCATTAGTTAAGATAGGTTAGTGACTTAGGTTAAATCATAGGATAAGACATTAGTCTCACTTCCATAGCGCTAGGTGTAGTTATCCCTTGAGTATTAAGCTCATAGTTTAGGGCTAGGTTAGATTAGCAATTATTTTAACCAATAGGTTATAGTTTAGGTTAAGACTATTAACCTTAACGAATCTAGTCTAGGTCCCCAAAATAGGACCAATCAGTGTTAGAGTCCATACTGGATAAAACATTCCTGTAAAGGATTCTATTTGGCATCAATAAATTTAGCTTTCGGTATAAAACATAAACATCTTACCTGGCTTAAGGTCCAGGCCTTTCCTGATGTTACGATATCTGGAACCAAATTCCATTTATCATGATCAGCCTGAGTTAAACTCCGGGATTGATCATTCAAAACTCAATCAGACCTTGTAACTTTCGTAAGGTCAATAAAATTTGTTCATCCTGAATAAACTTAAAACATTCCTTGGATCAATGCAACTGATCCAAGGCTGAGTCATAAAGGTGGATAAATCCACAATTCATCCAGAAATCAGGTTGAACTCAAGTGCAAGAATGAAAGAAATGAAAGCGTCCAATCATATTCTGGTTCAATCAAAGATCTTCAAGAGCAGAGAGGATACAATCCATATCAAGCATGACTTCCCAAAACCAAAGGAACATGTCCTTATACGGAAGAAATCATATATCAACACTTGAATGCTCAGGAGAAAGTATGCTTAACAGATTGGTGTTACATTTTAGGCTAGCATATAGGTTGAAGGAATTATAACACCTTCATCATATTCAAGTTACTTTTTAGTATAAAAGGATTTGGAATCTCAAAGATCATCCCATGATCGGTGGCTAAGTATGATTTGTGGGTTTTACATGCTCTCACAAGTTCTCACAAAATGTTACTTGAAACCAATCATATCGGATCCTTTTATAACCAAGGTCTTCCTTAACAATATGCTTACATTAGATGTTTACTAATAAACTCAATAACACTAAAGATTTTACTAAAGACTGCCTTTAAGGTTTTTCTACACTTCTTTCTAAAAAATAAGTCAATGAGGTATACCCATGCTCGAAGATCTTTTTACACTGCATTTTCAATTTACAAATAATAAGTTCCATTAGGAGGTGACATTTTCATGCACACTCCCCCTCAATGGAAACTCGACAATCCAATTTTTTTCACGAAAGTGACAAAAATTTGTAACACTTAGGGGTTTTTTGAAGATGTTAGCAATCTTCTCTTCAGTCAACATGAACTTGAGATCTATCTCACCACTTAACACCTTCTCACGGATGAAGTGTATATGTATCTCAATGTGCTTCTTCCTATGATGTTGTATTGAATTATGTGCAAGAGATATGGTGCTCTGGTTATCATAGAACAAAGGAACACTACCTTGATCCTTCATCTTTATCTCATCAAACAACCTCTTCATCCATAGAGCCTCTTTTACAGCTTCCATTGCACTTCTATACTCAGCTTTAGTTGAAGAGATAGAAACAATTGGTTGCTTTTTACTGCACCAAGTAATGGCATCTGCACCAACTTTAAACACATAACCAAAAGTAGATTTTCTATCTAATACATCACTAGCATGATCAAAATCACAAAATCCATATGAGTTAACATTTTCATCCTTAGTATAATGCAACCCATAATTGATTGTACCTTTAATATATCTAAGAATTATTTTTCAAGATTCTAATGATCTCTATAAGGTTCCTGCATAAACCTAGAAGCAATTCCTACTGCATAGGAAATATTTGGTCTAGTTATAGTTAGATAAATCAAACTACCAACTAACTCTCTGTATAAAGTAGGATCAAATTTTTCACATGCAGGTTTAGGATCAAGTTTTATTCCAACTTCCATAGGTGTAGAACTTGGTTTGCAATCAACCATATTAAAAAAATTTAGTACATTGGTTGCATATTGTGTTTGAGAAACAACAATAGAATTCTTATCTTGAAATACAACCATACCAAGAAAATGATGTAAGAGACCTAAATCAGTCATTTCAAAGTATTGTTTCAATTTTTATTTAATCCTATGAATTAAAGTAGGATTATCACCAGTCATAAGCATATCATCCATATATAGACATACAATGATAATGTGAGAACCTTCTTTCTTAATGAATAGATCATTATTAGAAGAACAATTAACAAAACATAATTGTTTAAAGAAATCATTAATTTTCACATACCAAGCTCTAAAAGCTTACTTTAAACCATACAAAAAATCAACATACAAACATAGTTATCTTTAGGTTGCTTCAAAACCTTTAGGTTGAGACATGTAAAGTTCTTCTTTTAAATCACCATTCAAAAAAATGTTTTTCACATCCATTTGGTGGATTTCCCACCCAAACTAAGCAGCAATAGAAAACAAGGTCCTAATTGTGCTCATTTTAGCTATAGGGGCAAATGTCTCAACATAATCTATCCTAAGTTTCTAAGTGAAACCTCTAGCAACAAGTATAGCTTTATATTTGTCAATACTACCATCAACATTGTATTTTAATTTGTACAATCATCTAGACCCTATAACGCTTTCTTTTTCTGGAGGGTGGAACCAACTCCTGGTTTGATTTTGAATTAAGGCATTATATTTAGCCTGCATTGCATTGATCCACTTCTCATCCTGAGAAGCTTCTTCAAAACTCGTGGCTCAGGTTCATACAAGGTCATTAATGCATGGTACGTATGATGGCTTCGATCATTTTCCTAAGATCAATAGGATTAGAACTTTCTAACATAGTTTGAGCCCATTTTGGTTTCTTAGCTAGGAGACAGGAGATTCAAACACATCCATAGCATCAACACAAGAAACATCATCATGATCATTTACCATATTTTCATTATCAGAATCAGAACCATCATTATAAATATTGACATGATTAAGAATCTCATAACTATTTGTAGATGCATGAAACATTTTTCCAAAACAACAACATTGCAATTTTCAGTTACTTCCTTTTTATAGGGTCGTAAATCCTTAAACCTGTAGTGTTAATACCATATCCAATGAAAATACAAGAAAAATAAGTCATATCAAGTTTCTTTCTTTTCTTTTTAGGGATATATAAGGAGACATGACCACCAAAGACTTTTAAATGTGATACATCAGGTTTTTGATTTGACCACTTCTCTAAGGGGTTGAAAGGTGAATAGCTTTGGTAGGGACCCTATTTAGGATGTAGACTATCGTGTTCATTGCTTCTTCCCATAGAAATTTGGGAAGATTAACAAGAATGAAGCATAGTGCGATCCATATCTAAAATAGTCCTATTTTTTTGTTCTACAACACCATTAGACTAGGGAGAATGGGGAGAAGTTAATTATCTTTTAATACCACAATCAATACAGAATTTTTCAAATGCCTTGCTAACATATTCACCCCCATTATCTATTCTAAGCCTCTTAATTTTATAATTTGATGAATTTTCAACAAATATTTTAAATTCCTTAAATTTTCCAAATACATCAGATTTATTTTTAAGAAAATATGTCCAAATCATCCTGGTGAAATCATCAATAAATGTCACAACATACAAAGAACCATTTAACGAAGCTACTTCAAGAGGTCCTCTAACATCACTATGAATGAGTTCTAGTGGTGAAGAGGAACTCTTCTCAAGATGTAAGTGAAAGGGTTTAAGCACTTTGTTTCGAGCGTAAACACCCTTCACAAGCATCGTGAGATGAAGACAAAAAGACAAACCTTTAACTAGATTATATCTAGACATTTCATACAAGCTTCGATAATTGACATGTCCTAACCTTTCATGTCATAGTTTTGAATTATTCAAACTTTGAGATACAAAACAAGATGTAAAAGAAAAATCATCAAAAATATACAGACCATTTCTTTGAATTCCTTCAACAATTATATTATCATTACTATCTTTGATGTACCAAGTATCCTTCAAAATTTGAATAGACAAACCATCATGAGTTAGTTGTGAACATGACAAAAGATTATTTTTAAGCTTAGGAACAAATAAAACATTATTCAAAATACCATTTGCAAATTTTACTTTTCCTTTCTCTATTGCTTCTAAAGATGAGTTATCACCAAGATACACACGTTCATTGATTTTTGTAACATCAAATAAAGAATTAGAAATACCAATCATATGATTTGAAGAACTGAATCTAGAATCCATTTAGAATTAGAGGAAGAGTATAAAGAAACATATAATGCAATAGTTTTAGGAGCATCATTAGAACTACCCTTTTTCCTTAAATTATATTTAGATGAGATAGTCTATTTCTAATTTTAATGGATAGATTTCTTAGATTTACACTCTTCCTTTTTATGCCCAAAATTTCACATTTGTGACATTTACCATTAAATCTTACACGTAAATGTTCAGAAGTAAATTTTTTCTTATTACCAAATGAATATTTAGATCTAAACTTTGATCAGAGAAGGGCTTGCATGGTTTGAACTTTGAATTTTGAGCAAGAAGTGCTTGAGAGGCATTCTCCTTAGATTCAAAGTTCATCATCACTTGCTCTTCTTGTATCAAAAGAGAACTCAAAGTATTTAAATTAGGTAATTCATCCTCATTCTGATATTTAGAGTTTAGGATAGAAATAAAATTCCTAAATATTTCATGTATATTCAACTAAACAATAAAGTAGATTAATTTTTCACCAATTAAGTCACAATTGCATCCATCTAATTGTTCTTTGATATTTTTAATTTTGGCTAAGAAATTAACTAATTTTTCATCTCCTTTCATAGGAGTCATAAGAAATTCTAAAACAAGTTTAATAATCTTAGATAAGTGTGTACCTTCATGCATGGATTCTAATTGTATCCATACCTCTTTAGGATGTTTGATATTACCAATGTGTAGAAGATATTCATCATTCACATTGTGTAGGATCATGGAAAGGGCTTCCTGCGTACACTGTGAGAATGCATTAATATTTTTCGCATTCACTTGACGACCGGTGGGCGCAAGCTCAATTCTGAAACAATCATCCAAAGTTTCCTCGCCATAAGTTCTGATTTGACCCTAATCTTCCAAATATTATAATTTTCTCCATTTAGGATCTGGGATTTATCGAGGCAAAAGAAATTGGACGCCATTGTCTTTCAAATTTCTATTTCAAATTTCCTAAAACACATACCCCATTATGATATAATGTGCCACTAAATTAGAAACATAATATTCAAAAAATGACAATAACTATATTTTATGATTAAAAACCTTGTATTATTTCATTTAAAAATCAAGTATTATATATTTTTAAAACTAAAATAGTTATTTTTAAAAATCTAATCATAAAATATTAATAGAACTAGATCTAAATTTACGAGTTCTAAAGAAAAATATTTGGCCATAACTAATTATATCATTAAAATGTATACTAATTAACTTTCCATAATCAAATAATAACCCAAATTATAAAGGACTCGACATTATACCCCAAACCTATCATAAAAAATTTTTTCGACCGTATAGAAGTGAAGATGAAACCTCTAAGAATGCAAAACTTCAAATTTCGAAAAGTGATAATGAAGATAAAGATCTATCCAAGCTTAAATTTGACATCTACATGACTATCATTTTGTCTTATTTTTGGTCCACGAGATGGTCATTTGACCATCAATTTTAACAATGAAAATTTCAAGATCGCCAACTTAAATTTGATGTCTAGATGAATTTCATTTTCTTATTTTTGGTTTTCCGTGACGATCATATGATCGTTAAACTTAACACAGTGAAAATTTACTGTGTATTTCTAGAATATGAAATTTCATAATTTCTTCTTATGTACAGTTTAGACAAATTTTGTTTATAAATTATAAAATATAAACAACTATAAAATTTTTTTGAGATATAATATAAAATATAATGATCTTTATTCTATAGTAAATTTTTATTTAAAGAATATAGTTATAAAAATTATAAACTTATATTTTTTAAATCAAACCCTATTAGAGGGGGGTCCAAAGGACACATGCATATTATTTTGAAAAAAATATAAGGTAAAAATAGTAAGAGAATTTTTACCAGTGCAAGGAGATTTCAAATCACATGAGAGTACAAATTAACCTGGAGATTTACAAAGGGGACAAATAATTTCACCCGACCAATGAAATAATTTGAAATCCCTATTTTCATGAAACTTATCTCCTCCCTTCATTTAATCTTGAATTTTACCTTTGAAAATATTTACCTACATACATTTAAAACTATAGAGAAATAGAAATATTTCATACATTAATTTACCATTACCTGTATGTGATTTTTCACACGCATGTAAACCCCTTTCACATGTGCACACTCACATTAATTCCTCACAAAACATTCAAAATTTTAGATTGCAAAAAATTGGGGAGAAGGGGCCCGATGATTTTTAAATACCCTTCCGGGTTGGTTGAAAAAAAAATCATACAAAATTAAATAAATTAAATACAACAACATTTGATCTAATCTATTTAATTTACCTTGCTTTGATACCATGTTAGAATTTGAGGATTCTATTAATTACGGATTTAATCAACATTAATAAACTATGTAATATTAAATAAATAAACATCACATCACATTGCATAATAATAAAGTAATACTTACAAAAGTAAATAACACATGACACAATATTTATAGTGGAAAACCCGAAGGTAAAAACCACTGTGAAAAGTAACCTTTATTGTAGAGAACTTTTTACATCCAAGTAAATCACCTCCTCCTTAGAAACCCTAATCACAAGGGTGAAAACCTTTGATATATTATTTTTCCGAATATATCAAATGAGGACCTAAAGTCCTTTTTATATGAGGTGATCGGGTATGTCTCCCGACTCACCTTTTCAACCATGTCGGTTGACACATATACAAAGGTTTAAAATATTTAATAATAGAAATATAACTATTTCTTATTATTAAATATTTAACCTAAAGTATATTCTAGGTTTGAATATTTAATAATAGAAATAGAAATATTTCTTATTATTAAATATTTAACCTATAGTATAATGTTGGACCCATATTTAATTAAGGGGTGGCTAGCCCACTTAACCATTATGTTCCAACATTTCTCACCTTATCAATATTATCTCATACCATCTTATCAACTTGTTTATCGCATCCAATCTTATCCAATATATCTCATCTTAAGTACACTTTTGTGGCCATCTTTGTGATCATATCTCACCTTTTTATATCTCACCTTTTTGGCCATCTTTGTGTCCTTCATTGGGGCACCATTATTTTCATCATCATCCTCATCCCTGCTTGGACACATATTCTTCATTGATTCCTCATGTATAAAGGATTTTGTATTATTTTCGCATTTGGTTGCGTATGATTTTGATGTTTACCTATGACATATTGGTACCCACAACTTTCACATCCATTTGAGAGGTTTCCCATTATATTCCATCCATCTCGTAGTGGTTTTCACGAACTCACAGTTTCAGTAGGATATTGTCATCATCTCTATTGAGGTCGTACTTTGTTCCCTGTCGAAGTGACTCCTAGAATCACCACCATAGTTTATATGGTTGATTGAATCCTTCTTACTTGGGGCATTATACCCCACTTGCTCTTTCTCATTCTTACCATCCTTCTCATCTATCTCTTTCAAACTCATGATTGATTCCCCATGTTATATCATTGATCCCTATTTTGAGGGGGAGCACCTCATCAATAATTGTCCATCATCAATCATCTTATCAATCCCTTCTTGTTTTTGTCTCACGGCTTGCCCAACACAAACCACTCGACAAAAAGGGGAAAATGTAGACACCAAAATTTGGTATCGCTACCCTCTTCATCCCACATTCCCTCCCTTTTATTATCTTTATTCACATACATACATTTCTTCCTATTTAATTTCCCATTTCCCTCTTAAATCCCATTTATTCGAATTTCCCACTTTCCTACATTATCCCATCATTTATTTTATTTCCCCATAATTTATTTTAATTCACCGCTAATCCCATTTAATTAATCCCTAATCATATTTATTATCCTAATCACATCCCATTGATTATCCCTAGACATATTTATTAACCTCTTTTATCCTCCCTAAGCACCCCATTTATCATCTCTAGGTTCTCACCTACCCTCATTTAATATTTTCCTATCATTTATCCTCCCTATATGCTCCATTTTATCCTCCCTAGGCCACCAATTAATGATTTCACCTCTCCATGACCCTCATTTAATAATTTCATCCCCACTTGGCCTTGATTTAATATTTTCCTTCCTCTCAACCACCTTTTATCAATCCCTAGGTTCTCAACCACCTCCATTAAATAATTTCATATTCCATATGCATTTATTTAATATTTTCCTACCTCCCACCTACCTTTATTAAATGTTTTCCTATCCTCCACATCCATCCACTCATCCTATAAATACACCCATACCCCCTCCTTCTTAGAGAGAGAGAGAGAGAAGGATGCAATTTGGAGATCAGAAGAGGGAATTCTTTGAGAGCTTAAGGTATTCTTGTGGATTTGTTGTGTTTACTTCTCATCTTCAGGCCCAGTCACCGTCGACTTAGCCCAATCATCGTCGACCCTATCTTGAGTTATCAAATCTATCCATTCTCTCGCATCCTTTCTGTTTCCACAACTTTCCCATATCAAATCCAGATCCAGTCTATTTTTCCGGTTTCTATCTTCATATCTAGATCTACCCAAATCTAGCCACGAAGAGCCCGTAGGTCTATTTTAAATGTTCCTCTCATCTAGCCCTAATCACCGTCGACTAGACCTCTGCAGCCTGGGTCACCATCGACCCAACTAGGTATGATTTATTTTATGTCAATTTAGATCAAATCTACTTCTATTATCTTAGATCCATCTTTTCAATTTCTGTTATCTCAGATTCTGCATTTTATATCAGATCCATATCCATTTACTTTATATATCTTTATCAAACATGGGGGTTGACATCCACATAAGGAAGTTCACACTTCTTAGAACCGACTTCGTTGGGAAACCCCCATCTATCATCTAATCCATTTTTCTTTCTAGTTATCTTTGTTGAGCAGATTCATCTAGCTTGCAACAAGGAGGAGCCATCTTGTGCACCATCCACATCATCATCGTTATCTTGAGGTACCTTAAACACTCACATGTTTTGAGTTACTTATTTTTTTAGTATCTAGTTCACTAATTTGAATAGGAACCTAGGAAATTTTGTCAACAATGATATTGGATCAGCTCTAATGATGAATCTTGTACCATGTCTAGTTCTTAGGAGCATGTGAGACCAATCAAAAGATAAATATCCACCCACTTTGGTTATGAAGTATCTCAATAGACAAATGGGAAACAAAGGAGGCAAGTTAATTACTGAGATATATTGAGTTATGTTCAAGCTTGGATAAACATATAGGGTTAAATATAGATTTTTATCACTCTAAAATGTTTATGGTTGAGCCATCAAGTTGCAAGACACCTTTAGAAATTGGATTATATTCAATGCCTAAAATATCAACAATTTCTTGGGTATTACCGAGGTGATAGCACTTGAGTCAATCATAAAATTGTACACTAGGTGTTTTCCTACAATTAGAGACATGTAAAAGGGGGAGGATTCTTTCCTCACTTACTTGTTCTTCCTTCGAATGGCATATGAGGACCGCAAAACCGATTTTTTCATGGCTTGTTCAGATCGAGGAAGCTACTTCAAGGTATTTTGTGGAAGATCCCTCTAATATGGGAGAAATATGGCATCCCACATTTTCACATTCAAATTTGTATTCCTCATTTTCTCAACAATGTTAAAGGGGATACCATGGACTTATACATAAAAGGTGCAACATTCTCCTTTTTGTGTTCTCTATCCGTCAGTAGAATCTCTTTGGTTGGTAGAGTTTCTTTGTTTTGTGGACCCATAGTTCTTTGTGGGTTTTCTATATTATGAAAATTACTAGATGAAGCCATATTTCCACCTAAGTCTATGGATATCATGTCCTTAAAATGGGGACTTTACAATTAAGGGGGTGGAGTAGCCATTTCAATCTACCTTCTCTATGACCTTGTGTGATCCGCCACATGAAGTTATGTCTTGTTTAAGTCACTCGTCACTTGGTTAACCGCACAAAAATCATTAGACCAAAAAACATGAATTTTTGGATCAGGGCATCCTCTTGTACTTCCTCAACATTAGTATCTATGGTTACCATCATTGGTTCATGCTAATATGATGAACATTACATCATGAGAGATTTTTCCTTAATAGAATTCATCCCAATTTCACAAGAATACTAATTATGAGGTTGATCACATGGGTAACACCATTCAATTCCTTGAACCAAAGTGTTTTGAATAGGACCAAAGCTTTGATCAACCTAGGAGCAAGTGGAGGTCAGGAGGCGAAAATGCTTGAAGGAGCAAGCTAGAATTTGCACCTTGAAATATCCTTTTGATAATTCTACCCATATCTTTAGCTTGGATAGTGGATCTTTGTTTTTGAAATCCTTGATTGAATTCTTGATTAGAATACTACCTCTAATTGAAACTTGGATAGTTTTTAGGTGCTTGAGTTTTCTCGCCTCTTTAAGAAGATGCATTCATTAGACATATATCCGAGCTAGACCTTGAGGTTATCAATTTCATCTTACTATGTGGAGGAATATTTGTGGAGGTAGATCTTGAAGAATTTTTTTAGGAATAGAAGCAATAGAGGACTGGGTGTTTTGAGGAAATTCACAAAAAAATAAGCATAAACCATCTAAGGGCTAACTTGTCAGCTTGAATTAAAAAATTCTTAGTCCCAATGGCTATTGCATATGCATCAGGTAATTGTATAGCACTCATAGATTGTATCATTAAAACTATATCAAAATTCAAATCTCTTAAAATGTAAAGGAAAGAACCTTATGGAGTTGGTCTCAAAAGAATTGGAATTCTATCCTATGTTTTCTAAAATATAAAGTTAAAATATTCCATGAGTTCATTGTGGGATCTCTTAATGGCTGTTAGTTATTCTACTAGGGATATGTTGTATGCATTTTCATGAAACTATTGGCAAAGATATGTTTCAAGTTCATCCCATGTGTGAATGGAAGCAAGTCTTAAACTTCTATACCATTGAAGTTCTTTTCCTTTTAGTGAAGAAGAAAGAAGCCTAATTGCAACATCATCTTTAGTAATAAGATGAACTGAACATACATTTGCAACATCATGGATATGATCTATAGGGGTTGTAAGGTTTTCACCAAAGGAAAATGAATACTTTTCAAAGTAGACACTGGTATGTCATGTTGGGCATTTAGAGCCAAGGGACTACCACCATTAAAACTTACAAAGGGTATATTTCTCTAATGTTCCATGAAAAGAATAGGCCTTAAATTTCTAGGAGAGAAAAATAAGGTCTATGAGGAGGAGTGGAAAAATTCTGTTTGAAGGTAAAAATATCTTGAACTAATCTTCCTCCTCTTCCTCTTCTTATTTTCTTGGTGGGAGTTGTAAATACTCAAATATTTACATGTAGATACACTTTTCCTTGTTCATAGAATTCTCATGAAAGAATGGAATTAGACTCGCCTTAAAATATAGATTTAAAACTTAGGATTCACTAGATGTGTATAGAGATGCCTCCAAAGGATGGAATAAATACACAACAATCTTAGGAGAGAAGGTGAAAATATCATCAAATTGGTCCCACTAGGCGCATCAAAATTGTTGTCACTGAAATTCACACCCTTGTTGAATCAAGGATTCAACATTTCAATGAAACAATGTGAGAGACCTTAGAAGCATGGGTTCAATCAAGGTCTATCCTCAGATGAAAGGGTTGGATCCTCTCACCCTAGTTCACTGCAACTACACTAACCAACTTCTACTCTAACACTATATAATTCCTAAACTAAGAATCCAAGGGAGAGAGTGAGAGATAGAAAATAGAAATAAAAAGGGAGGTGATGCACCAAACTGGAAAATGGATCAATTTTGGCTCTAAAAGACACATATGTGAACACATAAGTGAAGATTTAAAAGATGCACACAACTTTAAAGGAGAATAAATGGAAAAGAATGAAAGCATGCAAGAGGACAGATATGTTCACATTAAACATAGAGCATTCAGGAATGAATCCACACTTGCATTAATATCAAATTTCAACCATTTACAGGCACAAAGATGAGGTAAGAAATCTCCACATGTGAGTTATAGAGGTCGTGAGAAAGATTTTTTGAGTTCAAAGGTAAAGCTCTAGACTTGTAGAAATTGAACCCGTAATATGCCTTAAACATTTACATTTATAGAAACGGAGATTGAATAAAGAGGGAACTCGGTCACATTCAAGTGATGAATGAAATCAACTACCCGCCAAAACCAAGGACCAATCACTATAGATTTTGCAATCTAGGTATGAGCACCTAACATCGCATCGCTCCAATCGCACGCATCGATCTCCCATGTTGGAGGATGGTGTTGATCAAAATTAAATTTGGGTTGGTAAAGTGGTTGAGTTCTTAGTTTCAAAATGCAGACACAAATTTTTTCATGCCTTTCAGTAATTTAGATGATTTTACTTTGATCCACGACTTTAGATGATTTTACTTTGATCCATGAACTTATTCTTCATTTAGAAACTTTTCATGCTTCTGAATTTGTTTTCTTATGCGGTCTTTATTCCACACTTAAATTTTCTTCTTCTTCACCTCATGCATTTTAGACTTATGATAATGTCCCTTTCTTATTTGAGAACCCACGTAACACATGATTCCTATTCCACGGTTTCCGACCTTAGTCACATTAAAAATTTCTTATTTTTACCTCATGGAGTCTCTCGAACCTTTCCTTATATCATGGATTTTCCCGAGTGGACTACATGTTTTTTTGCAAGGACTTAACAAACTCTATGGAATTCTATATTTTGAATTTCATGTAATATTTTATTTTTCATGTCATAAAGCACTAAGCTTTTAACACATCTTCGTAGAATATTAACCCCCGACTTCTTTATTCTGTGGGTCTTCAATCCGAAGCCTCCTAATTTTGAAACCTGGATGAGTTGTTAAAAATAACATGGGGTTTTATTTTGGACAATAAAATCCATGTCACCAATTTAGCTAGTGGTGATGAAATCCACATCACTATGTGTAAATACAAGAAGATGTGTTTAATCGATACTGCGTGATACGACCGATTACAAAAATTACAATTCCATAAACACAGATCAATATACCAGATATCTAAACTAGCCACAATTAGGCTAGTGCTCATTGTCCATATGAAACTATAAAAACTATAAATATCCACTATCCAGAATAAATTAGACTATCAACGCTAAAATAACTATAGTCACAAAATTGAATCCACGTGAATCTTCCCAAAACCATTGTAATGCCATCACAAACAATAGGTCAGATAATAACACCCATTCTATTACTAAGCTAGTGTTCAACTAACACTTGGTGATATGACCAATTACAACTACAAATATTCACTATCCAAAATAAATTAGACCATCAATGCCCAAAAATAGCTATAGTCAAAATCTGAATCAACGTCAATCTGCCAATTCCATCCATAATTGTTGAACTATAAAAGGATAGAAAAAAATTATATGCTTACCCAAATCGGTGAACTGCTAATTGCTGCAAATGATCACCAAGCATACCTGCACACCATTTTTTTAGTGCAAATAATGTACACATCAATTATAACCACATAGGGTAGTTACAAATACATGCCCTAAAAATAAGGGTCATCATGAATGTGCAATTACCCTATATAGACACAATAGATTTGTATATTACCTACAAAATCAAAAAGGTGTCAACAAACTTGCACAATGACATTTAACAATAGTAACTTAAAAATGCATTTCCAAAATTAGACATTTTCCACATGCCCACTAAATCTGCATACTGCTGCTAAAAATAGAAAATGGTATATTGTCATCCTTAACACGTAAGAAGTAAAATATGAGTATTTTAAACATGTCCCCAGATCTTCTTTACAGGTGACCCCAATTCCCAAATTTCAAAGAAATTAAAACACATGTGAATTTATCCTTCAACATACACTGGAAATCCACAAATTACTCTGAAAAGTTTTGCATTGTTGAAAGCATGCAAAAAAATCTATCCAACTCACATGAACCTACATTCTCTGTATCAAACAGAATAGACTCATCAGTGGTTTCACAATGGATAGCTTAAAGGTTGATTTAAAAATTATGGTTCAAAACTTCCTTTACCTTGACTCCAACTTGTCTTACCATACATTGGATGGTTTTTGGACAAAGTTTCCAATAGTTATCAACCTGATTCCCACTCAACTAATGATGAATGCAATAATTCCTCTTGTTGTCTTGCTTCCGAGGTGAGGAATCAAGTTTACCATGTCTCGCCAAAGTAGCTACAAGATTGGTTTTCAGCTCATCTGCAAAATCTGCAACTACCCATAGTGCACTTGCACTGCTCAACTACTCGAACTAAGCGCACCAATCAAGCAATCACTATTAAATCAGATTAAAATGGAAGCAAAATATCGAGCTAAAACCAGCTCGATACCAAACTTGATCCGAAAACGCAAGTTATAATTTTCAAACTTTAACCATTCACAAGGATCTAGGAACTCAACATCAATTTTACTGGATTTCAATTACTCCAAAACTGATTAATTCCTTGTAATTTATGCACCTCAATCTGATTTTTAATCACAACATTGAAATGTGCATTCATTTTAAAATTTGTGGATTATGGATACTAAAATGAAATCTTCAATCCAATTTCCCATTTTAATTGATGAATTGCTTAACCAAATTAATAAAACCCATTATTGATTTTATCTAATCAAAAGCTTCATCAAAAATAGAAATAAATCATCCACAAAAATGAAATTGATAACAAATTTCACCTAAAGGCTACGTCTCTAGATTCACGAAAGTGAATCGATCTATTAAATTCCAAAGAAGTACAATTACCCTTCCATAATGACAATAGACCTTTTTAATTTGCAAATGGGTTGATATCAGACCTCATGGAACTACGAAATTCACTGTAAAACCGTTCTAAAGTCCATTTGTGGCCCCTACATTGTCTTCATAATGTGATCTCCTGCATTTGTTCCAAAAAACACCTACAAATAGATATTTTAAAACATTACATGAAAACAAATTACATTTCTGGAATCCTCATGAAATTATGAGTAAGTTTAATTTTTACACCGAGTCCCCAAATTGACCCTGTGTGTCTCAAAATTGAGCTTGAAAAAAATGCCTCTGCTGGTCCTCACACATTCTATGCACTATGCTTTAATAAAACCCTGCGAGCTTAATGTCTAACCCATCGAGCCTCCCAACTCAACCGAGAGAATTGTTTTGGTTTTTTTTTCGCGAGGTCGGGTGTTCGAATCCCATCTCAACCTTTACACCGAGTTTTTCATTCGCATGGGGAGATATCCCACATGCCCGGAGAGAATTTGGAGGGTGAGGGTTTAAGAATAGGCGTGGAAGCCTATCTGCACATGGTAACAATCACACACTGCCCTTTTTTGGGTTGCATAATGTCCCATCGAGTGTGTTGAGCTACCCATGAGGGTTGAGCTAAGTGTGACCTCATTATGGCATGTGTATCACCCCGTGTTATGGGCCGAGCCATGCGTGTTTGTTGGTTCGTTGTGCCATGTTTAGTAAGGCGTTGAGTCATTAAATTGTCTCTCATGTAATGTTGTGTTATTTTTGGTTAAGTACCGATCTATATGCCTAGTTGATTGGGATCTCTCGGTTATTGATCCTCATTAAATAATATGTGAATTCGGCTCGGATCATAGTGGATATTCCACCGAGTTATTGATAATCTGTGGATCCGATTCATGTAGAACGATAGGCCAATAATATAGGAGATAAGCTCCGAACATAATGGATATAAGCCCAAACAATATGGATAGTGTAATGTGATCAACTCGGGAGTTGATCATCCCATCAAGCTAAAAATAGCTAAATGCCTCAGAGCTCTACAATGCACTAATATAGTCTTGCAATGCAAAATCAACTCTCAATACAAACATAGTCCCACATTGACAATGTTAGAGAGATATATGGCATATATAATTGAAAATACGATAATGATAATATGAAATAAAGGCGGCAAAGGTACCCCTCCTACAAAAGAGTGTGTCGAACTGACCGAGGGTTCCCATCTAGTAAATAACGGGGCCCACCAAATGTTTTGTTGCGTCGAAGACCGGAGATGATCAAAACACAAACTTTCAACCTATTTCACCTTTTTCCAAATACCACGTGTCAAAGTGTGATTCCCCTATTGACCCCGTTGACCAATTTTCAAACCCAAGCTTTGACCGGTGATAACTTCCGTGTTTGGACTCGTTTATGGAGTTTTGCATACCATTGAAAAGGTATCGAGAATACTCTATATCATGGTCATGGTTTAGGGAGGTTTAGGAAACTTCCAACACAAAAAAAAATCCTCCGGATCAACATGGGGAGAAGATAGGTAATGGAGGTTAATGAGAAGCGGTGGTGGCACCTTGATAGAGCTATTGGATTTATGATTTTTATTTTGTAAGCTTTGTAATAAAGAGTTCTAGGATCTCAAAGGTGGGAAAATGGGGTTCACTATTCATTTTGGCATCAAGCAATATCTCTTGCTTTAGGGAAGAAATATTTGGGCACAAGAAATTGGAAAGTGGATAACATAATAAGGTATGAGGAATTCCTCCTCAATGTTTTAGGAAACCACGCATAATGTATTTCTTACAATTTTTTTGGGAGTGCATGAAAGCACTTCTGTTTGTTTTTCAAATGGAAATTCTTTCATTACACTTCACTTGTTGGTTTTGTTTCTTGAAATGGATTGCATATATAGATTTCCCACTATTTTTTGTGTATGTTAATGTTGAATTGTATCATGTTTCCCTAAGATGACTTATGAATGTGGGGTTTTCACCCTCTCGCCCATAGATGGCTTTACATTACTGGGTTTGAGATATCTCGATTTGTTAGTATGATTTCGTGATTGTGTGTCTCATTCTATATTGTGTTAGGACACTAATATTATGTGCTATATATATATATATTATAGTTTATAATTAAATAAATTAGAATATATAATATTTTAATTTATTTAATATAAACTTTAGGTTTATGGTTAAATTGATTTTATAATCAATTAATTAATGGTTGGGGTGCTTCATGAGAAGACATGCCCATTTAAACCATTTAAATTGACTGTGGGCTCAAGTGAAAAACAATTCACGTGAGTGAATTAAAATTTTGGAGAGGAGTGAGGTGAATGGAAGAATTATTCTTTGGATTTTGTAAATTTATGTTTCTCATAAATGGAATCTTACCTTTCACCGTGGTTTTTACCCTTTGGGGTTTTCCATGTTAAATATTTGTCTCATGTGTTTTTTACATTTCTTGCATTATAGTTTAATGTATTTATTTAATTAATACATGTAATATTTAATTTGATTGATAAATTAATTAAGTACTCAAACCTCACATGGTACCAAAGCTTAGTTTAATTTAATTTAATTAGCTCAACTTGTAACCATGTCGGTTGGTGGGTGGTTACAACCCATGGGAAATATAAATATGCCCCCTCCATTCCAATGGACACCCTCTCATATTTTTCTCGAAAAAAAATTGCAATGTTATTTTGGTTGGTGTTTCGAATAATTCTCTCTAGGCCCACTTCTTCACACAGGTAAGTGTGTTAAATTACTTGGCACAAATTTAATTTTTGTAATGTCTTTGGTTGTAAGAAAATAAAATTTCAAGGGCAAATGTGAAGGTCTCCAAGTAGAATACATTCTCCACAATAATAGGAGCTCCAATTTTTCTTATTGGCCCGGATAACATAGAGTTAGAAGGAAATCATTCTCGGTGGTTAGATTTAAATTTGAAAAGCTAAGTGTATATTTAAAATGCTTAGTGGAATAATATTTATTTAAATTCTAACATAAACCTATATCCTAACCTATTGACCCCCTATTTTCTAGCACTATGTTTATTTAAATGACACGATATATTTATGCAATTTGGCTATTATATTTAATTGACTACTTTAAACTCCTTATAAATATTTAGTCCCTAACTTCCTTTTCAAATATGTTTTTGGATGTGAGTTGGCTAGTGGTTGTTTGGAGGATCCACCAACTCCACCATGTTGACCGCATTGTGGGGAAAAACATTAATCCCACCCAAAGTTGTGGGAGAAAACTTTAACCTAGCTTTATAAGGCTTAAATTGCCCATATCATTTGGTCTTGTGATCGCTTCACCTCCTTAAACATGCTCGCTCCATGTCCCCCTTTTGACTTGGTCATTGATCCACTTGTCGGATGGTGGGTGGAAATAAAGAAATTTTGAATCATCCATGGCCCATAGCATGGTGGTGAGGCCGCTCGAGTTACATGCCTCCGGTCATGTGTTCAAATCTTGGGCCCTCTTCTGCTACCAAGTCCTTATGTGCCCTGCATGTCGAGATCCCATTCTATTTCGGTTTGTGCAAGATGGGGATTTTAACCCCACATTGGTGACAAAGAGGATGGTGTATGAATTTTAAAGGCGTGCGATGGATGTGCTATATGTGGCTACGAACACATGTTTATCTCCTTTTTTTGGCTATGGTAAATTAGTCGCCTAACTTGCCACTTAGTATGATTTTGTGGCATTGTTTGTGAGCTCGGTCCTAGCTCGCCTAGGTAACTTGACTCAACAACCTTGCCACCTCGTTCTCCCTTGAAAATGTAGCTTGGTCCTAGCTCATTGTGGAGCTCGATCTCTAACTCATCGGGGTGTGTGGCTTGATAACAAGGAGCTTAGTCTCCTTACAATTTTTTTTTAATTTTTCCTAGAAAGTTATTTTTTGGAAATTTAAAAATAATTTTTAAGGAAAATATAAATTAGATTATAATTGTATTTCTTATTTTTAGTTTTGATTTTTCAAAAGACTTTTTGTAAAATAATTTTTAATAGTGTTACAATAATTAGATATGCAAAATGTTGTAGTCAAGAGTTTTTAGGGTCTATTTCTCCTCTAATTCAAAACTAGAAAAACTTATTTTTTGAAAATTATTGACAAATTGATATGTTTTTGTAAGAAATAAGTGACAAGCTAATTTTGGTGTGAAAGAGGATGAAATATGGGTAGAAGCTATGAAAGCTAAATATTCTTCCCTAATTAAAAATCAGACTTGGGATCTTGTCCCTCCTCTAGAAAAACGTAGTATTGTTGGCTTTAAAAAATCAAATATAAGGTGATGGAAATATTGATAAGTTCAAAGCTAGGTTAGTAGCTTACAGATTTATCCACAAACTTGGTATCAACTACATAGAAACCTCACCCGTTGTAAAAATGAGCACAATTAGGATTCTTATTGCCTTAGCTGCTCAATATGGTTGGGAAATCCACCAGATGGATGTTAAGAATGCATTCCTAAATGGTGATTTAAAAGAAGAAATTTACATGACTCAACCTAAAGGTTTTGAGGAACCTGGAAAAGAACTGTATGTGTGTAAACTGAAAAAATATCTATATGGTTTAAAACAAGCTCCTAGAGCTTGGTATGTAAAAATAAATAGTTTTTCAAAGATATTAGTTTCACTAATTGTTCTTCTAATAATGATCTTTTTGTTAAAATTGAAAATAATCATATTATTCTTATTGTATTGTATGTTGATGGTTGTTTATTACTTATTTATGACTATTGCATCATTTCTTAGGCATGGCAATTTTTCAAGATAAAAATTCTATTGTTGTATCTCAGTCACAATATGCTACTAACTTGCTTAAAAGGTTTAATATGGTAGATTGTAAACCAATTGTTATTCCTTTTGAAGTTGGTTGTAAACTTGATCCTAAACTTGCATGTGAAAAAGATAATCCTACTCTTTAGAAGAAGCTTGTAGGTAGTTTGATTTATCTTACTATTACTAGACCTGACATTGCATATGCAGTAGGTATTGCATCCAAATTCATGCATGAACCATATCAGGATCATTAGAAGTTAGCCAAAATAATATTGAGATATATTAAAGGAACAATTAATTTTGGTTTACATTATACTTCTTCTAATAATGCATGTTTATATGGATATTGTGATTCTGACCATGCTAGTGATGTGATAGATAAAAAATATACAACTGGATATGTGTTCAAGTTTGGTACATGTGTCATTACTTAGAGCAGCAAAAATATGTCGATAGTCTCCATATCTTCTACTAAGGTAGAATATAGAAGTGTGATGGATGCAACAAAAGAAGTTGTGTGGCTAAAGCGGCTATTGGAAGAGATTCACATGGAAGTTAAAGGAAGTACTCCTCTTTTGTGTGATAGTCAGATTTTTATTTATCTTACTAATAATCTAGTTCAACATCAAAGAATGAAGCATATAGAGATACATATGCATTTCATCAGAGAGAAGGTGCTCTCCAGTTATTTAGATCTCAATATTGCTCGACAAAATATCAAGTTGCAGATATGTTTACAAATCCATTGTGTGATGTAAAGTTATGCAAGTTTCATGCAATGATTGGCCTTTCGGAGTTGTCATTGAGGGGAGTGTGCATGAAAATTCCACCTCCTAATGACAGGTCATGTGTTTTCTCCTTCACCTTTATACTTCTACTCCAAATTTAAAGCATTGTAAAAGATATTTTTATGATCTTAATAAAATTATCACTCTAAGTTTACTTTGTGTAGTCAATAATGGTGAATCATGTTGTAAAGGAGGTCCTTACTTTATAAAAAAGACTCCTAGAGATGTAGTCTCACAAATCATGCTTAGCATAAATCATCACTTTTGATTTATGGATTCCAAATCTTTTTGTACCAAAAGGTAAGTTTAGCATGATGAAGGTGTATAAATCCTTCAAATGTAATATGCTAGGCTAGACCTAATTGTGGTTTTAAGGATTGTAAATCTTGTTGTATAAATAGGTAATGTTGGCATATGATCCTCTCTTAATATTAAGGGAGTGTTAGAACATTAATATTAAGTGTTATATATATATATATATAAACTATAGTTTATAATTAAATAAATTATAATATATAATATTTTAATTTATTTAATATAAAATTTAGGTTTATGGTTAAATTTATTTTTATAATCAATTAATTAATGGTTGGGGTGCTTCATGAGAAGACACGCCCTTTTAAACCATTTAAATTGACCCACGAGTGCAGTGAAAAATAATTCACGTGGGTGAATTAAAATTGTGGAGAGGAGTGAGGTGAATGTGAAATATTATTGGACTATAAATTTATGTTTCTCTTAAATATAATCTTACCTTTCACCGTGGTTTTTACTCTTAGGGGGTTTTCCACGACAAATATTTTGTCTCTTGTGTTTTTACATTTCTTGCATTATAGTTTAATTTCTTTATTTAATTAATACATGTAATATTTAATTTGATTAATAAATTAATTAAGTGCTCATACCTCACATATTGTATAAAATGAGAGAGTTGGTTGCTTGGATTTATATGATTGTTCGTCTTGGATGAGATCCCTCTTGTCATATTGTTGGTGAATGGGGAGGGTAGGGCCATTATGGACTCTACTCTAGTGGAGGGCTTAATATTATCCCACCTTGGGTGTGGAGTTTTCATTTGGTTACAAGTTTTTTCTTAATCTTTCATTGGGAATGATCTTCATGCATTAAAGAACTCAACTCACCGATTTGGTTTGGTGCTCACTATGGTGAGAACATTGATATATGAGGAACTAGATAATGGGTTATTATGGCCTTGAGCCTCTTGAGTTATAAATATTATTGTATTTATACAAGGTTTTCCTTTATGACCTTTTCCATGGAAATGTATTTCTTTTGTTTTTTATTAGATAAGGTAAAAACAGGGATCGGCTCCAGGGGCCATTACAAGATGAGGAACAGAAACCCACGAACAAGAAGGAAACGGAAAATTCCAAGAAAGGAGTTAAACATGCTTAACTCTTACAATGAAGAACTGGACTTTGTACCAAAGTGAGAAAACCAAAGAGAGAAGGAGAAATAGTCTCCAAAACTACAAAACAATAGAAGTTCGCAAAATTCGCCAACAATCCAGAAACACTAGTTAATTTTTGGAGATCCTTCACTGCTACCATCGTGACTGTCTTTGATCTCGTCACCCTCAACACCTTTGTCATTAATATCTTCCTCCAGCTCATCCTCGGAGCTACTGATGTGCAAGTTAAAGTTCCTTCTTTTAGTTCCCTCCTCCATCCCTTCCAACTGTCACTTAGCTTTTTGACCTGGTCCTCCAGCTCAGAAACTTCTACTTGGACTTCACCTGAGTAGAGACAATTTGCTTAGAAGTGTTAATGACATCCAACATTGTTTCCCTTTGACCAGCATTGGTTTCCTCCATCGCCTGAAGCACCCCTTCTAAGTACTAGACCTTTCTGCTCAAATCCTTGAAACCCTTTAAATTACCATCCCGATTTCTTTTTCTCGAGGTGCTCGCTTCCCCACAACCATCCTCGCCCATTTCTTTACCAGAATCCTCCCCCACATTTTTGCATTTCCCAGCCTTCATCTTAGTAAGGCATTCCACGAGAGTGAGGTCATCCTCATCTGCCTTATCTTTCAGGAAGAGGACAGAACAAGTTTCCCATTTTCAAACAACGAGAAGAATGAGCCCTTCATGTAGAGGCATCTCAGCTTTCTCCTACTGGAAAGCCATCAAAGAGTTAGTCAGAGACATAAATAGAAAGAAGGGGATGCTCACCATGACCTTGTGGTGGAACATATTCAGAAGGGTCATATGGTGGGTATATATTTTTCAATATTTTCCTTCCAAAGTGATGTACTTCATGATTTGAAGGCACACATCTCTCCATATACCGGAATACACAACTTTGACAATACCATCCGTAAAGAAAGAGCATATTTCCTCCAACGAAGAACTCAATTTCATGTTCTCTACGGGTTCTGTCCTTAAAAATTTTAAGCCCATCCATTTTCATGTTCGTCACTAGCAGGGTGATGGTGGACTCAAAAACCACAATTTCCATACCTCTGACCTCAAACTTATCCTCTTTCCAAGATTTTCTGAAATCCTTAGACAAGGAGGGGTCGTGACCATGTAATTTGGCTATGAAATTACTTGAAACCCCAATCCTAAGCTTGTTCCACAGAGGCTGATTAAAAGCTTCAATGCTTTGGCTAGCAGGTTCAACTCTAATCCTATCACCCCCATCTTCACAAGACTGAACTTCCTCTGTTTGCTACTACTTCTCAAAAAATACCCTCTTTCGCACTAATAGAAATCATGGAGAACAAGATATTAAGTAAGTTGTTACCACCACGGGGCTCACTCATGCCAACATTATCAAACTTAGTGCCCTCTATCTCTACTAATGGTTTCATTAATGTCCATGGGTAATTTATCAACTTTACACCAGATCTTGTAATCATTACAAATGATTCCATAATTGGCCATCTTATCTGCACATTTGTTCCCTTGATGTAAGGTATGATTATAAGAAACGCTATCAAAAAATTTGAAGTTTCCTTCACATCATTAAGGATATTTCTTATGGCCCAATTAATGGAACCTTGATTATTGAGGGCATTAATTAAGAGGAGAGAATCACCTTCAATCTAGATGTCCTTGAAGCCTTTTTCTTTAGCCAACAAAACCCCCAAAGAAGAGCTCTAGCTTCCACCATGTTGTTGGTTTGTCGACCTAACAAGCCTCGCGTAGGAAAACAACCAATCTCCTTCACTATTTCTTAGAATTCCCCTCCCCCAGTAGGACCCAAATTCCCTTTTGAAGCTCCATCAAAATTTAACTTAACAACATTTTCCAGGCCTTATCCAACTAGAATTCTTTTTAGGTATGTGTAATTCCACCAGTCCAAGGGCGAACTTGTCAAGAATTGTCTGCTCACTTTTTGCTATTAGGCCATTGTAAATACATTATAATCGAGAATGTTGAGGATAAAACTTGTTGGTTTGGTGAGAATATTCTTAGGGATCCCATATGAGTTTATATAGTACTTCTTATAACTATAATACTATGAGTTAATTGATCTCTTAATGTCATTACTATTATGCTACATTTTTTTCATGAGTAATAGAATTACTAGATTATCATTGGAATGCATATGGATAAGGAATCTTGTCATTACAACTAGAATATGGTGAAGAATTATTGTTTTGTGTTTGGTATTTACCCTTGGAGATTACACAATTTTTGTTTGGGAAATGTGAATGGTGTATCCTTTTGAGTTGAACCTCACTCAGTTTCTATACTTGGCTTTTCACCGCCATGCATGCTAATATGTTGCTAAAACATTATTTTGAATCACTCTGCAATTACAATCTAATGAGTATCTAGAACTTACATTTCTTAGTATGTTATGAATATGGGAGGTGGCTTTTCTTTTCCTTTATCATTTTATTTGATATTTCTCCTAATCTATTATTTGATTAGTTACATTGTGTCTTATAGTAATATACCACCTTGGGTGAATGAGTCGTGCTTAGAAATTAGTGACTAGGTTTTGTTCTTATGAACAATAGTCATGTTGTTTTCATTTCATAAAGTAACCATGAAGACACTAGGTATTCACTACTAGTAGGACTTATGGTTTCTCTTTCCATCCCTTGGTTATAGCTATCAATGTAATGAAAGTAGTAACTTTCAATGATGTTGTGTTGATTATGGTAACTAAACCTTAAGATGTAGTAACTTGATTGTGAAGATGTTTTTTAATGGTATTTCTGCTTCACTTCGAGTGATGATATTTTGATATTGGTGCTTCATCTTCCTGAATAATAAAATAGTTTTGGGGCATGTTGATGCTAGGAAATGTAGTAATAGTCCATGTGAGATAGATACATGCTACTCTCTTCCCGCCTCTTGTTGTATGTATATTTGTTGAACACCTAAAATGGTAATAATTTTATATTTTGTGTTTGCATAAAAATAAATGAATATTTTTTTGGATATGTAATGAAGAATGTCTTAACTACTTGTTAGTCATGAATGAAGAAAATGGGACATTATGTTTGGTCTCTATATCTTCTTTAGTATCATTATCTTTTAGTGTATATTTTAGACTCTCATAGAGCTATGACTAGCATGGATAGGGTGAAGCTTTAGTATCACCTTGTTTTTAATTTTGAGCTTCAGTTGTAAGTGTGAGTATGAAAATTAAAGATACCTTGTAGTGTTTTGAAGGGAAATTGGGTTATATTAAACAATGTATTCATTCTTATAATTTTTTGATTGTAAAAGTTATCCTTGGGAACATGAGTGAATAGAGTTACTAATGTTCTTGCTGAAATCATAAAGTTGATGGCAATACTAATTTCTTGATAGAATTTAGTTTTTCTAATAACTATGTTTAGTAAAGAACACTCCAATATGCATGAGAAAGGTGAATACATTCTATGTTTGTGTTTTCTCCACAGACGAGGTTAATGTATGGTGGTTTTAGGTTTTGAAATTTCTCTTTTGGATGAGTTGGGATTCTAGAGTGTGTGACTAGACTATGTGTCGGTCTTATTAGTGGACATATGTGGGACTATGAAGTTATAATTTGATTTATCATGAACTTTGGAAAATTATGTATTGTGTGTTAAATTGTGCACTTACATAATAATGAATATTCATATAAATCCTACCACAAAGAGCGCAATGAAGGAGATGGATATGGAGAAGAAGAACAAGCACGTGTTTTTGGGTAAGATCAAGGAACAGAGGGCCCTAGATCCACATGGGAAGGGGTGGTCTCCATGCAAAGCCCCAATACTAAAAAAGGACCCGCTAAAGTAGAAATTATGCACCACATATCTGAGAGTGGTCATCATTTCATAGTCCTAGACTTGCTCATTGAAATAGTGGTGCAAAGAAATGGTGGCTTTGATTGGAAAATTCCACGAGCCAAGACCCAATGTGGATGTCATCAGGAGATGGGCTTACAGGAAATGGCAGCCGAAGGGAAGTATGGAAATATCTCTACTTAATAAAGGATTCTTCATTTTCCATTTCAACACTTTGGAAGATTGTACCGAGATCACGGTTGCGAGGCCCTGGTTCTTAGGAAACATGGGTCTTTTATTAAAGAGGTGGTCTCCAGGATTTGATCCAGACAAGGAGAACATTAATGTTATGCCCCTATGGGTTAATCTTTTGGGATTACCTCTTGAGTTCTGAGAAGAAGAGTTTTTGACAAGTATAGCAAAGTCTCTAGGCTCCCTAGTGGCTTTTGATGGAGCAACCAAATCTAGAACAAGACTGACCTCTACTAGAATTTGTGTGAATGTAGATCTGGAAAGAGATCTACTCGACATCATTACTATGCATTCGAAGATGGGTAGTTGGAAACAAACACTTGAATATGAGACATTTATTGCTAGATGTAAAAATGTAATAAATTGGGCCATAGTGTTAAAGCTTTCCCAAAGAATATCAATGTTGGCAACACAAGGGAACAAAAAAAGAATGGAATGGCACGAGAAACCGTCTAAGGTAAAGATTCAAGAATAAATAAAAAAAGAAAATACATCGGCCAAGAAACCACCAAAACCTCAAGAATTTTGGACAAGGAAAACCCCTTTGCATGCTTTGAAATCCAAGAGAAAAATTTCATGGAGGAAGGGGATTATTTTGAGAAAACATAGATAAATGAGCTCCTTATACCATTCATAGAGATAGAGGAAGAGGATGAAATATAGAAGAAAGATGAAGAGTCATTAGAAATGGCTTAGGAAGAATCAAGAGAAGCATCAGAGAAGAGACAAGAAGAAATACATCAAGATCGGGGAAAAGGAATGAAGAATCAAGACAGGGAAGGATTGGAAACAATTCCAGATGAAGAAAAATACCTAGGGCAAGGATCAAATCAGAAGAAGAGTGAGGAAATCAATATCATAGTGACTCCCATTAAAGGGAAAAGCAAGACCCAAGAATCCTCATCCTCTAAAACCCCCAAAAAAGTTGATGTAGGGGGACGAACAACTAGAGGAAAGTTGTCTAGCAAAGAGGAGAAAAAAGAACCACATAAAAGGAAATTGCAGCAGGAAAGCAAAAACTTTGGACTTCAAAGGGCCCAAAAAACCTCATAAGATTAACATAAGAGGCCTCAATGGAAAATGTAGAAAGTAAGTACAATATTTTGTTATTACACTTTGTTTCATTTTTTTGGTTGGGTATTCTTGAACGTATTATGACCGGTTTTGGGCTGGTTTTATGTTGTATGCTCCAGTTGTTTTTTATGTGTGTTTTAGTTTTGACTCATGAAATGTATATGGTCATATCTAGATTGTAGATCCTTATTGTAACAGGGTAGGGACCTGCCAAAACCCTCCTTTTACCAATTATCAAAAAAATGTTCATAGTAATCCTTATACGAGATTGAATTATGAATTATCAAAGATTTTCCTTTGGCCTCATAGAAATCTTCTATGATAATAAAGTGTAGAGGGAAGGTAGTGTGCTCTATTTTGGTATGAATGATTGTATGGTGTAGTTATGTCAAAAATATTGCTTTATGGGTTGGAACTTGGAAGAATTGTCCCATTGTTGTTTGAAAACCTTGGTCAAGGATAAGTGGAATTAGTATGTTATTTCATACCCTTGATATTAAATGATATCCTTTGAGCAATGTGTGTTGCTTTACCATCTCGTTTAAGAGGTGGGAAATTATATAGAGTGTGTTATGATTAATGGAAAACCTATCTTATTTCTTTGAATCATTGTTCGTAAAGAGTTGAGTGACTACCGTGTGTAATTGTGGAATTATTCCTCTTTGTTTCTTTTTAGGTAAAGATAAATAGTTGCATACTATGTATTTTATCAACCGAGTGTTAATACATGTTTAGATGGGATGCTAAAACTTGGCATTATGGATAGTATTATTTGTTTTTATACCTTTATTGTTACATTAGGCATCATGAAAATTTTCATCTATGATTTTGAAAGTGATAAATTAGATTGGGTGAAATATGGGGTTTGAACTTTGTCTTGCTTCTTTTGGGGACTAATGAATAGAAAAACCATGGTGGAATGAAATGTGAGTGCATACTTTTGTTTATTTTGAATGAGCAATGGAAAGTGTATCTATTTTAGGATTTTGTAATAGTTGAAGTAGTCATGTTATCACTAATATTTTTTTGAAATATAACTATGCATTAAAATACAAAGCACTAGAAATGCAAAAATTGGGAAACCATCTTTAAGATGATAATTTTATATATTATTGTAATAATAGTAAAACTCGATATAATGTGAGACTTGAAGTTAAATATGGTATTTATAAGAAATTTTTAAGTTTGTAATTTTTGTGATGCTTACAACGATTGGTTACATTCGGAAGAAAGACTCATTTTGAATACAAAATGTAATGTATAAATGTAAGGGTGAGGCCTAGAGATAATTTTAGCTAGTGTGGGATATGGTTAGTTGGTTAAGTTGGATAATAGGGTTATTGGTAATATACTTATCTGTATATATGATTCACCATTTTTGGATGATGCTTAGATTTCTATAATGGAAGGTTGGGACTAGTAATGATTCATGTATTATAAGCATTTTGTTATAACAATGAATGTACTAACCTATTATGCACAATGTGAGATGACCAACTTAGTAAAAATATGTTATTTAGTTATATGCTTATTTAATAATGCAAGTGATTTACATACATTAGATAACCATTAAGTATATGAATATGCTATTAAGTATAAGAGTGCATGCACTTCATTCTCCAAACAACTATGGAGCTTGAAAATTTGAGTGTGTTTCGGGTGAGTGTGTGGGAAAAAATCCCTATGTGAAATGCCAAAACACACAGTGACAAAGAAATTCTTGTGTACTTTACATCATAAGACCCTATAGACAAATGTGAATGATATCTTAGGGATAAATACCTTAATAGTGAGAAACATAATAATTTAGAAGCGCTCATGTGGGAATGACCCACAAGGGACACAAATGTGATCTTGTGGTACACCAAGAGCATGTGGTTACTATGAATAATTATGACCCATGTCATAAGATTCACACATACTATTAAGGATGATGACACAAAGTATTAAAGTACATAAGGATATATCCTAGATTCAGATGGTCATTACACATTAACGATCATGACTACTTCAGATTTTTGCATCCTAGACCTATAGATATAGGACATCCCTTAGGCATAATTATTGGTTAGCCTCATAATATTTTCCACATAGCTCATTACATACACACACCTTTGTGAATTTTAACAGGCCATTACCCAATGATGCATCACATTTCGCAGGTTTGATGTCATTGTTAAGAGATAAATTCTTACCTAATACCCCACCTTGTTTGTTCTACCTAATATATCATATTCCTTAGTGAAATTAATTCTAATTCCAATGAGAATTTCTATATTTTCAGTATCCTTTATCAAAAATAAAAATAATATAATATTTTGAAAATATTAAAATAATAGAATAATGTAAAAATCAAAACTAGGACCTACATTTGATATGTTCGGCCATTGCAGCGTAGATTTGAGCCTTATGATCATTTAGATTCAAAACTCTACATTTACAATATACCTTATCAATTGAGGTTTCATAGTACAAATAAATAAATTATAACTCGTGGAAAATACAAACCTTGTGAATTCTATAGCCTCGACACCTTAAGGACATGTCTACTTCGGGGAAGAGTTTGAACACTTGAGCTTAATTAGACCATTTCTTTACAATATTATGAATTCTTATAGTCTTCTACCCATGGGGTGCCTATCACATTGGGGGATACCTACATCAGGAGAATTTAGCCAAGTGATCTTATAATGATCATATCCTTATGCACTAGTCCATTATATGAACTACACTTTTACTTCTTATCTTACACTTTTTTACTTATTAAAACTTATATCCACAATTAAAGCATTTAAAAGCATTCAAATAACATACACTATAGAGCAACACCAAATTTACGTGGAAAACCCTCTCTCGGGAAAAACCACAAAATAAGACTTCTTGGATCTACCGTCCAAATCCAGACCCAAAATTAAATGCTTTACAAATGTTCATAGGCACCAACCTATTGGAGACACCAATCCCCAATGCCAAGCACCAACTCAGCCAATTTGTGAGCATCAACCCATTGGAGACACTAATCCCCAATTTTGTGAGGCACTGACCTCAACAATATAAACTTCCACCTTTTGTAGTTGCTTCTTCAATCGGATGATGGCAATTCCACTTCTCTTCATACAACAAATCAAATCATACTTCCAACATGGACATTGGTCCAATTAATGAAATCAATCGCTTTATATTTAGTCAAATGCTCTTCCTTCTTACTCTTTATTCAAATGATATTCTCATTTTACTTTCTGCTCTTCTCTCTTTCACTTCTTCTCTCAAATGATGTATCTATTTCATTTTTTTTGTGTCTTTCTCAACCTTTTCATCTATCTTTTATAGCCTTAATGTGCCTCTTCCCAAGAGGGGTGACTATCAAAAGATATGTCTCTTAAATTAATATTAATTAACTTCTTTAACTCCTTCCAAATGGGTCGGTTGGGCTTGTATTTAATATTTGTTTATTTCTTTTATTTCCTTAGATGAAATCGTTGGCCCTTTCATAATTAAAATGTTGGTATATAATGTGATTGTTGTTCATTACATTCATTATTATTATATTAAATTTGATCATTGTAATACATCAAGGACACTATTTCTCTTTGATCATTGTGCATTCTCTTTTGACATCAATGAATCCTATTTGTGCATTCTCTTGTGACATCAACAACTCCTTTGACATCAATGACAATATTTCCAACAATCTCCCCTTTGTCATTGATGGCAACCCTACAAAGAAATAATCATCTCCAACCAAAATACTCCCTCTTTCGGACTTCTTCCTCTTGTTGTATTGCTCCCCCTTTCTTTAACTCTCCCCCTTTGACATCAATGGCAAAGGGATATACAACACAATCACAATGTATATCACCAAAATATCCATGGAGCTGAATAATGCAATGATTAGCTCCCCCTTAATCCATGCTTCTCTTGACATGGTTTTAATGACTAGATGAAGAATGGATCACTCCCAATTTCTGCCTTAGAAACTCAAAAGTTTCTTTTGGGAGGGGCTTCGTGAAGATATTTGCTATTTGTTCCTTTGTGGCAATGTACTCCATCTTTACTTGTTGATCTACAACTTGTTCTCTCAAGAAGTGATACTTGATTGGAATGTGTTTTGTTCTAGAGTGCATAATTGGATTCTTTGAAATGTTTATTGCACTAGTGTTATCACAGAGTATTGAGATTGGATGTTCATATTCTATCTTAAAATCTTTCAACGTTTGCTTCATCCAAAGGACTTGTGTACAACAAGACATTGTTGCTGTTATGTATTTTGCTTCAGCCGTAGATAAAGAAATTGAAGGTTGCTTTTTGCTTAGCCATGACACAAGATTTTTTGCCAAGAAAGAATGCTCCTCCACTTGTACTCTTTTTGTCATCAACACTTCTGCCCAATCTGCATCTGTGTATGTTGTTAGTGTGAAATCTTCACCTCTTGGATACCACAAGCCATAGTCCAAAGTGCCTTTTAGATATTTGAATATCCTTTTCACCACTTGCACATGTGTTTCTTTTGGGGCTGCTTGAAAACGTGCTACTAAGCCTACAACTTGCATGATGTTTGGTCTTGATGTCGTGGTGTATAACAAGTTGCCAATCATGGATCTATAAAGTGTCTGATTGCTTTAGGAGATTCATCATCTTTACTTAACTTGCATCCTGTAACCATGGGTGTGCTAACATAGGTGTGCAGTCTTCCATTTGAACTTCTTCAACATCTCCTTTATATACTTGGTTTGGGAGATAAATATTCCTTTGTTAGATTGAGAAATTTGCAAACCAAGGAAAAATGACAACTCACCCAACATGGACATTTCAAACTCCTTTTGCATATTTTTGCAAACTCTTGGGACATTCGTTTACTATCTCCTCAAAAATGATATCATCCACATATACCACAACAATCATTGATTCTCACCTTCGAGTCTTGATATAGAGAATTACTATCAACAACTCCCCTTTTAAAACCTTGTTCTTGTAGATATTTATCAAGCCTTGAATACGGGATTTTGGGGCTTGCTTTAGCCCATATAGTGCCTTCTTGATCTTGCACACATAGTCCTTGTTTTTACGATAGAAGGAAACCTTTTGGTTGTTCAATATATACTTCTTCCTCTAACTTGCCATTTAGAAAAGCAGATTTCACATCCATTTGATAAACTTTGAAGTTCTTAAAACCAACATATGCTAGAAACATTCTAATGGCTTCTAATCTCAATAGGGGCAAAGGTTTCTTCAAAATCAATACCTTCCATTTGAGCATACCCCTTGCAAACCAACCTTGCTTTATTTCTTGTTACTTGGCCATCTTCATTCAACTTATTCCTGAACACCCACTTGGTACCAATTACATTCTTGTCTTTTGGTCTAGGAATGAGTTCCCATGTCTCATTCTTTTCAATTTGATTCAATTCTTCTTCCATAGCATCGATCCAATGCTTGTCATTGCTAGCTTCTGCAAAAAAATTTTGGGCTCTATTTTGGATAACAAAGAGAAGTTTACTTGTTCAAATGTACTTACTATTCTTCTTCTAGTTTGTACTCCAGTATTCTTATCACCAAGAATTAGACTTTTTGCATGATTTTTCTAGACAAATCTTGATGGTGCCTTAGTATCTTCCTTGTTCCACTTCTTTTTTTCTTATTCTTCTTCTTCTTTGAAGTTTGGTCCCTTTGAATGATCATTTGTTTGTGCACTTACTTTTTGAGGCCTTGTTTCATCCATCTTTACACTGGCACTTTCTATGATTGTTTGCAGCCTTTTATTATAACATCTATAAGCTTTACTTTTTGAGAATATCCAAAAAATACCTTCATCACTCTTGAGTGAACTTTCCCAAGTCTTCTTCATCTCTCTTAATGAAGCATTTGCACCCAAACACTTTGAAATATTTGACTAATGTTGGTCTACCCTTCCATAACTCATAAGGGTTTTTTATTGTTTACTCTGATTTGTCCTTTGTTCAAAATGTAGACTGCGGTGTTAATTGCTTCTCTCAAAACCTTGTTGATAGCTTAGATTCATTTAACATTATTCTAGCCATTTCTTGAACAAGTTCGATTCTTTCTTTTCTGACTCCATTTTGTTGTGGAGTCCTTACAAAGCATAGAGATGCCTTTTTATTCCATGTTGCTCACAAAAGTCATTGAATTCATTTGAGAGGAACTCACCTCCTCGATTTGATCTCAAGCACTTGATCTTTAAATTTGTTTCATTTTCCACCAAGGCTTTAAAAGCTTTAAACTTCTCGAACACCTCAGATTTTTCTTTTAGAAAAGTGACCCATGTCATTCTAGAATAATCATCAATGAGCAACATGAAATAACTTTCACCTTGTATGTTTTGCGTTCTTGTAGGCCCACAAAGGTTTGTATGGATTAGTTCAATGGCTTAGTTGTTGAGTACTCCTTTGATTTGAAACTTGCCCTTGTTTGTTTCCCATGTTGACATTGCTTGCAAAGAATGTTTGATGGTTTTGTAATCTTGGCATATCTCTTACGGCTTGTCTAGTGCTGATTTTCACTAGATTATTGAAATTCATATGGCCCATCCTTCTATGCCATAACCAACTTTCATCAATTTGACTCATGTAACATTTCTCTCCCTTAACTTCATTGAGTATGTACAGGTTGTTTGTTGTTTTGTTTGCATCTGCAACTAATTTTCTGTGTCTATTTTCCTGATCTCACAACCTTGAGCATAAAACGTGAGAGTGTGTCCTTGATCACACATTTGATTGACACTTAGAAGGTTATGCTTCAAGCCTTCAACATACAATACATTTTTTTTTTTTTTTCCATTATCAAGGCTAAGGGTACCTTTTCAGCTATCCATGTTGTGGCATTATCTCCAAATTTTACCGTGCCTTGACTCATTTCCTTCAAGGTGATAAATTTCTCTTGTCCCCAGTCATGTGCCTTGAGCATCCATTGTCAATATACCATTGCTGCCCTTCGTCTTGTGCATGAAATGTCATTTGCACAATCATAGATTTCTCCTTGTCTGATTAACTTCCTCTTGCTTTTTTCCAAATTTTTGTAGGTTCTCTTTTCTTTACAATAGGAGCATTCACTTTCTTGTTTTGTCTAGGGGTTTTCTAACAACACTTCTACAGAACCGTGCTATATGTCCATAGTTATTACAATTATAACATACAATGTTATTCTCTTTGTAATTCGATAATGGGAAAATGAGTTATAGTTTCTACTTAAAACTTCATAAGTACTTTTTCATTGTCCCATGCATACCTATTTCTTGCATGTGTCCTACACTCCATTTCTCTATGACCAAAATCATTGGAAGCAAAGCAATAACCATAAAATGAACTTTGGTTCCTGATCATATGAGACTGTTTTGGAAAGAATGATCTTCTATGATTTCTTATGGGAACATCATGCCACTGGTTCTCACCTTTGTTTTCTTCTTTAGGAGGATTGATCTTTTGAGGAAGCTTATCTTCTTTCTTTGGTAGCTCATTAGCTTTTGAATCCAAATTCTTCTTACTAACCTCTTGTTTTTCCTCATAGCCAAGACCAGTCTTGATGAATGGTGACCTCTGGTGGTTGATTATATCATCCAAAACTTCGGTGCTCTTTTCAAATTTTAAATTGCTTTTCAATTGAGTATTTGTCTTCTCAATTCCTTCCTCAGGTAACAATTTCAGACTCTAGCTTCTTACAGTCTTCTTCCTTTGTCTTCAATTGAATTCTCACCTCTTCCTCTATTTTTTTGCCTCTTCAAGTTGAATCTTTAGGTTAATGACCATTTTTCTAATTCCTCTAGACTTTGTGACATTTTTGTTTCCAAAGCACAATTTTCTTCTTCATATTTTTGAATATGTAATCTTTGTTTCAGATTCTTTTTCTTAAGCACTTTTATCTCACCTAAAGCACAAATGAGTTCTTCTTCAAGATCTACCTCTCCTTCATCTTCGACATCTTCTTCCTCTTCAAGGTGTCTTTACTTGTAGAGGCATCATTTTTTATTTCTATAGTCATGAACAAGTTTCTTCTCTGTCACTATCTGATATTCTCTCATCACTTTCCTCAAGCTGAGCTATTATCCTTTTTGGAATAGAGGTTTTTCTTGTGCTTACCAAACTTTTTCTTATATTCATTTTGTTTGAAGCTTTTCTTGTATTGAGGTTTTCTTTCCTTCTTATTCCTTTCCTCATTATGATTTTCCTCATCATTCGTTATCATCCTTATGTGGACATTTAGCAACAAAATGTCCTATTTTACCACAATTGAAACACTTGAAAGGTAGCTTACCTTTGTATTTTCGGATCCTTTTAAAGCTTTCTGATGAATAGGGCCTCCTCCTCATCTTGTTCATCGCTTGATTAGACTCTTTATTTTTCCCTTTCTTTGAAGCTTTAAAGGTTGCTTCCCTTTTTGATGGCTTCTTCTGATTTTGTCCTCATCTCATAGGCTGTGAGAATTCCATGTAACTCGTCCATTTTCAACTGGTCTAGGTCTTTCATCTCTTCAATAGCAAAACTTTTACATCAAATCTTAATGGTAGAGACCTTAGTACCTTTTGAACTATTTTGGATTCTTTAACTTTTTCACCAAGCCCTCTGATGGTGTTAACAATCTCATCCACATGAAGAAGATATGCTGCAACATTTTCTTCATCTTTCATTTTCAAGCTCTCAAATTGTCTCTATGAGTTTGGAGCTTTTCCTTTTTTTACTTTGTTTGTCACCCTCATAGATGGTCTGAAGTTTATCCCAGATGTCCTTTCCAATTGCAATGCATTACTTTGACAAATTCTAATTTTGATAAGCCACACAAAATTGCGTTCATGGCTTTTGCATTATTTTCACTAGCCTTCTTTCGGTTGTATCCGTTGGTGGAGTTTGTGGCATTATATATCCAGTTACTATTGCTTGTCAGATATCAAAACCAAGGGCCATTAGATATGTTCGCATCCTTATGCTCCAGAATGCATAGTTTGTATCAAACAATGGAGCCTTGTTTGTGGAGAAACCTTCTTGAACATGATGACTAGCCATGTGTGCTTCGAGATCTACCTTTTAGTGGTTAGACTATATCTGAAGGAAGGAACTTTCTGATATACAATTGTTAAGCACATGCTTATATTGAGAGAGGGGGTGAATCAAGTATAAGATAAAATTTTACTTATTAAAACTTATATCCACAATTAAAGCATTTAAAAGCATTCAAATAACATAACATAAAGCAACACCAAATTTACGTGGAAAACCCTCTCTCGGGAAAAACCACAAAATAAGATTGCTTGGATCTACCATCCAAATCCAGCCCAAAATTAAATGCTTTACAAATGTTTGTAGGCACCAACCTACTGGAGACACCAATCCCCAATGCCAAGCACCAACTCAGCCAATTCGTGAGCACCAACCCATTGGAGACACTAATCCCCAATTTTGTGAGGCACCGACCTCAACAATATAAACTTCCACCTTCTGTAGTTGCTTCTTCAACCGATGGATGATGGCAATTCCGCTTCTCTTCATACACACAAATCAGATCATACTTCAACATGGACGTTGGTCCAATTAATGAAATCAGATCGCTTTATATTTTGCTCTTCCTTCTTACTCTTTATTCAAATGATATTCTCATTTTACTTCTGCTCTTCTCTCTTTCACTTCTTCTCTCAAATGATGTATCTATTTCATTTTTTTGCTTGTCTTTCTCAACCTTTTCATCTATCTTTTATAGCCTTAATGTGCCTCTTCCCAAGAGGGGCGACTATCAAAAGATATGTCTCTTAAATTAATATTAATTAACTTCTTTAACTAACTCCTTCCAAATGGGTTGTTGGGCTTATATTTAATATTTGTTTATTTCTTTTATTTCCTTAGATGAAATTTTGGCCCTTTCATAATTAAAACGTTGGTATACAATGTGATTGTTGTTCATTACATTCATTGTTATTATATTAAATCTGATCACTATAATACATCAAGGACACTATTTCTCTTTTATCAGTTGTGCATTCTCTTTTGACATCAATGACTCCTATTCCATGCATTCTCTTGTGACATCAACAACTCCTTTGACATCAATGACAATATTTCCAACATGTATATCACCCATCGTGTTTCCTAAACACATTGCTTACTACATATTTTAGATCAAAACAAATCTCCTATGATATATTTCTTATCTTTATTGACTTATTGCCATTAGATATAATTTTCTTATGACATATGTTGATTATGATTGTCTTTTCTTATGACACACATTACATGATTATAAACACATTGCATATACTACACTTTTTTAGGACACATATATTATTGACATACGTTGATGCAGATGCAGTTAAGGTGCACATTGAAAAACCACATTAGACTACACAACTCTTTAAATTACATGAAAAAAATATACAAAAGGTATATGAATGATTTTTTTGAAATAAGCAATGGAAACACAACTTTATTCAATTACCTAAAGGAATAAAACATGCAAAAACCTATTTCTAATGATGTTCAATTATTAGATCATTTAATGTAAAAGCATACTTAACACTATGCATTGAGCCTTAAGCTCACATCACCAAAGCTCTACTTCTAAAAGCTAAAATTGAGATACTCTAAAAGTTTGAAATCCTAATGAAATTGTGATTTTTATATAGACATGCCAACCACCCAAATGCTACATGCTAGAATACTAAATTTATAGACTAAGACAAAGATAAGGCACAAAGGACCCATCACAAAACTCAATTGGCTTCTCAAGAACTTTTATGGATTCAAACACATTCCTTAGTAATTCACAACTTCAAACATTATCATACTATACCGTAGATTTAGATAGTTCTTCACGACTTCAAAACAAACATGTGGTATTCTATGGATTCCCTTAGGCTTGTGTGTCTTGTGCAATAGATTTTTGTATTTGCATAATATATTTGCACAACTTTTGTATACTTGTGTGTAGGACCCTATCAAACATAAGCATTTTTTAATATGCTCTCAACACAAAATGAAACACAAACTACTATAACTATTTTTGGTTGATACATGATAGCATGTGAACCCATATACTTCGTAATATACACATTGAGTAATTTTGAACATCTGAGCTCCTTTTTAAGTGAGGTAGCCTTACAAAACTCCATGTTAAGTGACATTTTGATTTAACATAAATTGAATTAAATATAACTTCAAAGTAACTATCGTACCTAATGATGTACAAATGCTAATATACAATAAGACGTAAGAAATAAAGCATATGCAATATGAAACCCTAAGCAAAGAGGAGAGATAAGAGGACTTAGCTGATTTTTGAGTGAACATGAAGTGATCTAGGTAGATGAAACACTAAAACAACCGAGGAGATTATCATCACTCTAAACTATAAATTTTGAGATCCTGGAGTCGTGTCGAACAAGAGTGCCCACTGGAGGGCGTGGAGCACCCAAGCACTTATGTCTAGATATGGGCACCTTTGGTGTATGTGTAGGGGCTCTAGATATGATATTTTCTATGTGGGATAAGCTTCGTCCTTAGTCCATGTTTGTCACTTAAGATTCACTACTGATTTACAAGTGTACCTATAACCTGTAAGAAATAAGTTCACCTGCACATACCCACAAACCGCACCAAATATAAAAAAGGAAAATGTAAAATGGGGAGTCGAGAATGATCTCAATAGTCACCCAAGAGTGAACTTACGACTGAGCACCGCACTACATCTTAGACTCCATACAAGTTTGTGTGTGTGTAGAAATGATGCCCTAAGATGCCCTTGTGTAAGTTACATAGTGATAACGGGATAGATCTAGAATGTAGAAGATGTATAATATGTGTGGATGGAATAGAATAAACTTCCCCTTCCTATGTTGTGTATGCAGAAGTATGCAACCATTTCCCTTGAATGGATTCTAGATGGATGCATTTAATGCTCTTGTGCCTTTGAATGCAAACTTAGGTGGTAGTATGTAATGCTTAGTGCTTGGTCCATTATTTTGAAAACATAACTATGTATTTATATGATTCCCTTGTTTGAAGTTATTAATTGACAACCGAAAGGCCAAACCAAAGTAATAAAAATTAATTAAGTGAAAGGGGTACAAAAAGAGTAAGAAAGAGGTAAAGAGGGACAAAATCACCTAGAGGATAAGAGCACTGATGCTAGTGTCCCTAGTAGGTGCTAGTGTTTGAGGACATAGAAAGATAAAACGGATAAATTTCGGCAAGAGTGTAAGATGTATAAATCCAATAAAAGTGCAGAAGACAAAAACAAAGGCTAAAGGGAGTTTTCAATTACTAGTTTTCTTTCTTAGGAATCATGTAAATTTTAGCATGCTTTTAGGACCTAGAAATGTACCCAAGTGCATATATTTTGTGACTACATTTTTCCCCACTTTATTTTTGAGTGAATACTCGATAGCATAAAGTAGTTAGAAGATGTGTACCTTATGATCATGTAAAGAGTGCAATAAATAACGTGCCGAGTGGACAAGTGAAGTGTGAAGAGATCATAATGTGAAGTGTGGAGACTAGGAAAAGGGAAGTGGACCCTTGGGGTGAAGCGTATGCTAGCTTGTACCTATTGTTGTGCTTGTATTTGCTGATGTAGGTTGCTTCTTGTTGTGTATTAAGGACAGGACTCTACAAAAGAAGAGTGAAAAAGTATTCAAAGTTCCGTCTATGAAAAATATGAGTAAAGTATGTATAAGTATGTAAAAGTGTGAAAAGATAGTAATAAAGGAAAGTGTGCACTGATGTATAAGAGTGTAAAGGATAGAAAGATGTCCTAAAATGTTGCAAAGGGTGAGTTTTTGGGTGATCTCATGCCAATAACGAAGTTTTTTGGGCGATCTCATGCCAAGTACAAGTTTTTTGGGTGATCTCATGCCACGGGAGAAGAGTGTTGGGGAGAGAGGTCTAGTTTTACTCTCCTTCCATGACTATTTCCCGAATGAGCACCACTATAGATGGTACATCTCGTGTTGTTCCATATTGTAATTGATTGTAGGAGATAGAATGTATTATGTATCTAAAGGCCAATGCCGCTACTATATAACTACTTTGAAAACTACCATAAACTTTTTTGTACTAAGAAAAGGTGTTTTTCCCCCAAGACATTAGCACCTAGGGGGAGGACAGGAGTGCCCAAGCGCTAGTGCCTAGGGTGGGGTGCTAGTGTCCATATTGTGTGTGAAGTCCAAGTCTAATTTTTTATTATACCATGATTGTATGCATATGTTGTTTCTTTATTATGTTGATCTAAATTATAGCTCTAAGTTGTTGTAGGGGTGATTTGTTCACCCAATTTATGCCCCCTCATTTGGGGTACATGAAAACCAGTAGGAGAATGTGGCCTAAAGGAGAGGACATGATGCTGATTTGAAATGGATACTTACAGGGGTAAGGGATGTACATGGTAGGAACCAAGGCACATGCAAAAAAGTGGGCTAGTAGCAAGTGTTAGTAGTAAAAGTAGCTAACATGTAATAGGAAAAATATAACAATCAAGTGTGCAAATAAGATGGAATGCGAGAAAACATGTTTCATACATGGGATATCACTCACAATGTCACAAGACAATCAAGGATGAAGTGGCCAAAAGCATATAATGGTCACACAAGACATAGGGGATATCCCAGTAAAACAATAACATACAATAGCAAACAATATCAAGAAAAATGTATCAGATAACCATGGTTGCATATAGTCCTACAAGAAAAATGCTACACATGAAGTACCCATTAGCATGTTAGAAAGATAAATAGTTTTTTAGAGTGTGTATATATTAGTGAAAAGTAAAGTAATTGTAATGAGAAGTAGTGAATAATGTAGCAATAGAACATGTAATGTGTAGGGTGTGAGAGTAGTAAAAGTAGATGCCCCCAGGAGCCTTGGTGGGGACAGGTAATGAGTTGTATTGAGCATCTTGCATCATGTATGAATATTTAATAGGTCTTGAATTCACCTTAAGATACCAAGTGAATGTGCATGTGTGTATAGAAAGAGATAATGACATACTAAGTATTCGGCTAGCATAGTAAGCAAAGTGCAACACGTAAGTAGTATATGCAAACAAGAATAAATGTAACCAAGATATGAAAATGTTGTGCAAGTGTAATTGTGTGTTGTAATGTGTAAGGTGCGAAGATGAGGGGTCACGTTTCCCCAAACATATGTGTATGAGATGAGGTTCATTTAGAAGTGTCCTCAACGGTCAAGAATGAACCTTAGAACAAGAGTGAGTCATCGGAAATGAGTGTATGTGTGAGAGTAGATGCTAAAAAGATATATCATGAATCACAGAGTGTGAAGTGTAGATTTTGTGAGGTTCATTGATGAAGTGTTCCCTCAATAGTCAAGTGTGAACCGTAGCACTAGAGTGCATCATTGGGTAATGACAATACAATATGTGTACAAAAGATGTAAGAGTGCTTAGAAATGTAAACATGAAGCACGTAGCGTGAAGTGTAGTAAAGAAGCTAAGAGTAGACAATAGAGAGAACAGATAGTGATGGATAGTTGGGGAAAGTGTGATGGTGCCAAGTGTGTATATAAGGAGTTTCTCGTAAATAGATATGATCATTATGAGCAATAATATCATATGTGGTATGTATAGTGCACTAAAGGATGCATATTGTATATAGAAATTAGTTTGTGTATCATGAGTAGAATGATCCATAAGTAATCATGAGTAGCAAAAGAGTATGGAGTAGTATAGGAGCATAAATAGATGTTTCAAGGTGTGCTATTATTAGTGTAATTAAGAGAAAGTGTGACTAGAAATATTGAAATGAATTACAAAACAAGAGATGTGTATATGGGTAGTATGGATATACAATTGCGTATTAGAACGTGTGACTATGATGGGGAGTTTGATTCCCCTGCATGTGAGTGATGGAGATCTATTTGAGGATGGAAGAGAGACCATGTCATGGTGGTAGATGTGGTAATGTGTCAGGAGTATCGGTATTGGTTTTAGGAGGATTAGATTTTCCAAAGTAAGTTGTAGTATTGAGAAAAGATGGAAATTGATTTTTGTGATGGTGAGTATGTGAAATGGTGTAAACCTCGGGAGGAGATGTGGCGGGAATAAAAGGAGCAAGCATAGGGAGATATCCTATGCTTTGAGTCTAGTGGATTGTGTGGGAATGGAAAGAGGCTCTTTGACTCCTTTTTCATGTTTTCCTAATCTCGGTGCCAGTGAAACCATAACGAAGCATATACCAATACCCAGGACCATATTTTTGAAATTAGGAGGGGTGGCTGAAGTAGGGGCTTCATGTGAATGATCAATAGTGTTGTAAAAGGAAAATGGGGAGGTGAAAGCACCTAAACTTTATAAAGAAAATTACATGACTAACTAAGGAAGGCTAACACCATTGCCACCTCTAGTCAAGGCTCTAAGTCTAGGAATGTAACATTAAGATAGAAGCTTAAAGGAATGCTTAACTAACATGAATACAATTCAAAATCTAACTAAACATGCCTACTAATATGCTCAATTACCTAACATGGGCCTAAATAGACCTAAGAGGGAAATCAAATTGGGATGGTTACTACTCCAAACAAGGTGAAATGGCCTCTCCAAATGACTTACAAAGTCACTTTAGATATCCATCTACTAACCTTGTTGAAGGCTTTAGGCAAGGATTGAGCTTGGCTATATATCATATTTATTATATGAGATGCAAATCAAAGCATGGTGTAAAGTATTAAGGTATGGGGTGAACCATTTTTATAGTTTTCCTTTTAGGAAAACTTGTATTTTGGTGCATGTGGGACTAAAAGCCCAAATTAGATTAGAATTTCTAATCATGATTAAGCTTTGCTAATCACAATTAGTGAATTAACAAGTGATTAAGATGTGTGGAGCCTTAATCAACCACTTAGGGTCAACTAGGAGGCTAGGATAAGATTTTGAAGCTTGTTGAGACATTGTGGAGAGAAGTGGGGTGATTTTGAGTGGTTGGAAGAGGGGTTTGCTAATTATCCGTTCAAGAGGATTTTGGCTTACAATTCATCGTAAAGTGGCATCTTGAATGCGAAAGGGATTAGAAAATCAACAATGTGTTGTTAATTGGCCAAAGTGGTAAGAAATGTTAGTTAATTAGCGGAAATCACTAATTATAATGGAATTGGCAAGAATGAGAGTGATTTGTGTGCGTTTGGAAATAAAATTGCAAAAGTGAAATTTAGGTGTCTACAAGAGGGATCTGTCAAGGCCTCATAGACCACACCCTGGTATAGGAATTTAATACACGCATGAAGGGTTAAAGGGACCACATGCATGACATGGATCCAAGGCCGTCGAGGAGAATATTATAATTAAGGTTAGGCATTACATGGAATAGGGACGGACAAAGTGCATGGCCCAAAAATAATGGGAAGTGTGATTGTACCTAAGAACTTTTTAGGAATATTATCAAATCCACAAATAAAAATAGATGAGGGTGTTAAGGATGCTTTGGAAAGGCCAAGTTGCTAAAGGAATGGTAGATTACAAATGTTAAGGCAGAGCCATTATCAACTAAAGCATGTTTAACCCCTATGTTATTAATTTAAACTTGGATATAAAGGGGTGGATCATTATCTAAAACAACTTGAGAAGCATTTTTAGCAGATGTAAAAGTAACTTATTCTTCATTAAAAGAGAGTGATGTAGTAATTCGGTGGTAAACATATTCAGAGAGGTGTTAGGATGAAGATAAGTATTAGACAAAAAAGATTGAATTTTATTTGCACATTCAGGATTGGCCTGCAAGAAGGCATGGGAGGAGACACTCATATTGGTAAAAATGACAAGAAAGAAGGAGCTAATAGTGTTTGAATGTGGGTTCACAAAATGATTTAACATAAATTGAATTAAATCTAATTTCGTAGTAACTATTGTACCTAATAATATAAAAATGCTAATATACAATAAGACACAAGTAATAAAGCATATGAAATACGAAACCCTAAGTAAAGAGGAGAGATAGGAGGACTTAGCTGATTTCTGAGCAAACAAGAAGTGATCTAGGAAGATGAAATACTAAAATAGACTAAGGAGAGTTTTTTCACTATAAAATAGAGGTTCTAAGATCGAACTGTGTGGACAAGAGTGCCCATGGGAGGGCGGTATCACCTAGGCACCGGTGTCTGCGGATCTCGAGTGTTGTTGTTTGTATAGGTGCTCGGATCTAATCTTTTTATGTATGGGATAAGCTTCACCTTTGTTAGTCCCTATTTATCACTTTGGATTCAATGCTTGATCTCGTGATTTGTACACGTAACTTGAAGAAAGAATTTCACCGAACATACCCACAAACCACATAAAACCTAAAAAATAAAATGTAAAATGGGAAGTTGGATCGACCCCAGTGGTCACCCAAAGAGTGAACTTATGACCGAGCGTTGCACTACATTTCAGATCTATGTAGTTATTTTCTATGTGTAGAAATGATGCCCTAGGATGCCTTTGTGTAATTTGTATGGTGATAACGGGCTAGATCTAGAATGTAGAAGATGTATAGTATGTGTCGATGGAATAAAATAAACTTCCACTTCTTATGTTGTGTATGCGAGTATATGCAACCCTTTCCTCTTTTATGAGTGCTAGATGGATGCCTTTGATGTTCTTGTGCATTTGAATGTAAGATTAGGTGGTAGTATGTAATGCTTAGTGCTTGGTCCCTTATTTTGAAAACATAACTATGTATTTATATGATTCCCTTGTTTGAATTTTGTAATTGATAAGCTGGAAGGCCGATCCAAAGTAATGAAAAGTAGTTAAGAAGAAAAAGGGGTCCAAAAGAGTAAACGAGGGATGAGAGTTCCTAGGAGGATAGTAGATCTAAAAGTGCTAGTGTCCTCACCGGACATTAGTTTATGAGGCCATGGATAGATAAAACAGCTAAATGTCGGCAAGAGTGTAAGATGTATAAAGCCAATAAAAGTGTAGAAGCCAAAGCAATACGAGGCTAAAGGGACTTGTCAATAACTAATTTTATCTCTTATGAATCATGTAAATGTTAGCATGCTTTAAGGAACTAGAAATGTACCCAAGTGTATAGATTTTTTGACTAAATATCTATATAAATCAACTAAGTTATATCTTTAATACTTTTTCCATTCCAATTGACTAAATAATCTTTAAAGCGCATTTTATTCATTTTGGTGTCAATCATTCTTTCGATTATTTTTTTACTTCCTTTATCATATGTTATCTCTAGTCTACCTTGTCATATTCTAAATTCAAATCTTTAGCATTTTCTTGACTTGCATATTATGGATATAAATCCACCTTATTAAATATATTTTAGATATCTATGACTTCTAAAAAAATAAAACTCATAAGCATTATTTGAAAACTTCTTCAAATCTTACATGGTCTTATCTTCTTCCACATTATATTATCAGAGGTACCCTTAGGAAACCTTTCTTTCTACAAATGGGATAAGAACAAATGTCTACCTAAAATTACCAACAAATTTTGTATCCTTTGTCTAATATAATACCACATGGTAATCCATGCACCTTATAATCTCCCTACAAAAATTATTTGTGATATTAGTCACATCAATAGTCCTCCTACAAGTAATATAATGTGCCATTTTTGAAACAATTGAGGATAAAATTTCTATTTTTCAACATTTACTTTTCAAGGTTAATGATAGAAAATTATAACCATGCAATATGAGGAGATTGATACCCAAAACAAATCTCATTAGAAACCATGATAGGAGAATAACTTCATCTTTATAAAATAACTCTCAACTTCCTTTGTTCCAACACAAATATTACAAGAGGGGTCACAATAAGGTCTCTAATCCATTACAATATTCACATAACATAGATAAACAAGATATCCTTTGTATACAAGCTCACAACTTCTCCTTTTCAAACAAGATTTGTAGAGGCAATATCTATAAAATTTACCAACTAAAATAGCCTATTTTAAATTATTTCTTTTCATACCAATTTCAAAGCAACCTTTACAATATTAAAATGCAAGTGGAAAAGTGTCCCAATAAGGGAACAACTTGTCCAATTTTAGATTGAAATCTCCATATCTCCAAGAAATAAATGTAAGCTCCAACTCCATCGGTAAGTCTCCAAACACAAGAGAGGTGGCTTGGTTGTCCACCCAACCAATTGGCATCATTACATGTCATCTCCAAAAATGGAGGACATGCTAGCCTCCCTCTAAGCCCATGGGAGAGAGATGTTACATGCCTCCAAGATGCACAAGGTATAAGAAGAATGAGAGGGTTTCATAACACCAACAAGAAGCTCCAAGCTTCTCATGAGGGGAAGAGGGAAAGATTTCCCATTTGATCACATTTTCAATTCCAAATGAATTCATCACTTGCAAGAAGTCTCAAGAACCCCACTCCTTATTTCTTCCATAACCCAAAACACAACCAAGAAGCTCCATGATTCTCAAGAGGGGTTATTCCCTCTTCCCAACACTCCAAAATCCATTTCAAGTGAGATGGATGGAGAAAACAAATGAAATACAAGATCAAACATCCATCAAAAAACACATAAGAAATTTCCTAAGACCAAAACAAACATACCAATCCATAATTTTCTTAAACAACATAAATCCAAACCAAGAGGTGTGAGGCCTACCTCATAAGCCAAGAAAACCAACTTCCAAGTGCAAGCCAAGCTCTCCAAGCTCCTAGCTCCTCCAAGCTCTCCAAAACTCCAAGTGCAAAAATGAGGCAAGAAGTCCCTACCCCCTCCAAAGTGGAGGAATAATAAGGAGAATCTAAAGTATTCTCACCAATGAGAGGGTGACATGTGTCACCCATCTCCTTCTCAAAACAAGACACTCCCCATGTCCCCATCACACATAAGACAAAATACTTAATGGAGGAATATCCCACAAAATCAAAATTAAACAAAATAAAATTTCCTCCAAATTTCAAGGTGACTCACAAAACAAGCTCATATATTTGGATTTAGACAAGAAAAACTCATATGGGAGAAAGAATCCCATTTGAACCTTGAAAAAGGTCCTCCTACCCATAGGTAGGGTCCAAGGGGTCCATTTTAGTGTAAATGAGACCCCCAACAAGTAAAGCACCTCTTATAAATTCCACTTTTAGCCCAAATTCGGGTTTGGGAAAAGTGGCACACTTTGAGAGGTGGTGGGGCCCACCTAACCCATGCTTAGGTGGTCCACACCTCCTTAAACATGATTAATTAGCAAAAACACCACTAATACAAGTAGGGATCATTAGACCCTTAAAAATGACTTTAACAAGAGGTTAAAATAATTAACACTAAAATGAGTCCAAGGAGGCAACAACCCATGGTGCCTATAACAAATGATGAACATACACAAGGAGAATGGTTTTCTCATATCCACTTGAAATCAAGAATAAGCAAGACAAAACTGATCAAACAAAAGGGTGAGGATTCGGCCTAGATGGCCAATTGTGCAATCTTGGAGGTGCAAACCCTAAGTCCCACGTTCTCTTGTGGTGAACCTATAACTTGCACACTCGATTCACACATCATCATACTTGAAATGATATTTCTTATGTCCAAATAATCAAATCAATTATGAGCTTAATCATCCAAATTAAATAATCATTTAATATCCATAATGAGATAAATAGCCAAATGACATACATCCATAATATACCAAGATATAATCCATCTAAATCTCATCTCAATAACATCCATAACAACATCACCAAAACAAGAAATAATGATAACAATAGTAAATTGGCATTGTATGTCTCATACACAACCTGTCAAGTCAGGTTAACATATTCAAGATAAAGAGATGGAAAAAATTATGTATGTATGTATGCATGTATGTATTCAAATCAATAAATCATTATGAAAACTATTGAAAATATAATTTGTGTAAATCTTAGATTAATAATATCCATAATATCATATTTAAACCAAGCAGTAATGATAAGGGTAGTAAATCAACATCACATGCCTTGTATATCAACCTAACAAAAATGAGTTAGCAACAAGCATTGATATGACAATAAAATCCTAATTATTCAAATCAAATAGTCATGATAGTATCAATTCAAATATCCCAATCATGAATAAAGCATGGATTCAACATCATCAAAGGGACCGAAACCTGGTTGGCACTATAGATATAACAACCTTGTAGACAAAATAAGAGTTACAAAAAAATGGTGAGCTCGAGGAACCAAACAACATTATGTATGTATGTAAAAGCTCAAGCTATGTCTTGGGGTGAGATTTCTAATAGGTAGATATGACTCACCGAGGGTGGAGCTAGGGCTCCAAAATTGCTATGATCTCACTTTGGCTTCGAAAGCTTGACTCTCTAAGCTTGAGGTTAAAGCAATCAACTCACTATCTCACCAGGGAGCTCAAATTTTCAACATGGGAAGGGTAATATTGGGTTGACCTCTCAATACAACTGCCCATAGTAAACAACTACTTAACTTGCCTTATATGTAGCTTGGTTTGTACACAAAGATATGTGAGAGCTTGGGTTCCCTGTGAGACCCTAAAAATGTATTTTTAATAAAATATGTATATTTTGAAACATATGTGCAAAGGATCCTATTGTAGGAGTACTTTTTTGCTTTCAGCTTATTTAAAACATCATATGTAGGAGCTAGCAACAAGGAAGACTAAGAGTGGGGGTTTCTTTGGGATCCTCCTCTTAGTTCACTCTTAGTGCAACTTGCTAAACCTCCCTAAAACTTTATAAACAAGCACTTGGTCATATTTGGACAACATAAGCACTTCGATACCAAATGATAAAAATAAAAGATCACACATGTTACGCAACATAAAGCTAAGGATTATATTAACCAAAAACATGTTGTAATATTTATATTTATTGAACAACATAGTTATAAGATGAATACAACACCATTATTTATTAACAACAGGTTTCAAAACTTAACCAAAATAAAATAAGGGGATTTATAAGTACACTAACTTAATAAAAATAGATAAGATGACACAACATCTTTGTTATAAACAATAAATTTTGGTAGTTTGTCCTTTTACAATGCAAGGTTTGATCATGCTCCCTTCCAAAGAAAAATTCTCACATTTGAAATCCAATCATTTCATCTCTCTAGCTCTTTTGTGACTTGCTCTACTCTATTGTCAATTCTAAAATATTATTTGATAAAAATAGTGTACAACACTTGATCTTCTTGTCCAAACTTCTTGTTTTGGTTTATCCTTCTCTATCCAAAATTGTAAAACTAGGTCAAGATGTGGGAGTCCGGTCTTCGACAACTTATATGGAATGGCTTCTCAAGTTCAATGACTCTATTTTCAATTTGAATATATTCTTTGGGTTGTTTCATCTTCTAATGTCGGCCTTATTAGAATGTTTTACCTATGAAAGACTATATAAACATGATTAACTAAAAATGGGGAATATACATAGTTAATATGATCTAGAATAACATACAAATACAACAAATAAATGTAGTAAATACATATATAAATGACCCAAGAAAATATGAAAAATGGAAATGTTAAACCCTAGATTAATAATAGAGTTAGAATGAACTCAACCGATTAGAGGAGCTCATTGGTGTGTCGCAGAAGTGATTGGAGAAACAAGAAGCGGGAATGACTTTACAAAGGTCTTGAAAGGATAGATCTAAGCTATATAGCTGGGTGGAGCTCTGGAGAGGGATTAGGCTGCTGTGGGCACTCTATTCTATAGAATGGGCGCCTAGTTTGTGTAAAAGGTTTGAAACCGAGTTTCACATGTCCGTAAGTGATTTGAAACCATTTTTTTCTATCGCATTAGGTTTTTGCACCATGTTGAATATCACCTTGATAATCCAAGATGTATAGAAGACCTAAAAAAAAGACCATAAGGAGTATCAAAACCCTAAAAAGAGAAGAATACAAATGAATGGGGTCGGATGAGCCCATCTTCCACAACAATGGACTTACTAGCCGAGCATTACACTAGATTTCGGACCCAAATGTAGTTCTGGTGTGTGTGTGAATCATGTTCCCTAGGTGTTCTTGTGTCATTCGCACTTTGTGAAGTAGCGAGAAATAACTAGATGTAAAAATGTAGTAGAATGGTGGATGGAATAGAATAGAATCCCCTCCTATGCTTGTGTGATGCAGATGAACTAGCTTTGTCCTTTGTGATGGAGCTAAATGTATGCAAATGATCTCCAAATTCCTTAGATGAATGTAACCCTAGGTGGATGATAGTAGTGACTAGTGCTTGGTCCCTCATTATGGTCTCATAACTTTATATTTATAGGGTTCTCTTGATCTAATTTCATAATTAACCCCGAAATGGCCGACCACAAAAAGATAAGAAGTTAAAATGGCTAGAAAGTGCCCAAAAAGGTGGCAGGAAAGAACAAAAGGATCGTGGTGTGCCTCACCAGGGACCAGGCACCCCATTACTAACCAAGACGCCCGATCAAATCTAAAATAACGTGAAATGTCAAAAGTTGACTAGGCATGTGGGTGCAAGAGGTCGGGAATGACAAAAGAAAACAAAGTAAGATGGCCAGAAGACGGGGTTAAGTAGTAATTTCTTCACTCAAAAACCTTCTAAATAGTAGTACGAGACCGGGACTAAATAGTGTATAAAGTGCATGATTTTGTGACTAAAAAGTGGGTCTATATTACTTTATAACTCAGCTAACACTCTTACAAGATCTTATTACAAATATCATTCGAAAAACACTTAAATCTTCCCAAATTAGTTACACATTAATTAGAGCAATCCCTACTATATGTATGAAGCACTCAAATAGGTCAAAGTTCCTAGTTTCTCCCATTTCCAAGCATGCAAAGTTCATAGAGCCATGTCTTAGCAAGAGTGAGTTCACTCTAAGAATTTTTAAAGGTTTCAAGGAACAAAGAATTAGGTCACGTAGCTAAGGCACACCACATCACATTACTACTGCGCCCTATATACATTCTACATTATATAGTTAGTGTGTTATCTTGGTGTCAAGAGATATGAGGGCACCCCTAAGGGTTGGTTAGCTATTCACATTGCATAAGCACCTAGGAGAATAACATAAGGCTTGATCATATAACGATGGCATGTATTGTAACACTTGGATTGGTTCAACAGCTAGGATTCTTATCACCGAGGATAGTCAAGCCTCAACCACACACACATGTTTTTTCATTTTGGTTTACGAATTCTCTAATGAAGGGATCTGTAGGTTTTTGTGGTTTCTCCTTTGTTGTAGGTGATTACAAGTCATCCTAAAGTTGTGTGAGCAAGAGAAATATATAACGAAGAACATTTCCAAACAAGTGAAATGCATAGAATTTTCAGATCCATATTGTCAAAGGGTCCAAGACCGTATAGTTCCATGTTATGACCATACAAATAAGGTATGGATTATACAATAGTTGTGTGGTCTTTCCCTGTTGAGTTTGCATTCTGGAACTTTCATCAAAGTACTTCCAATTTTGATCTACTTGTTCTATCATCATGCACACCTAAAAATTACCTATTTTTAATCGGTTATTACATGTATGAATGCATTATTTTGATTATGAATGATTAATGTTAGAATTTAATCAAATCAAAATATTCCACCTATTGCAAAATTTTACATCCTTTTTATTTGTTGTGTAACTCCCACATCACTAGAGAATTTAATTATGGTGTAAGAATTTGGTGAACCAACTCTTGATTTAATATATTGTTAAAACCCTATTAGTACAAGGATTTCATTAGTTTCATTTATCATATGATTTCTCTTTATTCCTTTCAATTGAAGATACTCATATTTTCTAATCTTACTCTTTGACATGGTTGTTCTTGACATTTCTCTCTTGTTCAAACAAGTGCACTTTACCCATTCTCATTGGTACATCCCTAGGTCTCTTTTCTAGATTTCTTACTCTTACACACTCATATGTCAATAATTTATGATAATTGAATGCATGAAACATAGTAATAAACTCCACTTGTCATCTTCTAAACTTCACATTACAGATTATCACTCTTAGGTAAAAATGTATAGTACGGTCAAGAACATTCGTATGGTCCACGACACTAGTGTACGGTTTTGACCTTGCTCACTTTAGTCCCAAAATTTCTATTGCACATTATTCTTTGGGTCATTTACTCCTTCTCAATCAACCTTTGTAACTTAAATAACCTTTGGAAGCATATATAAGCAAGTGAAAATCACCTCATTTAGGACCTAGCACTCTTATGGACTCTTATTGCAAAATCTAGCACATAAGGCGAGTGCACCCATATCTTCCTACGTTCCTAAAATACCTCTACACATTCATCGTGGTCGCACCATCTACATGTTTGAAGCTTCCCACTAGGTCTAGGGACTACTTCCCACATTTGTAAGCACTCAAAGTCACTCACTCAAGTATATTTACAAGAGATAAACTCAAGTCAAGCATTGCAAAAGAAGGATGTCAAATATGATTGCACTACAACTAGATATCACATGTTAGGTGGAGAACAATGTGTGGTTTGAGGCCTCTTCAAAGTAATGTTGATGTTGGTGGTGCACAAGGGTGCCCACAACCTAACTAATGTTTTTGTAGGAATTCATCCATGGTTAGGGTTTTGAAATATTGAGTAGAGTATTTAGATACCTCTTGTAGTTTGATTGACGGTGACCAACGAGAGAATGACAAGGAGAATCAGACAAGCAACGAACCCAAAAAGTCAAAGACCTCAATTGAGCAAGTGTAAAACCATACAAAGAGGTCAATACTTTATAGACGTTCCTACCCCTATTATATGGTATTACCCCAGTAGATTCTCAAGTCACATGTTTCAGTTTTGGAGCATTTTTAGGTCTAGATACCTCTATTTCAACATCCGGATCACAAAAATCATCCCATAATCACTTATAATCAGCAAAGCACACTTAATTCCATGTATTTGTGAGTTTGTATTGTATCATATACATTTGTTGCAAGTATTAATTCATTATTCTAATATTGAATGGTTAATGTTGGAAGTTAATTAGTTATAATAACCCCCTGTAGCTCTTATTTCATTCCTTATTTGATTACAATGTAAAAATAATAATCAAACCTAAAAAGGGTGAAAACATCAGCATAACAATCGGCTTTATCAACAACCTATTAAACACATTGAGCTTTCCCATCCCACCCATAGGAAATGTACTCTCATGGCCTCTTCTACACCCCATGCTTTTGGGATTCCTTTTGTCTTGGATCATGCTACACATGAAGAACCTCTAAATGAACACGAAATCACTTGCAAACATTATTTTAATAATGATCTTAATGAAGAAAATAATGTAGATCAAGCACAAATAACCTTGGTATCTCATTTTTGTGCCCAACTTTGTAAAAACCTTCACCATATTAAGCCTCTCATCTAAATTCTTTTGGTTGTTAAACTTATTCATGATCACATGAATCTAATGAGTGGTCCCTTTTTCGATATAATCTTCCCTCGTCATCTAATATACACACATTAACCATCCCTACATTGGCAATACCTATTTCGTTATGGGCATATAATCCTCCACCTTAAAGTTTGTCTATGAATATTTTATGAATGTTACTATTCCTACATCTCCTCTTTATATTCATAGTGCTTCACATGCCTCTTCTTCCAACACATATACTTAGGATTCCCTTGTTCATACTTTACAAGTTCAAAGTTTACAATTTCAACAAGGCGGGAAGATCCTTATTGTCCTATGGATTCTAGTCAACCGCTTCATAACCCACTTGAACCTAAAGTGACCTTTTACCCTTTTCCCACTTTGGTTTTGTTTCTCCTAAGATTCCTATTTTGATGGCAAGGGTGATCTTGAAGAACACCTTTGTACATTTCATGTTTCTTTCTTGGAATATTCTTCCAATGATACATTGATTACCAAACTTTTCCCCTAGAGTCTCAAAGATTTCACTCGAAATGGTTTTATGATCTATCAAAAATTGTGTATGGACATTTACTCCTCTAGATAATCAATTTCTCTCTCAAATTTCTATAATAATTTAGGAAAAAGTGTCTTACACTCAAATGGCTAAAATGTGACAAGGTTTCAACAAACCCGGTGGTGAGTATGTATTATGCTACAATATTGTGCTTACTAATATTAACAATATATTAGCCAATAGTGAACTACATGATCTTTTTACACAAAGTCTTCTTGTCCCTTTACAAGAGTCAGTTATTTTTGACAAGTTCAATTCTTTTGATCATCTATATCACACTCTGAAATAACATGAAGCTAAGCTCCTCAACATGAATAAAATCAAGTATGTTGTTACTCCTCCTATTACATTTACTCATAAGTTTTAACTTGATAATACCTTTAAAAACAAGGCTACTAATGATAAACCTGATGCTAAAACCACTTTCACATACTATTTCTCAACCTACAAAAGTTGCAATTACAACCCTCTCAATGACAATTTACTCATTTACCTTGTGCACCATAAAAAGTGCTCCAATAATTACTTGAGTTTAATCTCGTATCTCTCCCACCACACGCTTGAGGTTGATACAAATGTACCTCATGGTAAGATATTTGATACTAATTCCTATTCGATTACCATCAATGCATTGGGAAATCAACTAACAATTATTTGAAGCTTTGTCATGTTATACATGACCTCCTTGATGGTGTTACAATTGAATATAAGACCACATCCCAACCTAAGCCTACTAATGATAATGTAAAGATAAAAATATTTAGTGACCCACTTATAAAACAAGAGGTCCACAATGTTTATCGTGTTGTACTACCTCCACCATCTTATGATAACATATTTAATGTTATGATTGGTAATGTTACTCTGCGTCTCCCTCACCCTTTATTACTTTTTATCATACTAATATGACACACATGTTTATTTCTAATACAATGTATATTCTTGTCACGGCTAATCAACATTTGATATGCGATGTTTTATTTGATAGCACTAACCCCACAATGTGTACACCTTTAAGTTATCGCATTCTCTTAGATACACTAAGAAGGATGTCATAGTTTATCCTCAGACACATATTGAGCATGTTTTCCTACCCCTCATGGTCGAGATCAACTACCTTTGATATCACATTATTGGTGGCCTCTTCTCTTACCTAATGTGACATAATTCTAGGTTGTTATTGGCTTCAAACATTCATATTGTACCTTGCATACTACATCGGTGTGTTAAGTTCATTTACAATAATCAAGTGGTTACAATTTAGGGTATTCCATTTGAGGATCATACATCACAAGAGCTTGACGACTGAAGCACATATAACGGCACCTAATGCTTGGTGTATCGTAACCCAATGTTACATTTCTTATAGTATGCCTCATAGGACATCTCCCTCAAGTGCATCCATGTACATGAATCCTAGTTCTGATTTTCCTAGTTGATCACATACTATCTCTCATAGGAAACCTTCTCCTCAACATTTTTCTTGATCATCTAGAACACATACTACATCTCATAGGACACCTTCTCCTCAACATCAAACTAGGTCACCTTCAACTTCCTCATCATAAAGGTGATTTTATTTCATCATATGCTACTTTTCAACTTCCTCATCATGTTTGATTATATACATAGTGCTTATTGTTATCATTCAAGTTAACAAGACTAACACATGTATCTTATCTAGTGCTAAATTATTTTCTTCTATCTATTTTTGTTGTCTATACTCTCTTCATATATCATTTTCACTACTTGGTTTATGCAAATTATTTCCTTGATTATTGCATGGATTCACTCGATTTTCCTCTTTGTTTATAATGTTATAATTATTTTCTTTATAAGGACTAATGGAATTGATTGTCTTGTGACACCCTAGGTGTCCCATGTTTGTGGATCCATGCCTACATATGACTATGTTTTTATATAGTATTGCATACTTAGCTATACACTTTTATTTTTACTGCTATACTATTTATATTCTCTCTTATGACACACTTGGTTTATACTTTGATGATTACACTACTATGGATGTTAACATGTTTGTTATTGCTTTATGTTATTTCTATACTCGTACTTATCATGGATTATGACATGATTGACACTTTCTCTGTCATGTCTATTTATTTATAAATGCATTCTTATTTTTTTATTGTTGAATGTTTATTTGTCTCCACTTTGTGGTCTCTACCATGTGCACCCCCTTTTATAGGTATAGGTTCTCAATGGTGGCCACCATTCTATCCTTTTATGTGATCATACGTAGATTTTCAGACTTATTAAACATGGGTACACATCTATTCTTTTGAGTCATGTACTCAAATTCTTTATCACACACACCTCAAAAAGAGGGGACACTCATCGGGATATTTCTACATCTACATACATATTTTCAAATACACAAGAACAATTCAAGGTTCAGATCCTTCAAAATGTCATAGATACTTAAATGTGGTATAATTAAACAAATGTCAAACCCATATAGTTCATTCATGATCATCATACTGATCTTGATCGTTATGGACATTCTGGACATGGGAATATTCTTTGGATTTTTCAATTTCTCCAAATTCTATAATTTTTTTACAAGATTTTCACATTGTTTCATATACATATGACACAATACAAAGGCTTGTTATAGGGGGCATACATACTTCATTCCTTCTTCACTACACTATTCACATTCAATTATAGGAACAAGGTTTTGGGAATGGGATGCCTTCTCCAATATGATTTTCACAATCCACATGATCAATTTTTGTGGCATAACACCTTATGGGGGCATGACGATGGCCATTCCTTAGAGGGTTTTGAGTTTATTCAAGTTGGTATAGATTGGACCTAGATCATCTACAACGTTGTGGTCTATGAGTTTATTGGAAAGTGTCTAAGTAGCTAAGTTCTTCGTAGACTAATATTTCCCATCTCTCACCAAATTCCCAAATGTGGAAAGTGTAAAGTAGCTTAGTTATTTATAGTACATATATCTTCCTATCTATAAATCTCTAAAAGGGGCACTTTGGCTCCTCTCCTCACTCTCTTTGGTGTTAGGGTGTACTCAACACTTTTTCTCTCGTACAACAAAAAAATTGGGAATTGATCACCTCCAATCCTTTGACATCTCCATATAAATTCCAAGTCTCTAAGGCATGACACAAATGGGAACTCATAAAATTAACATGCGTATTCATTCGATGTTTTGCTTCTCTCCTTACTTTTGTGCAAATTTCAAAGTTACATTCATTATCTATATTTTGAGTTAAATTTCAGTTTCTATCATAGAAATTGACTACACTTTGTTGTATATTTTATCATGAAGCATGCCAACACCAACACATCATAACCATTTTCAAACAAAGATAAAGTATGTGTACACACTCGGGTATGTTTTTCCTTTAAACATGCAATTTTTAAATACACATTTAAATGGGGTAAATGTAGACACTAAACTTTTTAATGTTTCCTTATGTAATACCATGTTGATCATGCTCCTTGCTTTAAGACAAATGTTCACATTAGGAATATAATTAGTTCAGATCTCTAGCTCTCTCGTGACTTGCTTATCATTACACTCTTCTTTGTCATTAATTATGGGATTATTATTTGATAAAGCTATAAACAACACATGTTCTTCATGTCTAAACTTCTTGTTTTGGTTTTCTCCTTCTTTGTCCAAAATTGTACAACTAGGTTAGGATGTGGGATCTTGGCCGACTTATGCGGTCTTGGCTTCTCAAGTTCACTGACTCTATATTTGATTCAAATATCTTCTTTGCGTGATTTCATCTTCCTAAGGTCAACGATATTATAATATTTCACCTACAAAAGGCTATATAAGAATGTGATGTCACTTTATAACTCATCGACACTCCTACAAGATCCTATTACAAATATTATTCCAAAACTACTCAAATGGATCCTAAATCTACCCAAATCGGATACACATGAATTAAAGAAGTCTCTACTACAATATGAAGCACTCAACTAGGTCAAAAATTATAGCTTCTCCCATTTCCAAGCATATAAAGGTCATAGAGCCATAAATTAGCAAGAGCAAGAGTCACTCAAGCATTTTCAAGGGTTTCAATCAATAAAGGGTTAGGTTACGAAATTTAGGCACACCATCACACTACTACCACATTGGGTACATTCTACACTATATAGTCAACATGTTATCACGATGTCAAAAGACACGAGGGCACCCCTAGGGGGTTGGTTAGTTATTCACATTTCCCAAGCACTTAGGAGAACTACATGAGGCTTGATCTTTTAACGAGGGTGTGTAGTGAAGAACTTGGATTAGTTCGATAGCTGGGAGTATGATGGCCAAAGGTATTCTAGCCTTGACCACACACACATGTTTTCTCCTTTTGGTTTTCTAATGTTATAATTAAGGGTTTTGTAGGTTTATAGGGTTTCTACTTTGTTGCAGGTGATTAAAAGTCATCCTAAAGTTGTGCGAGCAAGAGCAACATACACCGAAGGCCATTTCTAAACAAGTGAAGCACACATGAAATTTTGTATCCAAACTATTAAAGGGTTTGAGATCATATAATTCCAAGTCAAGACCATAAAAAATAGGTATGGACCATAAAACAATTATACGGTCCTACTCTTGTTGAGTTTGTAGTTCCAAAACTTTTATGAAAACACTTCAGTTTCTAATCTTCTCGTTTTATCATCTTGCTCACCCAAATCTTCTTTATTTTTCCCTATACAACAAATTTTCACTCTCCTCTTGTGTATTTGAGAAATTACCTATCATTTATTAGTTGTTACATGTATGAATGCATTATTTTGATTATGAATGATTAATTTTGGAATTTAATTAGATAAGAATAGTCCACCTATTGTAAACCCTTACATCCTTTTTATTTGTTGTGCAGCAACTCCCACAATACTAGAGAATTTAATTAGGTGCAAACACTTGTGCAAGTGAAATACTACTACTAATGATTCCTAATCAACATGTTAAAGACATGTGCATTATGATGAATTAAACTATAGAATAATAGCACTAACTTATTATTTTTATCACTACAAACTTATGTATGACCTACGATACTATCCAAAGTGTGAAAGGAATCATGTATGAAATTAATGAGATTCTATACATATGTTCGGTAGCATGTGCAATGATTCGTGAGGAGTTGAGTGGAGAATTCTATCATTTAGTGGACTAGGGTGTGAGATATAGTAATTCCTTAAGTTAGTCAATTTATGTGTAAATGGGATAAGTAACAAAATAAGTACAAAATGCCATATCTCCAAGTGTTTAGACCAAAATTCAGGGCTCTACACTAATGCACCTATGTATTTATATACTTTTAACTTTAAACTACATGAAATATTTGTTCTTCTTGTTTTTCAAATGATTCTTGATCTCTCATTCATTGTCTTTAATGTATTAATGCATCAATGTATATATAGACATTTTGAATTCAAAACAAGACCCTTTTGGTGCACACAGCGACACATGCAATGGGTAAATTCTAACAAAGAAGGGCAAAAAACTTGAGGGACTTGAAATGAGGGTCATAAGGAACCATAAAAAATAAGGCATGATTGTAATGATTTGGATCCGATAAAAACTAGAAAAATAGGAAAGTAGGGGGAAGAGAGAAACCTAGGGTGGAGAGACAAAATAGGAGGAAGGTGAATGAAATTAGAGTAGAATGAGAATATTAGAGTAGATCAAGAAGAATAAAGAATTCATAAAATAATAATAGAGAAGAACGATTCAAAAGACAAACAAACATAGGGAACACACACCTTAATAAGAGTATAAGTTGGAGCAATAATTGATAAAAACATAAATACAATAGAACCATAGCATATTACTAGTCTCAATACCAAAATTAGGTGTCTATAGCTTCCTTCTTACAAATATATTCTTTCTTCACTTAAAAGATAGTTTTTACATTTATAATTTGAAACTACTAGAAAGATCCATTACCCTAATCGAAACCATAACAAAGTTGAAAAGGGCCCATAAAAATGTAAGGCAAAACTATAACATTATAGTTTTGGTGAGCTAGAACAAGATTGTTATGGTTTAAGTAAAAATACAAAAATAGGTTAGTAGGGGAAGAGAAAAAACCCGAGAGGAAAGAGAAAATAGGAGGAAGGGAAGGAAACATGAGTAGATAAAGAAGAATAGATAGGAACATGTTCAAAGTCAAACAAACACAAGGAACATCAATAAGAACATAATAACTGGACCAATAATCGATAAACACATAAATACACTAGAATCAAAGGAAATAACTAGACTAGTTCCAAAAATCCTACCATGTACAAAATCATTGACATTATAGACTGCTTAATAAAACATTTTCTAGGTGGTCTTTACTTAAATATTTTAAATATAATTATCTCTTGATTAGGTAGGAATCAATCTATGTTATTTGATTTTATTGTTATTTTGATAGTGTTTGACCTATTAAATTCTCAAGACTTTAAGGCCATTTTTACTTATGAACTCTTTGAAATTGGACATCGTAATTTTTGGTGCTCATTTTTATCATATAACAATCAAAGAAATATTGTAATTTTATGGATGATCACTTATAAAGGAAGCCACTAGGTTTTTGTGTGTTGTTTAAGCCGAGGTATAAGGAAATACCTAAATTAAGTGTGTAGAGTTCCCTTATACCTCATTACACTAATAGGCATTCCCTTCTACTAAATGAAGGGCGCCTATGCTAACATGTGTCGAGAAAATGAATGTTTGAGATTGGGATGCGGGGACATGCGTTGATTACGGATTATGGAGAACCATCTACGTGGATTCAACAATCTCGTGGCATTTACATCATTGCCATGATCCTTATGCCAATATTGGTTACACCATAATGGATATGATAGATATTGGTCATTACTACTCTTTTAGATATTGCAGACAATCAGGTGCTGAGAAACTACGGCTTCAAACATGACAATCTTTCATCTGACCATGAACTCAAATATCATCATTCTATATTCCATTTTAAATTGGCCAAAAAATATACTACATTATTCCTTTGGGGTTTCTCTTATTATTCTTGCATTAGTCTTACTTGCTAGTGGAGATGCTACCACTTGCATTTTTATCTTATATGACCCAAACTCATCTCAGATTCTCAACTGTGTGCGGTTTTAGCCATTGTTTTAGGTACTTCTGTGAATGCCCTTGTTTTACCATAGTTGAATCATTTACATGATCCCATCTATTGACCTTTATTGACCCCAAAAAAATAATAATTATTATAATAATAAATTATTGTTATTTCAATAATTCACTATAATCATACGCAAGGCGAGAGGCTCTTGACATATAAATGGATGGAAAACAACACGTAAGAATGCATGGAGAGGTAAGGTAAGTAGTGGGTTTGAGGAAAAAACGACTCCGATGGTAATGTCAAGCTCCAATGCAATAAGCAAAGATTCAAACAATGGAAAGAATATGCAAATAAGAAAACTAGGTCTGCTCATCCTCATAGATCGAAAAAGGAAGTACAAATAGGGGTGTTGTGTAACCCCCATGCCTAAACAAGGAAATAATATCAATGATGCCACTGACGCATATGACATGATTGATGCATATGATGCCACTAAAGGAGGAGTTACAATTCCAAATAAGGAATGTAACTCTATGATGATGACATAAATGAAATGACAATGATAGATTCTATGATAGAATCTGACACTTGTCATTTGACTTCCTAAGACCTATGACTCTCGCAAGGTGAGATGACTCACAGGTGATGTGGATGATGACTAGGCATGTCACACACACCAACACCCCCTTCATCGAAGCCGAGGAAGAGGTCATGGTAAGCCAAAACAGAAAAGAAGACTCCCCTAGACAACTAAGAAAGATGTGTCAATGGGGCCCGAAACTAAAGGCCTGATAAGGTGCCCATATACAAACAACATCTTTCTGGAAAGAAGAAGAGGAGAAGAAGGAGGACTATATAGCCTGAAGAAGATGGGTGGCTGTAGCAGACCTCACCCCAAGAAGAGAGACCATGCAAGTGAAGAAATTTCACCTCAGTGAAGGGCTTGGTGAATATATCTGCAACCTGATCAGTTATCTGAACATACTGTATGTCGATGATGTTTTCATGTATCAGCTCCCATATGAAGTGCATGTGAATCTCAATGTGCTTCATCATTGATGCTGAACTAGATTTCTAAAAATTGAGATAGTGCTCATGTTGTCACAGTAGATAATGGTAGGCCACCGAAAGTGGATGCCAAACTCTGTCAAGATACCCTGTAACCAAAACAGCTTTTGTGGTAGCGTTAACTACTCCTCTGTATTCTGCTTCTATCGATGATATGGCAATGGTGCATTACTTGCTTCTTGCTTTGGACCAGCTGATAGGACTGAACCAAGAGTGAAACTGTAGCTTGAGGTAGACTTCCGATGATCTAGATCACCGGCCCAATCTGAGTCTATAAATCCAACCAAGTCAATCTCAGTCCCTCCTAAGTAATGAATACCATATGTGTGAGTGCCATGAACATAGTGAAGGATCCACTTTTTTACTTTTAAATGCAGCTCATGAGGCTCTGCATAAATCTGGACATGATCCGATAACATATGAAAGATCTGGTGAGTGTGAGTAAGGTAGATCAAGCTCCCCACCAACTGCCGATAAAGGGTACCGTCAACCAAGGGGGAAGAGAAATCAGAAACCAACTTGACCCGGAAAGAAAAGGAGTAGGTGAGGACTTTGATCAGACATGTGAAACCAAAAGCAAATCAAGAGAGTACTTAGGCTATGAGATCATAATTCCTGAGTCAGATTGTGAAATCTGGATCCCAAGAAAGTAATGAAGCAATCCTAAGTCAGACATGGAGAACTTGTTGGCAAGGAGATCTTCACAGAATCAATGATAGAGGAAGAGCTACCGTGATCAACAAGTCATCAACATAGAGAACAAGAATAAGCATGGAGTCATCTGCCATAGAATATACACATTTGGGTCAGAGTGACATTGAGTGAACCTTGATGTGCAAGTAAAAAGGAGTCCATCTTGGCATACCAAGCTGAGGGGCTTGTTTAAGGCCATAGAGAGACTTCTTTAACTTGCAAATGAGGGATGGATCATGGACATAACCCAGAGGTTGTTCCATATAGATCTCTTCCTCTAGGTCCCCATGAAGGAAGGCACTCTTAACGTCCATCTGGTGGACTTCCCATCTGTTATTAGCGGTAGTGATGGAAAGGGTCAGTCGAATGGAAGTCATCTTCACAACCGGAGAAAAGGTTTCAAGTAATCAACCCAGCTACCTGGGAGAAACCCTTAGCTACAAGTCGTGCTTTATACTTCTCGACTTCTCCATTGGCTCCATACTTTGTTTGATATATCCACCTACACCGAATGAATTTTCTTCCTTTTGGAAGAGGGGTAAGATCCCAAGTGTCATTCTTTATGAGTGAGGAATACTCCTCATCCATAGTAGAATCCCACTCAGGAATCCCAGAAGCTTCTGGAAAGATGGTGGATCAAAAGCGAGGTGAAGAAGGAGTGGGGTCAATGAAACTTGAGTGAGTACGTCTCTCATCTGAAGGATCTCAACTAAATCTCTAGCACTCTGTAAAGTTTTCCTGGCCCAAAGAGGTCCCGAAGGTTCAAGCTCAGAGTCGGAAGATTCTTCACTCGAGTGAGAAGGGACATAGTCCTCATCATCACTACTGTCAGAATCAGAAGACTCAAAAGTTTGAGGATCGGGAGGAGCAGGGAGAGGAGGAACTCACTCAACAACATCATCATCTGATGAGTCAGAATCTGAATCAGTGGGAAAAAGAACCTCAGTGGAAGTAAAAGTCAAGGATGACTCATCAAACTTCACACTCCTCTCAATATAGAGCTCATGGGTAGTAGGGTTCAACAATCGATATCCCTTCATGCCATCAGGATACCGAAAAAGATACAAGGTTTGGATTGTGGATCAATGCCTTGCATTTCTTCTTGGGAATCGAGCCATAGCCTTGGATCGAAGACTCAAAAGTGCTCAACATCAGGCTTGTGTCCAAACTAGGCTTCAAAGGGTGTCATCCCTCTTACTTGCCTTGTGTGGAACATGATTTTGAATGTAACAAGCACAATTCACTACTTTGCCCAATACTATGGAGGAAGGGACTTGAGTGAACCATACAAGTAGCCATCTCCTTTAGAGTTTGGTTCTTTCTTTCTGCAACTCCATTTTGGGAAGGGTTGTAAGCAATTGTACGTTGTAAAGCAATCCCCTCAAGAAGTGTAGAAATCCTCAAACCTATTGCTCACATACTCACCTCCATTGTCGGTTGAAGAACCTTGATAGACCATTCCACTTGTTTCTCAGCAAGAGCCTTAAAGTTTTGAAAATGCTCAAAGACTTCAGACTTAAGCTTAAGAAAATATACCCAAGTATAACGTGAAAATTCATCAATGAAGGTTAGTATATATAGAGCTCTAGTGAAAGAAGGAGATGGAAAGGGGCTAGAAACATCACTATGAACAAGATCAAGGGATGAGTAGCTCTCAGGATTTTCCCTTATCAAATTTTTTTTTTAGGGTGCTTTCGAGGGTGTAACCCTCACAAAGACCTTTAGAAAACTTAACTCGGGGTAACCCATTGACCATTTCATTTTGGCTCAATTGTTCAAGGTAACGATAATTTAGATGCCCAAAATGCTCATGCCATAGCTTGCTAACCTCATTTGCATGAGTGAGCAAGGCATTGGGCATCAAATCAGAAGAGAAGTGGGAAAAGGTATACAACTGTGAATGGTGATCCACCTTTCCCTCAGCCACAGTGTAGTCAGAGTTAAGCTCACGAATGATCACCGAGTTAGGACCAAATTCCACTCGCATTCCTTCACCAAGGTGGGTGATTTGGTAAACCGATAGGAGATTGGTAGAGAGATTGGGAACACTCAACACTTGGTTAAATGTTCCACCTTCTATCTCTACCGATCCACTACCGAGAAACCGACACATGAGTGTCATCACCCAACGTGATTTGGGACATGCCACATGGTTCAATGCTAGAGAATTCAACCTCTGAAGAAGCCATGTGGTGCGAGGCACGGAATCGATAATCCAAGTTGATGATGGAGCTGATCTAGCTACGAGGGCCTTACCTTTCTTCTTTTCATTTTTAGACTCCTTTGCTTTAGAAGACTCACCCTTCTGAGCATTTTGTTTAATGGATTTAGGAACACTTATTTTATTCTTCTCAAGCAAATGAGTTAAGTGATCAATTTGTTTCTAAAAACAATGATGCTCATCATGTGGCCAAAATTCTTACAATAGGAGCATTTAAACTTTTCCTTCTTTGCTTTAGGCTCAAGAAGTCGAAGTGTTAGTGTTGGGCTTAGTTGGGGTTGGTTGGTCTTGGTTTCTTTCTTAGGTTGGTCCTTTGTTTCTTTCTTCTTTTCATTTTTCTTGCCCTTATTCACCACAAGGGCATGTGACTTGGATTTTAGAGTCCCCATTTGAATGAGTTTGTCTGTTCTCGAATGAGTTGGGATGAAAAAAATGTCAAAGGAGGGCATTTTCAAGCACTACCCAAGGTGGATTTCGTGGCGTGGAAAGTTGAAATGAAGATAGAGTATTAGGACCTAACTTAGAAAGAATCGACAAGATCAATTGAGAGTCTTTCTTTTCCACTTTACATTCCTTTAGAAGCTAGTCTAGTGTGGACAAACTTTGAGAAGAAGGCTTGCAGGTTTTCAAAGTCACTAGGATTTAACCCTAGTAGTTTGTTCTCAACTCATGCGCTCTCATGTCATCTTGCTTCCCAAACATATCATTGAGCATTTTCCATGCTTGCATCAGGTGTCGAGGAAGTTTTGATGTGGAAGAGCAAGTCGGGAGAGATGGACATACAAGAGAAGACCTAAGGCTTCATCACAATGGTTGAACCACTTAGATTTTTGGGTTCATCATTAGGTTTGGTCTCTAACCCCATGGTGACATGGTATAACCCTTTACTTCACAAAACCAATATAATTTTAGATTTCCATTGAAGAAATTAAAAGGTGTGAGCATTGGTACTTTAGAGATATCCATAATGAAGAGATAGAACCAACGAAGGAAGAAGGAAGGAGAGAGAAAGGAAACAACCACCCCAGAACAATATCACACCCCCGAGTTTGGCACTTTATAGTTTAGTGTGTTGATTACAATCAGATGTGATTGTGTGTCGAGAACAGTTTGTCACTCACCTTGCAATCAGCGTAATAATGCGCAAGAGTGGAGACAACAATCAAGGTTCGTTGGGCACAACAGTTTAACACCGTAAGAAAGCACAAGAATGAGTGAAAACAAGAAGGGGAAGAGAAAGCCTTGTGAGAAATAGTGTCTCACGTCGCACGAAAGAATCCCTTTCTTTGTAAGACTATGGCGGACGCTGCTCACAAGTCCACAAGCAATAAAAGGGATAGAACAAAGCTCAAGATGATTGAAATGAGCTGAATTAAGCAATACAAAGACACCCCCAGAATGTGGCACTTTATAAAATAGTGTGTTTACAAAACTGATAATCCCATCATCTAGAGTGTGAAAAAAACATGCAACTTTGACTAAAGAAGTGCTCAAAACCAAGCAACGAGTCAAAAGTTATAGCAAAAAACAATTCCCATATTGATGGAAAAATGCTAATAAGCCTGCAAACGGATTAAAAAAGTGCCCTAAATGCATGCAAAGGGTGTCGTATGTATGCTCGTTGGAAATGGCATCAAATTTTAGATAGGGTTTGTTTTAATTGTGAGGGGATTAGCCTCCTGCCAACCCCGGACCTCACCCTCCGTCTTCGACACTCGAAGGAAGGATAATAAAACAAGCAAAAAAATACCCAAAAAAAAATTACAATGCCAATTAAATGTTTTTACACCTTAAAATATTTAAAAGGTGAGATTGATTTACCAATAAAAATCAATTTTAAAGGGGCCCACGTTGGAGATAAAAGGCTAATGTTGACTAAGTTGTTAGCTAGTGTTCCAAGCAAAGGATCCAGTAAAAATGTTGTTGAGATTGATTGTAGGCCATGTACGCAGATGAGTTGTCAAAGCCACATGTTGAGTGAGCCAATGCGTTAATGGTAAGTTGAAATGTTAGAGCAGGTTGTGTGCATGTGTTGAATGTAACCAGTTAAGATTCTTGATGCGAGTGAAATGAGAAAGATTGTGAATGAGCCACTTGGTGGAAGAGTGAAGGAGTCATGAGAAAAGGTCACGTGGAGTAAGGAAGGTGAGAAGAAGGAAAGCCAAAGGTGGAACTAATGTTGAGCAGATGAGGAAAGAAAAATGAACCGAAGAGTGTTGAAAGCCGAGAAGGTTGAATAAGTTGAGAGAACAGAAGCTTGAAGGCAAGAAGGAGAGAGCCCAGAAGGAAATGCATGAAGCAATGAAGCGCCCAAGCAGAAGAGCAAACAATTCATGAAACCAGAAGGAGTGAAAATGCGAGTAAGACGAGCATGAGAGAGAGCAGAAGAAGCAGTTAGACCAAAGCCAAAAAATCTGATGAAAAACCGAAAGCTAAAAAGCCAAAAGTAAAAAAGAAAACAAACTGCAAGCAAACAAAAAAAAAACACAGAAATGATCACCAAGATGAGAACAGAGCCAAAGAGTGAAATGTGAAAGATCAAGTGAGAAAGAGAAAAAATGAAGCAAAAAAGCGAGATAAGTGAAGGCACGACACAGAAATGATGAGCATGTGGTCATGATCAAGATCACAATAGAAAGTGAAAAAATGAGAAAAAAGATGGAACAAAGGCAATGTAGATGAACGAAGCAGCAAAAGTCCATCAAGCATAGACCAATGAGCTACTTCCAATTACAAAGAAGAAGGTCAAAACATGAAAAAAGTAAGCTGAAAATGAGCAGACCAAAAGAATGACCAAAAAATGTGCCATAGAAAAAAACATCCAATGCATGAAAATCGAAAAAAAAATGAACCACGAGTCACCAAGAAAAAATGAAAGCTCATGAGAATAGAAAAATCATGAACTCAACAACCATGATAAAGCAAACCAACCAAATACCTCAAACTTGCAACTGCTGAAACCTCAATATGAGGTGAGCAATACAATTCCAAAATAATAATCGAAAAAACTTGCACGAGGAAATAAGAAGAAACCAGAAGTAATAAACAACTTGATAAACGAAGAGTGCACGTTTTACCAAAACCAGCTCTGATACCATGAAAGAGGGATTCACGAGAACCGATGTCAAAAACAATGCACCACAATGAAGTTGCACTCGATGGTAACGTCAAGCTCCAACACAATAAGCAAGATTGAACAATGGAAAGAATATGCAAATAAGAAAATAGGTCTGCTCATCCTCATAGATTGAAAAAAGGAAGTACAAATAGGGGTGTTGTGTAACCCCCATGCCTAAACAAGGAAAGAATATCAATGATGCCTGACGCATATGACGTGACTGACGCATATGATGCCACTAAAGGAGGAGTTACAATTCCAAATAAGGAATGTAACTCTGATGATGATGACGCTTGAAACACAAATGACTTCCTAAGACCTATGACTAGATGACTATGATGGATGAGAATCGACACTTGTCATTTGACTTCCTAAGACCTATGACTCTCGCAAGGTGAGATGTGGATGATTTAGTGGGAGAAGGAACCTAAAAATTTTCCTTTAAAGATATTAGATCTTTGTTTTCTTTCAAGTGAGTCACTCTCATTCCTATCATAATGGTATGGCCCAAGAACCTTGATAACATTCAACAAACCACACAACATTAAGATCTATTATCTTCATGCAAATTATGTTTTTAGTCAAAACAATCATTAGAATAAAGCAGAAATTTGGTTTTACAAAGTAGACTATGTAAGAGAGAATGAAAACAATTGTAGATGATAAATCTATTTTAATAGATATGATATGAGGAATTTATAATCGTATATGAATTAAAATACACACGAACTAGCCAAGTAATCATTATTAATCACATAGTTAGAAGATCACCTAAAGCCAACTCTAAAGATCTGAATTGACTATTACAAAATTACCTTAAAGTAAACAACAGTATATGATATTACATACTTAGCACATAATACCATTTTCAGAGAGTGATAGAAAAACAATTGTGCAAGGGTTTTGAAGAAAAAATACTAGTGCAAGGGTTTTGAAGAAAATACGTATTTGTTACTTAAAAAAAGTGAGAAAATGAACATCAATTGTGGTATGAGACTTTTGGAGTGATTGATGTTTTTTCTCAATGTTTATTGGAATTTCATAAATTACTTGTTTTTAATACTAAGTGTTAGACATTTTGAATTGTTTATTGAAGTTTCATAGATTACTTGTTTTCAATAAAACATTATTATCTAAAAATAAGCCACATAAATCACATCCTTACAGGTTGTCTTCAGATAGACTTTTAGCCTAGAGTGAATAAATTGCATCTATATGGCGGGACAAAAACTAACTTGAAATAGCAAGTGATGGAAAGACAACATCAAATCCATGCAATCTTGCCCCATAACTAAAGCTAAATATTGACAACATTTGAACAGATATTGATGTTTGCCATAAACAAACATATACCAATGGCTGATTTGATTACTCGTGTAAAATAAAACATGGCCATGTCAACAGAACTAACTGCCTCTATGTCTGTAGGAGGTGTGAATTTTTTTTTATTGAACACCATGGTTTGCGAGATATCTAACAATATTTGATTTGAAGCCGGTAAAAAGAGTTTCGAACAACTTTTATGCTAACATGGTAACAACAAGTTTAATAAAAACTTCCATCAATCAATTCTTCTTCAAACTGTGATTCCTCGCTTTGCTCAGCCGAATTTTACTGACTTGATTGCATGGCCAACATTCATGTGAATATGTTCTTCCACTCTATCCAAAAAGTATGTCATGGTCTTAATCCCTCCTCATCTGCCAGCATTCAAAGACCAGAGACTACCCTAAGATAAAACAACACATCTGATAACCACTTGTGTCCACCATTCTAACTAGTTATAGATGCATTAAGTGTATGCCATTGAATTTAACAAGTATGTCATTCAATACCAAAACTGTGATTATTGACTATGACAAATAACTAACTTTTTGACAAATTATAGTAAAGTTGTGATCTGTATTCATACCTAATTTAGGTATTGTATGCCCCCTTGGATGCCTGATGACAACTGGATCAACAAATGATTCCAGAAGATCCTCTCCAACTTTCTTAAGAAAATCCTTCTCACCTGCAACAATACCCAAACTGGCTGTTATATGACTATAGATTTCATTGAAAATAGTTGTTAAAGGAGATCCTCCATTCAGTAAATTGTGTTCTTTGAGTAAAGGTCAAAAAAGAGCCAATATCAAAGAAAGCAATCAGAATATGATTACCAGTATTCCTGATATATTACATGCTAGTAAGAGAAAATATTACATGTATTTTAGCAATAACATTAAAATATGATATCCAAGTTCAAGCATCTATACAATAGGTCATACAAACCAGATAAAAGTGCAGGTTCGGGAACAAGAAAGCTAGTTAGAATACAGGTTGGTATTGAATAGGTGTTAGGAATGCATAAGCGGGAGAGTAACTAAACAGAAAGCTACAAACATGAACTAATAACCTCATTAATTCGCCCTGTCAACAAAACGATATTACACAAAATTTAAACAATTACAAAGTTGAGATCTAGTAATGAAATTGTTTCCCAACCAATTGATAGGTAGATGTGCACATATATAGAAAATGTAGTCAAAATTGTCGAGAAAGGAAAGTAAAATCATTTGTGAGGTTGAGATATAACATCGCCTACACAGGGCTTCGGTGGTGTTAGGGTGGGGATCTTTACCTAGCATTATCCCCGGGCCTCGCACTTGTGTTTCACCTACACAAACTCCCGAACATTATAAATTCATCAAACCCTACCTATCCTATGCAAGAATTCAAGGAGCATTAGCTTAAATTCTAGGAAAGCTGGCGAGAGAAGGAACCCTAATTTTTTAGTCCGTGCAAGGTCTCCAAAAGAAGCCGCAATTCATGAACACTTGGATGATGTTCTTCGGTGATAGTATCGATAATTTCCTTATCTTGTAAAGAGAAGTTTTTGTCCGTCCGCCTTATCACGGAGGAACCCTTCCCATCTCTGGTGAAGGTTGGGAAGCAACGCACGCAGAAAGTCAACAAAATTGACAAAAACAACAAAAAAAAAAAAAGGTCAAAAATGTCCATCAAATTTAATTACCTATTAAAAATGTCCAAATGCCCATCAAATTTAGGACAATGGCATGAATGACGGCATGCCCTTTACCATAGGGGAACACCTTGGGCATAAATATTATAAATTTTCATTAGAAGAGCTAACTAAAAAAGTAACTTGTCATGTAATTTGTTTGCTAAGTTAATTTTTATAATTTGTTAAATTGATTTTTATAAATAAAATATTAAATAATAATTAGAGCAACAAACTTCATGCTTGTTAGCTTTCTATTTTCTATATTAAAAAAATCTTCACTCACTTCAAACAAATCATTCACAAAATCACTAGGAAAAATGATAAATCTCTAGAATATAAGTAATTACCTTGTTCTTTCTATTTTCAAAATAGCGATATTTTGTTTTAGCTTTTGCTAGCTTGTAAATCATGTTTGGAATTCCCTCTTTCTATTTTCAAAATAGCGATATTTTGCTTTAGCTTTTGCTAGCTTGTAAATCATGTTTGAATTCCCTTATTTATTTTGTAAACTGGTCATTTAAATTATTTATCTTGATTATTTAATTTAAATAAATTTCAAAATTATTATTAGATGTTATATATTTAATAATTTTGACATTTTTCATATTTATTTTATTTAAATTAATCAAATATATATTAAAAGGAAATTAACCTTTTAATTTTTCTATTGAAAGGTAATGTGTATTTTAATCTGTATTTACGAAGGGTAAAAGCTCAACCCAAACTTGTCAAATTAAAATATGAGGAGCCCTTCAAATTTGATCATTGATTCATAGTGTTTAGAAATGATATGTTAAGAGGAAAGTAACATATATAATACCAAATTATTTATAGTTAATATTAGTCCATAGCTTTGCCTAAAAAGTCTTTTTCTATCAATGAGAAGTGTATTTTGCAATTGGTCATGTAGTATTTTCACCCTACTAGAGGTATTTTTCTAAAATACATATGATCCGTAAACTTCTACTTTGGAACTCTACGAATCACACAACTATGTTGTTCTACTTTCAACTTTGGAAAATGATAGATTTGCTTGAAAAATAGAGCTTCGTGACTGATTATCTAGTGCTATAGAAAGGAAATTGCAGAGAAGGAAATAATTCAAACTTCAACACCAAAATTTTATCTAGAAACCTCCAATGGAGGAAAACCAGTCGGGAGAAGGGCAACTACTCTTTCTTTCCACTTTTATTGGTGTAATATAGACAATTATAAATTACAATAAGTATGAATAGAAGCAACAATGTAAACCTCCTCTCTAATTACTTGTTTGCTTTGTTTCTACACCTTGCTCCTATAATTCCATTCCAGCACTGAAGATCTTGCTCACTTGCTCTCATTAAACTCGCTTCTCGATCTCTCATGATCTTTGAATGCCTATTCTCTTGTTCCTTTCATGCATTTATAGCCCTTCACATGTCCTCCTGTGCATTGGAGAATGTGAAAGGGCATGGAAGGAAAGACATGGTTGGGTGCTTCAAATTGTGTCCATCTGCGTTTCATTTTTTTTTCTATTCAAAAGTATCGGGACCGCCACCACGAGCAAACCGGCGGATCTCGGGACCGTGGTCGCTCTGCATAGAGCGGAGGTTCCTTCCAAAACCTCTGTTTACCTCATTTTTCTCACTTTTCTTGTTTCTCCTTCTTGGTGTTGGTGGAACTGATGAAGTGGTGTGTTTTTTGGATCCCTATGGATCATACCTCCCCTACTTAGGAGGATTTTCGTCCCACAAAAGCTTAGTGGGGGAGTGGTAGAGGAATCGACTCCTATCGTGCTCATTTAAGTACCACTAGGTCTTCCTTGGTGTTTTCTCTCATCCGAAACCTGCCAAGACTCGTGGATCTCGGTTTTTTGTTCGAGTGCTACATCCTCCTTTGAGTTGCCTTGAGTACAATCCTCTTTGGAAGGTAACTTTTGTATCTTTCCTTCTTTTCATGCATAGATGGCGTTAAGTGGATGTGAGCTCTTGCAACTTACTATCACGTGCATCTGCATGAAGTATGGCCTGAAGGTTTCTTCTCCAACCTGCTCAAGTATGGCAAAGGTCCCATATTGTAGTGGTTTATTCCTTGCTGTCTTTGTTTCTTGAGATGGATTGGCCGAATCCTCTCCAAGTGTGCTGCTTGCTTTAGTCACCATTGTTCCTTGTATCTCCTCTTCTTCTTGTTGCCCCACGGTCAGGTCCAGTGAATCCGTAGGTAGATATGGTGATTGCATAGTGGAAGTTTGTTTTGCTCCTTGAATGAGCAGTTCTGTGGTGGCTTCTTCTGTAAAAATTGACAAGTGTTATCCAAATTCTCCATCCTTTGGTCAAAAATATCCGTGCTCTCATACCCATTTTGTTTTTCTTCCAATAAAAGCAAACAAAATGATGATTTTCTGAATAAGTCTTGGTGCTTGGTTGGCACTTACCATAGCTTTCTTTGATTTGTCCTGGTGTGCCCGATGTTAAAGCCCGACTCGTCCTTGATCCATCATACTAATTCTCCCTCCTTATGAACATAGCATCCTTGGCATACAAGTAAGGACTTCGAAGACAACGTCAAATGCATCAAGTGGAATAATATCAGCCTCTAATACATCTATGTATTGGGTATTTATCCCAAACTGAAACTTACACTTCCTTGTAACTTGTATTTCTATACCCTTCTTCACCCATCCCAGTGGGTATGGATGTGGATGTGCGTAAGTCTCTAGACCAAGTTGTTCTACAACCGCATTAGAAATCAAATTTGACTGAGAACCAGAATCTACTAAAGCGTTTACCTTAGTCTTCTTGATTTGGATTCTGATTTGAAATAGCTTACTCATCTCTTCTTCTTCTGCTGCCCCATACATGTTAGTGGCCATGCATCCTAGCCTCTCATCTACATCCGAATCATCCTCAATCTCCATGTCTTTTTCTATCTTTCACAATGGCCATGGATTTCTTGGAATCCTTGGTTCGATGCTTTGGGTGCAATTCCGGATGCAACTTCTAACATGTGGCATCAGTATGTCCATTTACATCACAATTCTTACAGAAATTCTTAGGATCTTTACAAGTATGCAAAGTAGTAGTGGTACCTTTCCATTTACCTCTGCTACTTGTCTTCCCTTGTTCTTTGTCCTACTGTTTTGTTGACTCGTCTCCCTTTGGTTTTATTTCTCCTTACTTCTTCTCATCATCAATGTAGTATGCTTGTACACAAGCTTCATTGAGATCATTGGGCTTCATGGAGATTAACTTCCTCCGAAGGTGAGTGTGAAGTCCTCCCAAATACTTGGTTAGAATGTTCTCATCCTCCAAGTCCATATTAAGCAACGTGGCTTGTCTCGAAATTCCGTAGCATAGTGTAGTCTTATACGCTTTGACCGTTTACCTGTCTAAAGTACTTGCCACTTAATCATCATGTCGGTCTTATGGCGATAGGATAGAAGTTAGCTCTAATAAATTCATTAAAACCTTTGTAAGTATTGAAAATAGGACGTTTCTTCTTCTCACAAGTGGCTAGATGGGTTTCCCACCAAACCAAAGCATGACCTTCCATTTTGAGACGTGCAAAGGTGACCCTTTGTGCCTCAATTACATTATGTACACTAAAGTAGACTTCCAACTTTTTTAGCCATTTATCCAGTAATTTTGCATCTACTTGTCCTTCAAAATTCTTTATTTCCACTTTCATTTCCACTTTAAAAGGTGTATGTGTAGATTTTACCTTCTCGCGTACAATTGGCGTCTCTTCATGCTCTTCCCATTCTTCCTCTTCGTGGCTCTTTCCGATACCAAATTTTTCAGCTAGTGCTCGAACCACTGAGTCCATGGAATCTTTCTTAATCAAAGCCATCTTTTGAGCAATTTTGACTTGTTTTGAGCAAGTTCTTGAAAATCGATTCCGGAGTTCATGAGGTGCAAAATCTGAAATTGTAAAAACTACAATTTTTAGGCCAAATTTCATGAAAAATCCTTCAAATCTTGTGGAATGACCTCTTGGTCCCCACTTCGTCAAAGTGATGGTGAATCATAGCACACACAGGACTCTGCAACTCGATGGGTTGAGACTCTCAGTGCGATTGCATAACATGGAGCTTTTCCCAAGTGTGGGACCTTGCGAAATCGGAAAAGCTCTCCGGATGAATGGTTCCTATTCCTCTGTTCAGATGCACACGTAAAAAATGTAGAGGGTTTACTCAAAACCTAACCTAACTTGCCAAGGAGACAGGGTAGAGATGCATAAAAATAAAACCCTAAACTACAAAGGTGATGCACCGAGGAATGAAGAACAACGTCTTTTGCCAATAAACACAAGCCATTAAAATGCAATGCAAGATCATGCACTGAGATAACCAAATTTGCGGTGAAAGATCGGAAGGATGCAAATGAACAGGAAGAGAGGCTTGAGAATCATCCATGACATGCATTAATTTGCTCCAAAGATTGATACAACACAACCGCAAAATGCCAAGAGGCAAAGTTGCATTCTTTTTAAAATGGGAGGTTTGATCTCCACAAGTTCACTGCGCCGAAAGAGAAGAAGGGAGGGGCAAAACAAGAATGTCCAACCTTTAGAAAGAAACCCTCCTTACAATTTATAGGAGGAAAAAGAGAGGGAGAAGAGAGAAATTGAAATCGCCCCAACCACCTCCAAACCGCACCTAACTCAACTCATCATGGCAGAGGTGAGATCCCCAACAACTCAAAGTGTGGCGAACTATATTTTTGCATTTTTAAGAACTTTTTCCCACCTAATTAAAGATATCCAAATCGTAGTTGGGCAGAGGACCTTGCAAGCTTTCCAAAAGTCCAACCTTGCATGGCGAGTGGAAAGAGTTATGGCGATCTCGAACATTTCTGCGTTAGGGTCTTCTCGCTGTCGGGTTTGGGGGGTTCTCCTCTCGCATTTGCATTGGGTTTGGAGGATGCCTCGACATGTGTTTGATGCTTATGTTTTCTCGAATCCCGCATCCAAGATTTCCAAGATTTCCTTTGTTTCGGGGTCGAAAAATGGGCATGCGTGTGCATCGGGTTTGGAAGGTGCCTCGACATGTGTTTGATCTATGTTTTCCCGAAACCGCTTCCCGCTTGATATTTCCAAGATTTTCCTTTGTTTTCCTTCTTGAAAATGGACCGCATGTGCATCGGGTTAATGAAGGTGGCTCGACATGTTTTCATCCCATGCTTTCCCGACATTTTCCCGACTCCAAGACCCGATTTACTAGGAAGTGTTTTGTGTTTACGGAACTCTCAAGCATCGGGACATCCCCGCGATCTGCATGCTTCATGTCTCATGTTTCCGAAACCCAAATTTACTTTATGTCGGGTTTTTGAACCTCCCGACATATTTTCCTTGTGTCAGATTTTGGAACCCCTCGACATATTTTCCTTTTGTTTATCTATACCCTTAAATATATACAACAATTTGGCGACTCAACGGGATTACTCGCCTGCTAGGTAGAAGATTTTGGCCTTTTAGCAATCCATGGGCATGGAGTCATAAGCAATAACCTAAAACCAACTTGATATCGATCCCAAGCCCGATACCGCAACTCCTTCTCCGAGAGCACGCTAAAGCGTAGAAATCCAACCTATGAGCAACAAAATTTGCAAAGCACTTAGGAAATCGAAACCTAACTACAACAAGACAATGTGCACATGCACTTAGAGGAATTGAAATCTAGGCTAATATTTACAAGGGTAAATCTTTTTCTTTTCATAGAATGTTTAAGATAGATTCCGTTGACGGAATCGGGGGAGTTCTTCTAATCAATGTAGACAATTGGAAGGCATTGCTATTCTTACATTCCATGACCATGTAGGGGCCACTCCAAATGGCATCAAACTTGGAATGCCTTCCTGGTTTTGCTCGATTTGCATCCCATTTCGAACTAGGTCCCCTTCCCGGAAGGTCCTTGCTCTTGCTTTCTTATCAAACCATCTTGTTTTTTACTAAGGCCCGATCTTTCTCAATTGTTTGAATTGCATGTTCTCTAATTTCTTCCAATTCCATCAACTCGCATACCGGCCTCCATTGGTTCGAACTCAGCCAACTCAATTGCTTCATGAACTCCAATGCAGTAGCTTCTAATGATATAGGCAATCCCGCTCTCCTTCCCATAGACCAACTTGTAGGGAGAATTACTGTAGATCTCTTTGGCGTTATCATGTCAGCCCCATAATGCTGATTTTAGCTTGGTATGCCATGTCCTTTGGTTTTCATCCAAAGTCCTTCCGATGATCCTTAGCAAATTTTGTTCGTGGACTCTGCTCATCGTCCATTACCCTCGTGGGTAATAATTTGAAGAGGAGCTCAAATAGATTCCATTCTGACATGCCCATTCTGTAATCTTGGAACCTATAAATGCCAATGCATTGTCTGATATGATAGTGGCTGGCACACCGAACCTGGTCACTATTCCTTCATAAAATTCTAGTATATTAGACTCGTTTGCCTCTTTGAGCGCTACTGCTTCAGTCCACTTGGTGAAATAGTCCGTTGCCGTGAGAATCCACTTGTGGCCTTGGCTTGAGTTTGGATTGATGACCCGATGAAATCCAATCCCCATTGCATAAATGGTTGGTCAACCAAGATTGGGTGCAATGGAAGCACTGCTAGTCTTTCTTTGCCTGTGAAGAGTGCACATTTCTTACACTTTCTTATCCATGTATAGCAGTCATTGAACATCGTGGGCCAATAATACCCTGCCTTCATTATCTTGAGAGTTGTTACTCGTGGGGCGAAATGTCCTCCAGAATCTCCATCGTGAAAATCTCGTAACACCCTCTCAATTTGACCTGTCCCAATGCACCTCAATAGAACTCCATTGATGTCTTTCTTGAACAAAACACCATCAACAAGCACATATGGAATAGCTTGTAATCTAAAGTATCTCCTCTTTGCTTTGCTCATTTCTGGAGGGCATAGTCTGTTTTGTAGGAAGTGTATCATACTGAGTCCAACAAGGAGTAGGCACATCATCATTTTCTTGTTTTTACCATCTCAAGCATTTCAGGCGCGCTTTCTCTTTTTCATCACCTCGCTTCAACTTGTTGACTCAAGGCTAGTTGTTCACATAGTCCCTTTCCACGTACTAGTTTTGTGACCTTGATCTCGATGTCATATTCCATGACACGAGTTATCCATCCTGCATGTTTCTCATTTAGATCCTTGTTTAGAAGGAAGTCCTTGACTCCCGCATGAGAGACTAATAATTGGATCTTGTTGTTTGAGACTAGGTGCTTGAATTTCTTTAAGCTCCTGATCACTGTAAGGACATGCTTTTCAATGAAAGAGTACCTAGTTTCGTATTCCTCCAAGCCTTGACTAAAGAAAGAAACTGGTTGTTCTAATCCTTCTTTGTTTTGTTGTACCAGGATTGCAGAAATCGTGTCCCCACCACCAAAGGCATATAGCATGAAATCCTTGGAGAATTCTGGATTGACGAGAGTTGGAGCTTGAGATATAGCCTCTTTTATTGCCTCAAAACTTGCCTTACCTTCAGATGTCCACTTAAATGCCATGCTCTTCTTTAACATCAGCGTTATTGGCTTCACAAGAGCGGAAAAATTTGGAACAAATCTGCGGACAAAATTGATCCTTCCTAAGAAGCTTTGAAGAGCCTTCTTGTGACTTGGCAATGGCAATGCTGAATTGCTTCAACTCTTTTCTGCGTCAATCGTCAACCCCTCCTTTCAAAACAATATGGCCTAGAAGTTTCCCTCGTGAGCCAAGAATATGCATTTTTGGGATTCAATGATACCCCAAACTTCTACACCTCTGAAATACTTGCCTCAAATGACAGAGGTGATCCGCTGCATTTTTTGAGAATACAGTGATGTCGTCAAGATATATTAGAACTATTTTATTGATCAACCCCTTAAATGCCATATCCATTGCCCTTTGGAAGGTGGCTCAAAGATTTGATAGCCCAAATGGCATCTTCTTGTAGGCATAGGTCCCCCATTTGGTGGTGAAAGTCGTCTTGAATTGGTCATCTTCTTTCACCATCACTCGATTATATCCCGAGTAGCCATCAGAGAGAGAATCTCTCTCGAACCGGATACTACTTGCAATATTTGTTCCATTGAAGGAAGCGGGTAATGATCTTGAGAGATGCCTTATTGAGGTCTCGGAAGTCCACACATAACCTGATTTCTCCACTCTTCTTCCCGAGAACCAAGTTTGCAACCCAACTTGAGTGCTTGATCGGGAATATAATGCTTTCCTCTATTAGCTTGTTTAGCTCTTTCTTCATTAGAGGCTCAATGTGAGGGTTAACTGGTCTCTGCTTCTACCTGATGGGCTTAGCATCTGGATCCAATTCTATGGTATGTTGTGCCAACTTCGGATTGAATCCTCTTAAGTCTTCATAGCTCCAAGCGAAGACATCTGGAAATTCTTGGCAAAGCTGTGTGAAATCTGATTTCTCCTACTCAGTGGCCACTTTACCAATTTGAAGTGTTTTGCCTTCCCCAACCAGAATTGGCCCCGAATCTTCTCTCTTGACCTGTATGTTAGCCTTTTCCTTACGAAACTGGTCGTTAGGGTTGAAGATAGACTCCAACGTTACTAAACCCTTAGGAAGCTTGTTTGTCCGCAGCTGCACTACTTGATCCCCATACTGCTGCTCTAGCCTATCCTAATTTCTAGCTGAGAATTCAGCTTCTTCTTGTAAGAAATTGATGATCTGTTGATCGTTCTCAAACACCTGCCAGCTTGTGTTATTATCTAGAATCATTGGCCTCACAATCACATGGATATGTGGATGTGTTTTTTTCTTCTAATGTTTTCGACCACATCAAACGTTGCTCCAACCGCTGCCGAGCCTATCTCATGACTTCATTTTTCTTCCTGGGTATGGACATGATGTTGAAAGCTTTGAAATCCTCAATGAGGTCCCATACCCTGTTCTTGTAGCTCTTCAGCAGGTCATTCTTTGTAGCATGTTGTCCCCTAACTTGGTTGACGATTAGCTCGCTATCCCGAACACCGCAAGTTCTTTATGCCCTTTTTCCTGGCCCAATGAAGTCCATGAATCAAGGCCTCATATTCAGCCGTGTTGTTTGAACAGGAAAACTAGAAACGAAAAGCTGAATAATATTTGATGTCTTGTGGTGAAATCAACATTGCACCACCTCCAGTTGTCTACTCCTTGAACCATCAAAAAATAATTTCCAAACTTTGTTTTCATCCTTTTGTTCAGGATGAATGATGTCAGGAATGGGTGAATTTTCTTCGTGTACACAATACATGCCCAATTCAGATTCTTCAATTTCCTTATATGGGTCAAATTCATGACTCTTGTTTGCCCATTCATCCAAAGTTAAATTAGGAATTCCCTTGACCTTAGTACCTGCTTCTAGATCACTTGAACACTCCTCCTGATCAAAAGCCGAGCAATTTGCATTGATAGGACTTGGTACATGAGGCTCAATATGGAAATTGGCAATTGGTTCTCCGACTGATTTGTTGCTTTGGCCCCATACCTTGTCCGAAAATCATGTGTGACCAATCTGCAGATAAATATCCACCGATTTTTGCAGTGAAGTCCTTGATAAACACAACGCAAAGAGTGGCGGATGGTCAATTACTGCACACATCTTGTAGAACTATAACATTAGGACAGAATGTAAGGTTAGGCTTAAACCTTTGATGACCCCAACCTGCTCCTACTACTGCTCCATCTACCGCACTACTCCTTTCAACACTGGTTCATCACTACTTGACCCATTTGATCCGTTATTTGCTTTGGCATCACTAAACTACTTGCCCCCGAATCTATCATGTAATTGTGTACCAAGTGGTTCCCAACAATCAATGACACATAGAATGGTGGAGGCTTCAAATTTTTCTTGTCTGCCCCCATCATGTTGCACCGCATTAGTGAGAACTTTCTCATGTCCCCCGGTTTGATACATTTGTGGGCATCAATTAGCCATCGCACTGCAATAAATCTCGTCGCCACTCGGGATCGCAAGTGATTCCCACATGGAAATGTTCACATGTGTCTTCTTCATTTGATCAATGATGTTGAAAGGGGATGAATTGTCCTTTTGTTGTTCCTTACTTGGTGCAAACTTTTCTCGGAGCTTGAACAGTGCATGTGTTGCTTCTACAACAGTACCTTAGGCTGATTTTGCACATTTGGGGTTGTGTTTGGTCTCATCGCCCCTTGTTGTGTAAGAGTGGGTTGAGAAACAACTGGATTAGACGGTTGTCCTCTTCTATGCTTCTCTTCTTCGACCGTGTGTTGCAGCCACACCTTGAAAACTTGTTGTTCAAGTTAACTCCACGAAGTCTTCTATTTGCCAATCGCCAATGTGGTTTTCGTTGAGGTCCCTCTTGTTGCATTTCTTGTTCTTGATTCTCTTCCTAGCTTGGTTCTTGAGGAACACCAATGGTTTGCACCATCAAGGCCCGATAGTGCACCATTGAAACACACCGATTGATTGTGGGGTAGATTGCAAGGGTAACACCAGTCGTACTCCTGTGCCATGTTATTTTGTATTGGAACCAAGGCTCTTGAGGGCGTCATTGCATTTGGATCATATGGTCGAAATGGCCTGGCAGCTTGAGGTTGTCCTTGGTTTTGGTTTTGATTTGTAGCCTGAGCTGGTGGTCTATTTTGTTGGTATGAGGGCCTAGCTTGTCTGCACCGTGCTGAGGCGTCATGGTCTAGCACTTTGAGCTTCTTTGTCTTTTGATAGTCACTAGCTCATTTCCAAGGTTCTCGTAGTTGTTTCATAACCTCCTACAATTCCTTTCAAGTATTTGAAGAAGTCGATGCCTCATTATTGCTTTGATTTCTCAGAGTTGGAATGGGATTCAACTCGTGCTTCGAGTTGTAGGATTTCCCATATCTGGATAAAGAGGCATTGGTGGTTTGGTGCAAGCTTGCCTACTTGAATCAGTATTTTCTGCTTCTTTATCGTTGTGTCATAGCCCCCAGCAGCGTTGTTCCTCCCATTGATTGGATCATCATGGCTATGTCTAAATTTATAGCCTTTAAGAAATAAAGGAATGCTCCTTCGACGGTTGGTCTAACAATTATTGGAATCTTGTCCCATGTTCATTGGAATCTGAAGTTGAAATCTGTCATTTGTTCATTAGGAGCCCTTTTGATTGTTGTCAGTTGTTCCAATAAAGACAAATTATCCGCCCTCTCCCGAATTGGTTACAAAGAGCTGAACAAAGTTGGTTCCAATTCGTAATAGACCCTACTGCTAGGCTCCTAAACCATTGTAAGGCCTTACCTTTGAAAGATGAAGCCAACAACTTGACTGCAACATCCATTTCATTTATTTCATGGATTGCACATGCATTAGCAATATCCTGGATGTGATCAATAGGAGTAGTATGATTTTCTCCTGTGAAATAGGGTATATTCTTTAGCGCTGCAACTGGAATTTGATTCTGAGCATTTAGGGCAAGTGGACTACTACCCGTGAAATTGACAAAGGGATTCGGTGGTAGATGTGCCATTATGATTGGCCTAAGAACCCTGGTTGATGCGAGAAAAGGCCTACCAGGTGGAGGTGTAGACAAAGTCCTGTTAGGTGGAGATGGTGATCTTTGTGGTCTTCTTCCTCTCCTTCCTCTACCTGGTGAAAGTTGCAAGTGGAAAAATAGCCCCTCTTCTCGAGTATTAGACCTGGTTCGAATTCTTCTCATGTGCCTGGGCAACTTGTGCTGCTACACCGCTGAATTCTATCCCTTCGGAGTCGCCAGATGTGTTAGAGAACGAGCCTCAAAAGACTAGATTTTGCCAAGTTACACACCAAACTTGACAATATTGAAAATGGAATTTAAACTTGAAGGACCCAGAGGATACAGTCTTCAATTTAATTCGGGCCTTGTTGTGCAGCTGCGGATCCCCGAAAAGTACAGGCGGAACTCAGGTCATGCAATGCAACTCACAAAACCCGAATTGCCATGTGTCGGAACTTGGAACATGCTCGACATCCCCCAAAACCCGAAATGACTGTTGTCGGGAATAGGACCATGCAATGCATCCCCCAAAACCCGAAATGACTGTTGGGTCTGCTTTGATGTTCTCGGACCTCGAAAACCCGAAACACTAAAAAGCATGAAATTTTGAAAATCAAAATCTCAAAAACTAAGGATACCCTTTTGAAGATTACCTCGATCTACCAACCTGGTGAAATTTTGACTTGTTTTGAGCAAGTTAAGCCCTTGAAAACTGATTTCGGAGTTCAGCCTGGGAGGTGCAAAATCCGAAATTGTAAAAACTACAATTTTTTAGGCCAAATTTCATGAAAACTCCTTCAAATCTTGTGGAATGACCTCTTGGTCCCACAAGTCAGCGTGCCAAAATTGTTGATGGCAAATCACAAGCACTCACAGGACTCTGCAACTTGATGGGTTGAGACTCTCAGTGCGATTACATAACATGGAGCTTTTCCCAAGTGTGGGACCTTGCGAAATCGGAAAAGCTCTCCGGATGAAGGCCGGTTCCTATTCCTCTGTTCAGATGCACACGTAAAAATGCAGAGGGTTTACTCAAAAACCTAATCTAACTTGCCAAGGAGACAAGGTAGAGATGCATAAAAATAAAACCCTAAACTACAAAGGTGATGCACCGAGGAATGAAGAACAATTGTCTTGCCAATAAACACAAGCCACTAAAATGCAATGCAAGATCATGCACATGTATAACCAAATTTGCGGTGAAAGATCGGAAGGATGCAAATGAACACAGAGAGGCTTGAGAATCATCCATGGACATGCATTAATTTGCTCCAAAGATTGATACAACATACTTATTGCAAAATGCCAAGAGGCAAAGTTGCATTACAGCTTTTTAAAATGGGAGGTTTGATCTCCACAAGTTCACCTCCCAAAGAGAAGAAGGGAGGTACAAAACAAGAATGTCCAACCTTTAGAAAGAAGCCCCTCCTTACAATTTATAGGAGGAAAAGAGAGGGAGAAGAGAGAAATTGAAATCTGCCCCAACCACCTCCAAACCGCACCTAACTCAACTCATCATGGCGGTAGGTGAGATCCCCAACAACTCAAAGTGTGGCGAACTCGTATTTTTGCATTTTTAAGAACTTGTTCCAACCCAATTAAAGATATCTAGTCGTAGTTGGGCAGAGGACCTTGCAAGCTTTCCAAAAAGTCGACCTTGCGTGAATCCGAGCTCCTGTAAAGAGTTATGGTGATCTCGAACATTTCCCACGTCGGGGTCTTCTACCCTGTCGGGTTCGGGGGTTCTCCTCTGCATTTGCATCGAGTTTGGAGGATGCCTCGACATGTGTTTGATGCTTATGTTTTCCCGAAACCCACATATTTTTTGATATTTCCAAGATTTCCTTTGTTTGGGTCGAAAAATGGACATGCGTGTGCATCGGGTTTGGAAGGTGCCTCGACATGTGTTTGATGCTTGTGTTTTCCCGAAACCACTCCGCCAAGAGTATTTCCAAGATTTTCCTTTGTTTCGGGGTCAGAAAATGGACCTGCATGTGCATCGGGTTTGGAAGGTGGCTCGACATGTTTTCGCCCCATGCTTTCCCGACTTGTTTTCCCGACTCCAAGACCCGATTTGCCTAGGAAGTGTTTTGGGTTTACGGAACTCTCAAGCATCAAGGGACATCCTCGCGATCTGCATGCTTCATGTCTCATGTTTCTCGAAACCCGAAACACGAATTTCCTTTATGTCGGGTTTTGAACCTCCCCGACATATTTTCCTTGTGTCAGATTTTGGAACCCCTCCGACATATTTTCCTTTTATTTATCTATATTTACCCAGGGGTAAATATATACAACAGATTAATGCATTTTGACGCTCTTTAATTTTTCAATATTAGAAATTAAGTGTGGTATTGTTTCAATGAATTTCAAGCTATGTATTTTATGTTTTTGCGATTAAATAATAAGATAGATAAATATTTTAATAATGTTTATGAAATTTTACGTATTTTAATATTTTGATAATGTTTAGGATATCAAAATAATTTGAGACCCTAGAGATCAAAATCATAAACAATGAGGAGTGAGAAATTGGGGAAAAGGGAAAAAAGTGCACTTAAGCTATACCTTGAATTATTGTTATTCTTTTTCTTATGAAAATTCATACTTTTTAAATTTGAATTTTAATCACAAGTTTTCCACTTTTCAAGATATTACTCTTCTTTGAATATCATAGATATAGGAATCTCTAATAGATTGTTGGATAGCTAGCTTAAATATTGTCATATTTGAAGCATTCATTGATACAATGTCACTTCATCTCTACCATACTCAATGCATAGAAAATAAATTATTCCCACTTTTCTTTCGGGATCTTCCACCTACTTGTTTGACATCTAAGATGATGCCCTCTTCTTCGTCGATAGGATATGAGTCTCGTTGTTTTCTATTTTTATTTTTTCCCCTTTGTAAAGTTTTTTATTATGTTCTAATGCAGGGTAAAACTCAGTCATCTATTTCTCTTGAATTTATTTTTCACATGTTTGGTTTTACAAAAATCTTAATTTTTAACTCTTGATTGGTGATTGTGGATTTATGTATGTCAACAAAAATCCTTGGCCCCCCTATCTATCCAAATCCATATTGAGCACAAAATTTGGATTTGTGGCCTTCCTTTCCATTCTTGATCACACTATTTATTGTTTTTCTTTATCCATGTCTTTTCTTGTTTATAACCTTTCATTATTGTCATTGCCACCTATCCTCCACACTTTGTATTTTCTCTTTAGTTTAGGGTTACATTGATAGTCATATTGATGAGTAATTATTTTATTCAAAAACATGGTGTTTAGAGTCCATGTTACTTTGGAAAAAGTATTTGAAAATGATTGTTAAGATTTTGTCTCTATAGTCACTAAATCATGTACTTACTATGTACATCTAGCCTCTAAATACTTCATTTATATGCATGATTCCTAAGCAAGAGAATTACTCATTAACACCCCTTTACTTTGCTTTGACATTGTTTTTATACTTTTATCTTTATTACTTGTTGTTTTTGATTGACAACTTATAGTTTTGCATACTAGCCGACATCCTACTCAACTTTGATTTCATTATCTGACCTTTTGACCACTTTGTACAAGACTTCCATTAGGGACAGGAGTGCTCGGGTGCTACTGTCTTCTCTCGGGAACCTTTGTCCTCTTTACCTCTTTTTATGATCTTTCGAATGTTACTTCTTTATTGTATTCTTTTATCACTCTTAGTCATCCTTTTAATTGTTAATGAAAAAAATTAAGCAAAGGAATCGTGTGTGTGTGTGTGTGTGTGTGTTATTTAACCTCATTAAGGGGAAAGCATTCAAGAGGCATATACATCTACAAGGAGCTAATATTTTCTATCTACTACATCAAGGACTACATACTTCACTATATATGAGGGTTTATTTTGAATTCCATACTACACACATTTGCATTGGTACAAAGTAGTCAGTATCTTGCTATTTTTTGTGCATTGGAACTAGGTCATCATAGCTCAAGGGACATTATTTCAATCGCACACACGCTAGAACCACATGGAGTCTGAAATGTAGTTAAATGCTCAATGATAATCATATTGGGGTGACCAGCAAGGTCATTTCAACTCGAGAATATGCATATTTTTATTCATTTAATGTGCGCTTGAGTATTATGCATGTAGCTAGGGTTTATTTTTGTATATACAAGTAAATTTAGAAAAAGGTACAACGAACTTGACATGACCTACAACAAGAAAAAAATGAAAAGAAAGAACTAGATCTTGAGCTATTCTGAGACACTGAGTGCCCATATCGAGACACTCTTATTTGGGATCCTTGCCTCATTCTAGGTGGTTCTTCTTGTCATTTTTCATATAATAGTTTCAAACATAGAGCTTGCATAACCTAGAATCTCCCTTCCAGATCAATCTCTAGTCTAAAATTGTTCAGGACTTATATATACAAGTTGAGTCATCCTATAAAGTTTATCTACCACTCTCACTTATATTTCCTTTGCTTGATCTTTCTTATTTAATGTTTTATCTATCTCGTTTAACAACATCCTTACATCAGATTTAATATTAGTAAATCATTTGGTGAACTCGTTCCTTACATGCCCATTATCGAATATTTCATGTCTTCCCATGCCTTTGATTCCAATGCTTCCCCATTCTATACCCAAGTTCAACTTTGTAATCTCCTTATTAAGCATGTCCTAATTGATCCTGGATCTGGTCTTAATGTATGCAATCTTTCCTTTCTCCATCAAATAGGAATTTTTATTACTCATCTCAATCCATCTACTCTTTGTATCCATGGCTTTGATAATACACCTAAGCAAGTATTGGGTACAATCTCTCTTCCCCTTACTATGGGATCTTGCACTCTTGATGTTCTATGTCACATTATGCCTCATGATGTTCCTTATACTATCCTTCTAGGCCATCCTTGGTTACATACTATGCATACACTTCTTTCTACCCATGTCATAACACACAATGCCTTTCGCACCTTCTTTCATGGATACTTCTATAGTAGATTCCACACCTCATGTTGCTACTCCTTGTGATATTCCTCTCATACATGATGCTCATGAAATTACCTACATTATACATCCTTCTCCTCTTAGGATGCACCCTAGTGCTACTAATTTACACGATCAATTTTCTATTGGCACCATGATACTCCTCTCATTATATCTCACTCTTGATGCACTTCTATTGATCATATGCTTAGTGCTTCCAATGTTACATCTCTATCTCGCACCTTCATCTCCATGAGTTAGAGCATTGTACGTGATTTTACAATGATTCCTAGTGCTATCACTTTCCAATATCCTATGCATGATTCATTTACTAAGGCTACACCTTATTTTTTTACATTCATGGGGGTCATTGTATGCCCCTCTTTCTATATTTTTCTCTATGATCATATGGGCTAGTTCATACTAATTTATTACTTCGAATCTTCCCAAATTGCACCTCACTGCTTACCATTGTTGTTGTTGTGCCTCCTAGCATTACATATGTTACACATATTTTGACTCACATCTTGATCCTTATGTTTGCACTTACTCCTTCCACTATTTCCAACAAGCCCAAAGTTACATCTATTCTATTTTATCCTAATGGACACACTCTTATTGCTTATACACTTCCTACTCATGTCATTGGGATCTTAGACTCTATAGGGTTTTCCCCTTCGTGTTTCCATAATTCTCTGGTAGCTCTTTTGCTCCACAATGTTACATCTATTATAGTTTCTCTACATCCATGAATCCACATCCTATGGTATACGGAGCATTTTCTCCCGTGTAGCACCTTTTACACATCCATCTCAATTTCCTCGCACACATGAATCTACTACTACTCATAGACCTTGTCTGCATATGCAAATCCCATTGCCCACCTCATGGGGACAGCTCTTCACATTAGTCACTTACTTTACATACTCCGTCTAGACATGTTTTGCGCTCTATTTCTCCACATGGTCAATCTACACTTATCTCATATACTTGGACTAATGCACTCTCCCATGACTATTGAGCCCTAGATCATGTACACATGCGTATTTATTTTACATCGGTTGATCATGGGCCCTTGCCCACTACTCTCATTACATAGATCATTTTGGCATTCACATTTAGGTGCATTTTAATTTCCCCACACCACTCGATGACACACTCTTGTTCTTGGATCATACTTGATTGTTAAGGACATTCCTACATGAACCTCATTTTGCACACACTCAATGGGCATCCTTATTCCTCCCTTCTAGTTGTTCTCTTTCACATATTAAACAATCCAAAAACATGTTTGCTTAGATATTGATTGGATACACTCTTGCTTCCTTATACTACTATATGTTACACATTTGCTTATCATGTTACTATGGTTCCTAGTATGTTTTATCACTTTGCATACACACATGCATGGTCACATGGAATCTTGAGGTGAATGTAAGTCACTTATAGGTTATTACATGATGTATGATGCTTAGCCATGTTCGTTACTATTCCCACTAAGGCTCTTGGGGCATCTACATTTTTTCACTTACTATCGGTTTTATCATTACAAACATTGCACATTTTTCATTCCTATATTCAAATATTACATTGTGGCATACTATTTACCTTTCCTAACATGCTAACGGGTGCTTCATGTGTAACATTTTCCTTGCATGACTCCTTCCAATCATGGTTGTCTAATTTGTTTATACTTTGTTTGTCATTGTTTGTGGGTTATGCCCTATGTTTTCTTGTTACCTTATTTGCACAAGCCTTGATACCGAGTGGTGTCCATGTATGCAAATAGCTACTTGTTGAGTCCTTGTTTGATGTTTTCCTATATGCTTTTCCTAGTTATTACTATTTCAGTTTGCATTACTTGTTTGTTACTAACACTTGTATGCTAGCATTTCCCCCTTTTTTGCTTAAGTCATCATGCCTACTATGTTTAATCCCTATTCCCGCTCTACAAGATTCCTATATCATATGTGCACATTAGTTTCAACCTTCCTCATTTGGGCTTAGTTCACATTTTTTCATCTCACATACCTCAAACGAAGGGGAAAAACATTGGGTGAAAACCTTTTCACCCTCCAAGTAGTTACATAAAGTAATTATAGAAACACAAATAACATGGGTAGAACAAAAATCATTCATAAAACAAGGCCAGAAACAAACTTGGCCAAAATTCACAACCTCAATAGAAACACCTATAATAGACAGAAACACTTGAGAACTAGTGTCCCATATGGGTGCTCCTGTCTCCGGGGAAAAATCATTACAAAACATTTTCAAGAGTAGTTACACATCCACAATTTTCTCCAGCTTCAATAGTTACATGACCATTTCATATTGTAATCAATCACTAATAGAAATTAACTACTAACTCGGAAACCAAAACTGGAACTAAAACATGAACCAAATAAGGGAATGATACTTAGGGCATATGCAAGACAATGATATGTCTAAAGCAATGTGTCACCCGAGGCAAGTTGCAAATTAGTTTTGTGATCATTTGCAGCGGCACTTAGCCATAGGGAAACGTTAACAATTGGAGGGAAAAACATACCCCTCTCCCAATACAACTTCCCTTGGTAGTGATAGGATGCCTAAATCTAAAGTTTAGCATCGGGACACTCAAATCCCTATTTTAGAAACATGACACCCAAATGCTTCGTGTTATTCCAACTAGTTCCTAAACATCGATTCTACAAGAAAGAACAAATTTATATCCCTTTCTCTTTCAATACTCTAGGTGTACTCTAACCCCTTGGTTTAGATTTTCCAATACACATTTCCATTTTTACATATTTTCCAAGTTAAAGTTCAATTGCATTTACCTAGAGTATTGACTACACTTGTTTTCTTTTGTAGGTCCTATCCTATCCCAACAAAGGAAAAGCACACCAATAACCATGAAGCAAATCTCAAGCACACTCTAAAAAAATGACATTCTAAGGAACTACACACACACATCATTATCACTCCACACATGCAAAGGTCACCCATAGGATATTTATCCTTCACTCTCCTTAGAATTTCATGGTACACATCTTGCACTATTCCATGCAGCATGTTATTGGGTACAATCTTCATTCGATATGCCTAAGGTACGCTTTTCTTTTGTACTTCATACTATCAAATCCTTATTCAATAGGATAAAGTGGGGGCAAATGTAGTCACTAAATCACACACTTACTATGTACATCTAGCCTCTAAATACTTCATTTATATGCATTATTCCTAAGTAAGAGAATTACTCATTAACACCCCTTTACTTTTCTTTGACATTGCTTTTATCCTTTTCATCTTTATTGCTTGTTATTTTTATTGACAACTTATGATTTTGTATACCAACCGACATCCTACTCAGCTCTGATTTCACTATCTGACTTTTTGAGCACCTTGTATATGATTGCCCATTAAGGACATGAGCACTGAGCACTATTGTCCCCTCTAGGTACCTTTGTCCTCTTTACTTATTTTTTTATCTTTCGACTATTACTTCTTTCTTGTCTTCTTTTATCACTCTTGGTCGGCGTTTTACTTGTTAATGACATAGTTTAAGCAAAAGAATTACATGCACGCACACACGTCTTATTTAACCTTATTAAGGGGAAAACATTTAATATGAATATACATCTACAAGAGCTAATATTTTCTATCTAGTACTTCAAGGACTCATACTTCATTGTATATGAGGGTTTATTTTGAATTCCATACACACACATTTATATTAGGATAAAGTAGTTGTAGACCATTATTCTTTGTGTGACTAACACTAGGCGTCTTAGCTCAAGGGACACTATTTCAATCAAACACACTAGAATTACACAAAATCTGAAATGTAGTGTAGCGCTTGGTGATAATCACATTGGGGTGACTGTCGAGGTCATTTTGACTTAAGCATATGCATATTTTTATTCACCTAATGTGTGCTTGAGTATTGTGTAGGTAGTTAGGGTTTCTTTTGTCAGAGGTAAAAGTGCAATGAGAAAAATGTGCAATGAACCTAACACGACCTACATCGAGAAAAAGTGACAAAAAAACTAAATCCCGAGCTATTTCGCAAAAACTAGTGCCCAAATCAGACACTAGTGCCTGGGCAACCCTATCCCATTCCAGGCAATCCAATCCTATTAGTTTCCATATCATAGTTTAAGACACAAAGCTTCAGACAAACCATAATCTCCCCTTCTAGACTAGTCTCTAGTCCATAATTGATTTAGACCTACATATACAATCTAAGTCATCGTACAAACTCTATCTCACACTCTCACTTGTATTTCCTTTGGTTTATCTTGATTATTTACTATTTTATCTATTTGATCAGCAATGGCCTTACATTATACTTAATTTTATTAAACTAGTCTCATCGGGGAACATTAAGGCTTCAAGCTCAATTTTTATTATGATGTAAATTGCAAAGCATGTGTGTAATTGTTGAAAGTGTGTATGAAGTAGAAAAGACAAAAAGAGAAGATATAAAGTTTTTAGTGCATGAGTAAAGGAAAGGAAACAATTAAAAGACAAGTAGACATATGGAATTAGGGGCTATAAAATATCAAGCTCGTTTTTGTCTAATGTTGTAAAATTGTAAAGCATGTGTGTACTTGTTGAAAGCGTGTATAGTAGAGAGAAGACCAAAAGAGAAGATATAAAATATTTAAAGAATAAGTAAAGGAAACAATTAGAATACCAATAGACATATGAAATTGTTTAAAGGATGAAAGAAATTGAGTACCAATGGTTGGTTCTAACATGTGGAGGTTTCTCAATTAATAAAAGAATAGTTTACAAAATTCTCTTCTCTAGCTAGAAAATTTTCTTTTGTTTCAAACTTTTTAATTGCTTATGGAATGAGTTATAAGTTGTTGGTAGTATTAATTCTTGTGCATAATTGGAATTTTATCTTATAATCTTGTTAGTAAGATTCTCAAGCCTCTTTGGTGCCTTATGGAATAATCCAAGGACCGAGATAGTAACCATGGTTCATTTGTTGACTTTGAACATGTTAAAAGGACTTGGACAAAGAGATGTTGATAGATGACTTGAGGAGAAGAACTATCTTGTGGAAGAAAAAGCAATTGAGATGAGAATCCTTGTGAGGAAAAAATAGAAGAACGCATATATGGGGACATCTATGAAATCGTTCTAGGTGTTTTTTTATCTATTAGTTACATGGATTTTAAATTTAGAATAATATTATAAACAATTTAAATAGAACAAAAATAGAAAATAGTCCTATGAAATATACTTATACTTGGAAGTGATGAAAGATGAGGTGCAATAAAGGAAGAGTGGTAGGATATGTGAGATACATCACAAATAGGGTGTTCATTACTATCTACTCCACACTTGGATGCTTTCTTGCATAAAAATATGTTAAAGGATTGTTAATACACTTCTTCCACCTCCTTCCACACAATGTTCCAACACCAAAACCAAGGTGAAATGAAAAATCCTAAACCCCCGCATTTTGGAAGATTGAAACATGTAACTTCTTATTTTATTATATATTTGTGAATATTTTTTGTAACATGACTCGAAGATGTTGATCATATGGTTGGACTATACTAGACACGAGTAGACATGTTAGATTAACATAATTTAAGAGGTATATATGGAGAGGGAGAGGCATTGAAATGTTTATCATGCGGTGCAATAGGTAGAATTTAGTGTAGCTAGGATTAATTATGCATCAATGTAGAGGCATGGATGCTAATTAAATAACATGTTGGGTTTTTTAGTTGTACCTTAAATGAAATTACACGTAAAAAAATTCCCATTACAAAAACATCAGAGAAGAGAACCCCATTAAACACAACATAACGATTCTTAAAATTTAGTTAGCACTAATATATAGTTCTAGAAAACAATTTATGATGTGTAGACACAAAATCATGCACTTGGGTACATTTCTAGGTCCTAAAAGAATACTAACATTTATATGATTCCTAAGCAAGAAAACTAGTGGTTGATAACTATCTTTGGCCTCTTTTCTTTGTCTCTTATTTTCTATTTGGTCTTGCACACCCTACAACCCAATCAAAACTTTACTTATTTATCTTTCATGGCTTCAAACACCAACACCCATCTAGGACAACAACACCCAGTGCTCATGTTCCTTCAAGGCGCCCGACCCTTTCTCACCTTACTCACTCTTTTTGGGTCTCTTTTATCTTTTGGGCATCTTTTTCACTTATGGGTCGGACTTCCAGTTATCAATTACGAAATTCAAACAAGGGAATCATATAAATATATAGTTATGTGTTTAAAATAAGGGGCCAAACACTAAGCATTACTATCATCATATAAGCTTGCATTCCAAGGGCACTAAAACACTTCAAAGGAATCCATCTAACATCCATTCAAGGGAAAAGGGGTGCATTCTCCGCATACATAACATAGGAAGGGGAATTTTATTCTATTCCATCCACACATTTGCATCAATGAGAAAATATAGCCTGTTATCAAGTGCATCTTGCACAAGGGCACCCTAGGGCATCATTTTTACACACACACACACACACACACACACACACACACACACGTAACTACATTGATTATGAGATGTAGTGCAAAGCTCATCATAAGTTCACTCTAGGGGGTGACTATTGGGGTTCATCCGAATCCCCATTCTACATTTTCCTTTTAGGTTTGATGTGGTTTGTGGGCTTGTGTAGGTGAATTTTCTCTTTATAGGTTACATGTATCATTGGCAATCTAGAAGTCACTACAGGCGATCCAATCATCGGTGCATAGGTACCCCGTCTCGCACATCTGAAAGACCCCTATCTGACATTATTCTCAAGTTCTAGAATTTCAAGTAACCAGTGATGACCTTGTTTGTAGTATGTTCATTAGTCACACCTACCCAAATCAATTCATGTTCAATGAGGAAATCAGCTAAGCTTTTCTATTTTCCTCTCTTGGTTAGGGTTTTATACTTCGCATGTTATTTTCTTGTGTCATTATTATACTCTATCATTTGTCATATTAGTTACTCTACAATACTATATTTAATTCAAACTTAATTAAATCGGTTGGTGAACCCTACTCATGATCATACACTTGGATATTTATTTTTAATCTTTCATGGCTCCTAAAATTCCTCAAATCTCCTCGCATGACTTGCTTCAAATGCACCCACCTTGAAATTTGTTCTCTAAAAATTCCAAGTCACTATGTACCTCCCGCAATACACCACCTACTCAAGTTAATGCCATCTATAATCATCTCTTGAATGCCCCTAGTGATCGCCCAAAAAACTTGCTATCGGCGTGAGATCACCTAAAAACTTGCTCATCACAAACATTTTAGGACATTTTTCTATCCTTTACACTTTTTACATCAAGTGCACACTTTCCTTTACTACTACTTTTACACACTTCTATATACTTTTGCATACTTTGCTCGATTTTTCATATATAGGACTTTGACTACTATTTCACTCTTCTTTTGCAGGTTCATCCTTAATATGCAACAAGAAACATCCTACAACAATAAACACAAGCACAACAATAGATACAAACAACATATAATGCTTTACCCCTAGGGTCATTTTCCTTTCCTAGTCTCCACGCTTCACTTGTCCACTCGACAAGCTATTCGCCACACGCTCTACATGATCATAAGGTACATAACTCTTATCTACTTTATGCTATTGAGTATTCACTCAACAACATAAATGGGGGAAAATGTAGACACAAAATCATACACTTGGGTATATTTCTAGGTCTAAAAGCATACTAGCATTTATATGATTCTAAGCAAGAAAACTAGTGGTTGACAACTATCTTTGGCCTCTTTTCTTTGTCTCTTGTTTTCTATTTGGTCTTACACACCCTACAACCCGTCGAAACTTTACTTGTTTATCTTTCATGGCTTGAACACCAATGCCCTGGCCTAGGACATCAATGCCCAAGTGCCCTTGTCCCTCGTGGGTGCCCCTGACCCTTTCTCACCTTACTCACTCTTTTTAGGTGTCTTTTATCTTTTGGAATCTTTTTCACTTATGGGTCGGCCTTCCAGTTGTCAATTACAAAATTCAAACAAGGGAATTATATAAATACATAGTTATGCATTTAAAACAAGGGGCTAAGCACTAAGCATTACTAGCATCACCGAGCTTGCATTCCAAAGACATTAAAACACTTTAAAGGCATCCATATAACATATATTCAAGGGACAAGGGCTACATACTCTGCATATACAACATAGTAAGGGGAAGTTTATTCTATTCCATCCACACATTTGCATCATTGAGTAAATCTAGCCAGCTATCAAGCGCATCTTACACAAGGGCATCATTCTTACACACACATACACCAGAACTACATGGAGTCTGAGATATAGTGCAACACTCAGTCGTAAGTTCACTCTTGGGGCAATCGTCGGGGTCATCAAATCCCCATTCTACATTTTTCTTTTTAGGTTTGATGTGGTTTGTGGGATTGTGTAGGTGAGCTTCTCTTTCACAGGCTACAGGTACCTTCAACAATCTAGGAGTGAATACCAGGTGATCAATAGAGAATAATTGTGACACCCTTGCGACACAACAAAAGCCAAATCTAGAGATTTTACGTAGTCAAGGGAGCCCAAATCTAGTCATTAATGCCCAAACGCCCCTATCCTGTTATGGGCGCCCCTGTCCAACCTTATTTGTGAGCTCCAAAATTTACAGAGGTCAAATACAACGTTGCTTACATCTTGTTCAACACTTCTCCCGAATCAAATCACTTCTAGATTGTGCGTATATCAGCTAAGTCTTATTATCTCATCTTCTTGCTTAGGGTTTCAATACTTTACATGGTTGTTTGCTTGTGTCATTACTACATTTTATCATTTATACATCATTTATCATATTAGTTACTCTATAATTAGATTTAATTCAAATTAAATTAAATCATGATGTTGATAGACATTTCCATAGTAGACACAACGTAGTTGCCTTTACCATGTGACAAATAGTGGATTGTAAAGATTAGATGTGGGACATCATTTACACATGGTACATCCCTACCCATCCATTTAAACGTCGATGTCATGAAAACCACTAACATAACCTTCATCCATATGGTGACGATGTTCGTGTTTTACCCTAAAGTTTCATACTAAAGGTTTCACATACCATGGTGAAACATGACATCTATCTTATATCACCCCATTGGCGAGAAGCACCAATTCACATACCTAATAAAATCACGGTGAGTTGATGAAGAAAGCATGCCATAAACTTTATATAGGAACCAATATTTCAAGGAATTGACATGATAACACTTTGGACCGGGAAGGTGCGAGATGAGCGACGAGGCATGGTAAATCAAAACATCTATAATTGCATTAAAGGTGATGGGTGCAAATATGTAATCATGGTCCTTGAGTTGATGAAGAATTTGTTTGTGGTCATGGTTTATAAACTTTTATTGGTTGGTAGGAAACAATATTTCAAGGAATTGACATGATAACACTTTGGACCGGGAAGGTGCAAGATGAGCGACAAGGCATGGTGGGAAAGTACAAAAACATGATGGATTTATATATATATATATATATATATATATATATATATAGCTTATTTCCTTCATGAGGTGGTGAATGAGACTATGTGAAGCCTCAAAGGGTGGGGAAAATGTGTATGTCACGGGAATTGACATGATTCTTCCCCTTACAAAGTGTGGGTCATCGGGTTTGGGCCATGAAGTCTCTTAGCCTCTCCACCATTCACTTTATTCACTATCAACTGGGAATTCTTTCTTTTCAAGTATTTCAACATGGCCTCCCCTTTATTTGTACCTATTGAATCGTGACCATTAGTATTTTTCTTATCTTTTTTGATTTTTATAGCAAAACAAAATTCACAAGGAGAGAGACTTGAACAGTAGATGCTTTGGGATTAAAAATCAAAACCATTGATCGAAATTCAAAGTAGAGGATATTAGTCTAGGAAAAATGGTCATCATCGTGTGCAAACTAATCCACCTCAAAATGATATGGCCTCTAACTATCCATAAAACACAAGGTCTTATATTGCAAAAATAAAATTATTTATGATGGGAGTGTTAAATAACGTTGACTTACTTTTGGAGTTACCGCATGATGTGTTTCCTCGAGGATCATGCATCACACCCCTTTTTTCTTTTAAGTGGTTTGTAACATTATCAAGTGGTCCATATGTGACTTACCAAAAGAAAGAAGAGGATCACTTATGTTACCTCCAATAACCAAAACCAAATTCAAGGTCACCACTAGAGAATTTCTAGATTATCTCCAACATATGCAATATATTATCATTGTTGAAATGAGTTTGATGACCCCAAATTGCTTTCCCTTTTGACATCGACTCAGGAGAGGCTTTCCCCCATCATAAGACAACCCCTTTTGGTAAGAGGTCGATTATTCTTGATGGTGCCTAAGGTAGTTTCCTTGTCAAAGGTATACCCATGTATGTTGGGATTTCATATGGGAAACCCTTTGGGAAAGTTTTCAAATGTCTTGGTTTGCAAAAACCATCCACCTACATGGCTCATATCCATCTAAGTATTGTTTCAATGTTTTCTACCAATAATCTCCTACTATGAGGTTTGTAAGAAGGAAAAGAAGTTCCTTTCATTGCCCATTATAATGTTGAATATATAATTCGATAAACATCATCCAATCTGGTGATGATTGAGTAGACCTTGTTGTTGGTATTTGCAAAGCATCTAGAGGTAATGTTTATTGCAAACTTATGGGTTAAAGTTGGACTTGTGAATGGAGTAATTGGTCAAGTAGTTGTAATCGTCTAATGTCTTTGGTGAAAAAACCACATGAACAATCACATTTTGGATTGTAGATAATCATGGTTTTCTATCGGCCATATATGTGGGCGGTTAGGTTTTATAATACCTCAAGCTATAATTTTATCTTCTTGGGGTTTTCTATTGTGCGAGACCTAGGCAGAAACACGGCATGCAAGATGTTGGTGGAACCCCACCTCTGTCTATGAAGCTTGGAGCAATGATAGACTCATTTTTGTATGTCATGCAACTTGCAAGGACGTTGTAATATGTGTTGGTCATTTGTTGAGTTAAATGAATAAATGTAGTGTTCATTTGTGTAGATTTGGGTATTTAGACTTTTTTAGATAGATAAACACTTTTGATCGGAGCTATGAACCGAAGTACATTCAACCAAGATATAACATTTAAGCTCAACAATTAGCGAACCAGATCCACCACACTTGAACACACTTCTAGCAAGAAAGCAATCTCGAACTAGAATCCACTTTTGTTAAATCAGCCTAATAGCCATGCCACCTTAGACATTACCACCTTGAACGGGGATAGTGCCTAAGTGGGATTTGAACTGGGTGGAGCCGGATGCAACCATCTGTCTTAACCACTCCACCCAGACCCCATCAGTGAGAATTTAGACTGTTGATAATAAATAAATGCATGAATAAATGTATAAATAAGCTTTTCCAAATTTATTTTCAAATTACAAATATATTCTTTCCTTTGAACATATTTTCATTTTAATTTTGCAAATTGAGAATAGTTAGGCACATTATCCTTATCTTTTATTATTATTGAGGATTATCATTTAAGAAATTATTTTAATATTAAATTTTATGTTATTTAAAATATTCTATAATATATATTTTTCTTGAATCCTTCATTAAGTAACACCATTTTTTGTTTAAATATTGGTTTTATGTAAGTTGTGTTTCTTGATGTCCCTTTACCCTTGGTATCTCTTAAGTGTTGAGGGTAACTCCTTCTGAGGATGGCTTGCGCACTCTCAAGACATAAATCCCAAGTGTTGATTTTGGACAAGGTCTTACAATTGTCTCAACAACCGGAGCCTTTACCACCTATGTATATCATTAGTTTTTTCTTTTGAAAGGTGCTCTAAGATGTCTTATGGCCCTCGCATCCTCCTCCTCAAAAAAGAAGAGCAATTCCTCCACCGAAGACTACGAAAAATTCGAAATGGAGCCAAACGAAACACAATTGCAAACTTCATGTAGCCTTCCAATGCAACCTCGAGTAATGGTTGCGGAAGCTTTGAGCTGTAGAACCTTGTGGAAGGCTGATTGTGGATACTTTTGAAAACAACCTCCAAATGGGGATGCAAATTGCTATGAGCGAGAGGTTTTGATCTTGGATGAAGCTTCCAATATGCATATATTAGAGCCAAGTTGACAAAGTTTTTGTACAATAAATCCAAGAGGATTTGTAAGAGGATGAGCCTGTGTTTTATAGAGACTGAAGTTGGTTGAACATGGTTGAATGCACATGCTAAAAATAGCAGTTGAGGGGACCAAACAGTTGTGGGAAGAATCAATGTCATTTAGGGGCAATAAAGGAATTAATTAGTAGAAGTTGTATCCAAAAAGGCGGTTGCATGTGCAATTTAATTGCCCCACCTTTTTAGGATTCTAGAAGTGCAATTGATTGGACTAATGAAGTGGAATCCAAGTGGAGTTGACTGGGATGGGGAAGTGGAGTCCATGTGGGGTCCAAAGTGGTTGTTATAATGTGCACACTTAATTAATTAATCATTTAATTAATAAATGATAATTAAATTAGCTAAAGGGATAATAAGGATTAATTTAATTAATCCAAAGGGGTGCAAGTGCATGACTAATCAATTTAATTAATCAATCGTAAAGGGATGAATGCTATGATGTGTATCTTTGGAACAATACTAGGAATAAGTGTGTAATTTAGGGTGTCTACACTACCTCAACACCCATGGTGTGGTTTTTTTAAGTCTTTGTGTTTAACTCATTCCTTCCTCCTTCTACCTTCGGGTGATATATCAATCCCTTTTTCATGTGCTTTATCGATTGATTCTTTCCTTGGATTCAATAATTGATGTTCTCTCCTATTCAAAATAATGCCACATTGCACTCCCATCTATATCCTACTTCAACCACTTTAAAGTCTACATTTCCATCAAACCCTTTGTGTTTAGATCTTCCGCACATAAGATACGATGTATTGTTATGCACATATCAATGTTTCCATTGCACCACTTTGGTGCGATTGGTAGTTCTTACTCATATAGATTAAAAATCAGCTTTGCATTTGTAATTTTAAAGGGCGAGAAAAATCCTTAACACCATGGAGAAAGTGGGGTCAAACACCTCCTCAATTATAGGAGAGGATCTACGAAACCTCCTCAATTATAAGAGAGGATCTACACATAAAGCTTGTAAAGGAAAAACTCTCTTTATGATAATGGACTTTAACAAAAAAACGATGGCGTAAAGAAAAAAAAATGTACATCCCGCGGCCCCGCCGATCCTTTACAAGGCTGGAACAAAGTCCACGTGTATTGTTCTTGAGTACACGTAGGCGGACAACTCATTAATTGACAAAACCGTACATTAAATTACTAAAAAACTAGTAAGGCAATAGGAGGAGAGAGGAGGAATTGGTAACGTGTGTTAATGGCGGCCATGGCTGCGGCAGCATCATTTACCGCCTGTAAATCGTCTTCATCAATGATATCCAGGGCAACTTTGACGAACAATTTCAGCTACCCGTGTTTTACAAGGAAGGATGCTAAATTACCCCAATTAACCCTTGCTAAGCTCAGCCGTCACCGATTGTCTGTCAATTGCCGAAGAGCAGACGCAGATGACGACTCTTCAGGTTAGCTGTTCAATATCACTTTCTTCCACCGCTGTTTAATTAATTTTTTGTTTTGTTTTTTGTTTTGTTGTTTCTGGTTTCTCGCAGTGTCCGGCAGTTGCGCCTGATTTTTTCGGAAGAAACGATGTTTTATTATTGTTCAAGTTATTTTCATGCGAATTTAGTTCTCTATTGATCCCGATTTTAAATTTGTTTCCCGCAACATTATATAATTTGTATTCATCTCGAATTTAAATATGTTCTGGCAAACATTATTTTGCCAATGAAGTATTATATACAGAAGGCTTCCCATCGTCCGTGTTAGGTTTGCGATCAGAGCTCCTATATAGATAACCATAGTAGAAGAATATGATGCTCCGTATACCTATTGTTCATTCTTATTATAACCGAAAATGTTTTCGGGATTTTTGTTTTAGTACAGTTTTTTCCAGACAAAATTCTTTGGTATTATTATGGGCCGTCGAAGCTTAAAATCCTTTTATTATAATTTATTTTGTTGAGTACACTTTATCACGTCTTCTTGTGATTTGAACCCTGGCTTACACTTTAAATCACTGATGCTTCAGTTAACTTATCCCATTCCACTGTATTAGCGAGACATTATTGATCCTGTTAAATATGGATTAGTATTTTTAAGAAAATATTTAAAGATGTTAGTGCACAAAAAGCTGCCAAGCATCATGTTTTTGTAAGATTCGTCATGTCAAGTCTTCCGTTCTGATGAGCATCAATTTTTCTTGGTTTAGATATGGGTAAACATCCTCTGCTTAGAGCAAGGGACAGCTTAACTTGGATTGCCCTTTATGGGCAGAGGGATTTGGAAATATTTCACCTGTTAACAGAATTATAAGTTTTGGGCACAGTAAATGTTATGTGTTTGTAGCTATGATGTCACGGGTGTATGTACTCGGTCATAGAAACGGGGTCTTTAATGTGGGTAACATGATGGGGGGGCTTGAATGTGGGGAAAACTCCATAGCTAAGCATGCTTGAGCTAGAATAATACTGGAATGGGTGATCTCCCAGGAAGTCCTGATCTCCTGGGTATTATAAGTCCCAGTGGTGATGAATGGTGCCATGCAATGAGTGCCAGCTGGACCATTCAAGTTCATAAGAGATGGGTCATAGAAGAAATTCAATAATGAATCCTTCCCCAAAATAATATTCAATAATCATGGACTGCAGAAAATTTCAAATGCCTGTATCCTGTTATTGTGTTTTTTTACCAAGTTGTCGTGCTGTATTATGTAGAATTGTATGGGGCTTCGTCTGCATGCTTTTACCATATCTTAATAATATAAAATGTTCAAATCAAACTCTTTATTTTTCTTCTGCGCATGTAAAGAAATGCATGATAAGCCTGCAAAGTGATAAATCATAAAATTCTAGTTTTCTTATTGCTGAATACGTTCCGTTACAGTGTGGGTCCTATGTGGTACATGCTATTAATGCAGCACTTGGAGATGGTCCTGATTGATGTCTGTAGTTGGCCAGTGACCGACTCAACCCACCTTGGCTTCCTGAGAGCCACACATTTACTCATTCTTGAGCCTGGAGTCCGGACAATTTTTTTTTGTCTCTAGATGATATCTAAGTCTCATGTTCATGGTAATAATTTTGATTTTGTTAGGATTTGTCCTGCATTCTTTATAAGACACTGCCTAATGTTTTGCGCTTTGTTTCTTTCATCTCCTGGCTTAATTATGCATTGCAGGCAAAGAGCCACCAGAATCATTGTTTATGAAGGAGTTGAAGCGGCGGGAATGGCTCCTGCATCATCATTGGAAGAAAATGATAAAATCCCATATGGTCTAGGAGCCCAAGAGATGAAGACAAGAGAAGAGGGCATCAACACTTTCACAAACAGAAATGATAGAGGAAATTTTACAGGGACCGAAGATTGGGGCCAATTTAACCAGAGGGCACGTTCAATGGCCCTCAACAGTGAAGGTCTTGAAGTAAGGTTTATGGTGCCATTGTTCTTTAGTCAAATGTTATTACATATATGATTGGAAGAAACTTTGCAGCTAAGTTTTGTTTTCTTATTGTAATTATTAGGTTTTTCTAAACACTAAAATTTCAGATAGCCATCATAAATATGTGACATACTGATTGTTATATTCTTCTATGTTATCTTGCCCTTAAATTTATTCAAAAATAAGTTTGATATTTGTTTATTCGTTTCTTGTTGATTTTTTTTTGAGGAAAAAGCTATGACGGAGTATGCGAGTCTCATTCCCTCTTGTGAGAATTCAGGATCTTCTAAATATTTTCAGTCACATCTATAAGCCTTTATAGCCTGATATAATGCCAATTCACAAGATACGTCTGAAAGGCTAAGTTGATCTGTATGCTTTGGAGTTTACTTTTTTGATTGTCTAATGGGGTTATCCACAAGTCCTCTAGCCTCATAAACAAAATAAACTATTAAAGCAATGTAACAGGCCAAGAATGTAAACATATATTTCAACATCCTACTTAGGATAGATTTCCTACGACGAGACTAAAATATCTTCATTTGGTCAATACCTCATCTACCCATATTTAAACAGAGCCAGTCCTAGAGTGCTTCTTTAGGCAAAGACAGGGCAAAGCAAATTCAGCACTCATTGCCAACCATTAGGCCATGCCTGGGAAAAATATTTTTATTGAACAATTCACATGTCTACCATATGCTTTCCATAGTTTGCAAGCACGTCTATCTGTGCATTTGAAATTACAGCTTCTGAAAAAATATCTACTTTCAATTATTTAGATGAATCTCTACACCCTGCTCCAAAGCTCTAAATTTGGTACAAGCATGGAGAATGCTGTCCAAGGTTGATAAGACTGGCTTACACCTGATGATTGCATTTTCTTAAAAATATTCAAGGCTTTATGGAAAGCCCATATTGTGCATATTCAGAAGTCATAACTGTCCACGAGGTCACATTTTAATGAGCCAATTCATCAGAAAGACTTAAAGCCTCTTCAAGACCACCATTTTGTTGCATAACCTACAATCATGGGAGACCATGAGACCACATGTAATGGAAACATTATGTCAAACAATTCATGTGTATCGTGCAAACTCCTATTTTTTATTTGCCTTTCACATCTGTGACATCTTCAACATCTGGCAAATATCTGCTTTCTATTTATAAGCCTTTGGAATCCTGCCACATTTTCACATGTGTGTATCAGGGTAGACAACCACTTTAGACAAAAAAATGCATCCTATTATGTTTAATAGATATTTGTGCCCTGTAGCAGCTCACCATTTTAGCACCAGTTGGGCAAATGTGGGTAAAGGAAAATTTCTCTGACTTTATCCCGCGAATTTTAAGGTTTTTAAAAATCTCCAAAGCTTCATCAATAAGGCCATCTTATGTATATCAAAGAGTACAGTCCGTTTCCACATCGTAAATTACAGCCTGGACCTTACTGCAAAGAATTAGGAAAATAAAGAGAATACATACTAAAGGCAAGCACAACGAACCATAGTTAAGGGGAATGGTTTGCTACAGATCCCAACAATGGTGAACTCTGTCTTTGACGACTGTGTGGGTGTGGTCCAGTGTAAGAATGGATCTTCTCATGGAGTTCTTTCAATCCCTCCTCTTGCTACGTGTTGGTCGGGGAAAATAGCTTCTTGCATTGATCCAACAAGCCGTGTGTGATCCAATGACAAATGGCAAGAACGTGTAAGGTACAGGTAACTGTGCAAGAATATACACAGAATTTTCTATGTTTAAGGAAGGACACATGGCACACAAGAAATGAGTCTAGATATGGTTTATCTGGGATTGCGTGGCTGACTTAGGAACCAATGGAAGGTTTTAGAAGGATGAATGTGCGTGACAACTCAGCAATAACCAGGCAGAGCAGAAGAATCCAGAAGAAGAATCAAAGGAATATTCTCAAGATTCGAGGAAATCTATAAATAGCCCTGTCATTCTTAATTGTGTACTTCTTAGTTGAGTCTGTAAGTTCTTGGTTTGGAGAAGAAATTAGACTTATATTATCAATTCTGTAAGGGTTTGGAGAACTACTTGTACATTGCAAGGGTTTCATGCATTCATGAGTGCAAATTTGCTCAGATCTAGTGTATATTTGTTTAAATTCATTGTTGCATTCATGATTCTGTGTATGTTTGCACACATATCGATATAAATTGTAATATTCTTTGCAAAAATTAATGGAAGACTCATATTTTCTGTGTGGATTGGATTGATCATTGTATGTTTTGTGCATGAATTCTATTAGATCGAATGCCTGAAAGGTTATTTGTGCGTTTGCTATATGTTGATGTTTTTAGGGTTTAGGATGTCAAATTTGAGGAAAAGGCCACACTCTTGTCTAGTTCTTGTGTCGCCCTCCCTTAATGAGGGATCTTGGACTGCTTTAGTGCGCTTCAGGTGAGACACTCATGCACAAGTGTGAGTGAAAGTGCAGGTCTAGATAAAGTTTTGTGCTTCGATGTGTGGTAGGGTTTGTCTAACGTAGATATTCTTTAATAGTGCAAAAGGTCGAAAACTAGGCTTGCAAATTGGTCCTATTGCCAGAACCTCATTCCATTGTGTCATGCATGGATGAACATATGGCATGTAGATCTATGGATTGGATCATGCAGGAATGGATCAAAGCTTGGTTTCAAGGGAAAGAATATGGAATTTGTGGTGAAGGCAAAGGGACATGATGATTGCTGACCCGAGGCTTGGTCGGAAGATGAATCAGACGGCGATTTTTATGAAGTGTTCTTTATAGAGTTTCTTGAGCACTTGTATGTGTGGATTGCTGCAAATATTGTTGGAAAGAGATGAAATATTGCGACATCTTGAAGGGTTGGACTGATGTGAGGTTGGAGAGATCGAGGCGACGAATGAGGTTTGGACTCGAGCCGTCATGCGGTGGCGAGGTGCTTTGAACAACTATGTGCTGGAATTTGTGGGGACAACATACTCTTGTTCGAGCAAGTAGAATTTGAGTTCTTGCGAGAGCATAGAGGATCATTCTGGAAGAGATTCCTATGTGGACAAAGATGCTCCTTGTGGACCTAGGGTTTGAGAAGGTGACCATAAAGAACTAAGCTTCTATTGTGCAAAGTGCTAAGCGATTAAAGGTGACTGCTAGGATTTTGATTGGTGAGGGATGAAGTGATAGAGAATTTGACCTGAAAGAGAAATAAGTTTGAGAAGGCTTGTGGAAAGTTGAGAGAGAGGGGTTGAGTTAAGGTGCTCTTGGAGTGTAGGAAAGACAATCCGGGGATACTGTTGGAACTTGCGTTGGATAAGGAGGGCATGTGGATGACTTGTGTCATGAGGACCGCCTGTGAGACATTGAAGCCTTAAAGTCCAAAGGTGTTGACACAATTGAACTTGAAAAGTTCTTGCAGAAGAGGATGAGTACATAGACTTTGAGGAAGACCCTATATGGAGCCGAAACTCATTAATGCCGATGTTGATGCACAACATGATTCTTTTGAAGGAAGAACATTTGAAAGTGTTGGTGTGATTACTAAAGATAAGTTTTTGTATTGTAAGGAAGCTTTTATGATGGAGCAAATGATGGGGTTTGCGATAGGAAAAAGAGTTTCTACGTTAGGGGTGTAAGGAGGTCCTGCGCTGATTGGAAGTTTGGAATGGGTGAAAAAGATTGTAATGTTGACTTTGGGTAGCGTTGGAGTTTCGAGGTTGGACATTCCACAAGCCCGCCGCAAGTGGTGAATGTGCCGATAAGTGTGAATTTTGTGTTAGTCATGCATGTGGTGTTTGTTAAAATGGGCCAAGTTGCATAGGTTACGAGAAGTATTGTGGTTAGGCCTGTAGGGTTTGGTGTTGGAGCGACACCTCTGCGTAAAAACTTGCAGTGAACATTTCAAGTATAACACAACCTGCATGTTTTTGATCCGGTGAATTTGAAGTTCCGGAGTATAGAGGCGTGGAGGATCTTTGTTGAGCATGTGCATAAATGCAAGCTAGCATGGAAAGAGAAGTGTGTGACTTCATTTGAGATAAAGGTGAGCCTTTTTGCGATGATCTTGTTGGAGAGTGTGCACATCGGTATATGAAGTGTGACCCCTAATGAAATTCTATTGGATCTTGATGATGCATCAAGAGAATGCTTTTGAAGGAGTTTCATATCCTAGAGTTCGAGTGGGAGAGCTTTTTTGCTCTAAAAGAGATTAAGTAGGAGGTTTTTACACCCTATGTAGATTTTAGAATGTTATTGACAACTACTAAAAAGATGTAAAGGTTTGCAATAGGTATACTATTATGATCTAATTAACTTCTAACATTAATCATACAAAATTAGAATAATGCATTCATACTTGAAATGATTGGTAAACAATAAGTACTTGCTCTAATACACGAGGGGAGAGATAGACATAGATGTATAAGACAATTTAGGGATGATCGGATGGAATCGTAGATGCTTCAATGAAAGTTCTAGAGCTACAAACCTAATAGGGGCAAGACCGTACAACTTTTGTATGGTCTGACCTGATTTGTCTGATCGACATGAAATTATACGGTCTTAGACCCTTCAACATCCGGACCTGCAACTTTTGTGTACTACGCTTGTCTCGATAATGATCTTCGTTGTATGTCACTCTTGTTTGCACAACTTCGGGATGACTTGTAATCAACTGCAACAAAGTGGAAACCCTAACAACCTACAAAACCCTTTATCAAATCCTTATCAAAGCAAAAGTAGAAAACATGTGTGTGTGGTGAGGTTGGGCTACCCTGGGAATCAAACTCCCAGTTGTTGAACCAATCCAAATGCTGCACTACATGGCCTCGTTGCGGGATCAAGTCTCCTGTAGTTCTCTTAGGTGCTTGTGCAAGTGTGAATAGTCAACCAACCCCTTAGGGGTGCCCTCGTGTCTCTTGACACCAAGATAGCGGGCTAACTGCATAGTATAAAATGTACCCAATGTGGTAGTAGTGAGATGTGGTGTGTCTCAGCTATGTGACCTAACCCTTTGTTGATTGAAACCTTTGTGCAATGCTTGGAGTGACTTTGCTCTTGCTAAAACATGGCTCTATGACCTTTGCATGCTTGGAAATGGATGAAGTTAGACTCTTTGACTTGGTTGAGTGACTCCATTGCCTCTTCAAAGGGGTTCAGACCCTCTCGGTTTTCTTCAGATATATTGACCAGCGGTGCCTTTCCGTGAGTCTTTGGAGCTTCGAGACCAGATTCTTCACCCACCTCCGAGAGTCATTTCCACGAGACGGATTACATCTTTCTTTCCGGTTCTACCTGTAGTGGGTGGTACCAAACGACAGAGCCACTCGATCTTGTTACAGGGCATAGATCAGTTCGTTCCCGGCTAGACCTTCACAAGTCCCCCTAGTGGCTACAAGCTCTGGCCGGCAAAGCATACACATCTCAGAGGGCAATCCAGATCTACTCGCCTCCCTGGCCGTCGTTCTAGTCTTAGATCTCTACGGGGGGGCCCTCGCCCCCTCTTCGAGGAGCCATTCCATCAGTAGCTACTTCTTGTTAGCTTTGAATGTTAGGAGGGATGTGACTACCATTTCTGAGTAGACAACTCCTTGTCAGTCCCCTCCTTCATTCTCTTCTCTGCTTTCCTTCCCCCATCTGTTTCATTGCCCCCGTCTGTGGGGGTTTTGTTTTTTGGGGTTTTTGCTTGTTCTTCTCTTATTCTTTCTTTTGTTCTCGGGAACTCGTTTTGAGTCTTCCCCGCTTGCACTTTGTATATTGTTTGGACTGCAGTCCCATTGATCTACTTGTGGTCATTCGTTGGACATTAATATATTTATCTTATCTTATTTTATCTAGATGATGTACAATTGATTTGGGCAGATTTAGGAACCCTTTGAGTGCTTTTGGAATGATATTTACAACAATAGCTTATAAGAGTGTTAGGTGAGTTATAAAGTGATAATGACTTGCTTATATAGCCTTCTATAGGTGGAATATTCTAATAAGGCCGACTTTAGGAAGATGAAACAACCCAAATAATATTTTGAAATCGAGTTGGTGAATGTGAAGGGGCGGGACTATATTGGTCGGCCAAGATCGGACCTCACATCCCAACCCTTCCATACGTTTTCAAATTGGAAAGACGAAAAGATAAAGCGAAAGTTGTCTTGAAGAACAAAATTTTAATACTTGCTTTGATTAAATAATACTCTCAAAATTGACGGCAGAGTAGTGTGTAAAGATAAACAAGTTGTAGAAGAGCTAGAGAGATGAGGAGATTGGATTCGAATGTGAGCATTTATCTTAGCAATGGAACATGGTCAAACTTGGCATTGCATAAGGACAAATTACCAAATTTTAGTGTCTACATTGGCCCCCTTTAAGGTTTTTGATGTGTTGGTGTTGGCATGCTCCATGATGAAACCTGCAACATAAAGTGTAGTCAATGTCTATGATATAAACTAAACTTTAACTCAAAAATATAGATAATGCTTGTAACTTTGAACATTGCAAAAAGTACATAAAGGAGATGCAAAACATGAAAGGAATACACCTGTTTGTTTTGTGGAGGGAGGAGCTCCCGTTGTTGCCGTGCCTTAGAGACTTGGAATTTGCTTTGTGGAGATGTCGGAGGATTGGGGGTGATCAGTCCCCAATGTTGTGCCATCGGAGATAGTAAAGAAGAGGAGCCATGTTTGCCATATTTTTGTAGAGAGGAAAGATTTAGACTACAAAGAACCCATGTGCTTTGACGCCTTCCTTATTTGCAAATTTGGTGAGAGAAGAGGAAAGAGTAGATTACGAAGTCTTCAATTTTGCTTTGAGTCTTTCCATATTTGGGAATCTAGTGAGAGAAGAGGAAAGAAAAATCTATGAAGACTTCAGTTTTGCTTTGACGCTTTCCACTAAACCGACGGACCACATTACGCATGAAAACAGATATAGGCCTAATTTGTACCAACTTGAAAATTGGACTTTGGAAGGAATGAATCTTGCCACCCCTATTGTATGCAGAGAAAAACTACAGTGAATGAAAGATAAACAATAAACTTGCAAACCTTCCAGTAACCTTCTAATGCAAACCTCGTAGGAGAGCTTTTGAAGTTGTATAACCTTTGCAAGTGATTGATTTGTGGGTGCTCTTGAATGGCCTCCAAAGATGAGTGCAATTGCTACGAATAGAATAGTTGGAAAGCTTGAGAATGCAAATTGACAGAGTTTATTTGCAAATAATTCAGGAGGATTTGGGATAAGACAAGCTTGTAATTTATAGAAGCAGAGACAATTAGAAATTGGTTGAACACGGTTGAATGCACATGCTAAAAATAGCATTGGAGGAGGTTGCAGAAGTGTTAGGGGCATTTAGGGGCAATAAATGAATTAAATGCAAAAGCTGCATCCGGAAAGGTGGTTGTACGTGTAATTCAATTGCCCCCACCTTTCTAGGATTCTAGAAGTGTAGTTAACTAGGATGAGGATGTGGAGTCCAAGTGGTTGTTGACTGAGATAGGTGGAATTAAATAACTAAATTTAATTAGTATTTAATTGTGAGGAGATAATTAACCATTTAAATTAATAAATGTTTAATTATATTAGCTAGAAGGTGTTAGGAATTAATTTAATTAATTCCAAGAGAATGGTAGAATTAAATTAATTTAATTGTGAGGAGATAATTAACCATTTAAATAAATAAATGTTTAATTATATTAGCTAGAAGGGTGTAGGAATTAATTTAATTAATTCCAAAGGCATGTTAGAATTAAATTATTTAATTCCAAAGGGTAGGAATATAGATTAGGTAATAGAATTAATTTTAATTAATTCTAAAGGGGAGTATTTGAATGTTGGAATTAATTTAATTAATTCCAAAGGGGTGTATTGCGGCGAGATAGAATTAATTTAATTAATTATAATTGGATAGAAGCGAGATAGAAATATGTATGTATTTTTAGGGTGTCTACACCCATAAGGTGTTGTGACTGAACTAATCATGTAGAATTTTGAAACATTGAAGGGGAGAAGGTGACCCATGCCCCCAAACCCCGTTTTGCAACTAAATTTGAATCATCTTTGTAAAGAATGAAGTACTCATGCCCCAGTAACTTACTTTGAATTGTGTCATCCGTATTTGTAACTATGTGATAATCTTGTAAATAGATGATAGAGTCTCGTATAAATTGAAAAATCTAGAGAATATGCCCCTATCCTGGGAAGGGCCATCATGGTCAAGATCTTACCATGGTCCCAATTGATATGTACGGTTTTTACCTTATTTGAATTATGCCACATTTCCGTACTTGTGACCTTTTTTTGACAATTTGAGCCATGCGTAAACTGTTCTTGGATCCTGTAACTTGTCGTAGATGCATAAATGTTCCGATGAATGCCCCCTCTTTTGAGGCGCGTGTGATAAAATATTTGAGTGTGCGAGTCAAAAGAATAGATGTGTACCCATGTGTAATAAGTTTGATAATCTACATATGATCACATAAAAGGTTGGAATGGTGGCCACCGTTGAGAACTTGCACCTACAAAAGGGGTTGCACATGGTAGAGACCATAGCATGGAGAAAAAACATGCAACAAACAATAAGAAAGAATAGATTTGTTAAATAACTAGTAATAGCAGAGAAAAATAACAATCATGTTGTACTCCATAGTAGAACAATTGTACTTCATAATAGAACAAGTATGGAAACACCATAGTAAACATGTGAGAAATGATAGTAGAGACCATAGTTACCATGTTCGAAAAGTTCGGATAGTTCGAAAGGGGGAAAAGTTTGGATTTTTTCAAAAGGTTTGGTTTGGTTTAGAAAATTTACAAATATAAAATATATAAAAATAATAAATAATATACATAGATGATGATATTTGAAAAGAAAAACCAATTACACAATAATAAATAAATATATCATCTACAGAGTTTTTCCTTTACGTGCTTAGGTATTAGTGTTTCTTGCTTCATTTTTGTTTTCTGTCGAAGTTGTTTTAATTTAAACACTTTAAGTTTTTAATTAAAAAAGGAAAATTAATCTTTGACCGAACTTCTTTGGCAAGTTCGTAATCGGTCAAACCAAAATGTACGGTTTGAACTGAATTTTCACTAAGGTTGTAAGAAGATGGTAAGTATGGTAGAGACAATAAAGTAGCAATCTAGCATGCTATAAGCCATAGTAAAAACAATAGTGTAACCATAAGAGTATAAGCCAAGTGTGTCATAAGCTAGCAACAATAAAGCAATAGAAACAACACTAGAAGCATATAGTTATATGTAGGCATGGAGCTACAAACATGGGACACCCACGATGTCATAAGACAATCATAGTAGAAGACACAATGTGCCATGTGTAAACACACAAGATATGCATAGAGCCACAAACATGGGACACTCGTGGTGTCACAAGACAAACAATCATAACATCGTAATCAGATAAGACAAATGATTGAAATAACGTAGTAAGCAATCACATAAATATTCCGTGTAAACAAGTAGTGTCAGTAGTATATGAAGTAAGTATAACCAACAAGAATAACAAAAAGAGATAACAAGATAAGTTAGCACTGCACAAGATACATGTGTTAGTCATGTTAGCTCAAATGATAACAAGATAAGTTATCATTGCACTAGATACATGTGTTGGTCGTGTTAGTTCAAACGATAGCAAGATAAGTTATCACTCGACAAGATACATGTGTTAGTCATGTTATCTCAAACGATAGCAATAAGTACTATGTATAGAATCAAATGTGATGAGGAAGGTGTAAAGTAATATATAATGAAACAAAAACACTTGTATAGTGTGGGAGGATGCCCCCAAAAGAGTAATGTAAGGAACCAAGCCGACTCGATCGATCATTGTGTATCAACCTGTGTGTGTCCTGCATCAAGTTCAATATTCCTCGTTAACGCATGTGTGTAAAGAGTAGATATGCTATCTATCAAACCAACGTGACAAACAACATGTATAAAGTAACAAACCAACCAATCAAGAGCATAAACATGTCATGGTTTTGTATTTTGAGATTATATGCACATATTTGAATGTTTTTGAGGTGTTTTGAGAATAACTATGTACAAAAAAGGGTATAACACAAGAGCTACCTAATAAGAGTCTCATTAGGGGGCAAGACGAACCCCAAACAATGGAGGCATTGGCCTCAACATGTTAGGGTAATAAGGATAATTGTCTACAAGCTATAGAGGAGTCATAGAAAACCAAAGAGGGATATATCTAGTAGAAGCAATATGAGTAGAAGACTTTGAATTGGATTTGAATTTGAGTGGTATTGATTTTGATTTGGTTGAGATGGTCATGGTGATTGTTGGTACTTGATTTAGTCCTGTTGAAAATCATGGCACGTTTTATGTTTCTCCCTGTAAATGTCAATATAGCATGGTCGTTTTGTTGTCTTTTTGGTCTCTTAAGTCGTTAGTGTGTTCTCTCTAGCGCCTTAACCGTTAAAATCATGTCGTGATCTTATCTAGAAATCTGTGTTTTTGCTAAAACCTTAACGTCTCCTCTATTTCTTGTTGTTTTAATTATCCGTAGGTTTAAAGGCGTAGGCAACGTTGTTGGAATTCTAATTGTATATTCGAGCTTTTGAAATAAGGCCCCTTGCCTTTGGAACTTATCTTTTTGCAGTTTTGCAAGTTTGAATTTCTACAAGTGCGTAAAGGGAATATTGTCCATTCCACGGTTTCAATCATGGAAAATTGCTCTCTAAGCACATCAAGGCGACACCTTTTTCAATTTGGGCAGTCTTTTCGCTAGATGATTGCAAAGATAGGATTAGTGCTCCACATGTACCATGCTTTCAATGCTTCATGGGGTATTTGGGCATATTCCCTTTGGGGATTTTTTTGTATAAAAGTGAAGGCCTATCTTCACTTCAAAGGGTTCTAATTTTGGGTTCATGCTAAGGTGATTGCAAATTGTATAGTCATTGACTCATTAACAGGCATTAAGAGCATTTTCATGTCTCCATTGTCAAATTGAAGTATACAAAACCGTTTCTTTATGCTTGACCTTGTCACCAAACATTTTGGATTGTAAATAGGAACACAATTAAGGAATTTAGTCTTTGATGTAATCTTCGACATTCTTGATTGTAAATAGGAATAGGAATTAACTTAACAAATATAGTCTTTGATGTAATCTTGTTGTTAAATCAATGACATACGAAGAAGTTCTCTCTGGTTATTGTATAAGATTGGTTATTGAATGAATATTACTTGTTGTATTGTTATTTTTGATGTTTGTTTCGTTGTAAAAAGCCCTTTCGCAATATTACTTTGGAGGTGATTGCTTACAACCCTTGAGTGTATTTTGGGTGTTATGGAGTTGATGCAATAGATATTTTGAAGTTTTAAGCACAAGTGTTTGTGTTAAAGATTTAGAGATTATGTGGTAGTGTTTGCATGAATTTGGTATCAATGAATGCAAATGCCCCTTTGAAGGTTATGTTGTCTTGATCTTTTGTTCTTTCCGCATTTTGGAAGCAATAGGCTAAAATGGCGAGCATTGATATTTCTCCCCATTAGATCCACCTCCCCTCATTTAACTAGGTACCATCCTATCCTACCCCTACAAATCACATTACCCTTGCTTATTTTACATGTATTTTCTGCAAAGCACACATATCCCGCGTATTTCAAGTGTATTTGCCATGATCTATAAAGTTTGGCATCTCAACATCATCATACCCCAAGTTGTTAATAGTTTCTGTAGAGATGATGTTTGTGATCATATTTCATCTATCTTTAGTAGCTTGTATCTAAGCTTTCAAGTGTTTGTAGTGCTTTTGTGACCACTCCTTTGAGTGAGTACTACATCTTGTGGCTGCATTTGGTCTCAGATGGATTCACTGATAAGTATGAGGGCTTGAAACATAATATCTCCCTCCCTTTTCAAGCCACCCTTTGGGTCCTCTCACCTTGGTTCAGGCAGAGCCATAAAGTAGCAGGTGAACAACCACACCCTTAGTCAAGTGCCTCCCTATCATTCCCATAAGGCATGGTCAAGAGAGATAGATATATCCATCCCCGACTACAAAACGACACATCAACATGTCTATCTTTTCTCCTTGCCCCCTTTCTCATTCTTGCCTTGTTTGGGGTGTTAGATTGGGAACCAACAATGATAATTATGGATAGTATTAGCAATATTAGCAAACATATTGGAAGCATGACTCTTACCAAAGTGCACAAGGGCATATATAGTGCAAGGAAACCTATTCTTGGAAAAGAAGGAAGGAGATCTGCTTATGCGCCCGAGTATTCGAGAATGGATTATTTGTTGGTGAATATTTGGCGACCATAGATAAACAAAATGAAACCACTAGGTAGAAGCATATATCATAGAATTGTATTTGTAGAACCGATTAAGGGCAAATCCGATTTAAGCTATGTATTTGTTGATGTTGGGAAAAGCCCGATTGATATGAGCAAGAATTTTAGATTGATCAATTTGGAAAGCCCAGTGCTATCCGGGATAAGGAAAGAATCATCACGCTTAAAAAGAGGAATTTTTACTTCATGAATCAATCGCTTACTTGGTGTATCACTTTGTTCATCATCACTGCTATCGGGATCCCAATTATTGACCTTGCTTATTGTTGTTAGCACAAATCCATGATAGTAACTTGGTAATATACTTGATATTTGCCTTCATATTACCCCATTGAGGATGGGAGTCGTAGTGAGAGATGACTTTGTAGAAGCGAACTCGGGATTAAGACAATATGTTCCTATGTCAGAGAGATATACATATCATTATCATGGATTGTAGTTAGAGCATCACATCCATGTGTTGTAAGTCCCATTGTACTAGTATTGGGAATATCAATAGGATTATTCATATTTGCACTAGAATTAATATTGATGAACCGGTATCATCATTAGAATCAAAATTTGTCCAGCTTGTTGTGGAGATGTAGTGATATTCACAAAATTGAAAATCCATTGTTGTGTTGCCCCGACCGGGCTTGCATGTATGCTCTATGTGTTACGAGGCCATGTGCAATTGTTCATGCTCGAAGCTTTAAATCCAATTTTAATCATTCATGGGAAATTGGTATTGTTTCCATATCTATTTGTGCAATGGTAGGATATAATTTTGTCACCAAAAGTGGCTCATTGATAGGAGGTATTGCATTCTTATCCGCTTTGTGAGGGCTGGCTCTTGTAGTATTGCTGAAGTTGTATCATTCAGTATTGCATTATATTTGTTAGACAAATGTATCAACTTTAGGAATCCATGTAGATTTAGGGATTTAGTATAAATGATCATTTAGTAGAATGTCATGTATCAAGGAAATAAAGCCCTTACGCTCAAGTTGTTGGATTCTTTGTTGTAAAGCATAACAATCATTGTCACGATGTTCATTAATTCCATGATAATTGCAAAATGGTTGACCTTTGATTTTTTCAAGCCAATAGCGGGGGTAGTAAATAGTGGGTAACAAAGTGATTTTTTGATTATCGAGTAACTTATAGAGAATATCATGTTGTCGAGCATTCTTGTCAAACCAAAGAGGTGCTTTTGTTGTGGCGGTTGTTGTAGTCTATGAGATTGATCTTTTAGAACATACACATTGTTGCCTCTATGTAGGAATTTCACTTCACTTGTATGAGCACATGTATCATGCATAATGTTTGTATCACATTGCTTTTTGGTATCCTTAGAACTAGATTGATCATGATGCATAGAGACATTATTGACATGGGCATGGGGGAATCCTTTAGATGTGTTATCTCATCCTTGAGAGATTTGATGTCATACACCACTTGAAATTGGACTTGAAAACCATGGTGTAATGCTTGAATAGACTTTAGGATAGCCTTATGAGATATGTCATCATTAATAATAGAAGTGGCTGAAATATGTCTCAAAATTGAATTGACATGGGAAGGTGTTGTACTAATAGGGAACATTGTGTGTTGTGATATTTCCAATATAATACGTTTGCATGTGGGATAATGTTGAAGTGAATCATATAAGGAAACTTGGGAATTTGTAGCATGGGCCATGATGACACAAAATGATAGAAGAGCCTCTAATTAAATGAGAAATACTACCAATCAGCACATGAAAGGCCGCTAGTCAAGAGATCATAGAGGATAAGACCCAAAGGGGATGTTAAGTAAAAGCGATTGTCGTCAAATTATTAAAACGACCATGTTTCAAAATAATCATTGAATTGAACAAAAGAAAAAGAGGTAATTTTGAAGCTGCTTATGTGGAATAGAGACCTCCAATGAATTTTCAAAAAAGTGTATTTTTTTCTAATTATGCCCTAATTACTAAATATAGCTATTTTGAATTTCCGAAAATTTGCTAAAAATTATGCCAAACAAAAATAAGTTTTTGTGAAATGTATTTTTTTAAAGAAAAACCTCATAGAAATTTGAAAATAGAGTCATTATTTTTGAAATATTTGACGAAAGTTGATTCGCAATTAGGAAGCCCTAGAAAGAGACCCAAAGCGAAGGATCGACAACAAGGCCTTAGGGAAATTTGTGAAAACCAGATTTAGGGCATGTGATAGATGAAATTAGGTCTGGATCTTAAAATACAATGCAAAGATGGAACTCTAGGGCAATTAGGGTTTTGAAGGTGCAAGATTCAATCGCGAGTCAGGTTCACCAAATGTTTTCATGCTATTTAGATTTTAGAATGTTATTATACAACTAAAAATGATGTAAGGGTTTGCAACATGTAGACTATTATGATCTAATTAACTTCCAACATTAATCATACACAATCAAAATAATGCATTCATACTTGAATGATTGAAACGATTGATAAACGATAATGTATTTGCTCAAATACACAAGGAGAGAGATAGACTTCGTTTGTACATGATAATTCGGGGATGATTTGGATGTGCAAGGCAATGAAACATGATGATCTCGAACCGTAGATGCTTCACTAAAATTTCTAGAGCTACAAACACACCGGGGAAGACTATTAAACTTCGCATGTACAGTCTCGACCTGATCTCTACGGTTTTGATCTGGAACTATACAGTCTTGGACCCTCTAAGAGTCTGGACTTGCAACTTTTTGTGTGCTTCGCTTGTTTGGTAATGATCTTCGTTGTATGTTGCTCTTGCTTGCACAACTTCAAGATGACTTGTAATCACCTACAACAAAGTGGAAAACCTAAAGAACCTACATAACCCTTCATCAGAGCATTAGCAAACCAAAAGGAGAAAACATGTGTGTGTGGTGAGGCTGAACGACCCTTAGCGGTTAGATTCCCAGCTATTGAACAAATCCAACCATTGCCCTACATGCCCTCGTTGCGGGATCAAGCCTCATGTAGTTCTCATAGTGCTTGTGCAAGTGTGAATAGCTAACCAACCCCCTAGGGTGCCCTCGTGTCTCTTGACACCAAGATAGCGGGCTAAGCTAATGTGTAGTATAGAATGTACCCAATGTGGTAGTAGTGAGATGTGGTGTGCCTCAACTATGTGACCTAACCCTTTGTTGATTGAAACCCTTGTGTAATGCTTGGAGTGACTTTGCTCTTGCTAAAACATGGCTCTATGACCTTTGCATGCTTGGAAATGGAGGAAACTAGACTCTTTGACTTGGTTGAGTGCTTCAGACTTGTAGTAGGGATTGTTCTAGATGATGTGCAACTGATTTGGGCAGATTTAGGAACCCTTTGAGTGCTTTTGGAATGATATTTGCAATAATAGCTTGTAAGAGTGCCAAGTGAGTTATAAAGTGATAATGACTTACTTATATAGCCTTTCGTAGGTGAAATATTCTAATAAGGCTGACCCTAGGAAGATGAAACGACCTAAATAATATTTTGAAATTGAAATAAAAGTTGGTGAATGTGAAGGGGTGGGACCGTACAAGTTGGCCAAGACCGGACCTCATATCCTTACCCTTCCATACATTTTCGAACCAAAAAGATGAAATGATGAACTGAAAGTTATTTCTTGAAGTACAAAAGTTTAATACTACCTTGATTAAATAGTATTCTTAGAATTGTCGAAAGAGCAAAGTGTAAAGATAAACAACTTGTAGAAGAGCTAGAGAGATGAGGAGATTGGATTCGAATGTGAGCATTTGTTTTAGCAAGGGAACATGGTCAAGCTTGGCATTACCAAATTTTAGTGTATACGGGAGGTGAGTGAGAGTGTGCACGCATATGAGGTGCATTTCAAGACCTAGTTGTCCAAGATATCTTATAAAATTCACCTTGTACAATATGTTCAATGGTATATTGGGGGTTGTTGCCACCATTCAAAGGCTGGTATTGAAAAGTCACCGAGCTTAGAGAAGCATTGGATCTTTGCATTGAGGATGGAGCTTGCGAGAAAACTTCAATATGTCCATTATTTTTTTGGAGGCACAACTTTCTTCGATGGCCTTGCAACTTCAAAAGTTGACATTTGTGGAGTTGCGCATGAAACACAAAGGATTGTGGTGCATCGATTATGAAACCGAAGGCCACATGAAGAATAAATGCTCAACGAAGAGAGTCCATTCAACAAGCTTGGGTTGTGAGGTGTGTTATGTTGCACATGAGAGAAGGAACTGCCCTCTTTTGTGCAAGGCTAAGCAAGTGGAGGTGTAAAATTCGTGAAGCAAATACACATGACACGGTGAGTGCACCTTTTTGAGGAGATAAAAGAGATGAAGTCGCGGGGCCAAGGCAAGGAGTGCGTATCATGAAATCAAGGGAGAGGGATTTGGATCAAGGAGATTCTGTGGGAGAGGTAGACAAGTAATTGGGAGTCATGCACGGGAATGTATTTTAAGTGTGGGATGTTTGACCACTATCGGAGAGGCAATGTTCGATATTCCCTACTTATGCAAGTTGCGAGAGAGGAGCAAAATGCCAAAAATTTCCTAGAGAAATGCAAAAGATACTACAAATTCATGCCATGCTGTAAAACTATGGGAAAGATATCAGCTTTGTAGGAACAACAATGATACCCTCGTGGCCAATTTGTAGGAACAACAATGATACCCTCGTGGCCAATTTGTAGGAACAACAATGATACCCTCGTGGCCAAGTAAGATACGGAGATAGAGGACAAGGACGAAGAGTGAATACAACTGCAAGAGGTGGTCATGTTTAAGGTTAAAGAAAAGAATATTTTGGGTCTAGTTACACACAAAAGTGGAAGGCCAAGGTTCAACATGTATACACAAAAAGTTCAAGAGGTTACCCAAATGTGGTGGAACAAAATCTATCATCGTCAAAGCCAAAGGGGTGTTGTAAGAATTACTGAGAATGAGTTGAGATCATCGACATAGCTGGGATAATTGTAGAGATGGGAAAAGTGTGTAGAAACAATGCTAGAAGAGGTGAGGAGTTGGTTGAACTTCTTGTGCTTCTCAAAATAGGATTTGCTTAACACATGGCTAAAGCAAAGTATGGAGAACCCTACAAAACCAATTAAGTTGGTGAGGAACCTAGAGTGCTAGAGTCAAGTGGCCCAAAAATGGGAAATAATTTGGTCCCAAGTACTTCATTTGATTAGAAATTGTTGATTGATACTCACTTGATTGCGTTTGAATTGAAGAATATCTTGATTGATATAGGGTGCGAGGTGAACTTGCTTATGAAAGATGTGTGGGCAAGGATGGGGAATCCTATGCTACATTCTACCACAAACATGCTATACATGGCCAACAAGATGACTTCATGACCTATTGGAGTTTTGTGCAACATGGATATTAGGATCATGGGTGTACTGTTCTCTGGAGGTTTTATAGTGATCAAAATGGGAGGAAAGGATAGATATCCAACTATTTTGGGAAGGCCATTGTGCTTTATGATAGTCAAGCATATATGCACTTCAAATAAAGGTACACAATTTTTGAAAATGGTGATCAAAGAGTTGTAATCCCCTTCAACACACAATTGAGACTTGTGTACATGGAGAATGCAGAGAGGATGATGAAGAATAGACCTTCGTAAAATTACGGTGCAAGAAGAGGAAAGTGATTGGGATCAAGTGGAAGCCGAGTCCACAAGTCTGGCTTGTGCAAGATGGTGCGAGGTCATATGATATTACGGGCGATGGTTGCTCAAAGTGCAAAGTTGCAGAGAGGATAACCCTGTGAGTGGACTACTCATCTCGGTGAAATGACTTATGACTTATAACCTGTGAGGAGGAATCCGACAAAGAGATGGATCGCTAGGGTGGCCAAGAGTGTAAATACTAAGGCACCTAAGAGTATAGTTACTTGTCGGGAAAAGAAGGGGACAAACAACTCAAGGAAATAGAATGGCCAAAGATGGAAATCATGATGTTGGTTGTGCAAGAATTGCCCATACCGCTAGTACTGAGGCAAGAAGAAGGTGGATGACATAATGAGTACGAATGCATTGAACAAGAGATAAAACAATTGAGTGCATAGGTGGACAAGAATGGCCATAGAGAAGTCCTAGTGAAGGACATGGGGGTAGAAGAAAAAGTCATTGTAGAAAAGAATTTTTGCAGAATTGTAATGAAGAAAGTTTTCAAGAATAAAGGGCTACGAAAGAAAAGATCAACAAAAGAAAGTGCAAAAAGGTAGCTACATCAGTTACATAGAATGAACAACGGAGAGCTAATGAGAGTAAGCCTAATGTTGTCTTGTGTAAGGCACACATTTCTTAGGTGACTATGCAAAAATGGGTCCTTAGAGCATATGGTCTCCAAAAGTTTGTCTGCAAGATGGGTGGATGTAGATGTAGTGTGAGAACTTTCTATTTTGAAGAGGAAGATCATTAATGAGGTCGACAAACCATTAAGTTGCCACCAAAAATATTTCTTGCTTTCGAGGATAGTTCTTTTTGTGTAATTTACTTTGTCATTTGCTTTTACAAAAATAAGTGATTTATCTACAAACATTTTGTGAATATGTAAAAATGCAAAAACACGAACTCTACAAGGCAAAATAGTGAGCTGCGCACAAAAGATTCATCACTTAGAGGGTACAAAGGGAGTCCTATGTTGTAAATCCGAGATAGGTGAGTCGAGCGGGACCTTTGTAGGGTTTGACGCCAAACGTCTAAGTTTTTGGTCTAACTTAACATGGATTTCTTGCGCACTTCCATGCAAAAATAGTAAGAGTGGTGTGACGGATTGATCCACGTCAAGCACACAACCAAAAGAAAGACCCAGTCTGCAAACAAGGATCTGGATAATCCTCTAAATAGTAATTTGCAAGAAAGTGTAATCTTTGTGCACGAGGGCATAGCGCAAAATTGGTGTTGCGAAGAGCTTGAAGAAGATAAGGAAGAAGGCAGGTGTATGTGGTGTAGACGAGTGACTAGAAGGAGGTAAGAAGAAAATGAGAAGGAAGGATTGTGCACAAGAAATGGTGATGTTACATGATCATTGAGAATATGTAAGGGGAGCGAGAGCAGGAATCACGAAACTTGGACTAAAAAATGAGGGAGATGAAGTGGCTGAAGTTGGTAGGAGGAATGAATGCACAAGATGTGAATAAGAGGTGCATTGTTGAATGCCATTTGTCAAAGCAATAAGGGTTTCCATCGAGTTCAATAAGATTGGAGATCCGAACAATGGAGTTAAGGAGAAGAATGGAAGAGATAGAGAGTGTTTGAGGAAGTTGGAACTTGAAAGTGAAGATAAGTGTAAAGCCAAATATGTTGGTAAGCGAAAATTGGATTCTACGAGAGATTGACTACCATAGGCGTGGGAAGCAACCGAGACGGAGATACTTCAAGAGGTGTGGAAGGAGATACATTTATGATTCCCAAAGATCCAATGGAAGAAATTGCTAGGCAAGTTGAAGAAATCAGGTGGTAATGGCAAAGAGAAGACTAGACGAACAAATAGGAAGGTTTGAGAGGGATGCGAAAAGGAAAAAAATTAGAAGAGAAAAGAAGATAGGAGGAAGAGATGAGGAAAAGGTAGGGAGAAGAGGAGGAGAGGACATCCCCACGACCTATCTTGAGACAACCTCGGTGGGAGAGCGCTAGAAACCAAGGTTGAATGGTGCACAACAACAAAATACAACCACAAGTTCGATAAGCATCGAGAAAAAGATTGGGGAGGAATTAAAGCAAAATTTGAAGCTAGGGGATATGAATTTAGAACATCTGCGAGAGATGGGGATTGAGAACTGAATAAGCTCTTGTAATTAACTAATTTGATAAGGTTGTGCCTTACGAGGGCATATAAAGGGTGGATGTACATAAGTGACAAACCGATACCCTTATCAGAAAGAGATTAACAAAAGTGGATTTTGCGAATGAAGGGGATGATCTTACAAGAGCATTTGCCAATGAGAAATGCGCAATGCAACAATAAAATCCATGCGGTTGAACACAAAGGACAAGATCAACAAGGTGGAGTCGATTGATTGGAAGCCTGTAAGAGTCTTGGGTTTTATAGAGGGAGACTTCAATTTCATTATGCACAAAGTCTTGTATCGACACTTTGTGTGGGTAATAAAAGAATGAAGTATGATATTGTCAAGTACATAATGAGCGAACTCAACTACATGATTGATGAGGTGTACAAAAATTGAGAGTTCAAAGCGGGGCAACATTTTGGTCTTGATCTTGTTTGATGAGATTGGATTTCCCAAAGAGGGCAAGTTTGTGTAGATAGGGTCAATGGGAAAAGGAATTTGTGTCAATTGATTCAAGGAATGCATTGAAGGAAGTGTGACACGAGACACACCATGCACGAATATTGAAGACATGGTCTACAAAGATCTAAGGCGTGGTTGAAAATGAGGAGTGGATTCCCCAAGTCTAACTAGGTATGTATTTTGGTTACACAAAATTCTGCACCATGGCACATTTGACCTAGGTAAGGCTAATGGGAGAGGATGGAAAATAGAAATATTGGATGACACTACCCTATGAGGTAAGCACAACATATATGGAGTGGTCACTCAGGAGGATGAGACACGTGAGAAGAGCATATGTGAATGTCGCACCGGTGGATAAGTGCAAGAATGAATTATTAGCAACCATTAAAGGGAAGGATGTCATTTATTATGAGGATGAAGAGTATAATGAAGATTTGTTGAGGTTGAGGAAGCTGCAAGAAGATGACTTGGATGACGAGAAGATTAAGGCATTATATGCATTGAGGCCAAGGAAAAGACACACAAGAAAAGGTTTAGTGAGTACATCGATGATTGCAACACATGGAGTAGGAGGGTGCATTGTGGATGAAGTTCAAACAATGCGCATAGAAGAGGAAATAGCAACAAAGGCTCAGAAGGTTACCGAAGCAACATGGAAAGGAAAGAAGCTCATAGAGTAACCAATGGTGATAATTGAAGATCCTCCAAGAAGGGTGATAGGTTCATCAGGTTGGATTGAGCCATTTATAGTTATTAATAAGGGGAAGAAGCCTTGGATGCGAATGACAACTATGGGAAGCACAAACATAATAGAGCACATGAAGAACCAAGGCATGGTGAGGCCACACCGAGCGAGGGGATCTTGGAAAGTCTCAAGATCCTTGCATTACAAATCACGTGGATCGGGAGCTTGAGGGTTCTTAAGGAAAGGGAAGAAGTTGCGCAAGAAGTGTTAGCACACATTAATAGAGAAGTACAAAAACTACTATATGGGTAGTAGTTGGGAGATTGAAGAAGAAAAGGCACATGCGGGAGGTGAGGAGACAACCTCATAGAAGGGATGAGGTTGAAGAAGAGTCGAGATCTTGAATCATCGAAGGATGAAGAGGTTAGAAGATTGAAGAAGCTGAAGTGTATGGCAAAAGAGTGCCAAGATTTGATGAGGAAGCAATATCAAGCAGATCTCGCATTTGAAATTGGTGATCTTGCATTGATACCGACAAGGGATAAGGAGGTTGATGTCAATTCTATGGAAAGTCTAGGATGAGGATCGCATATTTGCATTGCGGAGTGGCTAAGTGGGGAACAACTTCTTCTGGCTGATGATGATCCGAGCAATGACTGATTTGGTTGCACATTATGAGTTGAGGATAATGAGGTGGATGAGGACCTCACAAATTTGGAGCTAGAAAGGGGGAAACATGAAAGAATAAAGACAAAGTTAGAAAAAATGGACAATTGGGTAAGTGAGTATTGCACAAAATTTTTGGAGAAAAGGATGAGGATATTTTGAGGAGAAAACTTTGATAGGCTAGGATCCATGAACAAGTTAGGTCTAGCTCTTGATTGCTTGCTAGAAGAGGTTCCACTGGAGTGCTAATAGAAAAAGAAGTAAGAGATGAATTGGATAAAGTGAGAAAAGAAATTGTGGATGAAGTTAAGGAAGGTGTCCTAGAAGTGTTAGTGTCATGGAAAGGAGAGCAACCTATTGAGTGAGAGATATAATGTCCGAGGATAGACAAGATTTTTGTACGGGAAAAGAAGCTTCTTGCATTTAAGCCAACAAGTCGCATGCGACACACACATGGTCTCACGACAAACTGCAAGAACATCTAAGCTGCAGGTAACCACACAAGAATATATACAGAATATTCTATGTTGGAGAAAGGACACATGGCATGCTAGAAATTAGCCCAAATGCAGATAATACAGGATTGCTTGATCGACATAGGAACCAAGGGAAGGTTTTGGAGGCTGAATGTGCGTGACAACTCAGCAACAACAAGACAGAGTAGAAGAATCCAGAAGAATAATTAAAGGAATATTCTCAAGATTTTGGGAAATCTATAAACAGCCCTTTATTCTTAACTGTACACTTTTAGTTGGTTATGTTAGTTCTTGGTTTGGAGAAGAAACTAAACTTGTTTTATCAATTCTATAAGGGTGTGGAGAACTACTTGTACACTGCAAGGGTTTTATGTATTCATGATTCATTGTTGTGTTCGTGATTTTGTGAATAAATTCACACAGATTGATGTAAATTGTTATATTCTTTGCAAGGATTAATGGAAGAATTATGTTTTTGTGTGGATTGGGTTGTTCTTTGTATGTTTTGTGCATGAATTCTATTAGATCGGATGGCTGAAAGGTTATTTGTGTGTTTTCTGTATGTTGATTTTATTGTTAGGACTTGGGTTGCCAAATTATGAGGAAATGCCATATTCTTGTCTAGTTCTTGTGTCACTCTCCCATAATGAGGGATTCTAGGCTGCTTTACCGTGCTTCAAGCAAGACACTAATGCGCAAGTGTGAGTGAAAGTGCTGGCGCAGATTAAATTCTAGGCTTCAATGTGCATTAGGGTTTGTCTTATGCAGATATCCTTTGAGAGTGTGCAAAAGATCTAAAACTAGGCTAACACTATCATTAACCCTCGCATGGTTATGGTCAATAATTCTAATGACGGTACAGTTTGTTCCTAATGCTGATTTGAATGCCCCAAATACACTAAAGATCAACGTATTTGATTGTCAATTCGAGTAAGAAAGTCGCAGTACAGCATACCCCATATTCATGCATTTTTATCTTCTTTCATGGCCCTAAGAAGGAGCCTTGGCCTCAGGAAGAATCTATAAATCAGGCTCCAAACTCCTTAAAATGTAATTTTTATTTTATTACATAAAAGAGATTGAAGGTTTATATGTGGAGCAGAAATTGAAAAATGCAGTCTTTTCAACAAAAACTTCAGTCTAGGGTCGCCAAGAAAATCCTCGAGGGTTCTCAGGATCCAGATGACATGAAACTTGAAGGAAGAGTGATTCCACCAACACAGCGCTCATGGAAACTCAGATATAAGAGGGGTTGCAAATCAGTGTCAGGTTATTTTGGATACTTATCAGACTCAGGTATGTCAAATCTGGCAGAAGATAAGTCATTCTAACTGCAATCCCTAGTTATCGATGCGAAATCAGATGTACGGTAGCCCTATTAATGCCAATTTGCTTCCATCCGCTTCAAAACCCCATAATCAATTTCAGATCATTGAAGATTTAGGAATTGTGGGCCAAAGCAGGAGGAATTAAACCCCTCAAAATGTTAACTGCCTTGTGTCTTATCTTCTGTCCAGCTATCTCTCGAGTAGCTCTTCTGCTGCTCCATTTGAGCCAGGAATGACCACCATTGAAAACCTTCTTTTAACCTTAGGGTTACAAGCCTCCTTCAGAACTTCAATAAAAGCTTACTGTCAGGTCTAGAGGGGGTCAGCTAAGTGGGATACTATCAATGGCTACTTTCCTTCCATCTATAGATACGACCATGAAAGAATTGAAAAACCAACTGGGTTATACTCCAACCCTGCTCCCCCTCTCCCTCCTTCCAAACTATTTGAATACTGCATTGTAAATCTCACCACCAACAACAAAAAATTGGTGGATAGTAGTCAAATATTTGGTTGCTGGCAATCAACACTTCACATGGCAATGAAAATCAACAAAAACTGATTGAAATCATGGGCCGAAGGATTGAGGCCTTTGAAAGTCTTGTCCTGCTAGGTTTAGTCTGTAAAAGAGAGAGTGAAGAAATGCATATGAATTCCATTGCATTCTTGGCCTCCAAAAGGCAAGTGGTTTGTCACTGGATCTATTGCTGTTTTTCTTTGGATGGCAGCTCAAAGTACCTCCATTCACCTTGTTGCACTCTTTGGTAACACTACTTGGGCCACTCTAGAGGGAGATAATGAGTTTATTGAAAAACCCATGATGGAGAGATCACATGCAACCTCTAAGAAACCTTAGTGGAGATAATCTGGTGGTTTGGTCCTGTTTGCGGAGAGATTCAGGATCTATTTTCTTTTCAAGGGGTTGAGTGATTTAAAACAACGTTTTTCTTGATCTGTGTCTGCAAAGAGCAGCTTATTTCATTTGATAATTTTGTTGATCAATTCTTTGGCAGATTTAAGTAGAATTAGCTATTTAACTGTTATAAAGTTTACTTATAGCTGTGGATCTTAACTGCTCCTTGTTGACTGAAACTTGTTCATGTTGTAACGATGCTCATATCTATTATCCGGGTAGCAGACGCGTGCCCTAGGGACAACAGTACTGGTTGATGCGTCCGGGTATGGGGTTCGGGTTCGGTTCGCAGGGGATACGACAATGTTCTTCTGCGCAGGCCGGGTACATTTGTGGGCGTATCCGGGGTACTTGGGCCTTGCGGGAAGAACCGCCCGTATTTGGGCGTACCCGCCAATTTTCACGGATTTTTAATTTTTTTTTTTTGGTCAAAAAAAAGTCAAACCGACTTTTTAAACAATAAATTATTCTTTTAAACCCTAATTTGTGCCCCTAAACTCTATAACAACAAAAACAACAAGTCATTTACCTCACATTTGCATTCTTGCCTCTTATTTGCATACTTGACTCTCACCTTCAATTTTTCCACTATTTTCAATTGCTTAGGGTTGATTTCAAGTGCCATATAGTTGAAGGAGCTTGCAATAAGTGCCAAGGAGTTTAAGGAGCTTGCATTATTGGTGTTGGGTGTATTGAGGTAAGTATTTTGTGATTTTTTAAAAGTATTTTAGTTTGTATAATTGTATTTAATATTTTATTATTTTTTAGTTGTTTTTTTTGTTTGTTTATTGTTATTGTTTTAAGCTTCATTTTTCTACATTTGATTTCATTTAAATTTAAATTTTAAAGTTTCAACATTTTCTCAAGACTAAATTTGTTTTCATTTTTTTAAAATGCATTGTGCAGTTAAAATGGTGCTGAGTTCTAGTTCTGTGGGTCAAGGTAGTAAAGGTCTCCCTAACAAAAGTGATCCATCCTCCCCCCTTTGGAGGCATGTCAAACAACTAGAACAATTACCAAGTGGAGGGGGCTTTGTTTGGGTTTGCTCTCAATGTAATGTGCAATTTAAGAGCTCCTACAGTTGGGTGAAAGCCCATTTGTGTGGGGCTATTGGCCACGGAATTAGAACATGTGGAGGGTTTGATGGAAAGGGGTTGCCACATGCAAAGACCCTTGCATACATCAAAGAGCAAGAGGAAGCAGATGTAGTAATTGTATTAAAATCCAATCATCCTATGGCAAGAAAAGGAAGATCACATAGCATTAACAAGCCATCTGTTTCTCCTTTTGTTGATGTTGTGGCCCCAGATCACCCATTTTTGTTTACACCTATTGCAACTGGAGGGGAAGAAGATTCACCTCTTTCTCACAAAAGAACAAAAGATGTAGGCCCATTGGAAAGGGCATTCCAGAATGAAAGCGGGGACATAGCTGACCAAAGTGTTGGACGCTTTATTTATGCATGTGGTGTCCCATTTAATGTTGTTAGATCACCATCTTGTGAGATATGGTGAGATGTATTAATGAAGCCCCTAAAGGGTACATTAGCCCGAGGGTATGAAAAGGTGCGCACCACCTTATTGTCAAAAGAAAGAAAGAAAGTTGAAGATTCATTGTTACCCATCAAGAATCAATGGCTCAAAACAGGAGTGTCCATCGTTTCTGACGGATGGAAAGATACAACAAATAGGCCATTGATCAATGTGGTTGCAGTGTGCCCTAAAGGGCAATGTTTCTGAGGGCTATTGATTGTGAGGGGCAAGTGAAGGATGCCCAATTCATTGCCAACATCCTCATAGAATCTATTGAGGTGGTGGGGCCTCAAAATGTTGTCCAAGTTGTAATGGACAATGCAAAAAAATTGTAGAGCTGCGGGGTTGTTGGTTGAGGCACGGTATGGACACATATTCTGGACACCTTGTGTTGTTCATTCCCTCAACTTAATGTTACAAAAATTGGGCACAAAAATTGCTTGGATCAAACAAGTATATGAGGGGGCAAGTGAGATTCAAATGTTCGCATGACCACCACCACATGTCCCAAGCCATCTTTCGTAAATTCTCGACATTGCAGCTATTGAAGGTAACCCGTAACATTCTTTTTAATTTTTTAAAATAATAATTAATTATTAGTTTTTAAAATTCATTTTTATAAATTCATTAAATTAATTTTATAAGTTTGTAATTTGTAGAATTTTGAATGTTTTAAATTTACTTGTCTTAATTTTATTTCTTTTGATTTCTTATTAGGTTCTTTGAGACTTGGTTTGCCTCACACACGCTTGTCTTGAGACGGCTTGTGAAGGTGCGAGAGGCATTGAGTGGCATGGTTATCAGTGACCTTTGGAGTGTATGGAGGCAAGCAAAACGGTGAGAGGGCTAAAAATGTGAAATTGTTGATCTGGATGAAGCATGGTGGGATCGTGTGGATTACTTGCTTAGTTTCTTGAGCCCATTGTGAGTATGTTGAGATTTGTTGATATGGATCATCCATGCATGGGTGAGATTTATGATGGAATTGACTCGATGATTGAGTCAATTAAGACCATCATAAATGCCAAAAAGAACAAGATCTATAGAGACCTTCTTGAGGAAGTGCACTCACATCTCATTGAAAGGTGGAACAAAATGACTACTCCATTGCATCTTGCTTTTGCCTTGACTCCAAAATACTATAACTCGAGATCCTTTCTTTACCTAGGAGGGTCCCACCATATAGGGATGTTGAAGTTAGTGAGGGGTATAAGGCGGCATTTGCTAGAATCTTCCCAGATCCAGTAGAAGACATGGTTAGAGGTGAGTTTGTGAATTTCATATCCTCCAGGATCACTCCATTAGCGCTCTTCGTGACAAATACATGATGGATGCTTATTCGTGGTGGTACCTCCATGGACAAGCATACACCTTCTTCATGCCACTTGCGATAAAAGTTTTATGACAAGTAAGATTTTAATTTTTTAATTTCTGAACTCTTTCTTTTTACTTTTATAAATTTAAAATTTTAATTTTGCATTGACTTTGCGGCTTGCCTCAATAGGTTGCGAGTTCTTCTTCAGCTAAGAGGAATTGGGGTACATATTCATTTATCCACTCGGTTAACTGCAACAAGTTGGGAGCAAAAAAGGCGGAGGATTTGGTCTTTGTGCATTCTAACCTACGCCTTCTATCACATAAGAAGGATGAGTATAGGAAAGGGCCAACAAAGTGTTGGGATATAGACCCAAAGACTCCAAACTTGGATGTTCCCATTGCCCAACTTTCATTGCTAGACCCGGACCTAGATAGTACTTTGCGTGAGCTACAAAGTGGGGCTAGCGGGAGCGGCATTGTTGATGGTTACAGTTGTACTCACGATGCTTGTGGTTCTCTTGAACCACGTGATGGTAGTGATGCTCTCATTGAAGACATTGGAGAAGATGTAGAGCAATTAGACTATTACTAATTAGAATGTTGATGTATCTTCATTTTTGTGTTCTGATGTTACATAATACATTGTAACATTTTGATTTGAACAATGTCTTTGCTTATAAGTTCGAAACAATGAATTATCAATATGTTTTAACTTTTGTCATTATTTCACTTATGTATATTTCAAATTTGTTTGATCTATGTGTGTGTAAGGCTGGAATTTTGCTTATCTTGTTACTTTTCAAAATATTTTTAATATTTTATATATATTTTGTATTCTGTGCCGGGCCCCCAAAAAAATTGCCGTATTAACGTCTTGGATCCCCGTACCCGTACTTGCACCATACCCACGTCTTGGCTACCTAGTCTATTATCATTTGTAGCTCATTTATGGAGGAGATGTTCTTGTTCTTGTTTTGATTTAAAAAAATATTCCATAGCTCGCTATGGAGGAGATGTTTTTGTTCTTGTTTTGATTTAAAAAAATATTCCATTGTAGCTATTTCTCATTCTATAACCGAGATGTATTTTACCTCTTTTTCTTTCTAATATATTATCTCCTGGACTTTCTGTCAAAAGTAAAGAATATAGTCTGTGAGATTACAACCCAACGAGACATTCCTTGAACAATTTGTAACTCTCATGTATACCCAATCTTATGTACATATATGCCTCATGCTGATATTCGTCTTTTTAAGATATGCACCATAGAGAAAAAAAGGCCCATTGTGACTCAACACCAATACTTTAGTGCATACGCATTGATTGTTTGAGTGAGCACAAAACTCTCCAACCGAGGAGTATCGATTCCCAAATTATAACTATTGCTTGTTCAGTCAAAAAATTGGCTTTACACTAGGCAAATGCATATTCTTACAAACATGCGTGACCCCTGGATGGGTAGTCCTAGTATTGCATTGACATCCTCCAAGGTGAAGGTCATCTCGATCATCCTGTCAACACACCATCTAAAAGTGTTGGCACGATACTCCCATGCACCGGTGAACATCCGGATCAAATCTTGATCCAAAGGGGGTCCATACCATCTGCATAATACCCCAAAACCCAATAACTACAATTGGGCCCTATTTGTGGTGATAATCCATCAATAAAATTGACAATCATCTTTGCATCTACAAGTCTCCATAGTTGGATCCTTCGTGGGATCTGCAAAATATAAAACAAGAACCCATCAGTCTTAGTCAAAGAAAAACATCACAAATCATCAATTAAAATTACAAAATCAATCAACACTACAATTTGTATAGTATCGCCATGCACAACATACAACATACGCCTTGACAAAAATTAGCCTGCGCTTATGGCATCAACCAACCTAGCAAACTCTTACGACATCTTTGGCCATGCTACCCGGATGGTATCGACATTGCTAAGCTCATCATATGCCATGAACCACCTTGTGATGTCATCTACCTACCATGGTCGATGCCGTTTTCTAGAAAGCCGCACCCCTTTTCTCACTTAAATTAAAAGATGACCCTAACGACATCCAAAAGCAAAATGCACCCAAATCCACATCTTTTTCGACCCAATCTTCATTTTGACACTTTTTGGGACAAAGTTTTCCTCTTGAATTGGCCCCGGACTTACTTCTACACTTTTCTACTAGCTACCCTTTTCAATTTAAAAAAAAAAACTAGCCAAGGATTCCCTGTAGCATACCCTCCTCGATCGACACCTCCTCCACCTACACCGCCTCCTCGAAATCTCACCATGGACTTTAGGATTGCTCAAACCAAAGACTCTTAGAATTCAGAATGCTAAAATCAATTAGCACAAAGTGACAAATGAGTAGATTGACTTTCTATTCATAGATTTCAATTGAAAATTTTAAAACTGTCTCTCATGATATTCATTTTTCTTCAAATTCTGATATCTTCACATCTGTAAATTCGATTTCGATTCGGGAGAAGCATCATGATCGTATTCTAGAAACAACTTCAACAATATATTTCACGTATTTTTCTGAAATTTTTCAAAATTCCTCTATTTTTCAGGCCTATGATCCTTACTTGATTTGTGATTATTCCTTCTTTCACTATTTTTATGATCTATTTACAACCTAATCACAACCTACTTATGACCTATTCATCACCTACTTACAACCTTTACGATTTGATTATGACCCACTTCTCTTTATCTAACACTATCCTATAATCCTTCCATGAGCTCCCGCTGAGCTTAGGGTTTACTATGCATTTATCTAATTTATCTTCTAGTGTTTCTTTTTAGTTGTGTATTACTTGGGTTCTCATAGCAACTCTTTCTACGCTTTGGTGATTCACCATGCAACCATTCTTACCGGAAGGTAAGTATATAAGTAGGTATGCCTTGTTGAATTCATGCTTTTATCACTTATGTATTGCTCTTTCATTTCAGTCATTTTGATTTTGATGTTGCATTTTATTTTCTCGAAGACCATCTCATGTACACTTTTTGTGACATGTGATGATCTTTAGTTGAGGCATATGTATACACCTAATTTTTCACTTTTACTGACTTTGGCTCTTTACAGCACTATTGGCTCATTGGCTTGCTCCGGTGTGGTGTCCTCGTGGACATTGCCGAGAGCGGGAGTAACCAGAAATGGTTACGTGCAACCAACAATGGTTGCATTGGGCTATTTAGCTACGATACTTATGAGAGGGCCATGATGTGTAGTTTAATGATATAACACCTTACATACTTCTATACCTTTACAATCATTTTTTTACAGTCTTCTTACAACATCATCTTGCTATCCTCATACACTTACCTTTATATCCACTTTTAACACACACATACCTTCATCATGTGTCAACAACTTTGAGTCTCCCTCCACTTGCTAGGACTTCTTTTAGGACCCCCTTAATAGCGCATTACCCACAACCGACAGTACTGACCATGGTTAATGCCGTCTGGCTTACATGTTTTAATGGCCAACGACATCATCCTTGGTTGATAATGTTGGCTAATAGAAACTACAATGCCTAATCATGATTGCTATATATACTTGGCATTTAAGCGCTCATTCAAAACGCATAATCATCACTCATTCGGTCTGTTGAAGCCCACTAATATGCCTTTAAAGCCTTAAAGGTCTTGAAGTTAGTCTTGTTTATTTTTGGAGTCTACATTTGGAGCAGTGAGTACTTAGGATTCCCAAGCATAGGAGCTGCACTTACTATGGTCTTCCCAGCCTTTGGAGTCTTCAACAAGTGGCTTATCTAGGTCTTCTCTTATTTGTTTGTGATCCCCCACATCAACTCTCTCATAAGGTGTTGCTAACCTTGGGGGGAAGTTAATGTGCCAATGGTGTCTACAATTAGGTATCTCTAACCTCTCTTTTCCTTTATGTCATTTCAGATTTGGATGTTTGTTTGATGTTGTCATGCATAGGTTAGAGTAGAGTAACCTTGGGGGAGGTTAATGCGACAATAGTGTCTACAATTAGGTATCTCTAACCTTTTTTCCTTTATGTCATTTCAGATTTAGATGTTTGTTTGATGTGGTCATGCATAGGTTAGAGTAGAGCAGCATATTCTTGATCTATTGCATTATTTATCTACCGGCATTTGCCTTATAAACCGTCCTTTGGGCTTTACAATCTTTTACAACCTATTGATCCTTACAACCCATGTTTACAACCCTAGCATAAGAATCTATATCTTGTAACAATCTAATTACAACCTTGTTATTATCAACTTACTATCAAGACCTAGTTAGACGCCACTACTCTATCCTATATCTAGGCTTTGGAACCCTACATCTTCTATAGAGTGTGGACTATCACCTTCCTAGATCCACGTCTTTTGCAACCTACAACTCTAAGGTGTGCATCTTTAGCATGGCCCCTCTCATTATCCTAGTCTAGATTACCCATTACCAAGAGACAAAGGATATTCTATTAGGCCATTCTTTATTTGCATACAGGTGTCGTATAGGTGACAACCGCTGGTGGATAGGACTTTGATCCTAGAGCAGCACACAAGATTTGCTTTTGTAGGGGCAGAGTTGTGGCTGCAACATAATATATAGACATCGGAGGAGCTCGAAGGAACAGGGGTTAAGGATGCGACCACTTAGAGGTTGAGTGACTGGCACAAGAGAGGCAGCAACCTCAATGCTTGCTGCCAATGCTTCAGTTAAACAATACCAATTTCAATTTAATATTGGCTGGATGCACACTCATGACGGTCTGCCAGTAGCTATCAAAGAGGCTCTTGAAAAAGTAGGCAGTCATGCTTGACAAAGCTTGAAAGGGTTGTGCATAGAAGGGGCATTTAGTTCATATCTATAAGTGCCCAATCTTTTGCACTCGAACTTAGTAACGGAAGAGCTCAAACCACATTAAAGCTACGAAGTGATAGGTTGAAACTAGGCAAAACTAAGCTAGATAGCTAAAGACCACTTCTAGCCTAGTGTGAACACACCAACATACTTCATTTGAGAAATGAAAGCTCCATTAGTCTGTAAAACTCTACACCTAGGAAAGAATGCAATAGACCTAAATTTGTCATGTCAAAAATAGGTCACAAATGAAAATTCCATCATTACTTTGTCAAAACTCTACTCCTAGAAAATAATGTGACAGAGCTAAATTTTTCATGTCCAAAATAGAGTACAAATCTGAATTGACCTGTTGAACCATGTTGGTCTTGTTTCTTGTGATGCTCAAGTCATCCACATTTATCATGCGAATAACCATATTATCATTCATGTAACTATATATCATTTTAGAAAATATTTTCTAAACATTCTGAGGCAGACAATGTTTGCCAGACATATGAAAATGCAGTCAGAAGTTCTTGTTTAGCTCTCCCCATGTGGCGGGTTATTCCTGTACTTCTGCGTACTTATAAAACAATTCAATGCTCTCCCTAAATTATTGCTCCAAACTATGCAAACATCATGTAAGGTTTTTGCTCTAAGTTGATCTAGTATGGATATCATGTAAAGAATGAGAGAAACAAATGAATGTGGAAATTGTGAAAATTTGTGCTAGTCAAAATATGGAAGAAACAAATATGCACTCCTTAATGAGGACTAAATTAAATGCAACTCTATTTGACAGCAATATTGCAATATGGCCCTGTAATACGATGAATTAGAGACGTGTCAACTATTTAGATTAGGTAACAAGTACAAATACATGACCCAGTATGCCAGTACACTGTTTCTTTTCCTGGGGCTTGGGTATGGTAGTACCAGAAAAAATAAAAATAAAAAATATAGCCAAATTAGCAAAAGTAACCTTATAATATGTAGAGTAAACAAAATAAGCTAAATAACCGCAAAACATACTAATAATTCAATGCCAAATGTCATGATATTCTTTGGTTGAACTTAGAACAAATACATTGTGCAAATGTTACAATGTATACACAAAAATCATAACCGCAAAACATACTGATAATTCAATTCCAAATGTCATGATATTCATTGGTTGAACTTAGAAAAAGTACATTGTGCAAATGTTACAATGTATACACAAAAATCAAGACAAATCAACATATTCATTATATTATCAAAAGGTTGGAGTTTTAGCTCCAAGCAATTGAAAATATCAAGGTGAGAGAAAATGTGCAATGAGAGCTGAGAATGCAATGTGAGGTAAATGTGTTATTTAAAAAAGTTTGGGAGTGTTTTTAGGGTTTAGGATGTTTTTGTAATATTTTTTAAAGCCCTTTTGACTTTTTTGACATATTATAAAATAAAAATATTGAGAAAAAGAAAAAAACCGTTTTTGTGCTGGGTACATTGCGGGTTCATGTTGGCTATGCTGTGGATTCACACATGGTAGGGTAAGACGTACACTGTGTGTATCCCAGCAAACCCAAGGGCGTACCCGAATGGGGTACATACTGTACCCATACTTGAGGCCTGGAAAGGCGTACCTGGTAACATAGTATATAGACAAGGACCCAGGAGAAAACCACTTATGGAAACTACCCTAGACACCTATGGTTTTGTGATCCTTTAAATGTGTGTATGATTTCCTTTGGGACATGATATAGCCTTTTGGTTAGGGTTTGAAAGTCTCTTTGAAGAAACTTTTATTGGGTCGACCTCCTCTGTAGAAGCTTGATCCACTAGGAGACCACAGATATCCACAATACATGAGCTATACTTGAGAAGGAAAGTCTGATAAATAAATAACACATTTAGGGCTCCATATTACGTTTTGAGTTCATCATGTTCATGTCTCATATGATCTTAATCAGGAAGGCCTGGGTAGTGAGAAAAGATGGTCAATGTAGGTAAGTTAAATAGAGGAAAGATACTCCAGGTACCAAATTTATGTCACAAAAATTTAAATAATAATTTTTTTGGGCACCCTTATAATCTGAATGATTACCCTTCAACAACAATCCAGACATGGCAACTTGCCATGTTTTGTTGTTCACGAATTGAGTTATGTTGTAGAAAGATCTTTCAGTTGTACTTTCAGTGTAGACCACCGAAAAATAGAAATTATATGAAATATGAAAAATTTCAGCAAAATACTTTCAAGTTAGTTTTTGCTTGAACAATGAAAACCGTTAAAAATCTCACAATTTTTCAAAATGGATATTGATTTAAGGAAAACACCCTGCAGTTTGCAAACTTTTATACAGCGAGACATGAGTACAGAAAACAATGGCCATTATCTATATATGACACTTTTTAGTTACTGTGCTGGGGTGCATGATTAGTCCTGTAAATTGACCTTACCTCCTTGACACAGCCTTTTCCTAAAGATGACCAACCAACAAGCTATGCCATTTCTCATTGACTGCAAGTGGTTCCCCTCCTGGCTGGCATCCTGGACCTCCAAGCGGTTAGGACGGTCCCTCTCTGTGCTACGATGATAAATCTCTTATTATAATGTTTTACATGCCCTTTCCCTGTGTTTCATGGATTTTCTGCCCCCTATACCTCTTATTCTGTATCATTTGTTGGGACTAGCTGAAGCTCAGAGTCTCTCATGTATGCTAGGACGTCAACCTGTATTTTTCTGCAGAAGCAAGTTTAACTTTAGCTATTATTGGTTGCCTATTGCTGACCTATTTTGCCTCCTTTTAAGTAGTCTATATTTTATCTATTTGTATTGGGACTAATATAGGTGCTCCGTATGGACTAGACTGTACATGGATATCGCAATGGTGCAATTAATATGTTTTTCATCATTTGCGGACACTAATAATTTCATTTCGGTTGTTTACTAAAAAGAATCCTTAGGTCATAAGAGCTGCAATGGTTACAAATATCATTGATAGGCACGTGATGTTACACATTTGGACATGAATGCTGAGACGACAGTTACTGAAAGAAGATGTCATAATTGTCCACAAAGGATTAAATTTTTAAAATGTGATCCAAGCAGATGGATAATGTAGCTATTGTTTTGACTCAGCTTTTCTTGAAAATAGAACATGTTTTGGTCATCACTACCATCAATCCAGTAGAACTCGAGCAAAATCCTTATCTTACTATCCGGCGAAAGCCTTCACTTTCTGTAATAACTAAGAGTTAAAGCCCATTGGTGTCTACTTTCTACTTTGTGGCTTGTGCATACCTGCCTTGAAATTCCTAAATTGAAGCATACGAGTTTGAATGATCTATGGTCACCCATATATGACTGTTATACTATAATTTTTATTCAGACTCAGAAACCGTAAGAATAATTTTTAGTCAGACTCAGAAATCACAAGAATAATTTTTAGTCAGACTCAGAAACTGTAAGAACAAGTTGAAGGTTCACTGCATTAATACTATGAAAGATTAACCTTTTTAACATCTTAGCTTCATATTGTTTCCATCTGTTACTGAATCTATTAATTTCATTAATCACAGGAGATACAATAAGTCTGATTTGACCTCTTATTATATCAAACCACCATTTTGATGTACTGGTATGGACAAGTCACAAAATTTATACAGTGTAAATGACTCCACGAGCAGAAGACTAGGTTAGATATGTGGCTTGACTCGCACAAGGTAGATATGTTATATTTATAATTTTATATGAATTCTCAATCTTCATACCTTTCCATGTGTCGATTTTATGATAGTGTAACCGTCAGCATACTTGATAATGTTGCATGTTACAGCTGAAGAGATGAAATCTAGCTTGCTTTTCTTGACATGAAATGAAACAAATGTCAAAGTTATATTGCAGATAAAGTATAAAAATACGATACTCGAGTCAAAATTATTGATTGTTAGACTGCTGCTAATCTGCCGATTCTTGTACCTGAACTATAGTAGACATGTTTGCATGAAATTGTGGGTTTCACTCACAATTGGGCACTAGTCAAACTTGACTTGGGCCAAAAATAAGGTGAGGCGTCAAGACTCTGGCTTTGCGGAGCAGAAACTAGGCAATAACTCAACTAAACTCAGATATAAAAACATTCATAAATCATTTAGGAATTCCTCTATCTTTTGTTTCTATTTTCTAAGATCCCATTTTTGCCGACTGGTAGACCAGCTCCTACTCATCAGCTTGCCGAGTCAGTCCAGAGTCAGTCACGTGGCTATGCTTAGGATTTCAATAATTGTTGTCTCTCTATATATACATGCACACATGCATTCATGCATGCATACACAAATACGCTCTTGAATACTCACATACACTCTTTGATACTCACATATGCACACCCACATACTTGCATACTCATACATACTCATATAAACACATAAATTCAATTATTCTTATGCGCATACACTCATCCACCCACCCACACACATGCACACACGGACACACACACACACACACACACACACACATGCACACACACACACATGCACACACACATCCATGCATCCATGCATACATTACTTCCATAGATATTCTTCTGCAAATTATGCTTACTTATGTCCTTATCCCATGCTTTATAATATATTTCTGTTCAAATTGGAAATCTCCAGTTGTAGACAGAATGCATATTCCTTGGTTTGCATGAGAATAAAGTTTAAAAAAATATAAGAGCATTCATGAAAAACTTATTGTTTATATCATACTGTTACAGGGATTGATCCCTAGAGCTAAGGTACTTTTGACACTTGGTGGGACCTTCTTCATTTTTTTCTGGCCGCTTATTCTAACGACACTGGCATTTTTTCAGCAGTATACATAGTAAGTATTTTATATGCCAGTATTTTATGAAGATAATGGAAACACATTTGTCTTTATTCAAGTTCTTTGACTTCAGGAAATTGGAGTATGAACTTTGCCCTCTTTACATTTATCTTATCATTACCACATTTTTTGAAGAAAAATTGATTTTATTATTATATGTAGGCGATAATGCTAATGAGTGAATGCTCTATGCAGAGCATACAATAATTTCTTTTATGTTTCTAAATTCTTTTTGTATGGTATGCACTCATTTAATATTATGCCCAACAAGATCCTTCAACAGGGATGGAAAAATCCAGAATTAACTCCATTGTTGATCTTTTGCAAACTTAATCTTTAGTGTGAATATATCGTATATGCAATTTTATGCATATTATACATATAGCAATTTCATAGGAAAGATGCCTTCAAGTACTTTATTCATGTAGGTTAATTCATTGGAAGGCTAAATGAACGGACTTGTATTCAAAGTCCCGTTTTGAGGAAAATGTTTTTTTAAAGACAATGTATAGTATTTCAATGCTTTAAAATAGTCCCTCGTATAGTAGCACAAACAAATATATTATAAATGAAAGATTCAACTTTTGTATTTCAGAAGTTAACTCTTGGAAAGTTTTTATACACGCATCACCCGAATCTTCCATAATCCAACCTGAAGGAAAACTGGAAAAAGGTTCATATATATTATTTACATAATCAAATAACCACATTTTAATTGAATCGAAAGGCTACCTTCTACTGCGGTTCATCGAAGACACATGGACCAACCCCGGGGTTGCGCCCAAAGATGTCATTCTATGCGGCACACTTTCTCGAGATTCGTGATGGGGTCATCTTCAGACCCATGTACGTTTCCCTGCATTGGTTGTAGGTCCTTCGTATCTCTCTCGGGTCAGTTTCGAGTGGGCTCACATCGACTCGTGTATTGAGGACCGGACCACCACTTAGACTACTCGGAGCGGACTTGCACGCTTTGCTCTCTCCAAGAGGTTGAAACCGAAGAACACTTCATTTTCAGATGTCCTGTTTACTATGAGATTCGTGGGCAATTCCATTGCTCGCTCTGCAAGCTTCCTTCCTTCACAACTTTCTTCAGATACTATGATCAGAGATGTCTTACCCTCTACCTTCAGGAGGCCATTAGGCTCCAGGACGGGCTCCTCCATCCTCCCCCGACGGATGGCTACTAGGCTGCTCACTTCCTTCTTCCCGTTGCTCTCTCCTGTGAGGGGTGCTACGCGGCATTTGGTCACGTGTTTGGACCCTTAGCCCTGGTCTGTCCGGTCCCGTGACTCCGTTTATTCCACCCGTGGCTCCTTATCTCAGGCATGTCCCATGGCACCGCCACATGGACAACGTTCCACCGGGCCTACTTTGAGGCACCACCTTCCTCTCTGGTCGTCGCCGCCTCCCGGGCATTCCACAGTCTCTGCTTCTTGTCGTCGGCGCACTTGAGTTACTCCCATCCGGCCTCAGGTGTTAGGTGATGTTGTTGGGAATGTTGCTCCTTCTTCCGCTCCCTCCTCACACTGTCATCTCTCTTCTTCATTTTTGGCCTCTCGGCCTCTGTTGTTTCCTTCTCCTCCTCTCCTCTCCCTCTCTTTTGGACTCTGATTGGGCCACTATCAAGCGCGTCTAGATCCTCATGCTCAGACGCATTATCATGTGCAAAGAATCTATTCCTCACGACATTATCCTCGCTGAGTTTGGGGCTCGCCCTTTTCGGTTGGAGACCATCTTCAGCCTTGTGTTGTTGTTGCACCGTATTCGGGGGTATTCTAGTTCTTCTGTAAGGATAGGTACACTTATCTTGCCTACTGCTCCTCTGAGGCTATTGCTTCCTCAGATCACAGTAGACGTTCTTGCTGCTGGTATTTCTGTATTTCACGCCTCTTTGAGTCCATTGGCATCCAGATGGACCGTCTCCCACCCTTCAGCTATTCTCTGGATGCTCCCGCCCACCTGCTACCCAACCAACATGATCTTCATAGGATAATCAGAGATGATATCTACAGACAGTTCATCCAGCACACATGGACCACCCCAGGCGTGCTTGAAGATGTCATTGCATGCGGCACACTTTCTCGAGATTCTTCAAACCCATGTACATTTCCCGGCATTGGTTGCAGGTCCTTCGTATCTCTCTGGGTCAGTTTCGAGTGGGCTCACATCGACTCCGTATTGAGATTGACCACCACTTAGACCGCTCGGAGCGGACTTGCCTGCTTTGCTCTCTCCAGGAGGTTGAAACCGAAGAACACTTCATTTTCAGATGTCTTGTTTACTATGAGATTCGTGGGCGATTCCATTGCCTGTTCCGCGAGCTTCCTTCCTTCACAACTTTCTTCAGATACTATGATCAGAGATGTCTTGCCCTCTACCTTCAGGAGGCCATCAGGCTCCGGGACAGGCTCCTCCATCCTCCCCCCGACGGATGGCTACTAGGCTGATCACTTCCTTCTTCCCGTTGCTCTCTCCAGTGAGGGGTGCTAAGCGGCATTTGGTCACGTGTTTGGACCCTCAGCCTAGGTCCGTCCGGTCCGTGACTCCGTTTCTTCCACCCGTGGCTCCTTATCTCAGGCATGTCCCATGGCACCTCCACATGGACAGCGTTCCACCGGGCCTACTTTGAGGCACCGCCTTCCTCCCGGTCGTCAGCTCCCCAGGCATTCCACAGTCTCTGCTTCTTGTCGTCGGCGCACTGCGAGTTACTCCCATCCGGCCTCAGGTGTTAGGTGATGTTGGGGATGTTGCTCCTTCTTCCGCTCCCTCCCCACACTGTCATCTCTCTCTTCTTCATTTCTGGCCTCTCGGCCTCTGTTGTTTCCTTCTCCTCCTCTCCTTCTCTCATTGTATTTTGGGTGACCCGTTTGGGTCCTCTTGCTGGGTTTGTTTTGCTTTGTACTCTTCAGTCCCATTGACCTACTTTTGTGGTCATGTGTTGGACATTAATAACATTATCTTATCTTATCTTCGGCCAAAAGTGAATTGTTTCTAGACCATGTCCACAATCTCTGCAAAATAGTCGTCGATCTTTTCAATAATAGGTAATAATTGAGCGAATAAATAGATAATTCTATTCTTTTTACCATGCATTTTTCTAGTATGCATAAAAGTCTCATTAATAAACTTGAAGGACCTCACCAATATATATATATATAAGTGATGGTATTCCATATTAAGCCGATCACATAAGAGTTGCAAGTTCCACTTTGTATGAAGAATATGCATTCCTTAAGGTAAGTATTTAGCTATCAAGAAAAGAACATTGAATGCAAGTGGCCATAGAGAAGTTTATATTACCCATGCATGTTGGTACCATACTCGTATGGTTAAGGGATTCTGTTTCTTGGTTTAGCATCCACATGAGTATCAATACCTAATGAATGTGTTCTTATAAGAAACATTTATCGTAATTATGTATATGTTAATTTAATAGATTAACAACATATTGTATGGTATTAGTTACGAAGGGTTATGTTGAAGAGTTATGGCTTTAGTATAGTATGGTTGTACAAGAAGTTTTATGTTAGAATAAAATGGGCTCTAGTGAAGAAGGAGACACTAGTGGAAGGAGGTTAGTCCCCCTGTATGGGACAAAGCTATGTTAGATATTCATATTTAGTAATTACTATTTCACCCTCTCGATGAATGAGGGAGAGGAGTAAGCCTCAATGAGGTGATCAACTGATAGGTTTGAGGGCCTCTAGGCAAGCGACCTATAGGTCAAGGTTCTCGCTCTTCCTCTTGACATTGGATGAATGCTGACTATAAATAGTTGTCCTTGTCCTTCAACATGAGAGGTGTGAGCAGCAACAAACCACTCTCTCAATAGGGATTGACTAGTGGACCCTTGACCAATGTGAGAGGTTTCCCCTCTTCCTCCCACCCGCTCCCCGGCCCCTCGATAGGAAGAGGAGAGCACTCGACCACCTGCCTCTAGTGCTGGGGGCTAAACAAATATAGAGTTTAGCATGTTATTCTAACACATCTTTATTTTTTTTTCACCTGCACTTCTTGTTCAAGTATATAAGTGAAGGTGTATTCTATTTTTGTGCTATATTCTTAATTAGGTGATCTTGGCAATCTACAATACCCTTGAGACTTATTTTTCTATGCACCCAGTGGTACCAGAGCAGATTTTTCCAGCCCTTTTTCTGCTGCTATCCAATAAACTTCATTTCTGTTGCAATCCAATAAACTTTGAAACATTCCTGCTGCATATAAGATTGAAAATCTGACCAAAAATTAGAATTGCAACTAGGATTTTATCAATTCAAGGCATGTTCAAAGGAAACATGGATCCAGTAGTGAGATCTGAAACATTGAAAAATAATGATATTATACAGTTGACTCCAAATAACTCTTACTCAATATTATACTGTGAAGAAATCAATCTCAAAACCAAAATTTTTCTTCTTCAGAAAACTAGGAATAGCGCCATGGAGACTTTAAAGTTTGCATCTGTCCAGCTGAATGAAGGTAAGAAGGGGCTGGTGCTGCATTCTTCTAAACTTGGGGGTTGAAGGAAAACTCATTGTGCGTTGAACCTCTTATGGAAGGGATGCCGAATTTTGGAAAATGTTGTGTAGAGTTGCAAGATTTTGGTAATTTGTAAAGGTTTTATGAATTTTTTCTAAACTTAAACATAAGTTTTGTTAAAACATTATTAATATCAAATAAAGAATATAAAAGAAAAATGAGTTAGACGGGTCAAAAATATAGCTACCGAGAGATGGGTATGGGTAGCAGTACAAGGAGATAGGGACGGGCACACCATTTTTAGAAAAATAGGAGACGGGTACTCGGAGACGACAAAACAATATATATGTGAATTTTAGAGAAAACAATAATATATAGCCTAAGAAAAGAGTATCTTGCCTTTCCAAAATTAAATATTAGATGTTTGATAATGGATAAAAGCATAGTTCGCATACTCGTATTCGGTGAATACTCGGCAGACCCAAAAAAATTTGACTCGGCAAAAACTCGGCAAGACTCGGTGAATACTCGGGAATACTCGACAACTTAAAAAATACGCAAATTTCTTTAAAAACATAAATTTTAAGCAAAATATAGCTACAAAATGTATCAAATGAGTCCATAAAATGTTGGAGAAGTGTTTTCTATTAGATTTGAATACAAATACAATATAAAATTGCATCATTATGCAAATACAACGATCGAATGATAAGTCTATGAATTTATGATGATTGTCATTGAAAAGTATCATCATAAATGTCATATCTATGCAAGTTACAATAAACGATAAGCTACATTTTCCTCTCCCCCGCTCTAGAGAAATATTGGGGAGAGGGTCTAGTGCCTTTAGTAGTCCCCACACTCGGCTACGTCTCCTCGCTCCTCCTAGAAGGCTGCGACTCTGACTCCAACCTGGTAGTAGATGGTGGTGGCTCCTCTGTTGCATGTTGGAGATCACCTCAAAGATTTCATCGATCAATATCTCCTGCTAGTGCTTCTCCCTTCATAGCTTCCCTCTCAAAAAAGCAATCTCATCCTCTGTGAACACAGGGATTTCATCTTCTTGCCTAGACCACTCGCTGTATGGATCTATCTCATCCAAATCAATAAGCTCCTCTGATGTGGCCTCCACTTTTCTTGTGTGAAGCCGAAGATTGTAATGCACAAAAACCAAGTCGTTGAGTCGTTTTTGAGTCTTGTTGCGTTTCTTCATGTGAATGCCCTCAAACAAACTCCAGTTGTGTTCACATCCAGAAGCGCTACAAGGTTGAGATAGAATTCAGAGGGCTAGCTTTTGAAGATGCGGGGTATTTCCTCCCTAATCCTCCCACCAAGAACTTACAAACAAGATAATCAAAAGTTTATAAGTAATAAAATCAAATTTGTAACTAATAAGTAACTTAGTAAACATTCTAATTTTTATTACCTGGTGTTTGTGTGGTTCTCCCTCGGATAGCTAACCTCAAGAAAAAGATTGCAGCTCTAAAATAATAAGGTCCCTCGTCTCAACATCTGGTATCATCCTCTCAATACATGTTGAAAGGCCCTCCATGACCTCTCCATTCACATCTGTGAAGCCGTTGAAGAAGAAATACTTGGGGTTGAGGTAGTACCCCGCTGTATGAATAGGTTGGTGGAGTTGATTGTTCCACTTCCGATCAATAATCTCCCAAAAGGGACCATATCTGACAATATTCCCCCTATAATAGTTTTGGATAGACTCTTTGGCCATATCCATGGCCTCATAAATGTACCCCATGTGGTTTTGTTTCCCATCAACCAAACGCAAAACCCTCACCAACGGCTCTGACACTTACACAATCTAAAATGTAAGGTTACAAACTTACAAATAAAGTAAAAAAGTAAATAACAATATATTTATAATTTAACAAATTAAAATAAAAGAATCAACTTGAAATATAAATTGAAGTTTGAAATTACCTTGATGATCTTTATAGCTCTCTTTGCAAAGATATCATCAAAAACTATCTTTGCAATCCTCTCTCCATCAACTTTCTTTGAATATTGTGAGTCTAGGCATGCTTGACTCACAGACATTTGCTTCAATGATGTCAACAAACTAGAAATACTTTGCAACGTTAAGAAGTTCGTTGCAAATCTTGTGACACCGGCTCGAACAAAATCTTTCCCCTTTGTGTGTTCTCTCATCAAGCTCAGAACCCAAGGGTGATTATATATGTAATTTGTTATGTTTCTTGCATCTTCTCTGACCGGCCTCACCCGATCAATTATGCCCATGTCCTCGAAAAGAAGGTCAAGGCAATGAGTGCCTGAGGAGTCAAAAGAGTGATGGATGTCTCTCTGCGGTAGTTTCCAGCCACCACATATGATGTTGATTATGCGTGATGACTTGCACAACATTTTGTATACCCACCTCTAATACAATCGTCTCCAACATAACACTCAAATTCTCTGCATTTTTTACTATGTTAGAGGCATCAATAGACTTCAAAAATACCATCTCACCATTTGAAGCCACTAATAACGAGGGTACGATTCCTTCCATCCGTCCACCCATCTGAAAGAATGGTGCATCCGTATTTGTGCCATTGTTTCTTTTGATCTTCTATAATTGTAGTGGCATTTGCAACTGCACCTTGGAGTAATTTCCCACTCATCTTTTGGAGAGGGTACCTTGTTCCCTTTCCTCTGCATTGCCGATGTTGTCACCAAGTACTCTCTGTACGGGCTCTTTGCCACATTGAATGGAAGGTTGTTGTAGTACAAAAATTCGCACATGCTTTACCCGCTTCCTCATGCATATTCTTGTTCTAAGGTTTTGTACCTTATGATGAAGGTTGTGCCCGGGTATGTTCCTCTTATGGTTCGTATGCGTGGACCATGAGTAGAGCCCACAATTGTTGCCACATCATCCTCTGAATCTTCGCCGTTGTAGCTCTAGGTATAACAACTTGTGTTATGGCTGCATGCACCCTTTCCCTCTCTAGTTTCTTCTCCTCTAGCTTCTTCTCCTCTAGCTCTGCTAACTCTACTTTCATCTCTCGCTTTGCTTCTTCCGTAACATTGGGGCAAACCACAACGTCCCGACAAACAATACATGCAAGGTGATACCTCCGACGATTGATGCCTCCAGAAAGTGTTTTGCCACAAAAATTGCAAACAACTATTCCATGAAGTGCTCCATGAATTGCTCCACGTAGAACATACTTCTAAGCGAGAGTATGGGCATTCCCAGGAACGGTTTCTGATAGTGATGCTGACTCAAATGCCGAACCTGATGCGAGCGATGCCATTGTTAAGCTCTAATTTGCAACACAATGCACATTTAAAAAATTAAAAAACGTAAGCTTAATTAAATTAAAAAACGTGCTTGAATAACCATATTTCACCGTAATTTAATAAAAATAACATACCTACGGTTGCAAATGAGTATTAAAAATTTAAAATGATTCGCAATCACATTGAACGCATTTAAAATTACAAAACATATTCGATGAATCGATTACAATACGCATATATAAAATTTAAATAATTTAGAACGAATTTGTGTAAAAAAAAAAAACCATACCTCCGGCTGCAAATGACTATTAAAAAATTAAAAGCATTCGCTTTTACATTACATGTATTTAGAATTACAATATGAATATATAAAACTTAAATAATATATATCAAATTTGCAAAAACTTGAAAGAATTAAAAAAACTTACCTCCAAATGCAATTCTCCAAATTTCCTCTTCGAATTCGCTCAAAAATCCGTTCAACACATGCAATGCAAGCTCAAATGGTTGTGTGAATGAAAATGAAGTGCTTTAGGGCCTTATAAAGGGAAAAAACCGAGTTTTTTGAGTGTAAAAGACATGTTTGCGTGTACAGTCCGTGTGGGCGAGTATTTGGCTCGGACTCGCGAGTATTTGCCGAATACTCGCCAAAACTCGCCGAGCCCGAATGGCGAGTTTTCCAAGCAGTATTCGTTCTAGTTTTTCTTTGGCGAGTATTCGGGATATATCTTTGATAACAAGAGTACAATATATATATATATATATATATATATATATAAACACACTTTGAAATGCAAATCTCCGAGGCGAGTACCAGCCTCCGAGACACATTTTTTTGGTGGGAGACGAGTCTACATGCAACACTGGTAAAACATCTTTAAAAAAGAAAAAAAGTGAGAAATAAAAAAAGAACTTGTAAAAAGAGAAAATAACTAATTTAAAAAAATACATTACTAAAGAGTTGTTTGAAGGTATATAAAATTATTTTGGATAAAAAAGAACAAAAAGGGCATTGAAAAAAGAGAAAAAATGTAGCAATTGGGAACACCACTTCAATAATTTCTACATAAAATTTATGTTATTATATAAAGATTGTATGGCAGGCGAGACATCCTATATCAAGGAGTTATGCATGATTTTAGAGGTCCTTATCAACAATTAAATTAACAACACAAGGAAGACTAGAGAATAATATTAATAACAAGTTGAGTGAAGTCCTTCAAGATTTACCCAATCAAAATCAAATACACTCCTCTAATGATGGCTTGAGTTAAAATTTAAACACAAATGACATCCGGAATATGTGTACAGATTTAGATGGACAAGAAATTCAAAATTTGCATCCGTATCCAGGAAATCAATGATTAACATGTTCGACATGTGAATGGCAGAATGAAGCTGAGTATTGTAGTCTTTATGCTTGTAAAACAAATTTTAAGATTGATATTTCTAAGTACAATGGGGAAGATCCTGATGAGGCTATCTATTGGCAGAAAAAGATGCAACACCATATCCTTTTGAATCCTACAAGATCTGATGAAGAAAAATTACAGTTACTGGATAAAATCTTAAAGGCATCATATGTGAGTGGTATCATTTGTGGCGCCAAGAAATGGAAGGATTCACTAGTACTTGGGATGGGTTTATTGGTGATGTTTTGAAAATATTTGAACCTTTTGATATTGATCACTTCAAATGATTGGTATGACTCTGCTAGACTAGGTCAGTCAACAAGTGCTCCGTAGATTGGGAGATCTTGCAACTTTTTGTAAAAATTGGGAAGAGTTTTGGCAGGAATATACTCGAAACAATTGGGTCACTTATTCAATGTAGATACTACAGATATTACATTTATAGGTGTTTGTCTCCTAAATACTAGGAGATATGTATTATCTCAATCCCTGCAAATCTCTCATCTCTAGTCATACTCAACTATCCCAACAATCTATCATGCAAAAATCTCTCACAACATCTCTATGTGATTTGTTCTAACAAATCACTTAAATGAATAATATTATTTTCACGATTACCTAAGACTCGGGACAACAAAAAGTTTCTAATTTTTGGGAATGGCGGGGGACGACTAATTAAAAAAATATAAATATTTAAAATATAAAAATAAAGTGACTAAACTCTAAAAATGATTTGGAAGAGTCTTAAATAAGCTGAAATAAAACCATTTGAGACTTAAATAAGATGAAATAAAACCATTTGCAATCTAAATAAGCTGAAATCAAAAATATCAAATAAATTTAAATTATAAATAATTTAATAAAACCATTTCAATTTGAGACTTAAAAGTTAAATAAGCTGAAATAAAACCATTGTGATTGATCAATTGACAATATTTGATATTCATATCATTAATATGAAATTCAAATACACCAACAATTGTCAATATTACAAGAAGATGACATGTTACAACTCAAAAATCAGAATCATCATCTGAAACATCCATGAACTCCTTGCTGGAACTATCATCCTCATCCTCAATGGAGAGCCTAATCAATCCCCATTGCACAGTATTGTCCTCTTCTACCTACCTTTGCTTTTCAAGATCTACATCCCACCGTAATACTTGAGTTTACTCGTACTTAGTTGTCTCGTGATAGACACAAAGCACTGTGTACAACTACAAGCTTCTCTCTCTTAGAGGTAAGTCTATTCCTCTCAACGAAGTGGATCCAACCATATGTTGACCAATTCTTCTCAGAGGCGGAGGAGTTAGAAACACGGGAAAGGAGGCGAATCACAAGTGATCACAACGATCCTAGACGCCCATACAAATCACCACTAACTTAACGACTTATCTTGTGCCAATGTTACCCTATCCATCTTTGCTGAAGTTTTATAGCCATCAAGTTTAGTGAAATTGAGCCACTCCAAGCTGACTGTGAAGCCTCCTCTAGATTATACAATGTTTAAGGGCCTTCATAAGGCCCTTCTTCACCTCCTTGTCATCCAAAGGGATAACTCTACTTGGCCTCTCCACATACCATTTTGGATTAAGTGCATATGCAACCATATGAAGTGGGATGTTCAACTTCTCCCATCTATGTTAAAAGATGGGCTAAATATGTTCATAGTAGAACTCCAAAGTGGGGTCCCTCACCCATGATAGTGCCTTCATTTGCCCAAGCATCTTTGTCAATGCACTCATATATATGACCAAGATATCGAGAATCCCTAAAACTGATGATGCTAAAAATTGGAGATATAATTGATGTGATGTATTTCACATCGGCCCAAAATGTCTCTCTCACCACCACTTCCTTCACTTTCTTCCCTTGCTTTGTTTTGGACTCATGCCACCTAGTCCATTCTGTGTCATAATCATAACTTGCAGGGGCTCCTGCAACTCAAGCATCCTTTCCAACAAAATAAAATAGAATGCAAAGCGGGTGTCACTGGTTTGAGGAATTCCTTCCTTGAATAGCTTTGAAAGAGTGCCAACGATGTGTGGTGATTGCATATGAACATCTACACCTCCTTAGCCTTAGCCACTAATTTTTGACCCACTGAATCTTCCATGTCTTTTAGTGCATTCTTCATGGCGTGCACACAACACGAGTCCTAGTAAATATGATTTGAGTACCCTCCAAGAGATTGCCAATTGCTCCGCACACATAACATTTGAAGGGCCAACCTCCTCAATGGCATCCTTAAAACTCAGAAACAAAAACTCGACATCTTTCCGCTTCTTAGAACAATCAATTGTTCTTAAGAAATATGGTCCATCTTCGCAGGAGACAATGACATTGATGAGTGGCTGGTGTCTATTATCTATCCACCCACCGTGATAATGCTACATCTATGTGACACCCTTGTGACCTTCATCTCCTCCATTAATAAATTAACCTTGGAATAGTTTCTATCCAAGATTGTTGTTCTATTTTTGGTGTCTCTAGGGGGTACATAACCTGTACCTTCTTTTGCCACCATGGCCATAGCCTCATAACAAGGAGAGCGAGCAACATGAAATGGGATCCCTGTAGCATAATTTTTTCCCCTAAGAGCATCATCCGCCTCCTTCAAATCAAACATATCTACAATTGGATTGGAAACAGACTCCACTTTCTCTCTTCCCTCTACTTTTTACTTTTGTTCTAAAACTAGAACTTGCCAAAGTATTCTTGCTAGTCCTATGAGAGCTAAAAGGGTTCTTAGCATCGGTGCTAGTACCATAAACTTATGAAATGTCGTTTGTCGTATTTCTTATATAAAATCTCAACATTTGATCAAGTGAAAGAGCCTTACAAACACTAACCCCCTTCCTGTAAGGTGCAACAAGTGTGCATTGGTCTTGGTGATGCTGCCATGCCAAGTCTCTGAACATATATTGCACTTCCATAGTTTATTCCCCCTCCAGACTTGGGGTTCGCAACTATGTGAGCAAATTGTTGCAATGGCTTCTTTTTATCGAATGGTCCCATGGCGAATGTGGTCAACATTTGAGAGGGGCAATTGGTAGCACTACCAACTGAACTACTAGTTGGCGTTGCCACTACATTTTGCCTCACTTCTTCGCCCCCTCCCCAATAATGTCATCACCAACACTTCCACCTATCTCAATCCTCTCCTTTGATTCATAATCATATTCAAAAGAACTCATTGTGATGATTGTTGGGGCTGCAATGAATTAAAAGACATCCATAAAGCCCATAACTATATGTAATGATGAAAAAACTGCCATAACTATATGCAATGATGAAAAAACTGCCATAACTATATGTAATGATTAAAAAAATAGCGATAATTATATGCTAAGTCACAAGGCTCAACGATTTTTGGTAGGAAGTTCGAAAATCGCCAAACTTTATTTGAGCTGCGTTAATTCACGAATATTCACTTAAGTTCGTCCCGAAAAACCCTAAAATTTATTCTCGACATTATACAAAATGGTGTTGAGTTACAATTTTCTCCATCGATTCTATGCGGTTGAAGTGTGAGTGGAGAGTTAGAGTCTTTGAAGATCCTTGTAGAGGCGGGAGTGACATGCCCCGGTCGAGGTGCGAGTGGTCAATCACAATTCAAACTTTAATCCATAGTTCTTGCTTGTGACTCGTGAAAATGATCACCTTGTGTCCTAACCGTGTGAGAGGAGTCAAGCAAATATACATTGAAAATGCCATAAGTGGAAATTGGAGCCGGATTGGGCCAGTGTTGAGTCAACAATAGTCGCGAGTTGAGTTTATAGTACCACTTATTCGTTCGTTGCCATTTCTGACCGGGAGGAGGCAACTTGAAGCCCCCTGTGCCGCCAACAGTATGTCGTTGAACCTAATTCTCTTTGAACTTTGCATATATGTGACAGTCGATTAGGTTTATTTTAGTTGTCATGATTTCAATGTTTGATTACTTTATTATTTTTTTATTTTAATAAAGTAATTAAACATTTAAATGTATAATTTTTAGTTTTTTTATATATAAAAATTAATTTTCATTTAACATTTAAAATTAAATTTATATTTTAGTAATATTATATTATTGCAGTATTGCTAGTATAAATATTTAACGTTTTTTTATATCTTAAATATTAAAATATAAGAGAATTCCAAAGACGGTTATTTGAAAATATATTATATTTGATATTTAAAGGCTCATAATGTGTTTAAAATTTTAATGTAAATATTTACAATAATTAAATTGAATTTTGTAAACTTAATTATATTTTAATATTTATTATTTTATCATATATTTAAATATTTAAATTAAAATTTTTAAACTTATTAAGAATGTATTTAATTTTGGTATATTATTATTTAATTTATTTTATTTAAATGCAGATTGTAATTCAATGAGTCCCCCAAAATCAAGTCTTTGAGGATGGAAACATGTGACCCACGATGGTAACAATGTCAAATGTCGCTTGTGTGGTCATCCTTTTACTAGAAGTTTGACAAGGGTAATGGACCACTTGGCATTTTCGAGGGGGTTGGGGAGGGGGTGTTGCTCCATGTGGATCAGTGACGCCAAAGATTAGAACTGCTCTAGAGAAAGATCAATCCTCTTCTATTGCAGGAAAGATGAAATCGGTACAAAAGAAACAAAGAATCCAAGAGACATGTCTAAGTTCACAACATCTTTTGTGTCTTCTTCTGCTTTAGTATGCCCAAGGCCTCGATAGGTGGATCAACGGGGAGTGGAACATTGAACAGCTTGTGGAAACTAGTAGAAAAACATGTGGATGATGCATTAGTTGATCTATTTTATTCAAGTGTCATTCCATTCAATGTAGCCAAGAATCCACATTTTTGAAATGCAATTCAGAAAGTTGCAGAGTTTGGCAAAGGCTACATACCTCCCTCTTTAAAGGCTTTCAGAACAACCCTTTTGCAGAGGTCAAAAGAGAGGGTGGTGACAAATTTGCTAAGGTCAAAGTTTCTTGGAAGGCAATAGGGTGCACAATATTGAGTGATGGATAGTCGGATATATGTAAAAGCCTTGTTGGGCCCATGTTTATTATATTCTTTATTCTTTAAGTCTGGAGGACTTAGTATATATATATATATATATATATATATGATTTGTTCTTTGAGGCGTGCGGGAATTGATTAAAGGCACACACAAGATGTAAGCGGAGGGTGCGCGAAGAAGTGGCCGTGCGAGGAAGAAAGAAAGGAAGCATGCGCGCAAGAAAAACAATAGAGGTGTGCGAAGAAACCATGGGGAGGATTGCGTAGGAAAATATAAGATCAAAAGAGAGGGCATGTAGAACAACAAAAGAATAAGGATAAAACATGAGTTCGAAAGTGGACTTAACCTCAATGCTCGCCGTTAAATCTGCATGAAGTTGATAGAAGGTGGCGGATAAAGCTAAATACAACAATGTCTTATTCGGAGGATCAACATGCAACATAGGTGGAGGTGGCAAAGGGCCAATTTTGGCCAACCAACTGGATGTAGTAGTTAACTAAAGTTGTAAACTCAAAGGCTATTATTAGCCCTTGTAAGACTAGTGAAGGACAAGTTCCCACTAGTATAAATACCCATGAAGGGGTCTAGTCTAGGGCAGTAGAGAGATGTACTAGTGAGAGAGAGCTAGTAGACTGAGGTGCGAAGGACTTGTACTTGGATTTTGGGCTACTAGATAGCCAAAACTTGTATTGCGCAATGATTAATATATGAGCATTATGGTTGGTGTATGCATAGTCTTGTTATATTGCTAATTGCTAAATGAATATCTTACTTCACTCACTTCACTCTTACTAACTATGATGGGACCTGGAAACCGTTTGTGCTTCGGGTGAGCGCACCCTTAGTCTGCCTGGCGTGATATGCCAATGCGGACGGGAGGGAGAACTTGTGCGAGGCAAACCTAATAATGATACGTGCATGAGGTGGAAGGATACTAGATTCCATCATTTTGGTTCCGTTCTGGGACCTTCATTAAAATGCAAGAATGAAGTGAACAGAAGATGCAATGTTTAATGCAAGAGAATATTGAAGCTTGGCTACACACGGTTGAGGTGCTTTTCGTGAACTTCACCCTAGTTGTAAGAATTTCTCTCCAAGAAAGTGGGTCGAGGATAATCTTTATGATTCGTTATATGAGACATTTTTCTATGAGCTTCCAAGTACACCTATATGCATGGTTAGTTGCTTATTGTTTGGAAAAAATAGGAATTTGGGTCGGAAGCATCCGTGGACCGCTGCACGCACAAGGAAGTTATCCCAATACGACACGACTTGGACACGCGCGGTCGACTCTTGGTGGAAAGGCGCACTTGAAGCTATATTCTTGAATATTTAGTCTCAACCTTCTCTTGTGCAGATGAAGCACAATATAACTTTTTCAGAGAGCCACGAGGATCATACTTACAACTGTAGTGTCCCCAATGGACATTATTTTACCCCTAAACGGATTTTAGGCAATCCCAACTTTAAATGCAACTTGTAGACAAAATACCAAACAAGTATCATGCAGATCTGAATTAAATAAGGAAATGCGACTTGGGTTAAGTGGAAAACCCACACCAATCAGCCTCTAAATTTATATCTTTCCACTCAAATCTAGTACCACTAATTTATAAAGCCCAAATATGTATAAAATTGCAGATTTCAGATGTAAACAAGGCTGCAATAAATTATTTAAAAACCCGTCTGCAACATAACTTCAAAAATTCATATCTTTTGCTAGAGAAGTCCAAATGAGCTGAAACTTTGGATCTTGGGCCACAAAAATATGAAGAATAATATTCCAAAATTAGTTTTCGCACAGTCAAACACAAAACCCTAATTTTTCCCTAAAAAGTAGGTCGCCCAACACATTTAGGGCATCAAATCAGCTCCAAAAATTAAGAAAACAAGCTACTTTGATTCCCAAACAAATCATCCCTGAATCAACTCCAATAATGACAAACTAGGGTGGATCTTTCACCACCGAAGAGTGCCCTACTAGCTAGGAATGGATCTCTCACCACCGAAGCTAGGGTCCCTGTGGGATCTTACTCCACAAGCTAAAGAAAATCCAAGCGTGTATGCAAAAGCTACAAGCTTAAGACACAAATAAAAAAATATCAAATGGTTATGCAATACCTTCCCCTCAAGTCGACTTCTCCTTATAAAGGAAGAAGAGACCCAAAACAACCTCTACAATATCCAATTAGTTCACAAGGATTTTCCCTATGCAAGCATTTAATATTTTCCCATATTAAATGCTTTTCCCAATAACTTTTTCCCTCCTAATGTAAGTCACATTTTTCTAGGAAAATACATAGTAAAATGGACATTTATTCTTTCTATGTTCCCATTCCCTTTCTAAGGCAAGTCGGCCTTTTCACCTAGGATGGATAACAATTTATATTTGGGCCTTTTCCATTCCTAGATTTAATAATTATTAAGTCATATAAATTATTATAAGTGCTCTATATATTTTTTTCTTTTATTAATGGCACTTTATAATAATTAAATATAACAAGTCATCCTTATATTTTTCCTTTGACCGTCGGGTTGACAAAACAGGCCAAAGGTCTTCGAATGGGAAGGGGATATTACAACGACATCTACCATTGGAAATTAAGAAAATGATGATTGATATGGGGATAAAAACCTTCCCCATAGAAGGCTAAATGCTCCGCGCATGATGTGAGGGCGTAGGACATAAGAAGTACAAGACGATATCACGAAGAAGTTATGGATACTCCGGACGAGCATACCCTTAGGAGGAAGCGATTTGAAGAGCAAAGGCGCGGGGCATTAGAAATAGAGCTAGTGCGGCTTCGCGACTCAACTCCAAGAACTGTGGGAGATGACCAACAACATTGGTTAAGGTAGAGAATCTGGGAGCTCCATGAAGATATAACAGGTGCGCCAGAAATTTACGGGACCCGAAGGACAATGAAGGACGATATAACGCCCATGGGATCCCGATCGAACCGTCCACGTCTGCTCATGCAATTGGATCAACTAATACGGAATAAGTGTTGATAGAAAGTGATAGCGACGAAGAAGTTAAGCGGGCTAAGAAGGAGAATTTAGATAGCAGGTTACCATATATGCTACAATCCTTGCAACCGAAACCAAGGAGACCACCATTAAATCCTAATCTACCAAAAGCACAACCATTTGGGATGATGGCTACAAACACAACACCACCAATCACTACAAGTGCGCAAGGGAATATAGCGATGCAACCGGTTATGGGAAACAATTCTTCACCTACAAGTGAAGTGGTAGTGGTAACGTTGTGCCTACAACGACTAACCTCGTATAGGGTGGGGTTGGGAACACTGCACAACAGGTAGGCTGCGACAAATATAGAACATGATATGCCTCTACATTTGTCGTAGTACCACGGGGTTGAGAATGCATTAGAGCATGTGCTCAAATGTGAACTAATATGGCGAGAGAAAGGTATCACTTCCTTTGAACGAAGGGCAACATAGTTTCTGCAACTATGTTTTGGGGCGTGCCCATACTTGGTATTGAAAGCATGACCATCGCAAGTAGTAGTAGATTACGATCAACTTAAGGTGGCATTTTTAATAGAATTTGATATCTTAGAGTTCAAGCAACAGAGTATTTTGGTGCTCAAAGAGATCAAGCAAGAGCTCACAAAGAGTGTACGAGCTTATGATTTGCGTTTCAAAACTCTCATATGAAATTCATCCTACACAACATGTGCACTGGTTTGTAGGAGGGCTCTTACTACCATTTATGCGTGCATTGTCACACAAGACTTTCACCAATCTGGGGACGCATTAGAAGCAACCTTGCGTGCTGAAGTGGTAGGAAGTCTCGACACTAGTGTCAGCCCATTCATGGAAGCACAAATCGCATCAATGACAATGCAATTGGAGAAGTTAACAACAAATAACGCATGCGCTACGTGCAGTGGCATTTGGTGTATTGATTGTGAGGTGGAAGGCCACACCAAAAATATGTGCCCATGCCGTAAAGTTTGAAGGCAATGTTTATAGCGTGTGAGATATGTGAAGGTAACCACGATGCTTGAAACTATCCCTTTCTACACCGTGCCAAACAGCAAAAGTAGCCACCTATTGCAAAATATGTTACACACACTCATGATACATCAAAATGTCGCATCATTGATCAAATTCATGAAGCAGATCATTAGGACTCCATCAAGCTACTTGTTGAAGATCTTTGTTGTAGAGAATGGTGGATATGATCGTGGAAGAAATGGACGAGGTCGAGGAGGGCGCGAAGGTGGTAGATATCCACCCAGAGCTTGCTATAAATGTGGATCACAGACCATTACCAGTGTGATTGCCCAACCTTTCCAATCTATGCACATTGTCGAAAGGAGCACAAGGTGGAAGATTTCCTTGACTTATATAAACTAATGAAGGAAAGAGGCGAGAAGAGAGCGGGGTTGATTAAACTTGCTCGCATTATTGGGGATGATGATAGATTGAAAACATTACAGACGAGAGGGGCCAACCGCTAGAGCACAGTCACAACATGCGCCGCCATATGCGCCAAGAGATTCCTACTAATAAAGTGTAGCCAACCGAACTCCATTCAGCAAATCCCTACCTTGATGGTCAACAAGAAGGAGGTCCTTCAAGAGGTGAAATATTTGATAAGAGAACTCCAAGGAGAAACAAAATTTCTTAGAGATGAGGCAAGACTACACAATGAGAAGTTAAGAGATTTTGAGGATGAATGGGTCAACAAAAATGAGTTCTAGGAGGTATGTAGGTTGTTTGCACGAAAGGTATACTACCCTTACTAGGTCAATGGTTATCTCATAAGTTAAGAAAAGTAGTGCATCAAAAGCAATTGAGAGCTATGCAAAGACAAGATGTCAAATCGGCTAAGACAGAGGGTTATGATAGAGAGATACTTGTTGATACTTGCATAACGACTGGAACATTAATGACATCTTGGTTGATACAAGCGCGAAAGTTAACATACTCACGGTGGATACCTGGAACAAGATGGGGCAACCGATGTTACATGCATCCCCACACATTTTTTCATGGCTAACAAAACATGGGTCGTGCTTATCAAGGTTTTAAAGAATGCCATAATCAGTATTATGGGGGTGAAGTTCCATGGAGATTTTGAAGTCATACCTTTAGCTGAAGTGGATAATTTCCTAGCGCTACTTGGAAGACCTTGGTGTTATGCCAATAATGCCGACATACGATTTAAGAAACGGTATGTGAGTTTTGAAAATAGTGGTCAGCGCGTTATCTTCCCGATGGACCCTAAACAAAGTACACCGTATGTGGAGATTGTAGAAGAGCACAAAGATTTGGAACATATATATAATATCCAAGCTACTGAGGATAGAAAATTTTGAGCCAACAATGGAAGGAGAGCTAAAATGGGGGACAACTAGTCAATCTCTGACTCTATGAGTGTTGCATGTGAAAATTGGGCGTGCGATTCATACGAATTACTATGGAAAGAATGTGGAATGATTCAATGCACAATAGTCCACAATACTATCCAAGCATCCTTGAAAATTCGTAAAAATATTCGAAAAATCAATATAGGGAATACTCAACCTCCACCAAGCTTTAGTGGGAGCGAAGATATCCATGCTTTCGGTAAGGACATGGAAGCCTACACACACATGAAAAAGTGTGATTGAACTATTTAGACTATTTGTTAAAAGGAACCGTAGTATGGTGGTGGGCAACATATTGACTCGCGTCATTACCATGGGCGAGACGTGAAAGAGGCCATGAAGGCTAGGTCGAATGAACAAATAACACACAAAGATATCCCAACTATAGTGGAGTCACTAGCCCAAAAGAACACATTGATAAATGTGTAGTGATATCGACAACTACTACGGAGTTAGTGAAGCATTGTGGACACATCTATTTTATCATACACTACGTGTATGGGCACGAGCGTGGTACATCGGTTGTGAGTTACAGAGAGAATCACGTTCTTGGGAAAGGCTGGTTCAAGGATTCACCCATACCTTTTCCTTTGTATTGACAATTCCACGGATGGCTCTGCTTTCTTCAATATATCAAAGATGTGATATTTGGAGATGACGCCCCTATATAAGACAAACTTTTGGCTCTACATGAAGATAACGGTTTTACACTAACTAAAACGTTCATCGAGGGTGTTGAGGACAATGTATCCAGTGATGAAGATGATGTAACCTTAGAACGGAAAATTTATGCGGAAATAGGTAAGAAGAAAGTGGTGCGCCAAATAACCGATGAAGATGAAAATTATCACTTGAATGTGGATGTTTCTTATGTGTCGTGTGGGGTCATAGATGGAAAGGACCAGGGGAGTCAACCACAGAAAGAACCTTTCAGATCCATCCAAATTAACATTGGTAGCGAGAGGCTGAACCGAAGATGACAACCATTGGTAATTATTGGAGTGAACCGGAGATCTCCAAAATTGTTGAGTTGCGCGAATATGAAGACATCTTTCCCGAGGCTACCACGAAATGAAAGGACTACACCCATCCTTGGGGACGATGTAGATAAAATTAATAGAGGGGGCTAAACTAGTCATGCAAGCACCGTGTATAGGATGAATCCTAATCTAAGAATGAAGGTAAAACAAGAACTTGACAACATGTTGGCCGCAGGAGTAATCATCCCAATAGAAGAATCGAATGGGTAAGCCCAATGGTGATCAACATCAAGAAAGATGGGCATATCATAATTTGCATGGATTACCGCGCTTTGAACTCTGTTTGTATAATTGATCCCTTCCCCACTCCCTTTACAGAAGAAATTTTAGAAGGCATAGCGGTAGGGAAATATATACTTTCACGGATGGATTCTCTAGCTATCACCAAGTCAGAATTGCAGAAGAAGATAGACCAAAGACCACTTTTGCGACCGAATGGGGATCATACGCCTATGCAGTTATGCCATTGGGTTGAAGAATGCACCAACAATTTTCTCGCGCATTGTTGTCACTGCCTTTGAGGATTTTATACTTAAGTTTCTTCAAGTCTATCGAGACAATTTGGACAATCTTTGGTTTGGTAAAAGACCAGCGATAACTTGCACTTGATGTTCGAGTTTTGCCGATAGTTGCAAATTTCCTTGAACTTGAAAAAATGTGTGTTTGCTACTCCATATGGTTCCTTATCGGGCACATAATCTGTAAAGATGAACTCTTGGTGGACCTAATGAAAATTGCAATAGTCGTCAATCTAATGCAGCCACGAACGCGAGAGGAGGTGTTGTCACCTGAAGTTGCACCCGATAGAGAATGGTGTGTGTACTCTCTCCTGTTGACAAAATTGGAACACCTCAAGGTTGTGGGTAACCTATGTCTGAGGTGAACCTCCAGAGAGGGTTGGTTCCCTTGTGAATCACCTAAAAACAAAAACTTTGACAAGGAAAAGGGAAAAAGAATGTGGAAAATGGGAAATAGGGGTGATACACCAAAAGTTTGACACTTGCATGTAACTCTGCACACAGAGAATTTGAAGATCCACACACCTGCACAACTCTAGACTATTTGCATAATAAATTCAAGGGTTTAGGAAAAATGACAGCGGTAGAGGGAGTGAATTCCACACTAAGGCAAACACAATATCCTATGCAACACAATGAAAAATCTGAAAACAGCAGTATGAGAGGGCAAAATGAATCTTTTTATTCAAAGGTGCAAGTACAATAGCTGAAGATGCACAAGCAAATCAGCTGCTCCAAGTGTATGAATTTTTACAATCAAATCAGCCCATATAGACTGATCAAAACCAGAATAGACTGCCCCCATTCCAAAAATAGACTGCTGCATGCAATAAATAGACTGCTGTTTTAATTTATTTTATTTTCCTCTACCCTTTGGCGCCAACCTTAGGAACAGACTACTACATGCTTTTGTTTATTTTATTTATCCTCATCCAACCTTGGCGCATGGGACAGCAATTGACTTCTATTTATAAAAATTCCTTATATTTTTGGTGCATGGAGCAGCAGCTGTCAGTTGACTTTTATCTATTTAATTCCCTCTTCTATCTTTGGCGCCAACCTCTACAAATAGACTGCTGTCTTCCTTTTCTATTTTTATTTCCATCATCCTGCTGGCGCATGGGAAAGGCATTGACTTTTAATTATAAAAATCCATTCTATCTTTGGCGCCAGCTCTAGACTTGGAACAACAGTTCCCTTTCTTTTATTTATTTTATCTAATTTTATACATGGTGCCAAATATAGAACAACAGTTCTATTTAATTAATTTCTTTCATGCACCATGCACCTTAACTCTCCTTATTTCTCCTTGGCGCTGTCATTAGAACAGAAGCTTCTTTTGCTTATTTTATCTATCCATGCACCAACTTTCCTTGGGCCAAAGATAGAACAAAAGTTCTATTTTAATTAACTTGCCTTAATGCACCTTATCTTCGTGTAGCGCAGACCTTAGGAACAACTCCATATTTATCAAAGTTTATTCCATGTACACCTTCATGCAAAGTCTTCCTTTAACGCAGACCTTCTTTGGCTTAAAATATGGTAACATGAGGTTTGTGCCTTTTTGGGACATTGTGGGTATTATCACAAGTTTATCAAAGACTTTGCACCCATTGCAGCGCCATTGTAGAAGTTGATACACAAAACAAAAGAATTCAAGTGGGGTGCAGACCAGCAGCGGTTTTGAAGAACTCAAAGAGAAGCTAACCCGCGCCTATTTCGCAATTCCCAAATTGGAACACAAATTTTCACATACGCGAAGACGCCTCATGAATTATTGTTGGGGAAATATTAGCACAACCCTGGGAAGGAACTCTCGATCATCCAATCTACTTTGCAATCTGAAAATTGACATGCGCGGAGAGGAATTATACTACCACAGAGCATGAAGGACTATCTATGGTTTATGTGCTTCAAAAATTCCGACATTACCTTTTGGCAACACCATTCGTGTTTTTACTGATCATATGGCACTTAAACATTTGGTCAACAAGGCGGTGTTGCATGGGAGAATTTGCAGGTGGATAATACTATTCCAGGAATTCCAGTTCTCGGTGGTAGTGAAGCGGGAAAACACAATGCTGGAGTTGACCATTTGTCCCGAATTGATATTGGTGAAGCAGTGGAATCCATAGAAGATGGCATGCAGGATGCTCAGTTGTTTAGCATCCATAGTGAATTTAGAGAACTGGAGGATGTGATCTACTCCCAACAAACTGGACTGGCACCTGAACATTATAAAGTTAATCAACGCAAGCAACTAGCTGTTAAAGCAGCGCCATACCAGCTAATTGCAAATCAACTCTACAAAATGGGGTGCGACGAGATTCTACGACGCGTGTTCTGCAACATGAATGAAGAGATATTTTAAGTGAAGTGTATGAAGAAATTACAGTTGGACACTATGTAGGTGATGCTACCGCTTGAAAGATCCTTAATGCAGGACTATGGTGGCAGAGTTTATTTAAGGATGCGAAAGAATATGTTAAATCTTGCGACCATTGCCAACGACTCAACAAACTAGGAAAACGAGACAGTATGCCTCTAATCCCTATAACTATAAGAGCTGTTTGAAAAATGGGCAATTGACTTTTTAGACCCATCAATCCTGCAGTGCGAAGAGCAAGTGCACGCTATATTATCACAACCACCGACTATCTTACAAGATAGGTAGAGGCTGTGCTGACAAGATTTTACAGTAGCAACAACGACAAGGTTTCTTTGGGAGAACATTATAAGTAGGTTTGGTTGCCCCTTGAGCATAACTAGTGATAGAGGAACACATTTCTTGAATGATATGATTCGTATCTTGTTGCAAGAATTCATGGTTGTGCATCATAAGACCCCATATCACCCATAGGCCAATGGTACAGTGGAAGCATTCAACAAGATACTAGGCCATATGCTAGCAAAAATATGTGACATTGGAAGGAAAGATTGGGATGACAAAGTATCGGCGGTACTTTGGGCATATCGAACGACATACAAGTGCCCTGAATAAAGCAACACCCTTTAGCATAACTAGTGATATAGGAACACATTTCTTGAATGATACGATTCGTATCTTGTTGCAAGAATTCATGGTTGTGCATCATAAGACCGTATCACCCACAGGCTGGAAGCATTCAACAAGATACTAGGCCATACACCGACAAAAATATGCGACATTGGAAGGAAGGATTGGGATGACAAAGTATCGGCGGTACTTTGGGCATATGAACGACATACAAGTGCTTGAATAAAGCAACACCCTTTCAACTTGTGTATGGGAAGGAAGTTGTGCTACCAATCGATTTTAGAACCATCATTAAGAATTGCACGCGTTGCGAAACTTGGATGATAAAGACTCCATCCGGGAAAGGTTGATAAGCTTGTAAAACATCGAGAAAGCACGATGGTCCCAAAACATCGAGAAAACACGTTAGAAGGCTTGGTATGATCGTAACCTCAGAAGAAAGTCTCTTACAAAAGGCACTAATGTTTTACTATATGACTCTAAATTTGCTCGACATCCAGGAAAACTCAAAACTCATTGGCTAGGGCCATATGAAATAATTGATATATTGCCGACCGGGGCATGTGACTGATGGATCTTAGCAAGTAGCTGCTTCCAAGCTACTTCAATGGGAGTAGACTGAAATTGTATTTTTAGCCACTTGAAATGTAATGAATAAGGCGTATGCCATTAGATTAGATGTTATTTGCTTTATTTAAGTTAGGTTTCTTTATGCATTGTAATAAGCACCAAACTATTGCACACTTGTGTTGTTTAAGCTGACCTTGTATGAGAATATGCTCAAAAACTCATTTTGAATAGAGGATTGTGCAACACTTTCAAATGGGATAAGTATTTGGTGAAAGATAATGGCGAAGCAATAATATATATAAAAACTCACATGAGTGAGCGAAACATATGTAACAAAGGAGCTAGAACAAGGATGAAGTGTGGCGAATGAGGAAATGAGGAATCTTCTAGGAAAATGTTAGCTTAAAATGGAGCTATGGGGAAGGCGCATAAGAAATAAGCGAAGAGACGCGGCACGAAGACAAGCTCATTAAAACGAAGCTAAGGGCGAGATGGATAAAGTTATATGGAAGAAGCCCATAACGCACACTTAAACGGTCACTTGTTAGAAAGTGGGAAAAACAGAGCAAGGGACAATTGTCAATTGAGCATTAATGACAGCTATGGGGAATTAACATCTCACACATGTGAATGATAAATGGAAAAAACATTTATTGCTTCTAACAAGGGTATAAATAAAAGGGGTAAATCATTTTGTTTACCTTATAGTGAAAATAGAGCTCGGTGAAAAATAACAAAAATCGAGTTTTGCCAACATGATTCAATGCCCCCATCTTGTCAAGAAAACCCATCGCCATTAATGCCACCTCGAGATTTGATTCAGTATAGACAGAGGAGTAGAAATGGATTAGCATGTAAGAGATCAAACTAGTCTCGACCGCCATTAACGTGGGGTTAACCCTTGAGAATAAGACAAACTTTTGTTGTAATTAACCGCCCCGGGGTGAACGAGTGGTTTCGGACGACAAGAAAACATGATAAACAGGAAGGCAAGGAGCAAGAAGAAGGTGATAAGCAAAGGCTCACGGGTTCAACGAGTATGTCGGGTTCAAAATCGTCAAGCAACTTAGAGGCCGTGGTAATCGGGAGGACAAGGGCACCGAAGAGGTTACTATAATAAAGGAAACACCTTTCAAAGCAAGGAGTGCGAGAACTTCCATGCCACAAAAGGAGAAGACCAAAATGGCTGCTAGAAAGAAATCTAAGGACCAAAGCTCAAGCGCTTTAGCTATTAATACTGAAATGCAATACCCAGACGACGTCGAAAGAATTGGAGATTGGGCCAATCAAGTAACTTCCATCAAGATATCATAATGCAATCATCTTGCGCCTGGGCTTGATGGAATCATTGAGAAAGAAATGATGCACCCAACAGGACAAAAAGAAAGCCGGGGCAATGATGTCTATGACAATAGTGTGCGAGAAAAGGCTAGAGAAAACAAGAGTCCTCCAATTTCTTGAATCGCCGTATTTCAACAAAAAGACAATCCATGACAATGATGTCTATGACAAAGCGTGCGGAAAATTGGAGAAAACATGAGTCCTCCAACTTTTTCATGTCATCGTATTTCAACAAACCATTGGAGCTATATCAATACCTTTTTCACGTGTCGGAAGGGTATTTCTATTTCGCAGGAGGACGCATGAAACTGTCGCACCATCTTATCCATAAAGTAATAGGGCCCAACAATGAAGGAGAGGATTTAGCACAAGCTTTGGAGGATGATGCCTCCGTAGACAACATTGGCGATCTCCTTAAATACAAACGCGGGGGAAACTTTATGTCCATAGATGAACTCAAGGACCTTGGAGCGAGAGTCGAGGCTCGCCTTCTTCTTGCCAAATTTGTAGGGGTTGAGAGATGGACGGAGATTAACAAAAGGTTCTAAGCATTGCGCATAAGGTAGCGCATGGGACAGTCTTCAACTACTCCCAATTTGTCGTGCAAAACATTGTAGTAGACACCAACATGGTCCAAGAGACCAAAGGGGTTAGATTTTGTTGGGGTGCAATTTTGTTGTTGATAGTCTTCAAAGAACTTGGCATACCGGAGGGGGATGGAGAACCAACATGGATATATCCATTAGCAGATCCATCTCCGACAATCATGTATAAATTCTTTATGGCGCCCTAATTCTCAATAATGCCTTTAAGGCAAGGTTTACAAACTGGTTAAAACACTTGTGCAGTGTTTTTGATCAAGACTGGAGAATATTGTGCTAGTTACCAAAAGAATTGATTGGAGAAGCGAGCTCGGTGTCGCTATGAACTACTTGGTGGCAAAGGGTAGATGAGGACATCCATACGCTGCGCACAATGTATAAGCATTCGACCGAGACGTGCATGTAGGATCTCAAGTTACAAGCATTTGTCACCTCACAAAGTGGGAAACCATTGTGGAGAAAAATGAGGCACAAAAGCTCTTCTTTTATTTGCGACCTAAGAAGAAGGCTAACATAGAAGACATAATAGATGAAGAGCCGATGAAGAAATTGTTATGGCCAAATGGGGCACGGCGAGGGGCACAAGAGCAAGTGAAGTACCCGTGCACGCGTACACAAAGAGAAAGGAGGAATGGGCATGCCGGATTTAACAACCTACTAAGAAAAGAAGACTCAATCAAGGCATGGTCCGAAATAGAATTGGTAGAAAAGGAACCACAAAGTCCAGGGCAAACCCGGAGCGCTGATCTTATAGATAAACCACGCGAAGAGGACACCATTGTTTAAGTCCCAATCCAACAATCTCTCGTGAAGGCAAACATTGGGGAAGGGCGAATCAAGGATATGGAATACTTGAGTCCTGGCGACAAACAACCACCATGCCCAAGTCAACCCGAAGGCGGTAGAAATTGAAGATAATCCAAAGGAGGCCTGAGTAGAGAGAAAGCGCGAGGAATGTCCCGAAGACACCGGGGCCGTAAAACAAAAGTTGGGAAAAGAGAGCTCTCTCAAAATAGGGCAAAAAGCTAATACTAGAGCAAGAACTAGGCTCGGAGGAGGTGGAAGAAATACAAATATACCCTAGTCTTGGCAAGAAATCAATGCACACAACTTACCAACAAGGGAAAAATGATTATGAATTGTTCCAATGGAACAACATCAAGAACACAAAGTTTAATTGAGCACTTCAAAAAGGCTGACCTTTTCATTGGATGCTTGCGGAAGAACCTCTCATTAAATTGCTTTGGCGACAACATTCATACCTTCCCGTTCGAGGATGGAGATCCCATTCTTGCAACAACTTATAATATGTCCGAGGCTCAAGCCGAGGAGGAAGCATTCTGGAGAAGTAGTACAACAAAACTTACAGAACAACAATGAGGCAAGAGTCTATAGAGCACATGCAAGAAAATTCGAGGAAGAGCTCAAAGAAACCAAATGGCGCATTGAGTTAAGAATTGAAACTCTCAAGGAGAGGGTGGTACATAATGAGCCGAAGCTTTTAAAAGATAATTTTCTCTTTCTGACGAATTAATAGAAGATCTCAAACAACTAGTAAATCTCATGTTCAAAGAAGTGGAGAAGGAGAGGGAGAGAGAAAAACGACAAGGTAGTGACAGTGAAAATATACAAGCTGTTTGCAATAAGAAGCTTGCAAGTTGTGAAGAAAGCATAATAAAATTGGGGGAAAGTACACAGAGATGAAAAATTGCTTAAAGGGTTGTATAAGCAACCCCGAATAATCAACGCATGCACAAAAGAATTGACAGATAAACTAGCGGCACTTGAAGCACAACTAGATGATGACTCCTTAGACCGAGCCAACCGCAATTGAATAATGGAAGAAACTGAAGCGGTTAGCGAAGAGATCACGGAAAAGAAAGGACAATTAAAACATCGATTGACCGAGTTGAGGAGGCTCAGCGATATAGAGAAAATAGAGCTTGGGGCCGCTGCAGGATTTAAAACAAGTTGAGCGCTTGTGTGTGATGGTAATCACGGGGGTCAAAGGCGCTTTAGTGTTCAACCAACTCATTACACAGTTGGAACACTTAGTCAAACAGATAAAAGCCGTAATAAATAAGTGGCAAGCGTATGAAGACCTCTTTGGAAAAAGAAGTCCTCGAATTGTTTGACAAAGTCTAATAAACATTGTCCGAGGATAGACAACCAAATTAGTGTAGGGTGATGTTGGGCCCATGTTTATCATATTCTTTATTCTTTAAGTCCTGGAAAACTTGGATATATACTTATATATATATATATGATTTGTTCTTTGGAGGCATGCAAGAATTGGTTAAAGGCATGCACAAGACATAAGTAGAGCGTGCAAGAAGTGGCCGCACAAGGAAGAAAGAAAGGAAGCATGTGCGTAAGAAAAACAATAGAGCTGCGCAGAAGAAACCATGAGGAGGATTGCACAAGAAAAGAAGATCAAAAGAGAGGGCATACAAAACAACAAAGGAATAAGGATAAAACATGAGTCCAAAAGTTCTCGTTATCCTGCATGAAGTTGATAAAAGGTGGTGGATAAAGCTAAATATAACAACATCTTATGCGGAGGATCAACATGCAACACAGGTTGGAGGTGGCAAAGGGGTAATTTTGGCTAATCGATTTGGATGTAGTAGTTAACTAAAGTTGTAAACTCAAAGGCTATTATTAGCCCTTGTAAGACTAGTGAAGGACAAGTTCCCACTAGTATAAATACCCATGAAGGGGTCTAGTCTAGGGTAGTAGAGATGTCTTGGTGAGAGAGAGCTAGTAGGCGAGGTGCGCAAAGAACTTGTGTTTGGATTTCGGGCTACTAGATAGCCAAAATTTATATTGTGCAATGATTAATATATGGGCATTATGGTTGGCGTATGCACAATCTTGTTATATTGCTAATTCTTTGAATGAATATTTTACTTCACTCACTTCACTCTTACTAACTATGATGGGACTTGGAAACCGTTCGTGCTTCGGATGAGCGTGCCCTTAGTGCACTAGTGTGATATGTCGGCGCGATGGGAGGGAGAACTTATGCGAAGCAAACCTAGTAATGATACGCGCATGAGGTGGAAGGATATTAGATTCCAACAAGACCATTGATTAATGTTTGAGTGGTTTGCCTTGGCGTTGTTGTTGAAGGTGATTAATACCATGAAGCATAAGAAAACTTCGGAGTATATTTTTCAAATATTAGAGGAAGCCATTCTTGAAGTAGGTTCGGAAAATGTGGTTTAAGTGGTTACTAGTGAGTGTAGCAAATTGTGTGGGAGTTGGGAAGTTGATTGTAGAGAAGAACCCACAAATATATTGGAGCCCGTGTGCAACACATTGCCTAGATTTTTTAGTAAATGACTTGGTTGAATTCCCATGGGTACATGAAGTGATTCACGAGAGGGAGAACAATTGTAAATTTTATAAGAAATCACCACCTCTCATTGAATCTCTATAAAGAACATGCATCGAGGGAGTTGTTAAGGCCATGTGAAACAAGATTTGCTTCATTTTATATCACTTTGAAAAGAGTGGTTGAAAAGAAAGCAAGTCTAAGGTCTGTTATTTGTTCCAATGAGTAGGAAAATACTATGCTTTATAAAGTTCTTAAGGGGAAGACTTAAGAGCAAATTATTTTAAATAACAATTTATGGGAAAGTGCAACAAAGGTTCTAAATGTGTGTGAACCAATTGTTGATGTGCTTCGCATGGTTGATGGCGACACCCCTTGTCTCGGCATGCTTTATGAGAACATGGACCGTTGCAAAGAAGTTGTTCAAAAACATCAAAGCACTAAATAATTTGGAGGGAGATTACGGAGATATGGGATATAGTTGATTCTAGATGGAAAATGGTGCACACAACTTTACATGTAAAGAGTGTGTTAGTTGTAGCCTAAGCTATTTTAGATAGATAGACAGAGTGGTTATGAAGTTCTAGCGGGCGTTACGAAGCCATTGAGAGGTTTGAACCAGGTCCGACAACAATTGCAAGTCTAATTAGAGATCAATGTTGGGAATACATGTTACGCTGAGGGATGTTTGGAATGTCAACAGTTAAATATGACATGTCATGAGTTGACATGCTTGGGTACAGATGATGGAAGTCCTATGGAGCACAAACACCTGAATTGATTCGCTTTTCCATTTGAATATTGAACCAAGGAGCAAGTTCATCAACTTGTGAGAGGAACTAGAAATGCTTTGACCACATCCATTCTAAAAAGAGGAACAAGTTTTTGGAAAGTTGAGAGATCTTGTTTATATTTGCAGCAATTTACAATTGTGTATGAACAACGCAACAAAAGACTCCACCTCTTCTTTACAACAACAAATTTAGAAGGCACAACGGATGCAGATGAACCTGATTTTTTGATGAGTTGAGTGATGCATCTAGTGATGATGATACTGCATCAATTCAACCAAGTGCTCTTGATTACTTTGAACATTATTGAAGTTTGATTCTTGAATCCTAACTGTATCCTTTTGATGATTTCATATGTTTCATATAGTTTCTTTGATAAGCATGGTTTCTAAATGTGGCAAAGTGACATCTTTTAATATAGATTTCAAGTTGATTTAGAAATGTTTGACCTATTTTGACAATTTTGTGGATTTATATATTATATTATTTTTTTGTAAATTATTGTAGTCGAATTTAATCACGTTTTTTTTTCTTGAATTTTATCATTGTTGACCTTAGATTATCTTCACCAAACTTGAACTTGAACACAAATCTCGTGACTTAGATTATATGCAAAAATGTTAAAAACAACAATAAATCATATTATCAATTAATAATCAAGAGTTTTATATTTTAGAATTTATAAAATTTAAAAAAGTTAACCCTAACAGCCAAACCCTATGTAGTATGCATTTTGTAAAATCCTAAAACCATAAACAAGATTACAATGTGAATGTAGAAAGAAAAATTAAATACAACAATTAAATAATATAAATGCAAACTAAATTTTCAAAACTAGAGAGTATTATCAAGTATTTAAACAAATAAAACTATAAATACCTTTTGCATGCTCTTGCTTTTGCTCTTTCTCTTGCAGTTGCCTTTCCTCTTCCTCTTGCTCTTGCAATTGTTCTCTTCTTCTCTTTGCTCACTTTGCTTTAGTGTGAATATTGAATGTGATATGAAATGACACAATAGAGTCATTTGCAACTTAGAGTGTCACTTTTAGGGTTAGGGTTGTGTTATTCTTTTTCTTGTATGTTATTTTATGTTTCCATTAAATAAATTTTGGCAAAAAGAGATTTTAAAAGTAAATGCAAAAAAACATGTGTCGTTGAAGACATTTGGGACGCCCGTCCTTGGGACGTCCCTCGACCATCGTGGGGACGTTCAGCCATCCCGATATTACCAAAACAAGGGTGCGCCCCTTGATATTCGAGGACGCGCCTCGAGAACATCCTTGGAAGTTGTCTCTCCTATCGGAATCATAGCGGGGGAGGAGCTCCCCTCGTCTTGCTGACTCGGGGATGTCCATGACGTCTTAGACTTGCTGGTTGGGGGGACACGTCGCATGATAACATTGATTATTTTGTACTCACCTAAATATACTAACCCATATACAAACATTTAGTCTAACAAGTATGAGCACTAATAAACACTTCGAACATTACCCCCTTAGTGCGAACATGGGAGAAAACATCATGCCCTTAAAAATCTTTTATCTGAAAACATTTCTTGGACCAGGTACATCTCCATCAAGTTGTCTTGTAACCCTTGTTAAGGTGTAAGCTCTCGAGTTGAAGAGTTCTCGGATTCCACCTCCCCAAACTCCCGAATTCTCAAAACTCCCGAATCATCTAGACAACCATCTATGTTGAGTTCACCTCATATCTTTCCTTTTATCAAAGGATAGGCTTCTTCAAATATGAGTTTTCACAAATGTTGTCACAATAGGGGATACAAAACACCACTTAAACATGAAAATAGAAATAACGAGGACTCAGTCCTCGTTGTCTCTCGTATGCAGTCACTATTATAGATCATTGCCTCTCTGATCACGAATGGTATGAGACGGTTTCCCTGCCATTGGATATTGTCCTCAACGTTAGTCATTTTGGCGCTGTATAGGTTTTCCACTACTGCATAGTGTGGCCTTGTCATTAGCAGCTGGCGAGAGGTCACTAATTGCCCTCCTTCCTTTGTTGCCTCCTAGTAGGTCTACTGCTTACTGAGCCGAATGTGATCCCAAGGATCATCTGCAAGTTGTTTCTAGGAGAGAATAATCTCCCCCAAGAATGACACACTCATTGGACGTTGGGTTCTACTGAAAATGCGTTTGAGGCAAATTTATTTTTATTTTTGACACTTCAATAAGAAAACTTTGACACTAATGACTTGATACTTCTGTGATTATTCACATAACTTTTAAATAGTAAATAAGACAACTTACCATATAATATAAACACATTAAGAATCTAAAAACTAATGTCTATTAGAGATAAACCGACTTAAAACTCTTAACTAAACAATAAAAGATAAAAATGATGTAGCCTAGTATTGAAAACTATATTATGACTAACAAGATTGAAAATCGACTATATCACAATGACATACAGTAAAAAAAAGTACAATCACCATTGGACGATACAAAACTCTAAATAACTTCAATGATAGTTGACCTGCAAGTGCACAACGGAATACATTCACTCAGAGACTAATCTTCACTGACGAAATCCAAATAAAGATTGAATTGCTATAAACAACTTGTGCCGCGATCCTTGTAACGGAGAGACTTTGACACATCACACGATTAAGAATGCAGATCTAGAAGGAACAGATATGAGACAGGATACTAAGAACATCACAACTGTAAATAAACTTGTAAATCCGTATGAAAGAGTCTGGGCGAAATTCAAATACTGGATTTCATAGCAGGAAACTAGAGCTTCATAGAATAGATGAATAGACTCTTGCAACAAACCAAGGAAACTTGTCAGAGATTGTACGATTGAAAACAAGTTCGAGGATTCATTCAGTGACAACGATGCAGGAATCAGATGCCAGAAATATGTCTCCTCTGTATGCAAAAAAACTTTGACTCAGTGATAATGTGCACATCCTTTATTGGGTCAAATCATGTGATTGTGTATCTTGGACTTGCATACTATTCAATGTTATATGCACAAAATTAAACTCTAGATAATCACGCAAGGCTGACAGAACCTTCACTTAGCTGTCAAAGCATGTAGATGATGTAGTTGAAGACTGTGACAAGTAAATACTGTAGCAAAAGGATGGATTAATGACTCGGAACTGTGCATGTACATGGAGCACTCCCGTGGATGTGAAGAGGTGTATATACATTCTTGCTAAAAGTTATAGAAGATGCACAGCGAATTGATCTTGAAGAAATTAAATAGTGCACGTGTCTACTAGATTAACCGCGAAGTCTACAATTCGAGCTTGATGAAACCAGACTTGCCATAATTTTCACAGTGAAGTTAAAGCCGGCACTACCATAAAATCCACAATCTACCTATTACACATAGATGCTTCCAAGGAATAGAATTATAAGCATAATACGGGGCAGTAAAGAATAGTGGCTGAAAACTGAATGCCCCATATTGCTTTCACTTGCAATCTGCTCTGATACGAAATGAAAATTTGATAAGAGTTTTAGCAAGAATATACTCAAATCAATTGGGTCACTTATTCGACGTAGAGATATTACATTTATAGGTTTTAGTCTCCTAAAGACTAGGAGATATGTATTATCTCAACCCCCAAATCTCTTATCCCTAATCCTACGCAACTATCCCAACAATCTCTCATGCACAAATTTCTCGTAACATCTCTATTGAATTTGTTATAACAAATCACTGAAATAAATAATATTATTTTGTACCCACATAAATAGACTAACTCATACAAACATTTAGTCTCACAAATGTGAGCAACAATAAACCATTCCTAACTCTTTTGTAAAGAATGTTCCTAAACATCTATTATTGGAAGCCCCCCATATTGGAGGTCTTTGATTTGATGTAGTAACGAACTAGGAGTGCATGAGATAAAAACAATCCAAGATGCAATGCACGAGGGTCGGTCAACGAGTATTCCTTAGATTGGGAGACCTTAGCTACTTTTGTAAAGAATGTTCCCAGACATGGAGACCTTAGCAACTTTTGTAAAGAATGTTCCTAAACATCTATTATTGGAAGCTCCCCATAGTGGAGGTCTTCGATTTGATATTAGTAATGCACAAGGGTCAGTAACAGATATTCATTAGTTTGGGAGACCTTAGCAACTTCTGTGAAGAATGTTCCCAAACATCTATTATTGGAAGCCCCCATATTGGAGGTCTTCGATTTGATATTAGTAATGCACAAGGGTTAGTCAACGGGTTTTCCTTAGATTGGGAGACCTTAGCAACTTTTGTAAAGGATGTTCCCAAACATCTATTATTGGAATCCCATATCGGAGGTCTTTGATTTGATGTTAGGAACAAACTAGGAATGCATGAGATAAAAACAATACAAGATGCAATGCACTAGGATTGTATTGCTAAATGTAAAATGATGTATTGGGGCATGGATTATAACTCATCTTTTCCAGTGCAGAATAAATACGATAATGATTACAACAATTTGAATCATTGCAGCCTTCTCAAACTCATTATGACAGGAATGACTATAGGAATGATATTAGGAATATCTACAAGAATAACAGTTGGAACAGTATGGAAACAGAAATAGGAATGACAATAGGACACATAAAAGAGAACTTCAAGCTATAAAAAATTGTAAGAAGTTATACTTTTGTGAAGGAGAGCACTAGGATGAAAGTGAGAATGATGCAGGAAACAAGGATACTATGAGTTCCCATGATTTTGAATCTGATAGTGTGAAACCAGCTCAAGGTGAAATCCAATCAAGAATATTGCTTGTTGGGGTAAGGGAGATGGTGCATCCTTGCCCTGTGAAAATATAAGCGTATACAAAGAAGTAGAAAATTATTGTCCTTATTGATTCTAGAAGCACACTTAACTGTATTGGTTCATCAATAGCCAGAATGTTGGGATAGTCTATCTACTCTACCAAAGACTATTGATTCTAGAAGCACACTTAACTGTATTGGTTCATCAATAGCCAGAATGTTGGGATAGTCCATCTACTCTACCAAAGACTTCGATGTCATGGTAGATAATGGTGCTAATAGAAGTTAGAACTTAGAACATGTCATGGAAAATGTTATAAAGTCTAATTAACTATAAAAGATTTGACTCTTCAAAAAGAAGTTTTACGCTTTGTCTCTAAAGAGGGGTTGATATAATATTGGGTATTGAATGGTTACAAGAGCTTATCAAATTTTCGTTGAATATTTTAAGTTACTTAATTTTGATTCGTAAGGTTGACAATATACACTTCAGATCCCCTCCAACAAGACCAGTATTATCTCATAGAATGAAAAAGATGATTTGGAGAGGAGTTCCAACTTTCATAGCTAGATAAATCTGTAGAGATCAGCACTAATGAAGATCGGGCAACAACTAATTTCCAACATCCCCTCCCTTAGATTGGATCATGTTCCTAGAACAAGCAATCAAACAGCTGACACACTGGAGAACATTGCCGCTAATCTAGAGTGGGGGAGAATTTATTATGCACAAACCTAACTTTGATCTCTTCCAGCATGCAAAGGATATAGGTCAACAGAGAGCCAGAGAATAGATATTTGAGAAATCACCACAGTTATCAAATGGATAAGGTCGCATTAGTGGAGAAATATTGCATTTGATTCATCGTGATATGGTCTAATGACGAGTATAAAACAACTAGCTAAACTATTGATGCAAGACTAGGCAATTGAAGTATGATAGGCAACTGGAGAATATCCATATTCAGACAAGGACTTACTAAATGTCCTACCAAGCTAACTTAACAGGATATCTGGAGAATAGTTGCCAACATAGAAGGCCACCATAATACAATGAATCGAGAGAATAATCCTAACAGTTGCAGCACCAAGGTAAGTAACTGCTAGTTGTCTTTATGATTTTGTTTTCAACAACTGCTGGAGGATGTGGGTAGAACAGATTCTAGAATCTCAAGGGCTTTTAATGAACCCTCCTTCCCCAGATTCCTCATTATCGTTGTCCTCTACACCCAGCATTAATGGAGAAATCCTGCATTCAATTCCCTTTGATATGGTCTAATGATGAATATAAAAGGGTTATCTAAAATATCAACGCAAGAGCAGGCAACTGAAGAATGTTAGGTGACAGGAGTATATCCACATTCAGACAAGGGCTTACTGAGGAAGTCACCGGAAGTTGTCTTTATGATTCTGTTTCCAATAACTACTGGAGGTTGTGGTTAGATCAAGTTCTAGTATCTCGAAAGTTTTTAGTTAACTCCGCCCTCTTCCCCTCCCGGCACTGTTAGTCTTTCCTATCAAGTTATTGGTAATTGTTTCTTCATGTTAATGTATTTCTGAATTGCAATATTTCAATTTGGTGTCCTAGCCAGATTTTGCATTTAGTGCACTTATATACGATGAAATCATTAACCAGCATACCAAGATTTCTACAAGTTTTAGATGTTTGCTCTGATGGGCACTGGCCAGATTTGTTACTGCTGAAATTAGGAACAATGTAATTTGTTACTGGGATACTTCAATCATTTCAAATGGTATTATAGGATAGTATCAGCCAATTTAACTAATATATTGGCTGCTTTTGAATCTGGAACTCTGATAATATTATATTAAATATCTTCATTTCCCAGAAAATGAGAAAAATATATAAATAATAAGAAGCTGCAGACCGAAGGCACATGTCACCCCAGTTATACAAATCAAATTTTGAAGCCAAAAATAGGATAGTCTGTTATCATGTTATGTTCTGTGCACTGTTAGTCTTTCATATCAGGTTATTGGTAATTGTTTTTCATGTTAATGTAGTTCTGAATTGCAATATTTGGTGTCCTGGCCAGATTTTGCATTTAGTGAAGTTATATATGATGAAAACATTAACCAGCATACCTAGATTTCTACAAGTTTTAGATGACTGCTGTTATGGGCACTGGCCAGTTGTTACTACTGAAACTAGGAACAATGTAATTAGCTACTGGGATACACTAATCATTTCAAATGGTATTATAGGATAGTATCAGCCAATTTAACTAAGATATTGGCTGCTTTTGAATCCAAAAATCTGTGAACTTCGATAGTATTAAATTAAATATCTTCATTTATCACCAGATGAAAAAAATAAAAATAAAATAATAAGAAGCTTTAGACTGAAGGCACTCAGCCCACTTATACAAATCAAATCTTGAAGCCAAAAATAGGTTAGTCATTGACTGAGAAACTGTCAAAACAATCAATGTGGACTGAAAATTACTTTTGAAACTTAGTCATCACCACAATTGGCAAAAGTCTGATTGAGTTAGTTTTTTTAAATTCTTAAAGGTGTTAATTATAGGTGCACAGCCCAGGATATTTTTGGGATAAATCCCATGCAAGAGAAGTAAGTAATCTGATGGCTTCTTTTCTCCCTGTAGAAGTCTTGAAAAAAGATTGAATTAAATATTTAATGCAAGTCAGTTGGCTTCTTCAAGTAATGCTAACAGAATTTTAAATTATATCAGAAAAGGAAATGGCACACACCCACTAAACTTGAGATTTTCACCTGGGAAAACCTGTCTGGGAAAACCCCAGCACGTCAGATATCTTCCCTATTGCATTAACTGAACCGTTTACAATATAATAATGTACTTTGATGTTATGCTTTACTCTAATGAACGTGTGAGTATTTGTAGTCACATCAATAGGAAACCATCCAAGCTGTCTTACAATACAATGGGTGAAAAACCATGGGCATAGAAACCGTCCATACCATACCATGGGTATAAAAACTATGGCCCGTAAACCATGGGCAGAAACCACATATAGGGACCACCAAAAATATAGGGCTTGCCTGGGCAATGCTCAGACCCCACTAATTGTACCAGACTGTATGTTGTGCCTGAGTGTACAGTCTGCAAGGGGAGTAAATCATCCAAAATCTACAACACATTTCCAGCATGGATCACCTTGTAACTTGAGATTTCAAATAACATATACCAGCCTGTGTAGTATCTGCTAATTTTCCCCTTTGTATCTCTTAGCAGATCCACCACCAATAGGGTCCAAGGTCTGGATTCCTTGTGGAAGCCCTGTCAAAGTTGAGGTTGTAAAAGCCACTTCTGGGGGAGTCCAGTTGCCACAGGTCTTGCATGGCTTGCTGCAATTGGCCTCTTTAGCGGGATGGATACCTATCTCAGATTTTGTGTTAGTAATTCAGCGGTTGAAACACATGGATTAATAGCTGAGTTCAAAAATAGTCTCATACAAACAAGTTTCTAACTTTACTCCTTGTTTGAAGGAAACCATTACTGATTACATATATATTTGGTTGTCCTGTTTGAAGCAACCATTCAAAATCAGCCGTTTCTCAACATTTTTGGAGGCATGGTAATACTTTTACCATGTATGGCATTAGTTTATTTTACAGACTTTCTTGGTTGAAAATTGTTATGTTATACATATTTTAAATTTTTGCATGGAGAAGACAAAAAATTCAATAGTTTGGCGAAGGCTGTTAACTTCACTATGCTGCTTTTTAACAGGAATACATCCGAGAGACATTGAACAAAATTAGCTTTAATAGCAGTGCATACAAATTTTATCACCTATAAATAATGCGGTGAATGATAATGCATTATCTTAAATATAGTAGCAGAAAAGCAGATTAAGGTGTAAAGTTATAAACTCCACAGAAACTAGAATAAAGACTGATTACAGCTTAAGCTTATATTATTCGATATAATATAAAAGAGAAGCTGAATGAAAACAAAACTAGTAGCCAGCCAAGATAAATCCTGAGATTTAACAAATCGTGGAAAACATATCATGACAACTCTGATCAGGCATTCTACATGCTCTCCAACTGCCATTCAAGTTTCTTCAGACATTTGACCATGGCGTTGTAGTGATAATGTAGTTTCTTCAATGCTAAATTTATTCTACTACACAAAAAGATTAATATCATATTAAAAGTACATTTATGAAACCCTGTTCTTTTCACTTAATTGGAGTCATCTACTATTTGGTTTTGGCAGGAGTGGGTAAAATTATAAAAGCAATTTTTAAATGTCCATAGCACATGGCATTAATTATTTGATAATGATTTGTATATCAGCTACCGAATGCCATGTTGTATTTCCCCATGACTTCCTTTCTTTGGAAGTACAAACAATGTCTCCAATTTTAAGAATTTATCTACTAACATCTGATTTTCCTTAAGAGGACCATCCATAGTTAAAATTTCAGTCATTATGTTACAGAATGCTCTGTGTCGAATTCAATGAAGTTTTTTTGCATGTTTATGTTTAGTTTTATGTAAATCCCAGGCAAAGTTCAATGTTATAATCCATGTTATGAATGTAACTGTGCTGAACCTGTTCTTGATGCAGTATTTTGGACCAACTTTCATCCATGCTGGCAACAAACAAGTGGCATCTCCTACTTACATTGACCCATATAAACTGATGGAGGATGAAGAGAGATTAGCTCAATCAATTTTACCACGTGCTCCATTTACTTCATCTCAATAGCTGTTGATACTCTTCCTCAATGGTTGTATATTTTGTTGTTGCATTCTCTAGTCCTTTTACTCGTGCTGTACATTTCATCACAACAGTTGACAATACTCTTCGTCTCAATAATTGTATATGTTTTTCTTGCATTCCAATGCTTTTTCCTTGTTAGATCCAGAGTTTTCTATTGATTCAATTTTAGTTATGAGCAATAACAATGGCTTAATCGTCCTATTTATGTCTAATCACAAGGATATCAAGATCCAGTTGTGTATCAAAAACTTTTTTATTTCATTGTCATTAGGAGGCATTGATAGACAAAATTCACATTTTTATTTATTCTATCCGCTCGTCCTTGGTGATTGTAATTTCCCTTACAAATCATTTGGTTACATGGCATTGTATACTAATGCACATTTTCTATTGGGCAAGGATGAAGGGCAATACACAATGACATTAAAAATGCTATCGGAAATCAAGCACAATCATGGTCTTGTATTATTGATTGTAATCGGAAGCATCTTCAAATAGTTTGTTATGATACATTCAAGTATCTAAATGTGTCGGGTGGCATTTTTCATCACAATTGAAAAGAGAGTACTTAATCTCCTACTAAGATAATAGTAATATGAGCCGAATATAAACTGCAAACCTATAATTGAACAGTTCGTACATTAAATGACGACATTTAATTTATTAGAATCAGCAGCTAAAGGTGTTTGTGGATGGCTGATAGGACCGACTATTTATAGGCCTAGTGGCCTCACCCTGCCCTAGTATTTAGTGGCCTATTAGATTAGATTATTTGTTGCCCCACAGGTTATTTTCTATGGGCCTTACAATTGCATGTGGAACTACAGTGGCTAATTCTAATAAGTATAGCGTTATCATTTTCATGTGGCAGTGATGGAGATAAGCATTTTGTTTGCTATATATTACAACAACGAGAGAAGAGTTAGCTGATACTATGTATGATTGGAAAAAGGGTGAAATTGGCCATTCAAATCCCAGAATATTGATTGGGGGAGTAAGAAATGTAGAAGGAAATGTATAGAGCTTCGCGATTCTAAACAAAATTAAATTGCATAGTATGGTATATGTGGGCATTTGGCAATGTTATTGTATGCTTTATATAATATCTGTCCCAATCGAAGATCTAGTGGGATTAAGTTCAAAACCACTTTCAGATATTTAAAAAATAGAGTCAATCTTCATATGATTTTAAAACAAATTGTAGTAACTAGTACTCTTATAACAGCTCCAAAATAGTGAGCCAATACACTATTATGTTGAGAGAGAATGATAGATCCACAATGATGTCGTCTTTCCAACTGAAATATTCTCTCTCACTGTATTTCTACCAAACCCTCTTTTTCCTGTAATTCATTAGAATCCTGTTAAAGGAAGTAAAAATAGGAATGTGATTGCAGATAATTAGATGAGTTTAAAAACAGATTAGGGTTATTCCATTCTAATAGACTCTTCAGTCTCGTGGACGTCATTAAAATCTTTCATTTCATTCAATAATACATTTGGGAAATCGGACATTTACATAAATCTTCTCCTTGTGCTATAAAGGAGCTATCTGTTATATCCATTTTATTAATTTTATAAGTAATTGTTCATAGCAGCATAGAGAAATAAATGTCCCTATCATACTACATGAAAAAAATCAATTCATAAGATTTCTTTGAATATATATAAAATGGGGCTCTAAAGCATAAATCAACGAACTTATAAGAATCCAAACTATGTATTGTGGTGTCGGGCCATAAACAACTCCCCACAACAAGCCTTTCTTTAAATGTCTTACAAGATTGTTAGTTCCTTTAAGAATAAATCAGAAGAACCATGTGCATATACTATCTAAGAAGTAGGAAAAGTGAAACCATATGAACACCATAGTAGAATGCCAACTTCCTCATAGGCAGGGGAAAATCCTTGAAGTGCATTATGTGATGGATTGAGACTATAACTCTGAAGAATGCAAAGGCTGGAGCAACCTCAATCTAAAATGTCACAAAACAACCATGTACCAGTGCTTTTAATGTTCCTCTCCTTTCATGCTTCTATTCTCTTAATGCCAGCTCTTTAATGCCCTCACTAAAATTTTATATTATTCTTGATATTCCACTTTATAGTGGCATGTGTTAGCCATTTCTCTTGTGACCAACTGAATCATTTAAGAAAACTAAAAGATCTTCCACATCACAAGTAACATACTGTCCCATAATGAATTTAGAGATGCATATTTAGGGAAATCCCAATAGCATTAAGAATTGATTGGTGGGCATATTCATTTATGAATCCTAGATATAAGCGGGTATAATGATTCGCTGATATAAAGAATCGTGTTAGCAAGAATGAAAATGGATGAGAATAATGGGAATCACACTATTGCAAGTAGTGAGAATAGGAAGTGATCGTATCATGTTCATCTTATATTGGCCAAAAATAAAAAAATTATTTCAACCATTTCTTTCATAAATTTTTAATATCCCACATTTAGTACATTTATACAAATATAATTTGCAATGTCATACACCAATGCAAATGGCCTTTATCGTGTAATTTTTCCATATATCCCTCACATTGGCTTTCCCCTCATAAGGTATCTCTTTCCTTTTAACATAAAAAAATTAAGGATGCATGTTGTATTTTCTATGGGCCTTCAACTGCATGTTTATAGGCATAAAATACATATTGAACGACACACTTTTGGTCTATTTCATAATATGGCAAGTTTGAGTTAAGGAACATAGCAAGTTGGTGAAAATAATTAAATTTGATTGAAGATGTAGGGGCATCCATGTATATTATGTAAATTTTGCATCAATGAAAAATATATACTTGTGTATACACTTTATTTTCTCTTACTAATGATTTTTTGTTATATATTGTTGGCACATTAACCACCTTGAGTGTGTGCCTTAAGGGGCATACTTGAGAGTAAAGTTCGGTTAGTTGGTTAAGTACTTAGTAAGAGTCATTGTAGCACTACCCCTAGCTTGCTCTAGCATGCCTTCCGCCCACCTTCCTACCACCATTTATGATTAATTGATTCCTCAATATCACCACATCTACATCATCTTCCTATAGCACTTTCAAATCACCTTTAGACCCCCTTATATATGCTCCAAGTCTTTACTCTAACCCCATTCCTCTCCTCCCTCCATCTTTTTGTTGGACTATTTGTTGTTGATGACACTTAATAGATTGGTTGTATCACATATATAATAGATGGATGGATGGAGAGTTGCGACGTCACTATCCATCCACTAACCAAATAGATTGGTTGTATCACATATATAATAGATGGATGGATGGAGAGTTGCGACGTCACTATCCATCCACTAACCAACTCTCCATCCATTACAAATGTGATATCAGTCATCAATCGTATCACATACAAAATTAAAGAACAAAGATGGAATATGTGTGATGGATGGCCCATGGCTCGACTCTCCCCCTCTCTAACTCTTTTTCTAGTGACTACATCAAACACTATTGTCACTAATAGTGTGACTTAAACTTATGCTCGCCTATAAATAAGTGTCATTATTGTCATGTCTCGTAAGATATCATCACATAGTTTCATCTTCTTGCATTCACAAATCCGTCCTTAGATGTTCAATGTGATTGGGTAACATGGGATCACCTCTTAAGCTATGAGACTTGGGCTCGAGGTGAACCTCTGGAGAAGGCCGACTTCATCTTCCTAAACTAAGTGTTGTACTACTCCTAGTGCAATAAAATGGTTATCTAGACCTATACTAACATTTTCATGGGCTTTATGGAAAGAGATTTGCAAGAAATGAAACTATACTAGGGATGGTGATGCACCAAATAAAGGGTGTTGATAGACTCAGAAAGGGTTAATTTGAAGAGGGTGTTGTGCACCACAAGACAACTTCACCTACTACAACTTGGAAAGGGTAAACAAAATACCACAAACTAAGAAATGTGTGTTCCCTTTGTTAAACTCAACTAGACAAACAATCTTTCGGTCTTCCAGTGAAGAAGAATGAAACTGAGAAGGGTGAACAAGCACCACAACTCAACTGCATGCAGAACTCCACCACTTGATAAGCACAAGAACTCCAAGAACCTGCAATGGAAACTTAAACTTGCACAGTGTACCTGTAAGCATGAGAAAGGCACAAAGAAGTATATAGGATGATGAAAGGACTAACGGTAGTCACAAACACACACTTTTATTACTTCAACAATGTGCACAATGCATCATTACATTCAAAAGAGGCAATGGTTGCCATTACAGTCTTGGAAAGGAGGCTTGAAAGTTCCCCAATCCACAAATCTAACTTGCAGAAGAGAGAGGATTCTTGAAAAATATGCACTTGTCTAAGATGTCTAACTTGTCCAACCTGTGTCACACATCTAAGTTCTGCAACCAATGTGTAACCCTTTGGAATGAACTTCGACTTACATTTATAGAAGAATTCTCGTGAGAGAGAAGAGAGGATAAGTCATAAATTCCTTCCTAAAATGAAGGCACATGATGGTCAACATTAATTACAAAGTTAGTTGAACCACTTAAGAACCTTCCATCATGTGTCATTAATGAAAGGTTTGACTTAATCTTCTCATTTAATTAAAATAACATTTAAATAAAATATTTTAATAATAGTAATAAATATCATTATTAAAATATTTTAATAAAAATATTAATTTAATAATTAATTAAGTGGGACCCCGAACACTTTGGTTTACTTTGAAGAGTGGGGGTTGGGTCCATGAGAAAATGTCAAAAGCAGCAGACAAACTCGGTGGTTGGCTCACCAAGCCAACTCACCGAGTTGGTGTCGAGCTCCTCCTTCCATCGCATCGACCGAGCTATGTTAACTCGTCCCACTCTCCATGTCTATCTCGGCCAATGTGCGAGCTCTCTGTTAAGTTCTTCTTGTTGAGCTCCCATTTACTCCTCGCCGAGTTTTGCTTCCCTTCTTGTGCATCGAACTCCATCAAACCCTTTCGCAAGACCGGCTCGACTGTTCTCACGACCTCTTCACGACTCCCTCGCATCAATATTTCTTTCCCCATATTCACTCGGTGTCGGCCGCGAGCATCTCCACCTTTTGAGCCGAGTTGTCCCTCAACGAGCTCACCATTGAGCTCACCGCCGACTCGTGCTTGTCATTCCAATCAACCAAGCCAACTCGGTCTTGACTCGACTCAATTTCTTCACACTTGTAACTCGGCTGCACCAAGTTGAGCTCGACCCATAACTCATTTTGCCAACGTCGACCGAGCTATGCTCACATGCGTCAAGCTCCAACCATCGCCGAGCCATCGTGTCTTCTCTAAACTTGGCTTGAGCTCACCTCATTTGTGACTCACTCGCGACTTGGCTTGTTCTTCCGAGCCCACATCGAGCTCCTCTATGAATCCATATCGATAGATCACTATCCTCATCCGACCGACTTGCCCAAAACCAACCGAGCTCATCAATCGAGCTCTTCTCACCTTCATTTCAACAGAGTTCGACATGAGCTCATGGCACATCAACCCCCCGTTTTGCTGTGACTACAAGTCGCCAAGCTCTTCGTTTTCTCATCGAATCCCATGCTTGTCATGCCAACTCCATTATGCGTGATGTTCAGAAGCTTGATGGGAGTTCCTAACTCGGCCTCGTTATTGAGCTATAGCCACCATGATCTCCGGTGGAGCCATCGAGCGAGTTCCTTGATTAATAGTGACTCGGCCGCCATTAACAAGCTTCTCCACAACCGCGAGTTGCTTGACCGTCGAGATATTTCTCCTTTGTTTTTCTCCAACGACGAGTCTCGTGAGCTCAAGCCTCCAACGACCAAACTTTTCCCCGCCCGTGCGAATATTTCCCTCCTTTGCAAGGTGATATAACTCCGCCATGCTTCGTATTCATGGGCCCGAAACTAGCTCCTCTGAAAGTTGTGGTTCCCCCATGACTCGCTCACCCTATCAATCGTCTGTCCACCCTGAAGGTAACTCGACGACTCGCCCGAATCTCGGCCATAGACTCGGGCTCTTTATTAGCACGTTTGGTTTTTGGAACTTCTCCCTTGGCTTGCCAAGTGATTATTCCCGCTTGGCAATGCTTCTCACGATCCCTGCGAAGTGGAAAGCTTGTGTTGGTTTTCCATCTCAACGTTTCCACATGGAAATTTGGTCACTAATCTCCTTGACGCGCGGAAACCATGTGTTAGATTTCCATCAAGTTTTCCCCCACCACTTGGCAATTACTTCATGGATCCTCGCATCCTTAACAACCGAGTCTTGGGAACCCGTGGATCATCTCGCCATCATGACATGGCTTGTTCATCACCAAAGTCCGCATTTGTGGCATTTAAACCCTCAGAACCACCTTGATTGAGCTCCCATCGAGCTTTACAACCGAGCTCTGTAACCGAGCTCGTTCTCATGTTTCTTGATCGTTTTATCTTTGTGATGTCTAGAAGTGTGTCCCTAGGACCAATGTCTTGATTTGATCATAATAGGACCCCATTGTCCAATTTTGTCATGTGTGCAAAATTGGATAACATTTTTGGTGACCTCTCGGGGATGATTGCCTACTAAGCATGATTCCAATAGCCTTAAGTCATCCATTGGGCATGGAGTCAATATTGGAATCCCGAAGATGATATGATCTTCTGTGATACATGACCCTGAACTTTTCAGTAATACTAGACAGGAAATATACCGCAACCGATGAATACTCAACATTCTTGAAATCTTGGACATCTTTTGAAACCTCGGACCTTCTTCTTCTTTAAAATTTTCCAATGATGCTACTGATGTGAGAATAACACAAAACACAACAACGAAAACAAAATGAACAACAATACACAACAATGTGCAAAAGCACTTGGAGGAAAACACCTGACTAAATTGTACATGGGGAAAATATCTCATAAACAAGCTTTGAGATGTATCCCATTCACATGAATGGGCAGTTCTTCTCCATTGAGCTTGGATAGACGAAATGAATTCGCCTCTTTGCAACTCGTGATGATGTATGGCCCACTCCAGAGAGTGTCAAACTTGGTGTGTTTGCCTGGTTTGGCTATATCTTCATCCCATTTGAGAACTAAATCTCCCTCTTGAAAATTCTGTCGGATGCCTTTTTGTTAAAAGATTTCTTAACCTAAGCCTGATGTTGCTCCAAAGTCTTCATAGCCTTGTTTCATACTTCTTCCAACTCCACGAGTTCAAAAAACTGACAGTCAAAGGATTGTTCTCCATAGCTTTAAGGTGATGAGCTAACTCAAAAGAAGGTAACTCCAAGGAGAGCGGAAGTTTTGCTTCTCTTCCATATACAAGTATGAAAGGAGAATTTCTGATGGCCCTTTTAGGTGTGATCTGATCTGCCCATAAAGCAGTTTTTAAATGTGTGTGCCAAGTCCTCCTGTTAGTCTCCATTGTGCGCTTGATAATCCTGGTGAGGTTTTTATTGCTAGACTCAACCAATCCGTTTCCTTGCAGATAGTAATTGGATGAAGTTTTAAGATAAACTCCATTCTTAACAACCCATTCACTCAAATTCATACCAAGAAAAGCCATTGCGTTGTTTGAAATGATTGTAAATGGAACACCGAACCTTGTCATTATACCTTTCAAGAAATCAAGAATTGCCTTCTCATTGCTCTCCTTCAATGCCATTGCTTGTCCATCGAGTAAAATAGTCCGTTGCAGTAAGGACCCATTTATGTCCATCACTGGATGGAGGATTAATCATTTCGATGAAATTCAACCCCCATTGAACAAAGGGTTGGTCCACTTGAATTAGATGTAGTGGAAGAGCCGCCAACTTCTGCTTTTCGGTGAAAAAGACACATTCCTTGCACTTCCTTATCCGGCCAATAGTAACTGAGTCACATGATCTTGGTAGCAGGGCTACTAGGATTTGGCCCCGGAGTAGAAGAAGACGATGGGCTACTCAGTAGTGACCCAAGGCGATATTTTGATTGAGGAATGATGATAGATAAGGAATGAGTTGGTAATGAGAAGATAGGTCATAGATCAATGCTAGACCCCGACATCTCATCATGCTCAGAAGAAGGTGAAGATGGAATGCAAAAGAAGAGTCAAGTTCCATGACCTTAGGCTTTTCCTTTATGTTATGATAAAAGGAATCAACTTCTTCCTCCCCATACACAAGCGTATTGAGTTCTAGAAAGAATCCTTGTTTGCAATCCTCTAAAGGGATATCATCGTGTAGTCTAATTGTTCCTTCATTCTAAGAGAAATCAATCAGTAGAGGTTTTTGTTCTTCGACTATAGGAGGTTGACTAGAAGAAATGGGTCCAATAAGCGGGGAAGATTGATTGACAAGAAGATGAAGATGTTCGATGATGTAGACGAGGGGAAGGCTTGACCTTATCACTCCCATGAAGAGTTTTGATAGTGCTTTGAAAAGATATCTTAGCACATGGCTTCTTTCTAATGGTTTGACATGGTCGCAGACATTGATCTTTAGAAGATGGATGAGGAAATGGTATGATATGGTTGAAAGGGCTCAAGGGCCGAAGAGGGATTGAATTTGGTTTGATAAAGAAAAGACAATGAAGAGAGGAAGTAGGCTTGGAGGTGGGCGTCTCATGAATGGAAAATTTGGATCCAAACCTAGATTGTTTTTCTAGAAGACGACGTAATGTAGGTTGGAAAGTAGGATCACATAGCCATCCGTTAAGTTGTGACGTAGGATTCGAATTGGATGATTGACTAGATGGAATCCGAGTTGTGGAACTCTTTGATGGAGCAAGAGGTCGTCGAGACGACTAATGAAGGAGGTCCTGCGAAGAAAGGGAGAACCGTGATTTAGGATTTGATCTAGGGGTATCTGAATTATAGTTGGGATCCGAATCTTCAGAAGAAGAGTAGGGATCCGAACAATAGTTTGGATCTAAATTAGAAGAAGAGTGGGGGAACTCGAATAATAATTTGGATCAGAAGCATCCAAACCATACCCCGATTATGAGTGAAGGTGGGAACAGAGTACCCAAGTGGGTCCTCTAGCGGGAAGAACCAAATGAGGCTTAGTTGTAATGGGCATATTTTGATTTGAATTCCTAAACCTAGGTTCCGTAAGTGTGAGAAACCGTGTGATAGTCAGTCATTGTTGGCGTCATTTAGGTACAAATGCCTAGACTTAGCTAGTGTGATCAAATTCCTTCAAAGTGAAGAAAGTTCCATGTCGATTCGGGTAGCATAAGGGCAACCAACTAGACATCTCATAAATATGGAGATGCATGCGTGATTTTCCAAAGAAGGTCTAAGGAAAATAGACATCGTGATGACGTGATCTCGATGAGATCAAAAAGGATTGTCCTAGAAAACAAGTTTTCGGATGAATAATCACAAGGAACAATCATGCAAGTGTGAAACACAAAGCCAATCAATAAGGAAATACTCCATATGTAAAATGTGTGTAAAATGATAGTTCGATGCAAAGATGATCAACACAATGTCAATACTTACGTCAAGCTCGAAATGAACAAGGCGTAAATATTAACAAAGGGTAAATATGATTCCCACTTAAAGGATACTACGACCAGTTTAGAGACAAGCAAGGCCTAAACGTCAAAGGGAGAGGATTACAAATATAAGCTACGTAACCACACCAATTGGACACATCTATCAAGCTTCATGGAGAAGCGAGATATTAGTGTCAAATTGGTACTGAAACAACATAAAATAAAGTAAGCAACACCCATCAAGATTTGGAGCAATGTTCGAATTTAAACCAAGTCAAAGTATACTAAGGATGTGCTAAAATGTGCACAACGTAATGCCACAATGTGGATACTTAGATCATGTTTACGAAAAACACGACGTAAGTATCTTAATTGTGTCGAGGCAATGCGAACAAGGTAACACGTCAAAGGGGATCAAATGATGAACCAATCCTAACTATGAAGATGATCTTGAAATCAAGATCAAAGGACTATCAAAGATACGAAAACGTACTTGCACACTTTAGATGTTTAACAACCCAGCCGCAAACATGGATGGGCGTAAATGGACAAAAAAGTGGCGAATACCATATTTGATAAGACTCGCGAGGTATGCTTCCTTCTCACCTTGAAAAATGGGCGACGAGAATGCAAGGGTATAAATTAAAAGATGAAATAAACTAAGCGCCACTTGGGTAGAGTTTCGCCTCGTTCGAAGGTGAGAATGAAACCAAGCTAAGTGAGACGTCGTTTAATTTTGTGATGAAAGGCACTTAGTTCTAAGTTATGTGGGATCTTTTCCTTGTTCGAGAAACAAGGTTCATACTCCAAGTAAGTCGTCACTTCGTGATGTCCTGATGCGACAATGGATTAGCAAGGTGGGATCCAAGACAAAATGGCTTCCCTAATAAGATCTCTCAACTAGGTGTCACAAGTTGTCTAGAGTGAGCTTGATTTACCTAAAGAGTTACATTGACTGATTTGGGAGTATCTCGGCTTTATTTTACCCCCTTTTGATACAATGAGCAACTAGTGCGTTCAGTTGTACCGTCACTGGGGTTGTGATATAGACAAATTTGACTCTAACTTACAATGTGAAATCTAGTCAAGTGGGTAAGTGGAGCGCTTCTGTTTCATCCATGAGGTTACTCAGTGGTGGATTACTTTAGGGTTCTTAGAACCACCCCCATTGTTGTAGCTTAAGGCGTTATGCCAAAGGGGTTATGTTCCAGTTGAGTGGATATGGATGTACCCTTTTCAAACCTGCAATACTAATGTGAAGTGAAATGGTGTGTTTTTTTATCTTGCTTAACTTAATGTGGTTTTAAGTAGCACACCGTTTGACAACCTGCATGAAAACACATGTATTAGAAGTTTTTGTTTTGTCTTGACTTCTCCTTTCTTTGACAAGCATTAGGCCCTACATGCAAAGAGTTAGTAATTTTCCATCAAATAAGAAAGAGAGTTTGCACGTTGTTTTGATTCCTAAGGTCACCAAAAAGGCGTGAAGGAAGAGTATACACAATGTGGAAAACTCTACTAAAATAAGCCTTTGTGAAAAATACTTTAAAAGGTAGAGTTCACTTTAGCCAACTTTGAAAGATCAATCCAATTATTTAAATGTAAAGTAAGTGTTTTTAAAAGTGACAAGGAGGTTTTAGAAGTGTTTTTGATTCCCAAGATCACCTAGAAGGTGCGAGGGAAGAGCATACACACTTCAAAAATCCCCTTTTAACTAAGAAAATGAAACACTTAAACTACTTTAGTCAAATAAAACCAAAAAGAAACCTGCAATCACTTGTTAGAACCTACAAACAAGTTAAAAAACCAAGAAAAATTAGGAAATTCTAGAAATCTATTTTTAGCAAATTTTCAATGGTTTTTAGTATTTTGCATTTTTGGAGGTCTCCGGGGCACTTTGGGAGTTTGATGATAGAAGTACAATACCAAAGGTATATTACTTTTGGAACTTCCCTCACAAAGTTCGCTTCGTTCTCTTTCCGACGCCTATTCAAACTCTGAAAACGGGTCAAAATATATGACCCAAACTAGGAGCACTAAAAATTATGTGAACAAATCCAGATCAAAAAGATATATCTGCGCACCACTCAGGGTGCGTGCATGCCTTTTTATGCATGTGCGCGTCTCCTACAGAGACACTGTGCACCCTTTACGGTGTATGCACACCCTTTTATGTGTGTGCACGCCTTTGAGAAAATGATAATCAACTAGGTGCAGAGTGCTTACACTACCCGAGAGATGTTCAATGCTTAGCAAAAGGGTGTGCGTGCACCTATTTGGGCATGTGCGCGCTTGGTAAAATTTGTTGTGAGAGGGCCGAGAGTACACAGGGTGTTTGCGCGTGGATTTGGGTGTCTGCGCACCTCGTAAAAATGATAGGTTACAGGGTGTGCTTATTTGGTAAAGGGGTATGTATGCCATGATTTAGGCATGTGCACCTTATATTGGGTATCTGTGCACCTCTGCTAAAAATGACAGTTTGAAGGCGTCTGCGCTATGAAAAGGTGTATGTGCTTTGCTGAAAAACCACCAAAAATATGAAAAATAAAATTTTAAAAGTGTCAAAAGGTTAAAATTTAGACATTAAATCCATTTTCTAGCATAAACTTAACAAAGAAGCATGAAAATGAAGGTTAAGTACATAAAACCTAGCGAAAAAGCCTAAGGCAAAATATTTAACCCTACAAAAACATGTAAAAAGTTAGAAACTGAAATAAAAGCTTCAAAATGACCCCATTAATGGAGGATGGACTTCATGTCCCACCGGGCGTGCCAAATGTGTTCATGAATAAATTAGATAAGCTATGGAAATGAAGCTAAAACATGTAACCTCAAAGCATGAACCTAATCTACACTAAACCATCATGATAAGAGCTAAACAAGATTAACATCTATCATTGTATGAACTAGATTAAATCTAACCTAACATGATATATGCTACTCTCTACTCTTTAGATTACTAATTAAGAAATTGAACCTAAAAAGATCAACTTAGCAATCAAAGGGGTGATTTAGATGTTTATGGTTTTCAAGATTTCAAGAATGGAGTCTCACCATTAATGGCTTCAAGGCCAATGGTTCTCTCCATATTACTCAAAACTTGGTTTAAGGATGCAAATGGAGGTGTTAGCTCAAGGTCAATGGAGGAGGTAAGCTTAAGATCAAATGTCTAATTAGCTTAAAGCTAATACAAATGAGATCTCAAAGCTTTCTTAGGCTTGTTTTGGTTTTGTGTTATGTAAAGTTGTAAGTTTGAATGGGTAGGCTTAGCCTTGTATTTATAGTTTTTGGTTTAGGAGGATTTGGAATTCTAAGGCATGTGGGACAAAAGTCCAAAAATCACTTTTAGATTAGATTAGGATAAACATGATTTAGGCTTAGTTAAGCTAGGTTTAGGCTAGTTAAACTTGATTAGCAAGTGATTAGAGACTCATTGAGAGTTGGGAGGAGTCTGGTTAATCATTTTTGCTGATAGATAGCCTAAGAAGCCTGTAGAAGTGGTTCAGAGAGAACTAGGGAGGTTTTGAATGGTCGAAAGGAGGAATGTTTAGCTAATAAGAGAGATATTAGCCCAATTATATGATTATAGGAGGAATATAACCAAAAGAGGTGTTGCAAATGGGCATCCGAGAATGGAGCAAAGAGTGGGAAATTAATGAAGTTTCGTTAATCGGTTGAATTCGAGGAAATGCTAGGTGTAAGCATATTTTAGGTGTCTACAATCGCAACTTGGAAAGGGTAAACAAAATACCACAAACTAAGTAGCGTGTGTTCCCTTTGTTAAACTCAACTAGACAAACAATCTTTGGTCTTCCGGTGAAGAAGAATGGCGAGAAGGGTGAACAAACACCACAAATCAAGTGCATGCGAACTCTACCACTTGATAAGCACGAACTCGAAGAACTGCGCAATGGAAACTTAAACTTGCATAATGTACCTGTAAGCATGAGAAAGGCACAACGAAGTATATATGATGATGAAAGGACTAACAATAGTCACAAAACACACACTTTTATTACTTCAACAATGTGCACAATGCATCATTACATTCATAACAGGCAATGGTTGCCATTACAGTTTTGGAAAGGAGGCTTGAAATTTTCCCAATCCACAAATCTAACTTGCAGAAGAGAGAGGATTATTGAAAAATATGCACTTGTCTAAGATGTCTAACTTGTCCAACTTGTGTCACACGTCTAAGTTTTGCAACCAATGTGTAACCCCTTGGAATGAACTTCTGACTTACATTTATAGAAGAATTCTATGAGAGAGAAGAAAGGAGAAGTCATAAATTCCTTCCTAAAATAAAGGCACATGATGGTCAACATTAATTACAGAATTAGTTGAACCACTTAAGAACCTTCCATCATGTGTCATTAATGAATGGTTTGACTTAATCTTCTCATTTAATTAAAAGAACATTTAAATAAAATATTTTAATAATAATAATAAATATCATTATTAAAATATTTTAATTAAAAAAATTAATTTAATAAAATTAATATAAAAATATTAATTTAATAATTAATTAAGCGGGACCCCCAGAAGACTGGTTTACATGAAGGTGGGGGTCCATGAGAAAAGGTCAAAACAAACCAACTTGGTGGTTGGCTCACCAAGCCAACTCACCGAGTTGGTGTTGAGCTCCTCCTTCCATCACATCGACCGAGTTATGCTAACTCAGCCCACTCTCCATGTCTATCTCGGCCAATGTGCGAGCTCTCTGCTAAGTTCTTCTGCCGAGCTCCCATTTACTTCTGTCAAGTTTTGCTTCCCTTCTCGTGCATCGAGCTCCATTGAACCCTTCATGCATTGGCTCGACCATCCTCACGACCTCTTCATGACTCCCTCACATCGAGATTGCTTTCCCCATATTCACTCGGTGAATGGCCGCGAGCTCCTCCACCTTTTGAGCCAAGTTGTCCCTCGACGAGCTCACCATTGAGCTCATTTGCCAACTCATGCTTGTCATTCCAATCGACCAAGACAACTTGGTATTGAATCGACTTAATTTCTTCACACCCACAACTTAGCTCGTCCCAAGTTGAGCTCGACCCATAACTCATTTTGTCAACGTCAACTGAGCTATGCTCACATGCGTCGAGCTCCAACCATCGCCGAGCCATCGTGTCTTCTCTAAACTTGGCACGATCTCACCTCATTTGTGAATCAACTCAGCTCCTTCCATATTGACCGATTTCCAAGCTCCTTGAGCTCCTAGATGACCGAGAGTACTCCACCCGTCAAGCCAAGTTCTTGGATTCTCTCGATGAGAACTCAAAACTCCTTTAGACGAGCTCACCATCGATCTCTTGTTAATCTCTGTTCCCGCATCGAGTGAGTTCCTCCACCTTAGTTCGTTGGTGAGTGATTCATTCTATTAATCGAGACCATCTTGATGCCATCGAAGATCTCAGTCCAATCTGCATAGATCTTAGCGAACTCTCTTCCATCGCCGAGTTCACCAATACTTTCACTGTGACCTGGCTTGTTTTGTCAAGCTTAATGTCGAGCTCCTTTGCGACTCCTTGTCGATAGATCACCATCCTTATGTCGAATGACTCACCCAAAACCAACCGAGCTCATCAATCGAGCTCTCCTCACTTTCATTTCAACAAAGTTCGACATGAGCTCGTGGCACATCAACCCTCCATTTCATTGTGATTGCAAGTTGCCAAGCTCTTCATTTTCTCATCGAATCCCAAGATTTTCATGGAAAATCGATTATGCGTGATGTTCGGAAGCTTGGCGAGAGTTCCCTACCTTGGCCTCGATTTCGAGCTATATCCACCATGATCTCGGCAGATCCATTAAGTGAGTTCCTTGATTGATAGTGACTCGCCACCATTAACAAGCTTTCAGTAACCGACGACTTGCTTGACCATCGAGATATTTATCCTTTGATTTTTCTCCAATGACAAGTCTTGTGAGATCAAGCCTCCAAAGACCAAACTTTTCCCGCCTATGCGAATATTTCCCTCCTTTGCATGGTGATCTAACTCCACCATGCTTCGTATTCATGGGCCCGAAACTAGCTCCTCTAAAAGTTATGGTTCCCCCATGACTCGCTCACCCTATCAATCGTCCCTGTACTCCCTTAAGAAGGTAACCCGATGACTCACTCAAATCTCATCCATAGACTCGGGCTCTTTATTAGCATGTTTGGTTTGTGTAACTTCTCCCTTGGCTTGCTAAGTGATTATCCCACTTGAAATGCTTCTCACGATCCCCACAAAGTGGAAAGCTTGTGTTGGTTTTCCGTCTCAATGTTTCCACATGGAAATTTGGTCACTAATCTCCCGACGCGTAGAAACCATGTGTTAGATTTCCATCAAGTTTTCCCCACCACTTGGAAATTACTTCATGGATCCCCACATCCTTGGCAACCGAGTATTGGGAACCCGCAGATCATCGGCCACCATGAAATTTCTTGTTCATCACCAAATTCCGCATTTGTGGCATTTAAACCCTAAGAACCACCTTAACTAAGCTCCCATCAAGCTTTACAACCGAGCTCTATAACCAAGCTTGCTATCATGTTTCTTAATTGTTTTATCTCCGTGATGATCGGAAGTGGGTCCATGGGACCAATGTATTGATTTGATCATAATAGGACCCCATTGTCCAATTTTTCCATGTGTGCAAAATTGGATAACATTTTTGGTGACCTCTTGGGGATGATTTCTGCTAAACATGAGTCCAGTAGCCTTAAGTCATCTATTGGGCATGGAGTCAATATTGGAATCCCGAAGATGATCTGATCTTTTGTGATACATGACCCTGAACTTTTCAGTAATACTAGACATGAAATATACCACAACTAATGAATACTCAACATTCTTGAAATCTTGGACATATTTTGAAACCTCGAGACCTTCTTCTTCTTTAAAATCTTCCAATGATGCTACAATGTGCAAAACAACACAAAACACAACAACAAGGAAAACAAAATGAACAACAACACACAACAATGTGCAAAAGCACTTAGAGGAAAACACCTAACTAAACTATATAGGGGGAAAGATCTCAAAAGAAAACTTTGAGATGTATCCCATTCACATGAATGGGAAGTTCTTCTCCATTGAGCATGGATAGACAAAATTAATTATCCTCTTTACAACTTCGATGATGTATTGCCCGCTCTAGAGAGCATTAAACTTTGTGTGTTTGCTTGGTTTGGCTCTATCTTCATCCCATTTGAGAACTAAACCTCCCTCTTGAAAATGCTTGTTGGACGCCTTCTTGTCAAAATATTTGTTAACTTGAGCCTGATGTTGCTCCAAAGTCTTTATAGCCTTGTTTCGTACTTCTTCCAAATCCACGAGTTCAACAAACTGATGTCGAGAGGATCTTCAAGTGACGATCTAACTCCAAAGAGAGCGGAAGTTTTACTTCTCTTCCATATACAAGTATAAAAGGAGAATTTCTGATGGTCCTTTTAGGTGTGATCCGATCTGCCCATAAAGTAGTTTTGAGCTATGTGTGCTTAGTCCTCTTGTTAGTCTCCATTGTGCGCTTGATAATCCTGGCGTGGCTTTTGTTGCTAGACTCAACCAATATGTTTCCTTGTGGATAGTAATTGGATAAAGTTTTGAAATAAATTCCATTCTTAACAGCCCATTCACTCAACTTCATACCAAGAAAATCCATTGCATTCTCTGAAATTAATGTAAATGGAACACCGAACCTTGTCATTATACCTTCAAAAATCAAAAGCGCCTTCTCATCTCTCTCCTTCAATGCTATTGTTTCAATCCATCGAGTAAAATAGTCCATTGCAGTAAGGACCCATTTATACCCATCACTAGATGGAGGATTAATCATTCCAATGAAATCCAACCCCCATTGAACAAATGGATGGTTCAGTTGAATTGGATGTAATGGAATAGCCACCAACTTCTGCTTCTCGATGAAAAAGGCACATTCCTTGCACTTCCTTACCTAGAGATGGACATCTTTGAACAAATTTGACCAATAGTAACCGGCTCGCATGATCTTGGTAGTAGTTGTTCATGCAAAATAATTTCCTCCAGATAGGCCATTGTGAAACTCTTCTAATATCTTACTTATATGTTTTGGTCCCATGCACCAAAGGAGAACACTGTTCAAATCCCTTCGAAAGAGAACATTATCTACTAGAACATATGGAATATACTGAAGATGGAAAGTCCGTCTTTGAGTTTTATCCATGTTCATAGGATATACTCATGAGAAAAGGAAACTCTTCATTTTGGATAACCAGTCAACCTGATCATCACCTTCATTAGTGTTTAGGAGCGTCACGTCCTCATCACCTTTTGATTCCATGTCTCTACAGCAAGTTATTAACACAAACCTTTACCTCTAACAAGTTTGGTAACTTTGATATGTACGTCATACTCCATCACCTTTGTGATCCATCCAGCATGCTTTTCGTTCATCTCTTTATTTAGCAAAAAGTCCTTGACACCTGGATGAGACACCATCAGATGAATTTTGTTGTTGGATAACATGTGCTTGAATTTCTTCAAAGCTTGAATAACCGCAAAGACTTGTTTTTCAACGAATGAATATTTGAGCTCATAGTCTTTGAGGGATTGACTAAAGAAAGAAATTGGTTGCTCCATCATATCATCATTTTTTGGGTGAGGATACCTGAAATTCTCTCTTGACCTGCAAAAGCATAAAGAATAAAATCTTTATCAAACCTAGGGTTCACCAAAGTGTGGGAGCTTGAGAAATTTCTGTTTTGATGGCTTTAAAGCTCTCCCTTCCTTCCTTTGTCCATGAGAATGGCATATTCTTCTTTAGCATGGTTGTCAGTGGCTTAGCCAATGCTACGAATTGAGGGATGAATCTCCATATAAAATTTATGGTTCCCAGAAAACTCTGGAGACCCTTCTTGTGACTTGGAAGAGATAAGGACATAATTGAATGAATTGTTACTAGATCAATTGAAAATACTTCCATTGAAATGACATGCCCCAACAACTTCCCCTCATGCACTGTAAAAATACATTTCTTAGGATTGAGTGAAACCCTAAATTCCCTACATCTTTGGAAAACCTTCCTTAGATGTGTGATGTGGTCTTCTGCATGCTTAGAGTATACAATTATATCATCAAGGTAAACCAAAATGATATCGTTGATTAGTCCCTTAAATTCCATGTCCATGGCTCTTTGGAAAGTAGCCCCAACATTGGACAATCCGAATGGCATTTTGTTGTAAGCATACGTGCCCCACTTGGTAGTGAAAGCCGTTTTGAATTGATCGGATTCTTGGACCAAAATTTGATTGTAACCCAAATATCCATCGAGCAAAGAAAATCTTTGAGCTCCTGCCACCATTTGAAGGATTTGCTCCATTGATGGAAGAGGATTATGATTTTTGAGAGATCTAGGGCATTTCAAAGTGGAGGACACAGTCACATTTTTTTTACAAGACAAATTTGTTTTCGTGAAAGCAAAGAATGTAATCGCGAATAAGAAGAATACACACATTTTTAAAAAAAAAAAAAAAAAAAAAAAATCACGAAAATACAATTGCGAATGGCACGTTTTTTAGGAAATTAATAACATTTTCGAGCACGAAAATACAGTCGCGAATGGCACACTTTTCAGGAAAATAACAAGTATTTTCGAGCACACAAGTAAGACGTGAATAGAGTCGTGATTTACAAACATTACAATCAACCATTATAGTCGGTATTTTGAGCCAAAAACAATCACTTAATTGGAAGGGCACATGCGTTTTCCATAGACATAAGGTAGGAAAGACGCAAAAGCAAAAAGACTACCTACGCTAGGGCACAAAATCGCCTGTGGTATTTTATTTTATTTTATTTATTCATTACGCGATTGTATTTATTTTATTTATTAAAATGGAAATGCCCATAGAAAATATTCTGGTCAAAATTTTCATACATGGAGAGTGAAAATACAAATGCAACTTATGAATAAAAATTTGTGGGGCATTGTAAACGGGAAAGAGACAACACCTAACGATGCATCAAAATTGTTAGAATGGAAAAGCAGAGATGATAGAGTGAAAGCTATTATTGGCCTTGCTCTCTCTAACTCTAAACTTCATCATGTAGACCTAGACAAATCATCGAAGGAAATTTGGGATACTCTAAATAAATTATTTGGAGCAAAAGCAATCAATGCCAAATTTTCCCTAAAACTTCAGTTATATAGGTTCAAAATGGATGAAGGAGTCTCTATGTCAAGCCACATCAATAATCTAAGGTCCCTGATCAGACAACCAGCAGAAGTCAAAGCTACATTGAGGATGAGGATGCCAAAGCTATCCTATTAAATAGTTTGTCTTCAAAATATAACAATGTCATTTTTACCCTCAAATCAAATTCACTCTCAATCTGGATGATATGATAAAGCAACTCTTCTAGCTAAGGAAAAATGAACCACAGAGGGTGTAGAAGGTCATTCCCAGTAGGAAAGTGCATTCTATTCTAGAACCAGAAAATATCGTAGAAGATCAGATAAAGATAAATCGGAGATTGAATGTCATTATTGTAAGAAAAGAGGTCACACTGGCATGGGTTGTCGTGTTCGAGCCAATGATGTGCTCAAGGGTAAAGTCATATCAAATACAACCAATATAGCCATGGTTGAAGACCCACCAAATGCATAAGGTAGTGAGGACAATGACGAATATGCGCTATAAAGATGCTCTAAACTTTGAAGGAAAGAAAGGATACAGGGTAGATGAAGCTCGATATGGATGGTTGCTCAAATACTTCGGGAGGCTATGGATCTTGGGAATTATACCCTCACGAGGGTCATGAGATAACTTGATGGAGCTTGTGGATGGCTCAGTATGGATGGTTGTCCAATAATTCGAGAGATCTGTGATTCGGGAGTTCGGGGAGGTGGAATTTGGGAACTTGGGAATTTAGCCGGGAGTTACACCTTACGAAGGTCACGAAGCAGCTTGATGGAGCCCTACCTTATCATAGCATTGCTTTCAGAGTGAAAGTGTTTGAAGATAGCGTAGTTCTATTTTGTTAGATTGTTTGTTTTTGCTTTATGTAGAATAAGTCTTAAGAGGGGGTATGAGAATATAAGACTTATTTATAAGGTGCCTAACTACAAGTTGGTTGTAACCGGTTGTAGAATTTACATCAACCGTTTTGTAACTATTTCATTTATAATAAATAGACAGGACATACTGATCTCAAATGTGTGCAATCGACTTCTTTTTTATTTCTTCCTTGTATACATCTTCTAACATTAGAGATTTGTCTTTTGGCTTGAATCCCCCTCATTTTAAAAGTCAAATTCATTTTTTTGAGTTCACACCCTCTAGAAGTGTTCAAGTAAAGTTGGAAGTCCGAAAAGACAGAGAAATTCATGCTTGAAGTTGTTTAAACTCTCCAGTTTGCACGTTTTTGATAAATTTTCCATTTTCTATCTAGACGCGTGAAAATTTTATTGTTGTTTTCATTCGATGAAATTGTCAATCTTTCTATGGCCATGGATTGTCAAACCTTGTATTGTTTTCAATTCCTTGGTTCAAAGAAATTTGAAAATTCGGGCATACGAAATGGTGGAGTTTTTCTTCTTTTCTGGTTATTTTTCCCATAGTTCGGGAATGACGGGCATATCTTCCCCATTAATTTTTGCCCCAGATCCATGAGTAGTACGTGGATATCTCTGATTAGATGCGGCATGGCCATGTTTCAAGCAACAATGAAAGCCTCCACATGTCCAAACAACGTAAACCCAAGACAGAGGGCCCAAGGGACAGTCCACAAATAAGCGCAGCTTTCCACGTGTCCAGGTCCAAAATGAAGACAAAACAAGCCCAAATTGGCTAAGTATGGAAGGTTCAAGCGAATGACGCCATGTGCTTCATCGACGTAATTTCAAGGGTCAAAGCTAGGGGTAGTTCTCAAACTTGTGCCAATCCTCCATGTGTCCTAGGTCCAAAAAAGGGGACAAAGCCGATTGCTTAAATTGACTAAGTATGAGCGGGTCTCATGGAAGCCTCCACGTGCCTCAACGACACAATTTCAAGTAATGAAACCAAAGGGCCAATCTTCAAATGAGTGCCAGTTCTCCATGTGTCTAGAGGTCAACATAAGTCAAGTGGGAAGTAAGCCCAATCAATTGACTAAGTATAAAAGAACTCAAACGGAGCTTTCCACGTGTCATCCTGATGCAACTTCAAAGGAAAAATCCAAAGGTAGGTTCCAAATGAGCCAACTCTCCACATGGAATACCTAGTGCAACTTCAAAAGGAGAAAATCCAAAGGCAGGTTCCAAATGAGTGCCAACTCTCCATTTGAGAATTTGAGCCTTGTTTTCATATATAAAGTTAAAAAGGACCCCTACCAAACAAAAGGGAGAAATTCAAATATTAAGCCCGAATAGAAAGTCAAGGTGGGGAAGTGGGCCATCAGGGAGATTTGAGAATTTGAGCCTTGTTTTCATTAAAGGGGCTTAAAGTTAAAAAGTGACCCGCAACCCCGCCCATGCCAAGGAAAAAGTCAAATATTAAGCCCGCATCAAAGGTCAAAGTGGGGAGGCGGGCTGGTGGAGCAATTTGTGTTTTTGAGCCCGCATTGAAAAAAGGTAAAATTATAAAAGTGACCCATGACTCTGTCTCCACTCAAGTAAGGCCACGTGTCAAGACCATATCAAAAGTGGGTGAGTGGACCAAAAATGTAAAAAATGCCAAATCTCTATAAAGTCACAAAATGCAAAAGGCATCCTCCACGCCCGCTCCAAGTAAATTTCTCCCACGTGGACGACTCTGGTTTAAAGTTTCAAAGGCAAGATGAATGGTTCAAATTCAAAGTTACAAAATGAGTGTAATGGCTGCATTATGAAAAGTCTGTTTTTTTTCGCCATTGGTGTTTCTTCGCGAATCAAGAATCTGAATGGACACGAATGATTGAAAATATTGTAAACCATTTCTTGCTAACAAAGAAGAAGTTGTAACCATTTCTTGCAAGATATTTAATGGCTTCTTCACGCCATTATAAAGGGTTGGCAATTGATCTTGTAAACTCACGAGTGCATTATACTTAGAGAAAGCAAAGGAGATAGCCATTTTCTTCTACTTTCCTCCATTCTCAAATTTCTTCCATTCCCACATTATGTACAACTTCTATTTAAGCATCAATACAAGAAGAAGGATTTTTAGCCTCTTTGATGAGGAGATTTTAGAAACTTTGAGTTCGCAATCTTATCTCATCTTGTTTCCATTCAGTGCAGTTGTTTCTTCCCATAAATGCATGTGTTGAAGTTTCTAACTAGTGTGTGTGTGTGTGGAAATGATTTTCTACCTGCAACATTAGTTCTCCTACCTCTATTCTCACTCCCTTTCCCACCTTCAAAAAAATTCTTCCCTAGCAAGATATTTCTAGCTTTGCACGTAGGTCAGTGGAGTGCCCCTGTTGGATCCCCGACCGAAAGGCCACCACAGAAATCCACACTTTTTCATGCATGCATATATAGATGCACTACAAGTTAAGTAGAGGGACTTAGATTCCCAGAGCATTGGCAAGGAATTCACAAATTTTTCCACCCGAAAAATTTCCTCGCCAACAATTTTTGGTGCCCACCATGGGGCAGATTTAGCAACATCTGCACCTGAATGCGACCGCAAGGTCAGAAAATTCAAAATTCAAAAAAAGAAAAAATTTCTAGAATTTGAATGGCTATATGAGCCACATGGATTCAAATCATGGCTATTCTGAGAAACCCTCTGTTGAAAGACCCAAATTCTCTTCCACATCCAAGAAGACGTTGCTTCAGATTTGAGGGAAGCTATCTGGCATAATAGACAAAGTGCCAATCACTACTTCATTGCCATGAGAATTTTGGACCTTGAAGAAGAACACACGCTACTGAATTGGAGAGGCAAAAAGAAAATTCCAACACCATAAAGAAGAGCATAGATTTTCAAGCTGGTGGATAGAAGATACACCCAGAAATAGAGACAAGGAGGACAAACTGATCCCATTTTTGAGGAACTTCAAAGGAGACAAGAGCTACTGGAATCCAGAGGCTTCCTTTTCAAGCAACCTGGTCACGTTGGGAACCTGAGTGTTGCCAATCCTTTGGATGGTGAATTTCCATACATCAATGAGAACCTTGTAGACTTCACTGACGTGGAGACCAAAGAAGAAGCTAGAGAAAGAGAGGCGAGAGCCGAAGAAGAAATAAGAGCTCAACTCAAAGAAATCGAGAGACTTCAAGCCGAGGTAGATGAAAGAGCAACAACAGAAGCCGCAACCTTAGCAAGGTTGGAAGCTAGAAACAAAAATAGAATGGGGGATCATGATCATGAGTGTGAATGTGATCGTGAGGCCCGTAGGCCTAATGTACCATGGGGAGGAAACACCGGTCCACTGGCTCTTGCTCAACCACTCCATGAGCTACCGAGAGGCTCGAGAAAAACTTCCCAAAATTTAGAGGGGATGGTTCTCAACTCCCCGAAGAGCATGTAAGCAACATTTATCACACTTGCTGTGTGTGTGTTGGGTGTGAGGATGAAGATGTGTCAGTTCGACTCTTTGTGGAGTCACTTCAAGAGAAAGCTACCGAATGGTTCTACATGCTACCCCGAGGTCCGTCACCTGTTGGGAGGATATAAGAAGTGCATTCAAACACAAGTTCAAGAGCACAAAATATTGTCAGGATCTTTTGGTCCAATTGGTACAAATGAAGAAAGAAACCTCGAGTCAATGAGGGACTTCAGTAGCAAGATATGATAGAGTGATAAGAAGGATCCCTGAAGATGTGGTGCCTCCTGAAAATAATTTGAAGAGGTTTTTCATCAATGCTTTTCCATCAGAAGTAGGTTTCTTCCTTAAGAAGAGCCCAACCAAGAACATTGAGGGAAGCCAAGACTATGCAATAGAAACCGATGATGATCTAATCCTTTCTCGGAAAGGTGAAAGGCCCCAATGGAAAGCAAAAGGGTCAGAATTCAAACTCTGTCACCACAGATCCGATGTTCCAAAAAATGGCAAATGACTTGGTTGCCTTGAAGAAGAAGCTATCTCAGATCACAATGTGGAATGCTTCAAAGAAACCAAACCCTCCAGATAGGCCAAGGATTTCTCCACCTCCTCGTCGGCTTCTTGAAGCACCACCAATCAATGCCATCTGTGACACCAAAGAGCCAGAGGAGGAAGCAAAATTGATGAAACTGAAGAAGAAAATATGGAAGACTATGAAAACTATCTTGAGGTCGAGGAAGTTGATATGCACAATGGCCTAATTGAGTATGTTGATGATGAAGATGAGGATGATGAAGAAGCTCCAAGTTTCTCATGTGTTGTTTTCACTCGTGCACAATCCAGAAAGGTGCTTCATCCTCAATCGGTTGTGGTAAAGGATAAGAAGAATAAAGAAGATTCTCCTCAGAGGTCACACAAAATAAAATCATCAGCAGAGGATCACCATTACCACCTTCTATGGAGTCGGCCAAAGAAAACCAGACTCACTGGTTGTCAGGATCATGCTACTATGCCAAGTAAGTCATCTAATTCTTCTCCCAACTCAAAAGTTGCTAAGAACAATTCTCCTTTAAATGTTGTTCCTGCAAAAACATCTAAGGTTCAATCAAAAGCTACACCCTCACCCCCTTCCAAGCCAATTTCTACACCGAAAAGGAGAATTCAACACCCAAAGTAGAAAATCCTCTACCATGTAAATCTTCCTCCATTTCGAACCTCTTCCTCGCTCACCATAACCCCATTTGACTTTGTGGAACATGCAAGCAAAACCAAAGTCCAGCTCTCAGAAATAGAATACCTACAAACACACCCTGCCCAGTTTGACAAGTTCATTAATATAGTTCATGGTGGTAACCCTATATCCTCGAGTCCTAATTCTAAAGGCTTATTTCCCACACCATCCACACCACCTTCCCAAAACATGCTAGCCCTTAGTGCCTCCAAAACCAACAGGGTTGAACCTTTCTACCTGTCACTCCTCATTAAAGGCTTCCAACTAAATAATTGTATCATAGATTCTCAGAGCCTCAGACAATGTGATGCCAACCAAAGTTGCAAATGCTCTAGGCCTCACCTTGACTGGGTAAATGGCACCTACTACTCAATGGAATCCAAACAAGTGCCATTGGTAGGAAGAATCAAAGATGCACATGTAGCACTAGCTGATTTTCAGACAAGAAGGTGCTCCTAACCATACTGGTAGTAGACATCCCAACATCCTTTGGTATGCTATTGAGTAGGAGTTTTTGCAGAGACTTGGGTGGAGAGATAAAAATGGATTGGTCATCTATAACTATCCCAAGTAAAAGGTGAGATGAAGAAGTTGCTACCAGTAAGAAAGATGAAGTTCACAAGTACGAAAGTCTGATGATCCGAAAGCAAACATTCTCTTTCAAGATTGTGGGCTAGGAAACTACTTCCTCACATCAAAAAAGAGGAGAACTTGCCACTTCTCATGGAGGAAGAGGAAGATCAAATTTGGACAATGGAATTTGATGGTAGTCATTCTAGTGTGGGCTCGGGAGCTGGTGTAGTATTGTACTCTCCTTCCAATGAGTTGTACCCATTTGCCTACAAGCTGCAATTTGATAATACAAATAACACTGCAGAGTATGAAGCACTACTCTTAGGCATGAGTGCAACAGAGGACATGGGAATCAAGAAATTGAGATGCCGAGGTGATGCAAGAGGTTGTAGTAAAGTAGGTCCACCAACAATATCAGGTGAAGAATCCAAGACTCTCGGCATTACAGAAACAGAGTGTGGGACTGCATTGAATCTTTTGATGCATTTTCCATTGAAGCTATTCCAAGGGAACAAAATGAAAAGGTTGATTCTCTACAAAGTGTCAGCTTCCCTAGTGACACCTCATCCTTCTTTTGGTAAAGACAAAGTGACCATTGAAATGGTATTCAGAGCCTAGTGTACTAGATAATGCAAATCATTGGCAAGTCTTCAATGATGATAACCAAATTCTAGCCTTTTTTAGAGCAAAGGATAATTTCAATAATCTCTTCTTCAAGGAGGTGAAAATCCACACCGAGAAGCAATCCCCAAAAAGAAGAGAAAGAAGGAATCAAGGGATTGATGATGAGGAGTAATCAAATTGAAAGGGAACAAAATTCCCAAAGGCCTAGTCTCTTTAGAAGACCTCTTTGACAAACATGATAGATTCATTCAAGAGAAAGAAAAGCAATCTTCTCGGTGCCCAACTGATTTTGATAAAGAAAACATTGGTACCCTGAGGAGCCAAGGATGGTCAATATTGGAAAATGTTTGCTCGCCTGAAGAAAAAGAAGGTTTGTTGCATTACTCAAGAAATACTCAGATGTCTTGGCCTACTCTTATGATGAACTCAAATCCTTCCAGCCAAAGGAAATGCATCACTCAATTCCTTTGAAGTAGGTGTTAAGCCCTTCAGGAAGAAACAAAGGCCGTATAACCCAAAGATTGCTGATACCATCAAGGAGGAGGTAATGAAGATGCTTAATGCAAGGATCATCTTTCCCATCCACCATTCAACGTGGGTGGCTAACATTGTGCCAGTGCGGAAGAAGAATGGTGAAATAAGGATATGTGTAGATTTTCGCAACCTGAACCAGCATCACTAAAGGAAAATTATCCTCTTCCTATCATGGACCATATCCTAGCAAGAAGTCACTAGATCTGAAATGCTTTCATTACTTGATGGATTCTCAAGATATAATCAAATCAAAGTGGCAGAGGAGGACCACACCAAGACAACCTTTACAACACCTTGGGGCATTTTTTCCTACAACAGAATGCCTTTTGGCCTAATCAATGCAGGAGCTACATTCCAAAGGGTGATGGATTTGGCCTTCAAAGATCTGAAGCATTGCATTTTCATATATCTTGATGATCTCACAATATTTTCAAAGAAGAGGGGAGATCATATCTATCACTTGGAACAAGTACTTGCAAGGTGTAGGAAACATGACATATCACTAAATCCAAAAAAGTGCATTTTTGGAGTCACAGAAGGCAAGTTATTGGGGCACATTGTGAACAAACATGGAGCACACATTGATCCTGAGAGGATTAGATCCATTCAAGCATTAGCCCTACCCACAAGCAAGAAAGGAGTTCATTCATTCTTTGGAAAGGTGAACTTTCTTCGTCATTTTGTGCCTGAGTTTGCTGAGTTGACGAAGCACATCACTTCCATGATGAAACCACAAGAAAACTTCAAATGGAACAATGAAGGGAAGGCAACATTCGAAGAGATCAAGAAATCCATTGCCAAGGCTCCAACTCTTGTATCTCCAGATTTTAACAAAGAATTCATCATGTATTGTTATGCATCAGAACATACACTCTCTGCCATTCTCGTTTAAAAATGATGAAGGCATGTGGAAGCACCTATTGCTTTCATGAGTTGTCCTTTGAAAAAGCATGAGCTAAAATACAACCAATTAGAGAAGCATGCCTATGCAGTGGTCAAGGCTGTAAAAAACTTCAGGTTTTACATCCTCAATTCCCATACGGTGGTGATGGTCCCCGCAAAGTGCAATCAAGTCCATCTTGACACAACAGATCCCTAGAGCTAAAAGAGGAAATTGGATTGCAAAGACTCAAGAATATGACTTGGAGATTCAACCTCCAATCTGGTAAGGGGAAATGGCTTTGTGCAAGTTGATTGTTGAAGATGAAACACTCAAAGTTCAACATGGTGAAGAAAATTGTGCTTGCTCAACTTGTTCAGAAGACAACCCACATGTTCTCTTTGTCACCACTACTAATGAGTGGTATGCTGATATTGCCTATTACCTGACTTATGGAGAATGCCCTCCCCATCTTGATTACAAGAAAAGGAGAACACTCAAGCTGAAGGTAGCTAAATTTGTAATCTGGAATCATGCGCTTTACAAAAGAGGCCTGGATGGTTGTTTCCTCAGTGTGTAGATAAAGAGCAACAAGAAAAGTTGCTTAAAGCATACCATGACCAAGCATGTGGTGGAAATTTTTCAGCAATGGTCACTACACACAAGATCCTTCGAGGAAGGTATTATTGGCCCACCATCTTTGCAGACACTCAAGATTGGGTTTCTAAATGCAAAGCATGCCAACAGTTCATTGGAAGACCACAACTCGCTGCATTACCACTGTGCATGTGGTTATTGAAGAACCATTTCAATAGTGGGGGCTAGACTTCATTGGTGTTTTGAACCCTCACTCAAGTGTGGGGCACACCTATGTACTCACAAAAAATAGACTACTTCACCAAATGGGTGGAAGCCATTTCGCCAAACAAGCCAACACTGAAACAATATGCAACTTCATCAAGGAGAATATCATAGTCCATTTCGGAGTGCCATAGAAGATTAGAAAGATAATGCTACCTATTTCTCTTCAAGAGAGCTGACCGAGTTTTTCTATAGCTACGAAATCTCCCTATCTCATTCTTCTGACTACTATCCACAAGGAAACAGATAGGCCAAATCAAGCAACAAGAACATTGTGACCATTGTCCACAAGCTTGTAAATGAGAATCAAAGGAATTGCACAAAAGGTTTTACGACACATTATGGGGTGGATAGGATCACTCCCAAGAAGGAAATAGGTATGTCACCATTCCAACTGTTGTATGGAGTCGAAGCAGAAATTCCTCTCACGATCGAGATGCCAGCTCTCAAGCTGCTACAGGTAATAGAAGATGGTCAGTACAAGGATTCCATTGACAAGAGGATCCTCTTTCTTGAGAAGCTGGAAGAAAATAGACTCCAAGTGGTGGATCACATTAAGGAGCACCAATTGAAAGTAAAGAAGATTTTTGATAAGAAGGCCAAGGCAAGAGAATTCAAAGTTGGAGACTTCATCCTGCTATGGGACAAGAGAAGAGAACCAAAAGGCAACCATGGAAAGTTTGATTCATTATGGCTGGCCCATTCTAGATTCATGAAGCTTGTGGTGAGAACACTTTTCTTCTCTCATATTTGGATGGAATGCCACTGGAATTTCCTTAGAGTGGGAAATACTTGAAATTGTATCATCAGTGAAAGTGGGTTGTTCCCCCGCCTTGTACCATAGGTGTGTTTCCCTTTCCATTGTGTGGTTTTGTTTCCCCTTATGTTGCATGTCGTGTGTTTCCTTCCCATTGTGTGCTTGTGTGTTTCCTTCTTTTGATCTTTCTTTCTCAAAGTTGTACATGACTCTGCAAGGCCCAATGGATAAGGCACTGGTCAACAAATTACAGGGTCTAGAGATTGAGATTCTGGATTCCCATGTCATGTCTTCACTATGCTCAGTCCATGTCATGTCCCCAAGCTAGAGCCAGCTGTTGTCGCCCTCAAAATCCCCCTCATTTTTAAGTCAAATTCAAAAATTTTGAGCTCACGCCCTCCATAAGTGTTCAAGTAAAGTTGGAAGTCAAAAAGATAGAGAAATTCATGCTTTGAAGTTGTTTAAACTCTCTAGTCTGCACATTTTGATAAATTTTCCGTTTTTCTCTGACGCGTGAAAATTTTATTGTTGTCCTCATTTGAATGAAATTTTCAATCTTTCTATGGCCATGGATTGTCGAACCTTGTATTTTTTCAATTCCTTGGTTTGTGAAAGAAATTTGAAAATCATGTGCGAAAATGGTGGAGTTTTTTTCTTCTCTGCATTTTTCCACAGTCGTGAATGATGGGCATTTTCTTCCCCGTTCAAATTTTGGCCCCAACATCCATGAGTAGTACATGGATATCTCTGATTGGATGTGGCATGGCCATGTTTCAAGCAACAATGGAAGCCTCCACATGTCCAAATGATGTAACTCCAAGGGCAGGGCCCAAGGGATAGTCCACAAATAAGCACAGGCTTTCCATGTGTCCAGGGTCCAAAATGAAGACAAAACAAGCCCAAATCGGCTAAGTATGGAAGGTTCAACGCAGATGACGCCACGTGCTTCATCGATGTAATTTCAAGGGTCAAAGCTAGGGGTAGTTCTCAAACTTGTGCCAATCCTCCATGTGTCCAAGTCCAAAAAGGGGACAAATTTGATTGCTTAAATTGACTAAGTATGAGCGGGTCGACGGAAGCCTCCATGTGCCTCAATGACACAATTTCAGTAATGAAACCAAAGGGCCAATCTTCAAATGAGCGCTAGTTCTCCACGTGTCTAGAGGTCAACATAAGTCAAGTGGGAAGTAAGCCCGAATCGGCTAAGTATAAAAGCGTTTCAAAGGAGCTGGAGTTCTCCACGTGTCATCAACATGGGAAGTAACTTCTAAGTATAAAAACTTCAAAGGTCAAAAATCCAAAGGTAGGTTCCAAATGAGCGCCAACCTCCTCCGTGTCGTCGTTCCAATGGCACAACAGATCAAGGGAAAACGGCCCCACCAAACAAAAGGGAGAAAAATCAAATATTAAGTTCCTTAGAAAGTCAAGGCAACTTCAAAGGCAAAATCAAAGGTAGGTTTGAAATTTGAGCCTTATTTTCATTAAAGGGGTTAAAGTCAAAAATGATACGCCCCGCCAAACAAAAGGGAGAAAGTCAAATATTAAGCCCACAATAAAAGTCAAAGTGGGGAAGGTCATCGATGGAGATTTGAGAATTTGAGCCTTATTTTCATTAAAGGGGCTTAAAGTTAAAAAGTGACCCATGCAACCCCACCCACGCCAAGGAAAAAGTCAAATATTAAGCCCACATCGAAGGTCAAAGGGGGAGCGGGCAGTGAGAGCAATTTGTGTTTTTGAGCCCACATTAAAAAGGGTAAAATTATAAAAGTGACCATGACTCTGTCTCCACTCAAGTAAGGCCACGTGTCAAGATTATATCAAAAGTGGAAGTGAGCGACCAAAAATGTAAAAAATGCCAAATCTCTATAAAGTCACAAAATGCAAAAGGCATCCTCCACGCCCACTCCAATAAATTTCTCCCACGTGGATGACTCTGGTTTAAAGTTTCAAAGGCAAGATGAATGGTTCAAATTCAAAGTTACAAAATGAGTGTAACAGTTGCATTATGAAAAGTCTGGTTTTTTCTCGCCATTGGTGTTTCTTCGCGAATCAAGAATCTGAATGGACGCGAATGATTGAAAAGATTGTAAACCATTTCTTGCTAACAAAGAAGAAGTTGTAACCATTTCTTGTAAGATATTTAATGGCTTCTTCACGCCATTGTATGGGGTTGGCAATTGATCTTGTAAACTCACGAGTGCATTGTACTTAGAGAAAGCAAAGGAGATAGCCATTTTCTTCTACTTTCCTCCATTCTCAAATTTCTTCCATTCCCACATTATGTACAACTTCTGTTTAAGCATCAATACAAGAAGAAGGATTTTGTAGCCTCTTTGATGAGGATATTTTAGAAACTTGAGTTCGCAATCTTATCTCATCTTCTATTCTTCCATTTCTAGCAAGTGAGCAGTTGTTTCTTCCCATAAATGCATGTGTTGAAGTTTCTAACTAGATTCCTAGTGTGTGTAGGAATATGATTTTCGAAACCTCACAACATTAGTAAAAAGTCGGGCATTGATTCCCTTCTTTTGAGCTAGCTGAATTCCTTGCATAAGGGCCTCGTATTCAACAACATTGTTAGTGCAACTGAATTGTAACTAGAAAGATGAGAATTAATTATCTCCTTCTGGAGAAATTAACATGACACCAACACTGGATCCATTCTTACTTCTTGATCCATCAAGAACAATTGCCACGATCCTTCATATTTTTTTGTGTTTTTACAACTTTTGGTATGATCATACCTTCTTCATGAATGCAATATGTACCCAATCATGTCTCTTCTAAAAACAAAAAACCAGCTTCTTCTTTTGCTAATGCCTCAAAGATAGGGATCGATTGATGATCTACACTTACCTCATCCAACACAATATCAGGGACTTCTTCCACAAGAGTGGTTGGTTCGTGATCAACAACTTCTTCCTCTCGATCATGGATGGTATAATTCCCATTTATAGGACTAGTGGTATAGGGCTCCACATGATTATGAAAAATTGGTTCTTGCCCTTATAGTCACTTTAGCTCCATATTGAGTCCAAGAGATCATATTTGACTAATTAGTGAAAGGTAACCACCCATCTTGGTAGTGAAATATCATGATAGGAAAATGGTGAAGAGAGGAGGAAGATCGATGACCGATATGTATTGTGTGAATGAAAAATTGGGACATGCATGGATAGTAAGTGAATCCCTTTGACGACTCTAACGGTTCAAACTATTGTACCATCAACTCGAACAACTCCTTTAGAAGTGGTGTAAATTCCTTCCTAACACATCTCGTAATTTGCTTGGGCATAACCGAGCTATTGACACCAGAATCGATCATGCAATTATGTACCAAATGGTCACCAATGATCAGGGAAATATAGAATGGTGGTGGTTTGTTCACCTTAGGAATACTTTTCCCTTTTGGTTGACACAAATTCATAACAGTTGTTTCCTGACAATATGATGATCCGTCGGTTATGCCAAAACTATTCAGAGCCTCTCGCAACAAGTTTCTTTGAGAAGGGATTGAGAGTGCATCCCACATAGTAACACTCAAGTTAGTATTCTTCATTTGTTCTACAATTTTGAAGGGGATTGCTCCTACTTTGTTGAAATTTCTTTGGGTGTTAGAATCCTCTTTTGGAAAGTGCTTGTTAGGCACCGTGATGCCTGAAACACCTTCTTTTCTTACAGCTTGGCTAACATGTGTTTTTGGGGTTTCTTTCCCGCATATTTATCAACCGCCGCTTGTGGTTGAGGTTATGAAGTGGATGCTTGATTGGATTTGGAAGGTTGAGATTCCATTGCTCTTTTTAGAATGAGTGTTTTCCACCACTGATGAGGAATCTGTATTCAACCCGCAAAAATATTTTCCTTTCCAATTCAAAAAGTGGTTTCTTTGGGTGCTTGCGGTCGATCCGCTATTTCCTACGTAGATGAATTTTCTTGTTGGTTTTGCAGGGCAGATATGCTTTGAACCATAAGGTCCTGGCTAAGAACTCCATTGGGGAAAATATTTTTATTGTGAGGTTGAGAACATGGATAACACCATTCATAATCTTGAACTATATTATTCTGGACAGGTAAAAGGGCTCTAGAAGAGATAAAGCAACAAGAGGATTCCTAAATTTTATAGGCATGGCATTAGCATCTTGATTTTATGGTTGATTATTCCCCTTAAAAGGAGGATGGTTAGCCCGGTCTTTGCTGCTGATTTTGTGGCTGGTATGGATGATTATATTGAAACTGTTGCCTCTTGAGTGCAACGAGCTCGTTCCCAAAAGTTTATAGCAATGACTTGACTTCAAATAAATCGTTTGAAGGGGTGGGGTAGAATGAGCTGGTTGCTTGGAGGCTATTGGAATAGGAGCAATGGTAGGCTGGTTGTTCGTAAGATCTAAAGACAATGGCATTGAAGGTCGTGGAGCTATCTTTCTATCCTAGATTAAGGAATTCTCCGCTCTTATGGAAACTTCGTAGGCATTAGGTAGTGTAGTCCCTCTTATGTACTGGATCATGACATCTATATCACTATTCAAGGCTCACAAATAGTACATGAATGCATTATTTAGAGAAAGCTTTATGAGTGCCGTATCCTATTCCAAGTCCTTTGGAATCAGAAGTTGAAATCACTTATGTATTCTTAGGGAGCTCTCTTTATGGTAGTGAGTTGTTCCAAGAGTGACAGGTGACCACTCTTGTCTTCAAATTGTTTACAAAGCTTTTCTCCTAACTCGTCCCTAAGTGGTTATAGTACCAACACTTAACCCTCGAAACCATTGAAGTGATTTTCCCTTGAAATAAGTAGCAAGAAGTCTAACCACAACATTGTCCTTCGTGATATTATGTACTACACAAAAGCGCTGCTACATAAGGAATATGTTCCACTGGAGTAATGTGAGTTTCCCCTGTGTAGAAGGGTAAAATTTTGAATCCGCAACATGTTTAGGGTCACGTTGTGCAATAAAAAGAGGAATTCTGCATTGAAATGGGGAAAAACTTGGTTCCTTGTAATAAAAATGAGAGGTTGATTGTTCCTGGGTGGAGGAAACCTTTCGTAAGGAGGAGTTGAATGACCCCTATGAGGTGATACTACAATGAGTGATATTGAGACACCTCTTCTCCTTCTCCTTGGAGGAGACAAGGATAGTTCTATGTGATGATAATTTCATTTCTTTGAAGAAGCTATTTTTGAATTCTTCACATAAGTTAACGCACTAAGATTTGAAATCCAGAGATATAGAGTCACCAAGTACTTTGATTTGTGCAAGTGAGAAGAGAAGTACCAACTCTTGGTCCCACCAAGCATGCCAAAAAAATGTTATCGCCAAATCATTGCACCCTCTAAATGGCTAGAATGTGAATAGGAAGTTCGGTGTGATTGGGAAACATGGGATCACCTCTCAAGCTATGGGACTTGGGATCGAGGTGAACCTCCAGAGAATGCTAACTTCCTCTTCCTAAACTAAGTGTTGTACTACTCCTAGTGCAATAAAATGGTTATCTAGACCTATACTAACATTTTCATGGGCTTTATGGAAAGAGATTTGCAAGAAATGAAACTATACTAGGGATGGTGATGCACCAAATAAAGGGTGTTGCTAGACTCAGGAAGGGTTAATTTGAAGAGGGTGTTGTGCACCATAAGACAACTTCACCTACTGTAACTTGGAAAGGGTAAACAAAATACCACAAACTAAGAAGCATGTGTTCCCTTTGTTAAACTCAACTAGAAAAACAATATTTCAGTCTTCCAATGAAGAAGAATGAAACTGAGAAGGGTGAACAAGCACCACAACTCAACTGCATGCAAAACTCTACCACTTGATAATCACATAACTCCAAGAACCTGCAATGGAAACTTAAACTTGCACAGTGTACCTGTAAGCATGAGAAAGGAACAAAGAAGTATATAGGATGATGAAAGGACTAACAGTAGTCACAAAACACACACTTTTATTACTTCAACAACATGCACAATGCATCATTACATTTAGAAGAGGAAATGGTTGCCATTACAGTCTTGGAAAGGAGGATTGAAAGTTCCCAATCCACAAATATAACTTGTAGAAGAGAGAGGATTCTTGAAAAATATGCACTTGTCTAAGATGTATAACTTGTCCAACTGTGTCACATGTCTAAGTTCTGCAACCAATGTGTAACCCCTTGGAATGAACTTCCAACTTACATTTATAGAAGAATTATGTGAGAGAGAAGAGAGGAGAAGTCATAAATTCCTTCCTAAAATGAAGGCACATGATGGTCAACATTAATTACAAAATTAGTTGAACCACTTAAGAACCTTCCATCATGTGCCATTAATGACTGGTTTGACTTAATTTTCTCATTTAATTAAAAGAACATTTAAATAAATATTTTAATAATAATAATAAATATCATTTGTAAAATATTTTAATAAAAAAATTAATTTAATAAAATTAATATAAAAATATTAATTTAATAATTAATTAAGCGGGACCCATGAAGATTGGTTTATATCAAGAAGGGGGTCTATGAGAAAAGGTCAAAATAGACCAACTCGTTGGTTGCCTCTCCGAGCCAACTCACCGAGTTTGTGTCGAGCTCCTCCTTCCACCGCATCGAATGAGCTATGCTAACTCATACCACTCTCCATGTCTATCTCGACAAATGCATGAGCTTGTTGATTAGAGAACACTTGATAGAACTCACACAAGAAGCTCAAAGTGGAAAATAGCCTAGGTTCAAGGGCGCGAAGGGATAGGAAGAACCCACGCACGGAGGACAAGTCAACATTCAGGACTTAGCCATTTTTGGGCATGAAGATATATTTTTAGAAGATAATGTGTAGAACACACCAACGATGCGGAGAAGTGCACGCCACGCATTGTCTATTTCTGAAGGATCGGATTCAGAGTGCTTTTGCATGGAGACAGTCTAAGAATAGGATTTTCACCTCAGTTAACTATGAGTAGTCTATAGATAGTACACTTGTATGTGTGGCTATCCATGAAAATGACGCGTGGCTACTAATCACATGTAGCCTATTTTTGGAATAGATAAGCGGTGAAGGGAAAGTCCCCACCCTATATATATGTGTAGTGAATTACCTGGTAGGATGACGATGGATATAGAGAGATAGATAACATGTGTGTGTGTGTGTGTGTGTGTGTGTGTGTGTGAGGGATAAGTATACAAAGACATGTGCATGTTTCTGGATTACCATATCAGATCCATGCGCGCATCAACATAGATTGCTAGTATTATAAGAAGATTCTGTGTTATTGTGATAATTAAGAGATGGAAGATATTGAATGAACCTAAGTGTCATTATGTGTGTAATTGGGTAGTGCTTGTTCTTATTTCTATCATGATTATTGTTTAAACCAATTCTTTTCTAGATCTAGATCTGTCATGCTGTATAATGATGTATTAGTTATGGATCTATATGCTTTAAGTCTTCATCATGTTAACATTCTACTACAAAGCAACCCTAAAGAGGGACCTGGTACCTTTGTGCACTTTGGGTGAGCACTCAGTCTAGGCTGAGTGATGTGCTAGCATGTCTAGGGTATTATCTGGTGAATTCTAGGCTGCATCATTCCTTTAGTTACACGAGACCTTTTTCAGTTGTTTTTAGGATGGTTCACAATGAAGATGTACCAGTTAACTCTAGCAAGTATTGAAGAGTGGATACATGATCGGATGAAGAACATGCATGATGATTCAACACCAGATCTCGAGTTTAAAGCACGCATATGGGTGGAATAGAACATGTATGACAATTTATATGAGAGCTTTTTCACCATCTTTCTAGTAGAATTATACGAGTGGCTGATTGCTTATGCATCTAAGTGGAATTGGAGGTATCACGCACTTGTTTGGACACATGAATAATTTTAGATCCTTTATGATGATGATATGATCTGGACTCGTGCATGCATACGTAGTTTCGTGGTGTTCTAAACAGTTATATTCTCGGAATATTCAATTTTGATGTAGTCTTTCTCGGAGGTAGCTGAATTCTAGTTCTTACGATATCTAAGAGGAGCTTATCTCGCAAGGCATCCAACCGGCGATCAAGATCTTGATGGTAACTTTGAACATGGAGATTAAACAGATGGATAACTAAACCTCACAATGTGTGAAGGAAGGAACAGTGTTTGGTGAAAGATTGTAGACTAGCAAGAAGAAAAAGGAAGAGAGAAAAGGAAACTTAAGTATAATGAGGCATGTGAGAGGGAGATAGAGAAATAATGTACGAACAGAAAGTATGGCATTGAGGAGAGATATGGCTTGTGAAGGATTTTAAGCTCACATAGAAGACATGGAGCCAGAGCATCAGGAACTCCCCCATATTGGAAAGCATGACAGGGATCCCCCCTTGGCCTCACACAGAAGTGCGCCAGTAGAGACTACCTCGGCCGCAGTGCGCATCTTAATCCACCTGGTGACCTAGCCCTTGCACTTGGTTTTCCAGTATCTAGTACGATAAGTAATCAACAAGTGAATTTGGGAAATAGGAGAACCGAAGTAAGTCAGAGAGCAAGTACATCAATGGTAGGACATATGGCTTCAATGTTATTTGGAGGAACATTTTCAGGTGCATCATCTGCATAGAATGTAAGCATGCCAAATGTTGGATTCACCTCTGGAAGTGGAACTACCACACAGACTGTAGGGGTTCAATATAGTACTACTTTGTTAAAGCATATGGGAGTACATCTACAGGTCCTATTCCAGCTACAGGTGGAGGATTAAGAGGTATAGGTGGTTCTAGTTCCAGTGGATTTGGTGGTTCTAGAGGCAGGGGAAACACATGAGGTTCTGGATCAGGTGGGCAAGGTCCGCACCAACCCCAAAATATTTATATGGAGATGTCTCTTCGTCTTCTAGAGTATAGAGGCATAGAGGATGTTGCTGAGCATGTGCACATGTGTGAAATATTGTGGTGTGCGAAAGGGATCACGGATTCTGAGCGCAAGGCAAGTCAATTTGCTACTACATTACAAGGACGTGCACACAATTGGTATAGGAAGTTTGACCCTGATCAAACTTGCATGGATTATGCAGCGCTGAAGGATGCTTTCTTGAAAGAGTTCTATATCCTAGAATTTGAGCAGAAGAGTATAAGCACGCTCAAGGATATCAAGCAAGGCACTACTGAGAGTGTACGTGAGTATGATGCCCATTTTAAAACACTCCTATCTAAGATTTCTTATGATATTCACGCAAGCCAACATGCACAATGGTTCGTTGGCGGATTGATTACACCATTTAGAAGAGCACTGTCACATAAGACATACACTGATCCACACGAAGCACTGGAAGTAACTTTGTGTGCTGAGGCAGTTGGGAGCATTGACACTAGTGTTAGTCCATTCTTAGAGGCACAAATTACAGCTATGGCAAAATAGTTAGAGAAGCTATCAACAAATTCAGCCCATGAAACACGCTCAGGGATTTGGTGTATAGATTGTGAAGTAGAAGGTCATATAAGGGATAGTTTCTCTCACAGATCTATACACTCATTAATATTGGACTATGAGATATGTCATTTGAATCATGATGCTAGTCACTATCCTTTTTTACAATGCGTGATAAGGAAGAATATATCTTGTTTTCAGTAAAATTTTCCGGTCCACGACCCATGTTACTCAAGATTGTCAGTTGATTGGTCGATCCAGAATGCTATAGACATCGGGGTACGATAGAAAAACGTAACTGATAATTCTAAGGGTAAGAATGAGCACCAAGATCAAGATCATAATCAACCACGCTATGATAGAATGAGGGGCATTTTGAAGGAGGTTGTGGAAGAAGACATGGATATTGCAGTGGATATGGAGGATGAGGCCACAATGGAGGAAGAGGTGAGTTCCTCGTGGAACATGTTATACGTGTGGATCTCCCGACCACTATAGCCGTGAATTTCCCTAGAATATTGCATGTTCTTTTTGCGGAAAGAACCATAGCTATGAGGAGTGCCCGGACTTGTATGAGAATCTTAGTAAGCAACATAAGCAAGAGAAAAAGGCACCAAGATGGTTAGAATCCAACACGTGGTAGAAGATCAGTGGATGCCCAAGATAGCACTAGGACTGAGGCATTAATAGTAAAGATTACTACATGAGCTGAAGCGGCGCACGTAAGAGAGGCATTGCACCAAAAGCCTACGATCACCAAGGAGGAGGTTTTGCATGCAAGGTACCCAGATCCTGCTCATCAGAAGGAAGTCTATCAAGAGACCATGGAGGTCCTTAGGAATCTTCAAGGTGAGATATAATGTTTAAAGGAGTAGTCAAGGAAGATGGAGCAGAAGAAAGAAGTAGAAAAAGTCCCCTCTGATATTGATGACATCAGAGAGGTTTGTAAAATGCTGCACTAGGAGAATATTATTTTGTTGCTAGGAAATTGGTTGAAGGGGAATACCCCACACACAAGCACTGAGAATGAATGGAAAATCCTACATGCAAATATTCCCCCTGATAGCATTGACTATGACAAGGAAATTACTCGAATCGTTGTTGTGGATGGATGGATGCTGAGAAACATATTGATTGATACATGTCCGGAAGTGAATGTGCTTACATTAGATGCATGGGTACAAATGGGGAGGCCTCCATTGCAGCCATCATCTAATGTGTTGTTTATGGCAAACCGGACTAAGGTCACTCACATAGGAGTTTTGAATAATGCATCTATAACCATACAAGGGGCCAAGTTCATTGAGGATTTTGAGGTATTAGCACTTGTGGAAGCAGACAATTTTCCAGCCTTGCTTGGACACCCTTGGTGTTATGAAAATAATCCTGACTTGAGATTCAATAAGGGGTATATCAGATTTGAGAACAAGGAGGAAATGGTTGTAATTCCTTTGATGATGGGAAGTCTACACCATATGTTGAGCCTCTAAGTGAGGAGGACTTAAACAAAATCTATGTACACGCTATTAAGGACCTAGAGGTCAATGAGCCATCAAAGGAAGGAATCCTACAGTGGGAAAATTCTCATTCTATTAGTGATACTACGAGTATTTCTTGTGAAAATTGGGCTCATGGTACATATGAACTAGTAGGGCGCGAGGTAAAAAGTGCGGTTGCATGTAAGAATGGACTTCATTCTATTCAACAAATAGGTAGACAAGACTTGGTATACTCTAGGGTAGAAGATCTTCCTGTATTTTTGAAAGCCATGGAAGCATAGTGGACAGATCAAATTACGAGAAGAGATATGTTAGTGTATATCTTATGCAGGATAGTAGCATGCTGGTGGGTAGTCCACATAGATAATATTATAGAATGGGAGGAGATTGGAATCACCCTATCTACTAGTTTTTATGGAGCAATGCTCCTACACAGTCCGCACTTATAATGATGATCAATCTATTTAGCATCACATTCAACAGTGTGAGAGACTATGGACAACGGGATAGGAAGCATTACCACCTTCACTTTGGGTGCATAGATTGTATTCTACTCTACAAGGATGTGCACACACCTGGTATGTATATGCAGAAATACATCGAGAGACTGAGAATTGGTAGAATTTGATTGTAGGAATGATCCAGACCTTTGACTACTTCTTGACTAAACCTCTAGTAGAAGAAGCATTAAAATTTGTCAAGCGCTTAACTATGGGAGATAGTGCAAAGGCAAAAGAGATTATTCAGGAAATATTTGGTGAGACAGAGTCCGGAGCATGTTTTGAAAAGGAAGAAGAAATGGACTCCATACTACTTGAACACGCTTGCCTTGAGAAAGAGAAAGGAAAGATGGTTTACATAGTGGATGATGAGGAAGTTGAGAACCTGGATATTGAACATTCACAAGGGGTGCGTGAGGTCTTGGATAGTGCAGATAAGGATACACACGCCTATCATGAACCCATGAAGACAAAGAAGGTGAATATAGGTTTGGAGGTTGAGCCAAAGGAGGTCATAATTGGAGACTATTGGTCAGAATCAGAAGTGGAAAAGATCATTGAGTTACTCAGGGATTATTAGGACTTATTCCCTCGAGGGTATCATGAACTTAAAGGCATGCATGAATCACTTGGGGAAATGAAGATAAAGCTTAAGGATGGTGCACGCCCAGTTAGAAAGTGACCTTATAGAATGAATCCCAATTTACGTGAAAAGGTGAAGGAAGAGATTGATAACATGTTAAAATCTAGAATTATCAAACCCCTTGATGAGTCAGAATGGGTTAGTCCAATGGTGATCAGTATCAAAAAGGATGGACGAATCAGAATATGTGTGGACTATAGGGAGCTGAATACTAAATGTGTAACAGATCCATTTCCTACACCATTCATTGAGGAAATACTGGAAGGAGTGGCAGGTGTGGAATATATTCATTCACAGATGGGTTTTTGGGTATCATCAGGTTAGGATTACTCAAGAGGATCAAGAAAAGACAACTTTTACTACTGAATGGGGTAGTTTTTCCTATACTGTGATGCCTTTTGGACTGAAAAAATGTGCTTGATGTATTCTCATGGATAGTTGTTCAGGAATTCAAAGATTTTATTCACAACTTCTTACAGGTTTATCTAGATGATTGGACAATATATGGGCTTATGAAAGATCATTGTGACAATCTGTGCTTAATGTTTGAACGATGCAGACAATTGAGTATCTCTTTGAACATCAAGAAGTGCATATTTGCTACACCTTTTGGAATACTGTTAGGACATATAATCTGCAAGGAAGGTTTGTTGGTTGATCTAGCTAAGGTTGCAATCATTCTAGGCTTGGAAGCACCTACCAGTCAAAGTGAGGTGTGCAGATTTTTGGGTCACACAGGATATTATCGAAAGTTCATCAAAGGGTATGCTAAATTTGCTACACCCTTGGAAGAGTTACTAAAAGGAAAAGGTACATTTTATTAGGGAGAACCACAACAACACACATTTGAGATATTAAAAGAGAAACTTACTACCGCGCCCATTCTGTGCTTTCCCTCATGGGATAAACCATTTCATGTGCATGTGGATGCCTCTGGCATGGCCATTGGCACTGTGTTAGCTCAACCTAGTGAAGGTATTGTAGATCATCCATTTTTTTGCTAGTAGGAAGCTGACTCCTGTTGAATAGAATTATACAACTATAGAGCGCAAAGCTTTGTCAATGATCTATGCATTGCACAAGTTTTGACAATACTTGTTAGCAACACCATTTTTGTTTTATACAGATCACATGGCATTGAAGTATTTGGTGAAAAACCCGTCTTACAAGGGCACATATGCAAATGGGTACTCCTATTTCAAGAGTTTGACTTCACAGTTGTGGTGAAGCCAGGGAAAAGTAACTCTGGACCAGACCACTTGTCTAGAATTCACTCAGGAGAAGAAGCATAGACAATTGAAGAAACCATGCCAGATGCACAATTATATAGGTTACAATGTGCACCATCAGAATTAGAAGACATTATTGTCTTTCTATGGACTGGTGTGGCACTAGAAGGAATGAAGGCATTAGAAAAGAAATAACTTGCTATACGCGTGGCACCATTTATGTTAATCAGTGGTGACCTCTACAAGTTAGGAAGAGATGAAGTATTATGCCGTTGTGTATTAGAACATGAGCACTAGGATATAATGGAGGAGGCACATGGTGGTATTGTAGGAGGCCACTATACAGGTGATGCAACTGCCCAAAAGATCCTACTTGCTAGATTATGGTGGGAGACATTGTATAAAGATTGTAAAGTGTATTGCAAAATGTGTGACCATTGTCAGCGTCTAGGTAAACTAGGGAAAAGAGATGAGATTCCTTTGAGACCTATTACTAGTGCCGAACCATTTGAGAAATGGGCCATTGATTTTGTAGGACCTATTTCACCAAGCCACGCGTAGGACTAGGTTGCGCTATATCATTACTTGTACATAGATTATCTCACAAGGTGGGTAGAAGCAACACCTACGAAGGACTGTATAGTGGCTACAACAGATTAGGTTTCTATGGGAGAATTTTCTTACAAGATATGGATGTCCTTTAAGCTTGACAAGTGATAGGGGTACACAATTTTTGAATGAAACAATTAGGATCCTATTAGATGAGTTTATGGTTGCACACCATAAGACTACACCCTATCATCCTTAGGAAAATAGACTGCTGAGGCTTTCAACAAGATTTTGAGCCAAACATTGACAAAAATTTTTGATGTTGGAAGAAAGGATTGGGATGATAAAGTTTCAGCTGTTCTTTGGGCATATAGAACAACTTATAAGAGATTGAACAAAGCCACACCATTTCAGTTGGTGTTTGGCACAAAAGCCGTTCTCCCTATAGAATTTATGTTACCTTCTTTGTACATTACGTGCATTGGAGGTCTAGCTGATGAGCAGGATTTAAAAGAGCGTATTGAGAAGTTGATTCAACTAGATGAGCGACAAGCAATAGAACATTGGAGTCGAAGCAAGAAAAGGCTAGGCAGTAAAGCATGGCATGTGAAACATTAAGGGATAATAAATTTGAGATTGGAAAAATGGTACTTCTTTATGACTTTAAGTTCTTGCGTCATCTAGGAAACTTAAGGTACATTGGTTAGGGCCGTATGTTATTACTTACATCCTTGAAACATGCGCTTGCTAGTTAGAAGCACTAGATGGAACATGACTACCCAGTTACTTTAACGGGAGTAGGATGAAGCCCTACTATAAATAAGTCTTCTTGGAATTTGTAATAAGGCAATATTTCCAATTAGATTAGGTTTCCATTCTATATTTCCTTCATTTTCGCTATGCTTTGTCACTTTAGTTTTTGTTCTTGTGTAATAAGCACACTTGCACGCATGAAGCTAACTACAATATGGAGCATGTTGATGCACAGCGGACTGCACATAATTTTAGTGTGGGGTGTGGTTATTGATATCAAGGTACAGGAGTATTGGAACTAAAAGGTGGAAAGGAATAAGCTGCTATGGGTGTTTGTCAAAGTAAAAAGATTGCTTCTCAAAAGTGACCAAGGATGGAGATGAATGAAGGAACAATATAATGTGAGGTAAGTAGAGGCCATGATAACTACTAGGATAAGGTACAATGACGAGGTACTCGGGTGCATGGGCATGCGCTGAAGAGAATTCTATGACCAGAGGGTAGGAAGGTGCACTAGAAGGTTATAGTTGGGGCACGAATATGTACCACGTGGAAAGAACAAATTTGGTCAATAAATGAGAGGATATTTGGTAGGTGGAGAAGTAATAAATGCATCAAAATTTGAAAATATATATAAGGACAAGATGCGAGTTCATTTTTACTATTGTGATTAAGAGTATTTGAGAAAGAGCTAAGTGTGAAGAGCCGAGTAATTGATTTGAGGTGCGAAGGGTGTGAAACCAGACGTGACAAGTAGATCTGTGCGTAGAAGAAGCTTGCATCCGGTGGTGAAGGGTTTGAGTGAAGTAGGATGACAGAGAGGAGCTAGGGCATGTGATTTCACCTAGGGCATGCTAACTCGAGCTAGGGTTTGAGTCAGGAATTGCAGATTTGAAGAGGCAAGTGTCTACAGAAGGATTGCAAGGTAAAAATGGCACCCAAGAAAGCAGCTACAACAGGAACAAAGGGAAGAAGAAGGTGGTTGTAGAGGAGGAAGAGATGGCACCTGAAAGTAATTTTTTAGAAATGCAATATCCAGAGGGCATCATAGTCGGCCAGGAGTGGGATTCACATATAAGAAAAATAAAAGTGAGTGAATATAACCACAGGACCACAGAGAACAAAAAGGAACTCGATGCCCTGCTCAACACGAAGACAAAAAAATGCACGATAGATGACATGCCGGTTTATGATGATGCAGGTGAGAAACTTCTGAAAATAATTGGAGTCTACCAATTATATGAGCTTCCATATTTCGGGAAGTATGAGCCTTTATACCGATGGCTCATGAGCAGAGTACATGAGGACTTTTTCTACTTTGCAGGACATAGAGTCAAAATCTCATCCGCGCTGATCTCCACAAAGTGACAGGTTTGAAGGCCACAGGAGAGGATATAAAGACTGACCTAACAGATAAGGCTGTAATTCTAGAAACCAGGAAGGATTTGGGATACTTGAAGGGTCTGTGTGGTATGGACATTGATAAACTAAAGAATTGTCCGGTTGTAAAGTAAAGAACACATCTTGTTACAAATTTGAATGACTAGGAGAGGTGGTCACAGGTGAACACCATGTGGCTGCATGTTGCGAAGCAGATGTCAGAAGGAGTAGTCTACAATATTGTAGGCTACATTACAGAACAGATAGTCGAGGAAGCACGCACGGGAGGAAAAATCAACTTTGGATCTGTTCTATTGTCACTGGTATTCATGGAGATTGGAGTACCAAACGAAGCGAAGGAGAAGATATGGGAATACCCCATGGAGAATAAGTCACCAGTTGAAAGGTTCAACAAGTACCTATGTAAAGGGTCCATGATAGATGATGTCAAGCAAAGAGTGGAGAAATGGTATGATAGGCTCCGCGTGGATTTTGAAGAAGAATGATGCATCCCGAAGGAACTACCTTCGGTAATAGGGAGACAAGTCTAGTTTGTTGTATATCAGTATTTCTACATTGTGCGCTTCCTAATGAAGGATGGATCCTGGAGCCCTTGGTGTAAATTGCCTTACGCCTTCACAACGAGGTACTTTCAAACATCAGTCCACAGATTCACAGACACGCACCGCTTGGTCTTCAATGCAGAGAAGGTAGATTATGACTACCACACCCTGAGAAATAAATATGTGTATCTAGGGTGAAGCACGTATATTGAGAGGCTCATTTCAGAAGTATTGAGCATAAATCCCATGAGTCTAGTTGTCAAAGATATTGGGGCAGCACTAGTATACCTTCAGTTGAAGCCCAAGATGGAAAACAATAAGTACGTGGAGAATGAGTTTGTGCTCCCAGGGCCACCGAAGGGTCAACATACAATGGAAAACATACCGGTGCCTAAGCCCACAGAGCCAATTGAAGTGGAGGATGAGCGCAAAGATAGTGGTGGTTTGGAGCATAGAGGTAGAAGACATCCTACGAATAAGGATGAAGCTGAGCATGCCACTACACCACCTCAGCCACAAGTGGGCTCCTATTCATCATTTACATTAAATATGATGAGGACTTGAATGCAGTCAAGGGGAGCATGATTTAAGAGGGTGTTCAGGAGAATAAGGATCCAAGGTGCTACTCCACAAGCGGTGTGCAGATCACCCAGACTCTCCCCACGAGAAGGAGACAACCACGCAGGGAAGGAGGAAACTAAAGTTGAATGAGGAGGTGGGAGAGTCAAAGGAAAGCACGCCTAGTTATCCTACACTTCTAGAGAACATGAAGAAAAAAAAGGATGATGAATCGAAGGAAAGAGGAGAGAGGAAGAAAAGGGAACACATGAGAGTGTTAGGAATTAGAGAACAAATATGCGGAAACAATTCCTCAAACCACAACAGTAGGAAACTATATAATATAATTATACTTGCAAAAATATAACAACATAAATGAATAATGCACAAAAGAAGACAAGACAAGATTTAACGTGGTTCACCCAATGTGGGCTATGTCCACTAAGAACTTTCTCATATTTTATTATCAACAAGAGTAAAACAACTCTCACAGTCTTCTCTCAGTTATGAACTCACAACAAAATTCCAAAGATGCTAAACCATATCTAAACAACAATTGACACCCAATTGCTTAACCTTGATCACTCTTGATCATGTCTTGGTCATTAAGACTCAAGACCTCTTGAACACTCAAGATATCTTCAAGATACCCTAACACCTCTATTTATAGGATTAAAATCCTCTTAAGAAGTCCTAAAGCTGACCCTAGAAGTTTGAAAGTCACGATCTTTCAACTTCCCACGGCTGGAAAAATAGTCCCGATGTTAACAGCCAATTAATAGCATGTTAACAACAACATCGCAACAATGACACAATGACTGCACAACAACGTCACAACAAACGATTGCAGAATGCTCCTAAAGTCTCCAAACTTAACCATTCGAGCTCCAACACTTCAACACTGATTCAAGAAGACCAAAAATAGGCTCCACACCCCAACAATCTCCCACTTGGAGACTGTTTCCACTGAGAAAAGTTCTTAACCCTTCATTATCAACCATGAAGGCCAATCAAAGTTGAACACAACTTCAACTTCTCCCTTGTGACCACCTTGGTCATCATATCATATGCAGGATTTTGACTGGTATGAATCTTTTCTAGCTTTAACTTATCTTCTTCCAAAGCTGCCCTGATGAAATGATATCTCAACTGAATGTGCTTCGTCCTAGAGTGGAAAGCGAAGTTCTTCACCAAATGAATAAGCACTTTGACTATCACTGTGTAGTCTCCCAACTTCCTGCTTATGACCTAACTCATCAAGCAACTGTTGTAGCCAAATCATCTCCTTGCTTGCCTCTGTGGTAGCAACATACTCAGCCTCTGTGGTTGACAAAGCCACAACCTTTTGTAACCATGAAATCCAACTCACCACTGTATCACCAACCATAAATACATAACCTGTCATGCTCCTCCTACTATCCAAATCTCCTACCATGTCCGAATCTACATATCCACATAATGTAGTGTCCGATCCACCAAAACACAATGCTGCTCCCATGGTCCCTCTCAAATACCGAAGGATCCACTTCACTGCCTGCCAGTGCTCTCTACCTGGATCACTCATAAACCTGCTCACTACTCCCACTGCATGGGAAATGTTAGGCCTAGTGCATACCATAGCATACATCAAGCTACCAACTGTTGATGAGTACGGTACCCTGGACATCTGGATTCTATCCTCCTTAGTCTTGGGACTCTGCTCCTTTGATAATTTAAAGTGACCTGCCAAAGGAGTACCAACCGGTTTAGCATCCTGCATACTAAACCTCTCTAAGACCTTCTTTATGTACTCTTCTTGAGATAATACCAGCTTCCTCTCCTTCCTGTTCCAAGTTATTCTCATACCAAGGATTTGTTTTTCGCCCCCAAATCCTTCATAAAGAAAGGAGTCACCTAGCTGCTTCTTGAGTACCTTTATTTCTTGCATGTTCTTCCCTGCAACAAGCATATCATCTACATACAGGCACAGAATAATATAACTACCATCAAGAAACTTCTTGATGTACACGCAATGGTCTGAGTGACACCTGGAGTAACCTTGCTCCTGCATAAAACTGTCAAACTTCATGTACCACTACCATGGAGCTTGTTTCAGGCCATACAAGCTCTTCTTCAATTTGCACACTAACCTCTCCTTCCCTTTGACCTCATAACCTTGTGGCTGCTGCATGTACAATTCCTCCTCCAACTCACCATGAAGGAATGTAGTCTTCACATCCAACTGTTCTAAGTGCAGGTCTTCTACTACAACTAAACCAAGAACAGTCCTAATAGAAGTCATTTTAACAACAGAGAAAAAATTTCATCAAAGTCTATACCTTTCTTCTGTGTAAATCCTTTGACCACCAACCGGGCCTTGTATCGTTTCCTACCTCCATATTCCTCTTTGATTCTATACACCCACTTGTTTTGCAATTCTCTCTTGCCCTCGGGTAGCTCCATTAGATCCCAAGTTTGGTTTTCCATAAGAGATCTATGCTCTTCATCCATGGCCCACTCCCACTTCTTCCTAGCATCCACCGCATTTCTTCCTCAAAGCACTGGCTCTCCACTTTATCAGGTGAGTAATAAATAATTCAAAGATGGAGTAAATTGTTCAGTTCCCTTCTTACCTAGAAGACCTTCTCATCTCGGGAGTTTGGGGTTCCCTGATGAGTAGTACTGAACCGGCCCCCTGGACACCCGCACTTCAACCAACCCTCGACGTGCGCAATGTCCTCTAACACGGTGTATTCTTTCTTTTATTCCTCTTTCTATTCCTACAACCGATCTTTATACATGATTTTTCATTAAAGACAATATCTCTAGATGAAATATTTTCTTGTCTTTAAGACTCAAAACACGAAACCAAAATCATCTTCACCATATCCAACAAAGGTGCATTTCTCGAGACTTAGCCTCTAACTTGGTCCTATCATCTTTATCAATGTGAACAAATACCTCACATCCAAATACCGTAAGAAATGAGTAATCAATTTTCTTACTGCACCAAGCCTCCTTAGGTATACCTCCATCCAAAGCCATAGAGGGTCCTCGTTAATCGGATCAACAATTTGTGCTTACCGCTTTCGCCCAAAACATGAGTGGCAGACCCACATGTAACCTCATGCACCTAGCACGCTCCATGATTGTCCTTTTCATCCTCTCTGACACTCCATTTTCCGTGGAGTATTTGGAATCATTCTTTTCCTGTGGAACCCATTTACCGAACAGTAATCAAGAAATTCATTACTGCAATATTCCCCTCCCTTATCCGACCTGAGACATTTCAACTTGAGACCTATTTCATTCTCAACCAAGGCTTTCCATCTTTTGAAAGTTTCAAACACATCAAATTTCTTTCTAATGCAATATACCCAAACTTTTCTAGTTGCATCATCAATGAAAGTGACGTAATAACATGAACCACCAATAGAGTTTACCTTAGTTGGCCCCCATACATTTGTATGCACTAACTCCAACTTACCCTCCTTCCTAGTAGGTCCAACCTTGAGGAATCTCACCCGCTTCTGTTTCCCATAAACACAAGTCCTCACGAAGTCCAAATCTAACTCCTTTAATCTAGGCAACCTGTCCTTTATAATCTGCATGCCCTTATGACTCATATGACCGAGTCTTTGGTGCCACAAAGTTGCATCTCCATCTGCAACAACTAAATTACAATAATCAGCACCACTAGTTAAATACAAAGTACCAGTTTTCTTACCTCTTACAACCACAAGATCTCCCTTGGTAACCTTCCAATAATCCGTTGTAAAATTGACCGTACATCCATCACTACCCAACTATCCCACTAATATCAAGTTCCGCCTCAACTTAGGCACATGCCTGACGTCCTTAAGTAGCCATGTGTTCCCATTCTACATTTTCACCTAAACACAACCTTTCCCTACTATGTTGCATGGTTCATCATCACCAAGATATACATGTCCAAAATCACTTTGAACAAAATCAAGTAAAGTAATGTTTATGTGGGGTGGCATGGAAAGAAGCCCTGAATCTAACACCCAAGATTCAACAATATTATCTAAAGAAAGAATTAAGGCGTCTTGAAAAACATCACATGCCGCCAAATTTACCTTTTTAGTTTCCTCCTTCTTGTTCTTCTTATCTTCAAGAGCCCAACAATCTTTCTTAGCATGACCAACCTTCCCACAAAGTGCCAACATTCTAACTTAATCTTGGACTTTGACCTTCCCGGATCATTCGACTTCCCACGGTTACCTTTCCTCTCTTTTTTTGTCTCCTTGCTCTCCACCATCAAAACATTTCCAGAAGTAGAAGAATCTCCGGTGCTCTTCCTTCGCATTTCCTCACTTAGGATCACACCTATTACATCCTCAAACTTCAGCTTTGAGTTATTAGAGACTGAATTACTTACAACCATAACCAAGTTGTCCCAGCTATCTGGTAAGGAGCACAAAATCAACAAAGCCCTGACCTCATCATCAAAGTCAATTTTCTTGAGTTTAACATACTCACAACCGTATTAAATTCATTCAAATGATCAACAACAGAACCATTCTTAGACATCTTCATATTAAATAACTTTTTCATCAAAAATATTTTATTAGAGGCAGAGGGTTTTTCATATAATTTCCCAACGCACTCATGAGACCTTCCGTGGTCTTCTCCTGCGATATGTTGAAAGCAACCGAAGATGCAAGGCATAAACAAATTGCCCCGAGTGCCTTTCTATCCAGCAACTCCCAATCCTCATCCGACATGGCTGTAGGTTTCTTTGCTTTTCCAGCCAAAGGAACATGGAGGTCCTTCTGATATAAGTAATCCTCCATTTGCATCTTCCACAAACCAAAGTTCTGCCCATTGAACTTCTCAACCCTTGATCTGCCCTCATCTGCCATAGCTCCCACTCAAGCTAAAATTTCCCTGTGATTTACAACTTCAGCAAAAAAACCACCAAAGCTTTGATACCAATTGTTAGGAATTAGAGAACAAATATGCGGAAACAATTCCTCAAACCACATGCAAGTAGGAAACTATATAGCAGAATTATACTTGCAGAAATATAACAACATAAATGAATAATGCACAAAAGAAGACAAGACAAGATTTAACGTGGTTCACCCAATGTGGGCTACGTCCACTAAGAACTTGCTCAGATTTTATTATCAACAAGAGTAAAACAAATCTCAGTATTCTCTCAGTTATGAACTCACAACAGAATTCCAAAGATGCTAAACCACATCTAAACCACAATTGACACCCAATTGCTTAACCTTGATCACTCTTGATCACCTCTTGATCATTAAGACTCAAGACCTCTTGAACACTCAAGATATCTTCAAGATACCCTAACACCTCTATTTATAGGATTAAAATCCTCTTAAGAAGTCCTAAAGCCAACCCTAGAAGTTTGAAAGTCGCGATCTTTCAACTTCCCATGACTGGAAAAACAGTCCCGACGTTAACAACCAATTAACAACATGTTAACAACAACATCGCAGCAACGACACAGTGACATGATGATTGCACAACAACGTCACAACAAATGACTGCAAAATGCTCATGAAGTCTCCAAACTTAACCGTTCGAGCTCCAACACTTCAACACTGATTCAAGAAGACCAAAAACAGGCTCCACACCCCAACAGAGACAGCTGCAGAAATGGCTCAAGACATGGAGACACAAGTCCCAAATTTGGAAGCTAAAGTTCCTAAGCAGCAACGGTCTAGAAGAACAAGTGGAGAACACATTCCACCGGGTATGGGTTATGCAAAGGATGTAGGTAAAATTTTCCACACCCATTTTCAGATCATGATAGCACGGAAGGATTTATTTGGTCCGTGTGAGTTAATGGATGAGGATATGACAACCGTGCGCACTCGAAAGAAACTATCATGGTCAATGCACACCTACATGGATGAGCCTGACTTTGATGTATGTGAGGAATCATACGTGTTGAGACAGGATGAAGAAGGTACCTCAAGCCGAAACATAATAGTAAAGCCCTCTTTGTTATGTCAGATGAGTAGGTCAACAACGCATTAGTGAAGGTTTCTATTGAAGTTGTAAGAAGAAACATGGACAAAGCTGCAACAATAAGAGCGCTGCGCAAGGAGCTAAAGAAAAAGGATGTAGAGATAACATGCTTAACCTAGGAAAGAGACTTGGCACGAGAAGAAAAACATTGTATATATCAGCCTCACAGAGGAAATTGGTGATACTATTATGAAGGCTAGGCCATACCTAGAACCAAAGGTACCAAAGACGTTTCCTTCGGCAATACATTATGTAAGTACCTTAGTAGACCTAGTGCTCAAAGATGAACCTTTGTGTATGCCAGCACCAAAGGATCCAACACAAGAGGAAGAACGAGAAAAGGCTTGGTGATGCGGGAAATTACATCCTAGGAGGGACTGCTGCAAGCACTTCAAGAAGAATTGAAAAAAGTGGATCATGCCTTAAATATATGCACAACTCCAGAGGCACTGATCAAGGTAAAGACTCTAGAAGAAGATAATGAAGTCTAGAAGGCTATGAGGGATGATACCTTGGGCCGCACAGAGAGGTTAAATATTGTAAAACAAAAGCGCGAGGCCCTGGAAGCAACATAAGAGCCGCACAAGGAAAGATTAAATGAGCTTGGGAAACTCATCACACAGAAAATGGATGTACTGGAGGGAAGAATGGCTGCAATGTCAAGCATTGTGTTAGTCCTATGAAATGTAAAAGGGGAAATTGCAAAGGATGAACTTAAGTCCATCGTTGTGGACATTCCAGAGAAAGCAGAGAAGGCTCTCATTGAGTAGCAGGCCTTAGAGGCCGAAATAAAAGAGGAGTATCCAGAGTTGATCCTTCAAGATGAAACAGATGAGGCTGCCACATAACAACATTCTTTATTCATTCAAATTATTTCTGATTCTTTCTATTCACCATTTTTTTGGAGATATCCATTATTAAGGAAAGAATGAAATTAGTGTGGGGTAATGTTGATCAGAGAACACTTGACAGAACTCACACAAGAATCCCACGCTGGAAAACAGGCCAGGTTCAAGGGCACGAAGGGACAGGAAGAACCTACACGTGGATGCCAAGTCAACATTCACGACTTAGCCATTTTTGGGCATGAAGATCTATTTTTAGAAGATAACGTATGAGAACACACCAATGATGCCAGAGATGTGCGCACCACACATTGTCTATTTTTGGAGGATCGGATTCAGAGTACTTTTACATGGAGACAATCTAAGAATAGGATTGCCACCTCAGTTAACTATCATTAGTCTATAGATAACACACTTGCATGTGTGGCTATGCATGAAAATGGCGCATGGCTACTAATAGCATGCGACCTATTTTTGAAATAGATAAGTGGTTAAGGGAAAGTCCCCACCCTATATATATGTGTAGTGAATTACCTAGTAGGATGAAAATGGATATAGAGATAGATAACATAGTGTGTGTGTGAGGGATAAGTATACAAAGACATGTGCATGTTTCTGGATTACCGTATTAGATCCATGTGTGCATCGACATAGATTGCCAGTATTGTAAGAAGATTCTGTGTTATTGTGATAATTAAGAGATGGAAGATATTGATTGAACCTAAGTGTCATTCTTGTGTGTAATTGGGTAGTGCATGTTCTTATTTCTATCATGATTATTGTTTAAACCTATTCTTTCCTAGATCTAGATCTATCATGCACTGTATAATGATGTATTAGTTATGGATCTATATTCTTTAAGTCTTCATCATGTTAACATTATACTACAACAACCCTAAAGAGGGACTGGTACCTTTGCGTGCTTCGGGTGAGCGCTCAGTCTAGGATGAGTGATGTGCCAGCGTGTCTAGGGTATTATCTGGTGAATTCTAGGCTACATCATAGCTCTCTGCTAAGTTCTTTCCCTGCCGAGCTCCCATTTACTCATGCCAAGTTTTCTTCCCTTCTCGTGTATCGAGCTCCATTGAACCCTTCACACCATTGGATCGACCATCCTCACTACCTCTTCATGACTCCCTTGCATCGATATTTCTTTCCCCATATTCACTAGGTGAATGACCGTGAGTTCCTCCACCTTTTTGAGCCATGTTGTCCCTCAGCGAGGTCACCATTGAGCTCACCGATGACTCGTGCTTGTCATTCTAATCAGCCAAGCCAACTCGGTCTTGTCTCAACTCAATTTCTTCACACCTATGACTCATCTCATCCCAAGTTGAGCTATGCTCACATGCATTGAGCTCGACCATTCTTTGAGCCATCGTGTCTTCTCACGAACTTGCACGAGCTCACCTCATTTTATGGCTCAACTCATCTCCTTTTGCATCGATTTTGAATGCCAAGATCCTTGAGTTCCTCGATGACCAAGACTACTCCACCCTTCAAGCCAAGTTGTTCGGCTTCTCATGAGAACTCAAAACTCTTTTAGTATGAGTTCACCATCGAGCTCAAGTCGAGCTCTGTTCCCACATCAAGTGAGTTCTTTACCTTAGATAGTTGGCTGAATGATTTCTACTATGACTCAAACCATCCGACACCATTGAAGAACTCATTCCATCTGCATGGATCTTAGCAAGCTCTCTTCCATCGGTGAGTCCACTAATACCTTCACTGCGACGACTTGTTCTTCCAAGCTCATGTCAATATCCTCTGTGAATCCTTGTCGATAGATCACTATCCTCATCTTGGTTGACTCACCCAAAACCAACCGAGCTCATCAATCAAGCTCTCCTCACCTTCATTTCAACAGATTTCGACATGAGCTCATGGCACATCAGCCCCATTTGTTTCACTATGACGAGAAGTCACCAAGATCTTTGTTTGCTCATCAAATCCCAAGATTGTCATGCCAACTCCATTATGCGTGACGTTGAGAAGCAGCGGGGAGTTCCCTACCTCAACCTTGTTACTAAGCTATATCCACCATGATCTCTGGAGGAGCCATCGAGTGAGTTCCTTGATTGATAGTGACTCGACCGCCATTAACAAGCTTCTCTGCAACCGTGACTTGCTTGACTATCGAGATATTTCTCCTCTTATTTTTCTTCAATGATGAGTCTCGTGAGCTCAAGCCTCTAATGACCAAAATTTTCCAAACCTATGCAAATATTTCCCTCCTTTACATGGTGATCTAACTCCACTATGCTTCGTATTCACGGGCCCAAAACTAGCTCCTTAGAAAGATATGGTTCCCCATGACTCGCTCACCCTATCAATCATCTTGTCAACCCGAAAGGTAACTTAGTGACTCACCTAAATCTTGACCATAGACTTGGGCTCTTAATTAACATGCTTGGTTTGTGGAACTTCTCCCTTGTCTTTCCAAGTGATCATCCCGGCTTGGCAATGCTTCTCACGATCCACGTGAAGTGGAAAGATTGTGTTGGTTTTCCATTTCAACGTTTCCACATGGAAATTTGGTCACTAATCTCATTTTGACACTTAGAAACCATGTGTTAGATTTTCATCAAGTTTTCCCCACCACTTGGAAATTACTTCATGGATCTCTACATCCTTAGAACCAAGCCTTGGTAACTGTTGACCATCTCGCCATCATGACATGGCTTATTCATCACCAAAGTCTGCATTTGTGGCATTTAAACCCTTGAAACCACCTTTCTTGAGCTCCCATCGAGCTTTGCAACCGAGCTCTATAACCGAGCTCTCTCTCATGTATCTCGATCATTTTATCTCCGTGATGACTGGAAGTGGGTCCCTGGGACCAATGTCTTGATTTGATCATAATAGGACCCCATTGTCCAATTTTTCCATGTGTGCAAAATTGGATAACAGGGCATTGAGTTATTATGAACAAAAAAGCATGAATTAAACCAACAAATTTTACCTCAATCTTTAGAGTCCCCAACTTTGGTATTCTACATATCCCTTTTGTGATCCACCCATGACAACTCTCTCATGAGGTGCTACTAACCCTAGAGGGGGTTAATGTGCTAACAATGTCTTCACAAAGGTAAGTATCCCATTCTCTTTCCTTTATGTTGGTATAATTGATTATGTTGATGTATCATATATTAGACTATGATAGCATTACATATCTTTGTGTATTACATTATTATTATTTATACCGGATACTTGTTACCTAATACCATTACAACCCTTAGCCGAGTTTAGTTCTTGCTTTCTTTTGATACTATTACAACACATAGGATTCTAGTAGCCCATCTCCATATCTTAGACAAAGACTTTGGAACTCTACACCTTTGATGTAAGTGTGAATTACTCTCTTTCTAGATCCACAACTATTACACCTCTGCACTTTACCTTTGACTTATGTGTTGGCCTTAGAACATTCCTCTACTTAGAGAGAGAGAGAGAGAGAGAGAGAGAGAGAGAGAGAGAGAGAGAGAGAGAGAGAGGTAACCACATTGACCCTATTAGCTAATATACATTATGATAAACTGATGTAAGTCTTAATCCATCCTTGATTGAGTCTTATTCATGTTTTATTTTTATCAAGCTTCATAAATTTTCCAATTTGTCAAGTATTCTTTGATTGCCAAATTTATTTTCTTCCACCTTTAGAATTGTGTTGCACATCTAGTTATGTCTTTACTCCATGCTCATGCGTGCGAGGTTGCGAAGTTGGTGTGCACAAGTTTCCTTTACCTTCGTGTTGTCCTTTCATGCCATAGAGTAAACTAAGGCGAGCTCACTTGAAGCATGGAAAGGTTATGTGTTCCATCAAGGTTAGATTAGTTGGAGTGGAGCTATATGTTTTAACATACTCAAGAAAAAAGCCATAAGTAATTCAAAGATATAGTATCAAAGACTATTATTCTCAAAACACACTTTCTCATGTATTAATCATCAGTTGCACAATTACATATTATTCAAGTGACTTATAGACTCATGCTAGCTTAACAATAAGTTTTTTTCTCTACAAAAGATACAAAAACCGACTATTCTAACTCACTCACACACACAAACACACACTAGTCTTCCAGTGATACAAATAGTCCTTGAGTTACAATTATATGTTTAACTAGTACACTTAGGAAAGAACTAAATACACGGGGTTCATTAGCTAGGCAATATCCTAGCACGTGGGTTCATATTGAGGTAATTAAAATTAATAAAATGAAACTCAATATACCGGTAGACATGAGGGGGTGAAAGGGTTTAATTTATTAATGTTTTGAATCAGGTATTGGGGGTAGGTTAGAGATGGGCCAAGCGAAATAGAGGTTTACTTTTAATATAAAACTAAAACGTTTGAACCCTAGTTTTTAAACGTAAATACCTTAAAATTGCAAAAGGAGTGTGGTCATAAATTAAATTATAATCTCTTTTTAATAAATAAATCTAGATTCTTAACCAAGAAATAATAAGATGGTAGAAAACTAGAATTGAGTATGCTTTTCAACACAAGTGATATTATTTCACCATCTTAATTATTTGAAGAACTATTGATAAATGCATACTGACTTAACATATATAAGGTGACTTGTAATATGTATTCAATGGCTTCGAACTATCTTTCGAAAGGAAATGCATATTAAAAAAAATTGAGTGAGAAATATAATATATTTTTGTCTAATATATTGGGGTAGAAATAAAAAGGGGTAAATAAAATTGTAATTGAAAAATGGGTAAGTAAGGTACATGGAAAAAATAGGGGGTATTTTTATTCTAATAATATAACAGGAGGGGGTATTATCAATTGAATAATTAGAGGTAAAAACAAGAATTAAGGGTATTCTTTAATACCCTTGAGAACCAGTGCTATACCATACTTTTACTAAGTGAATCCCCAGTGACTAAATATAGCCACTCACCGCCATTCCCCTTCCCTACATGCCTTTGATCCTTCTAGAAGTTTCTTTGCCTTATCTGAGTCAATTTCTAATTCTATCCATTCTTCTATCGATTCTATGCAAGTGTTCCAACCTATAACTAGAGGTATATTTTTAGCCCTATCTATATTTGACCTTATTTATTCTACATGCCTTTGTCGAACTTATCTTTATTGCATGCTCTTCTAGCCTTTACTGGACTGCGTTTTCCTTACTCAAGTCCATACACGGTCTTTAGTTCCATCTTAATGTGTTTATCCCTTGTCTTCTTTTCCCGTGCACTTACTTGTTCTCCTCACGTGTGCTTCTTCTCGATATTCCCTGCGCTTATCCTTTCTCAAAGTTCGCACATCCTTCTAAATAATAGTAGAACATGAATAAAGAATGTATAGTCCTAATATAGGAATTAATGAATAAATAATACAAATTTATGGGTCCAACATCACCCCATACTAAATCTGTTGTCCGTCCTTGGGAAACACTTATTATAATTCATCAAATAATTATGGCACTTTGAATTTTAGTAGGTCTTCATGCGTTTGTCATTTATTTATTACCTCTTAAATAAGTTAGTCTAAATTTTCCAACTGAGTGGCTATTTGGATGAAAAATTTGATGCCCTTAAATCTTGTGTTTACTGCCATATGCATATCTTCAAATATCTTGCGTAACTCTATAAACATATTCTCTAGCTCTGTTTCAGACTTATTGGTGAGCTTCCTCAGTTTTTCAACCTCTTCTTCACCCCTTATTTTCCGCGATCTCTTCACTAACCTTTTCACATTCCTCCATCAATTTGTTCTTGTTAGCTTTATCAAGAGAGTCATCCTATAGCTTGGCCTCCATAAATGCAAACCTATCACTATCCTTCTTCATGTATGTATTTATTATTCAGTTCTATTTCTAAATCCCCTTCAACAATTTCTCAGCCTGCGCGACCTTTTCTTCCGTTTGCCTTGTGATATTTTTGTAGGCTTCCCGCTTCTTATCGCAAGTGACCTGTATATTTTCTTGGTCAAATTTTTGCTACTTGGCCCTCTCCCTTTATTTTTAATTTTTTTAAAGAGCATGCCTACGAGCTGCTCTAATTCATCAATCTTTTCCCCTTTGATGAGCGGGTTAGATTTGGTAAGCTTGAGTTCACTGCAAAGAATCCTTTCCCCCAACGCTTTTTCTTTGGCATCTGTGTGCTCATCTTTGGTAGGGAGTTTAAAGAGAATGATAGTGCCTTTCTTTGAGCGCTTGGTGGACAAGATATTTTGGAGGTAATCCCATGGTAATAATTATTTTATGTTCTTCCCTTTTGATATGTCGCTCACATCAACCTTTTTTTGGGTTTAGATAGAGTTTGAATTCCTCCACGTCTTCATCTATCTCGCCATTTGACTCCTAAATTGGTCTTTTCCTAAGCTTGGGTTGGGTTGAGATTCCATGGCCACCTCCTTCCCTATGGATTTCTTTGGCCTTGCACTCTTTTCTTGCTCTTCATCAGTCTCCTCAGTATTATCTTCAACCTCAATTACCTTTGGAGGTGACCTACGAGAAGATGATGCCCATTCACATGCATCTTTGGGCTCCATGTTCTCACTTGGTCCACTTTCCGTGCTAGTCTACGGATTGGAGAGTTTTGTATTATATCTTATATGTTTAGATCCTCCACATCCTTTGGAAACATAAATATCAATTTCTCTAACCACCCCTTCCTATCATGTTCCTTGCATTGTTACGAGGGTTTGACTTGGGCCCATTTTCATTTCTAGGCCTTTAAGTTGCTCTATGTATCTTTCCTTGCTATTCTCTTGTGCCAAGATAAGGTATTGCCTTATGTTCAATATCCTTTTCTTTTTGGGTTGGCTCATTTGTGTGTGTAGGATTTATTTTTCCTACCGTAACATTTTTATGCACTCTAGTTGTTCTTGAGAACTACACCTCTCATGCTTAGGCATAACCATTTCCTCACACGACTCATCTTCTTTCCCTTCTCTTGTGGCTCCCTTTTCTTTGGGCGTAGATAAAACATAACTTTTGCAATTCATTTTCTAATACAATATACTCCCACCTTCTAAGTGCACAAATATATGTTACTGCTTTTCTTTAGGGGCATCTTGGTTAGAGTGAAAGCACCTCACATGAAGTTTATGGATGTCTTCATCGGTTGTTATTATTTTGGCCTCCTTGATCCGATTGACATTTCACACAAAATAATCAACACCGAAGGCATAGGAAAACTTAGCCCATAGGGAAAAACTTCCATCTACCTTCTTGAAATTTCCCGAGGAGTAGTTCATTGCCACGACAAACTCTTTCTCTCCATCTAAATCCTTTGTAAGTTATCGCAAGATTCTCCAGTCCAGATCGAAGACATTTTACAAATGCCTTAACCAATTTGCGAACCACGCCTTGTAAGCATTATTGAATGTGGTGGGAACCATTAATTATTTGTTCTTTATTACCAGATATGGATCTTCTTTTGTAATATCCATGTTGTCTCCTATCTCCTTGGTACACTAAGTTAATTGAACACTAACAAAAGCAAGATTACGCCCCAACGAAATTTGATTCCTACCTTTTTCTATGCCAACTTTACGTCTTTAATTATGTTGTGTGAAATCAATTGGGAAAAATTATATCATCCCTTATTCCATATTATGCATGATGCATACATATATATTGTTTACCTCTGTCCATATTTCTGCTATGTATAATTTGGATGTTAGTAGTTATGTCGTGACTCTTGTCCCCGGGGGTCCTTAATGTCGTCAAATGACATTGATTTTTCTCCATGCTTATAATAGAGGAGGTTCCAAATTTTCTCTACCTCCTTATCATCCTCAAGGGCTTGCACTAGATCTTATCTTTGGTTGTTCAACTGTTGCCTTGTGTAGAAACCCAAAATTCACATACTTGTTTCCAGTTTATCCTAGTTCACATCCTGTTATTCATTCCCGTATGATTAATTAATTAAATTAATTAATTCATGTACATTCACCTTTTGGGAGTAATCAAATTATTCCCCAACACATTTTGGCTAAGTTAATTATCATTTATAAAATAAATGGTTAATTAATTGTCTTGTTCTTTGTAGCTAATTAACTTGTTAGCTAATTAAATTAGTTGCTTAGTTGGGAAAATACACATATTATCCTAGTCATTTGTCACTGGACTCCACTTCCCTATTCTAGTCAAATCCACTTCTAGAACCCTATAATGGTGGGGGCAATAAGATTGCATGTATAACCATCTTCCCACACAAAACCAAGATCATCATTGCCCCTGCAAAATATGCAACAACACAAACTATATCTCTTACGATTTACGGAAATTGTAATTAAGATCTTGGAGCTCATTCAAACTTAGATCCAATTCTCATGGCCTCACCCTCAACTATAAAATGTAGGCCATTCCTTTGTAAATCCATCCTTGGAAGCTTATGCAAATTGCAGCCAACTTTTGCCAAATTTTCCACCCACATCCTTGTGTACTTATTCTCATAGCATTGCAATCCTACATTTGGAGAATTAATCAAGAGCACCCACAATCATTCAAATCTAAAGATTCAACAAGTCCAAGTACTTCTACAATCTTCTTTGAGGTTTGCAAGAAGGATGCAATTGAGGTTTTCTTTGTGTTTATTTGCTTACTTATACTTGTATGTAATTTTCATTGCTTACATTCTAGCACGCTTTGGTGGGACAACCCGCACTCCATTAATTTTTATTTATTAGTGTTTGTATTATTTCATGGTGTTTTCATTGTTTATTTTACATTTGTGTTTGTAGGATTTTATATGATTCACATATGTGTTTGTAGGTGTATTATGCAATTTGAAAGCATAAAAAAGAGAACAAATTTTAAAAATAAGAAAATAAATAAAAAATCCCTCAAAGAAGGTGTTTTCTCAAGTAAATATAGTGATGGGTTTGGTTATGGCTAAATTTAGTAAGTCCCTGCTAAATTTGGAGCTATTCTACTTCCTCTAACGAGCTCCCTGTTTATCCCCCGAGCTGGCTCATTTTCTTCCCTTTACGATCACTCCGACCACCGTTGAGTCCCCTCTCAACTCGGTCATAGTCCCCGTCCCCATCCGAGTCTCCACTATACTATCTACCCGCTCCACGCTTCCTTCACACACCCTCATAGCCCGAGCCGATTGCCTCCGACTCCCCTTCACCCTACTTGTCAAGCGAGCTCTCCTTCCACTTCAACCCATCTCAATTCCCCTGCACTCACCCCATTGTGTTGCCACCGTGCCACCACCAAACTCCTGCCACATTACCACCGCGTTGCTACCAATCTCCCTATCTCGTCAAAACCCACCATCGAGGCCTATCTCGACCGAGCTTCTACTACTCCCTAGATCTACCAATCGACCTCCCCTCGGATCTACTCACACCCCTATTTGATCAATCACAACTCTTCCTTGTGAGCCTAACATCAAACATGCAACCAAATTGCTCATTGCCCCAACTCGGTGAGTGGAGTCGAACTCTGCCCCTCCCTTTGCTAACAAATGCATAAGATTTTTTCTAGGTTTTCTTTTTAACAAACTTCAAAATTAGGTTAAAATTTTAAAACTTAGGCTTTTTTAGTATTCTTTTTAAAAATTTTAATTATATTTTTAGTGATTTAAAGGTCTAGTTAGTTTTTGTTAGCTTAATTAATTATTTTCTTCTTAATTAATTAGGTCTTTTAAATAAATTAGGCCCTAACATACTAATTTTTCATCAATTAACTTATAACAAACTAAGCGTGAAATTTTCACATGCGGGGGTTCTTTGGAGGTTTTATGTTTAATTAATTTTCTTTTAGGTAATTTTGCAACTTAATTAACTCTTTTTGGAGGGGTTTTATTACGTTTTGCAAATAATATTTTGTGCAACTAATCGTAATAAAATCCACCCATATGCTATTTTCTCGCACTTGTATAAGCGATCTTGAAAATTAGAAACATGAGTTTATTTGTTTGTTTTCATGGTTTTCTTGTGTGTATTCACCACGGGAAAAATTTCTCACCATTTATTCATAGGACCATCTCTAAAGGCGAGTTGATAAAAAAATTAAACTACTAATTGCAATTCCTAATTGAAGATCAAGAAAACCCCTTATCACCTTTTTTTAAACGTTATAAAATTAACCTTAATTTAATTTTTTTGGAGTTGGGATTATTCCTTCTTCCGGCTGTAACTATGGGAAGTGCATGTCCAAGGGCCATAAATTCATCGTGAGGAGCACCAGACACCCCAAAGTATTTGAATCCTTGAGTGGTGGTTGTGAAATGGGTATCCTCACCCAATTGAATAGTACGTCTTTGTGAGGGATTAGAGTCATAGATATCCATAGTGGCGACCCCAGCTTGATCCTTTGAGAAAAGTAAACTTTGTCTTATTGTATCGGAGGGTAAAGTAAATTCAAAAACTAGAAATAGTACGTGCTCGCTCGGATGGCATTGTTGACATTTAGGGAGATAACTTTATTCTAGGAATCCACACCTTAACCAAACCAACTTAAGGTAGATGACAACTTCACTACATCATTCTCATCTTTATTTTGTATTAACAAGTTTGTGTTCCACTTGTTTTCACCCACACTCTCTATCTGTCCACCTTATCAAATTGTAATTAAAGCTAAGTCTTGAGTTACAGACATCCATATTTGAAACTTAAGCACAATCATCCCTCTATCTAAGTCTTGACATCATGATACTTGATTTATCACGGTCAAGCACCATCATGATCACATTGATCTATCATTTTCTTAAGTATTAAGTTTAACATTTACATTGTTGAACTTTAAGCATTCCACCATCTTACGTCGTCAAATTTAACATTCACTTTGTTGAATTTTCAACATCTTCATATTTCTTCCCTCCTCTCTTTTAAAGAATTCACTTTTTGCTATAATTTTAGATCCTTAATCTAATCCCCCCTCTTGTCTCGTATCTTCACATTCACTTTGTTGAGATTCGGGATTTTCATCATCATCTCTTCACCTCTATATTTCGACATTCACATTGTCGTTATTCGAGTACTACCCTTCCATTGTTTAGTCTCCTCTTTTAACACTCATTTTGTTAATGTTCGAGTGTTTTCATCATGTTTTCATCATGTTTTCAAGTCTCCTATTTTAACAGTAATTCTTTTATGAGTTGAGAAATCCAAGCTCTTTCACCTATTCCATATTTACATTCACCTTGTAAAGGTTTGAGAAACATTTCCAACCTTTTCATCTCTCTTAGCACTCATTTTTTAAAGATTCCTCAATCTAACTTTTCAATCCCCTCTTCTACCTTAACACTACTCATTTTGTTAAGGGTTGAGAAGTCTCACCCTTTCATTTCTCTTAACACTCATCTTATTAAGAGTTGAACTTTTGAATCTTTTAGTCTCTCTTAATACTCATTTTGTTAAGAGTTGAGAAAACTAACCTTGTTAAGTATATTCTCTTTTAACATTTATTTTTCTTAAAGAGGCGAGCACAACTAATCGATTTTAGTCCCTTCTATCTTAACACTCATTTTATTAAGAGACGAGAAACTAACCTTTTCACCTCCTCCCTCTTAGCATTCATTTTGCTAAGGGTCAAGTCATCAAATCTTAGATCCTCTTTCTTTTCATCCTTACATTCACTTTGTAAAGGGTCGAGTAACCCATCCTTCAAACCTTTTCCCCTCTTCCATCGTAACATTCACTTTGCTAAGGGTTGAGTTCTTCAATCTTCCAAATCCCACCTTCCCTCTTAGTATTCACTTTTTCTAGGGGCTGCTTAATCTACCACACCTTTCTTCATTCCCCTCCTCTTTCAAAAATGATGGATTCACACAAGACATAAAAAAATGAGTTACTCAAAACACTAAGCGAGATGACAGAACAACTCTCTCGATGTGGCTTCACACCTTAGTGAACAATCCACCAAGAAGCTAATCAAACAACCTAGGAAATACACTACTCCATGCAAAGTTAAACGTCTATTTACACCCCTTGGAGAGAGTATACATAGTATTTTTTTATCAATTAGTAAAGGCTAGAATGAAAAATATCAAATTACAAAATCTTTTGTCAAGGGGAAGCTAAGACATATTGGCAAAAACCAAATACATACTTCTACTTTCATCACAAATTGATGGTCATCAAACAAACAATTTTGTGTGTCTTTGCCATTATGTCCAAGATTTAATTAACGATGTGATGAGTCATTGAAATAGAAATTGATGATGAAGCTAAAAATAGAAGACACGTCAACTACCACAAATTCTAATGAAGATTTTAACATTGTCCAATATCCTGTAAATAGTAAAACTCACGAGATAAGATAAGAAAAAAAAGGTCAACTACCTCTAAATGAGAACCAATTGATCTCTTCTATATATTTTCTTATGTTATTTCAATCATACATTGAACCTGTTTTGGACTACAACCTTCAAACATCAAATGAGAGATTGAACTTGTTTAAATACTCATTTCCAACTCTTGATATCATCTACCCATTCCTCATACATTAGGATACAAAATTTCACATCTCCATGGCCCTCTTTCGAATGATGAGGCCATCCAATAATTTCTCGGGACTCGGGACCCTATTCCCTTATCAAAACACAAGAAGGGATTTGATATAAAGCTTGACACCTTTTCTTACTTCGATGAGGAATTTGAGTGCTCTAGTCCACTAGAAATAAAAAAAGACAAAAAATATTTACAAATTCAAGACTCCTCTACAACCAATGATATAAATGAAGACTCTAAAGAAGAGGGTCCATCATCAAACATCATTGAGATTGATTCCATCCTTTCAATGTTAGCTCTATGCCTGACATCTCTAGCCTTGTTGTAGAAACACAACCACAAGTTTGGAAACTTGCAAAAATGCAACCTTCCGTGTCCATTATACCTCAAATGATCAATCTTGCAGGCATCTCATCAACGATGTTCCCTACATGTCAATACATCTACATGCATACACTCTACGAGGTGTGTATACCTAGGAATATCCTCATACAACCATTTCAAACTTTAATAAAAAATCTATTGTCAAATAAATTAATCGACAACCTCAAAGGAGAAACATTGAATATTTACTTTCTACAGACCTATAAGGAGCCTTGGATGCACATATAGGGTTCAATCCTTATTTTCTCACATCATTCCAGTCATGGATGAATATGAATTTTATTACATTCTCCACATAAAAAATCTTCCTCGAAATCACATAGGACTTTTTTGATTTCAACAAAAAATTATCTAATCACACATCCATTGAATTGGACCTTGTCTATCCAAGTCTCATACTTTAGGGCTTATCAAATATTTTGATTCCATCCTTTGACTTGGACCTCTGTCACCCAAAGTATCATACTTCGGGACTTATCGAATCATTCTATTTCCTCCTTTGAACTGGATCTCATTTGCCCAAGTCTCATACATCATGATTTTTTGAATCATTCTATTTCCTCCTTTGAACTGGATCTCATTTGCCCAAGTCTCATAAATCATGACTACTTCAATTAGTCATTCATTGAAAATATTTCGATCCCTCTTTTGACTTGGACCTTGTCCACCCAAGTCTTGTAAATTAGGACTACTTCAATCATGGATACATTGAAAATCCTTCTAGCTACTCCATTGACTTGGACTTTGTCCACCCAAGTCTCGTAAATCAAGAACCATTCAAATTTCATTAAAATGGAACTCTCTTAAGCGAGTCCATTGTTAACCCTAGTTTATGAAAACTTAGAAAAATTAAAAAGCGTAAAAAGAGAATAAAAATCCATATCAAACCCATCATTAAAGCACTATTTGAAAATAAAAATGTAGAAGTAAAAAATCTTCTTCCACGGATACTCTCTGCACTAGGGGAGGCCACTTACACGCTTAACGCATCTAACAAATAATTTTAAGCTGTTTCATCCTTTGAAAAATATATTAATCATGACATCTTCATCCCTCCACATTCTTCACCTATACGACACAGGATAATCTTGTTCCTATTTGGGCATTTTTTGTCTTATCCTTGTTATGGTTTCTATCATTCTATATCTTTTTACCTATGGTTTTTTCTTGGAGGTTACTAATGACAACTCCTTTAAAATAATATGTCTCTTTAACAAAAAGATCTAACTTCTTTACCCAGACCTTTTTACTATCCATCTCAGTCTATGGTGTTGAACCCTTGCATCCTACTAGTTGCATGCGAATGAGACATGAGGGTAAAATGTTCCTTCACAACAAGCACAATATTGACATACAAGGAAAAATCAATATAAAATATAGAAAATATAAATCAATCATTGCACCTTTCATCCTTCACAGTCTTCGGTGATGAGACCATACTTCTTACTATTAGTATGAGACTGGGAATTGAGGCATGCATCCTTACTGACCTACATTTTGTCTTCGTTGTTGAGCCCTTTTCTTTTACTAATGGCATTGGGAAAGATATAGGGGGTACTTTCAAAAAAATCAAACAAAATAAAGCCTTTATAAAATCTAAATCAAAAGCGTTTAATAAAAAAGCATCCCAAGAAGTTGATTATGTTAAAAGAGACAACAATTCCTTCAACCAAATCTTGTCAATCAGTAGGCCATCAATGGATCTAAGTCTAGTCAAAACTTATAAAGTGGAATCATCTTGGAATCGGTCGGATACTCTTGACCGAGGACAAGTCGTATATTTATCACATGGATTTTTATTACACCTTATGTCTTAGCATCCACCATATTCTTTTTCATATCACTATTCACCTCATTTTCACGTCCTTTTTGACTCTCGGTGATGAGCCAATGTATCTTCCTAGTTATGTGGAGCCACGAGTAGAGTGAGACATCCTATCATTACATCATCTACATTTTGCTAATGGAATGAAATGCTTACAATTGTTTTACCATGAGTTTAGATAGTGCACCCTTTACCGAATTCAAAAACACAAAAAACATTCAAATATATTTCAAAAATAAAAAAACATTCAAATATATTTCAAAAATACAAAAACAATATAAAACTATTCCAAAATAAAAACAATATAAAACTCGCTTAAAAATCAAAACATTTAGAAAATGTTTGAAAATTTTTCCATGATTGAATAACACAGTTTAACAATTTTCTCCATTTAGCAATGCTCATAATGATCGTTCAGTTCATCTTTTGATAATCACTTTTCTTGCCCATGGTGTATATCTATGCTCAAGGAAATCTATTATTTACCCTTTCACAATATAAATTTTCTTGGGCCACACTTAGATTAAATCCAATATAGATCAAACTTTAATGGGATCTAACAAGAGTTTTTTTGGAGTATCTAAGCATCACCCCGCTCTTTGGCCTAGTCCAATCCTCTCGCATTCTAAACTATCGACTGTGGGAATTCCTATTTGTCTAATTATTCAATGTGGAAAATAGAAGGATTTTTATTAGACGTTGTTATTGAAAATTGTGTTGTACTGTTATGGTTTGTCAACATTATGATGATACTTTTGTTACTTTGTTATTGCGAGACCAATTTCAGGAAAATTATTCACACCTTAGTTTACATATAACTTTGTTGTAGTTCCTTCCTGTTCATATTGGGTTTGTTTGACATGCTTGTTTTATGCTTTCAACAACATCATTTATCCATAATAAATCAGGTGTAACAAAAAAAGTTACTCCTCTTTCTTTGCATCAAATTTTTCTAAAACTTTGTAAAACCATAAAAACATATATTCAAAAATTTGAACAAACATTCACATCATCATAGAAATCATACAATTGGAAAACACATGAAATTGATATTTCAACAATTCAAGACAATCTTGATAAAATCATACTTTTATCTACTATCCTAGTGATCATTCCAATCTTATGATTATCACTTTTCTTTCTCGTGGTGTATATATATGATTGATGCAATTAATTATTTCTCCTTCATGATATAACTTTTCCTAGGGAAATTTAGTCTCTCATTCTACCTTTCCGTAATCCAAAAGTTTATTACATGAAGAAAATGATTCTTTTCAACTTTCAGATCACTTTTCAATGCAGATCCAACAAGAGTTTCATTAGGAGTATCTAAGCATCACTCCGCTCTTCATTATGATCCTATCCCAATGCATTTCATAAGTTTAGTGCTTGAGGTTATTTGCATATGCTTAATCATCATTGTGGCATGCATTAGGGGCATAGATAATTGTCTTTTGTTTCTAAGTTTTGTTACATTGTCGATACTTTCTTGTTAGACCAATTACACATATTATGTTATCATATTGGATTCTTCATAGCTATGATGCATACTTTTGCAACGTATGTTGGGTTTGTTTTCCTTTTTAATATTTAGTTTTATGTGTGTGTTTGTTTACGCCCACCTGGGTTACCCATCTTGATTATTTCACAATCATGGTGACAACTCTATTGTGTAATAAAAAAATAAGGTTGCTATGAATTTCACTCTGTAAATGCCACTCATTCTATGAGGAAAGTCCTTCACATCCTTGTTCAAATCCCTTGTCTTCTTCCTCTCAAGAGGCTATCCACCATTTTTTGTGTCACCACCCTCTTGAGGGGCATTCCTTTACTATCCTACTCACTGGGGCATCTAAATGCTTCACCGAGGTAAATCTAAATATCTACCTTGCTTTCCCAGTCTTTCCCCATATTCCACTCACCAATATGGGTATGTATACTATCTTTAAAATGATATTACTTCATAATAACACTTTAAAGAGGGGAAAATGTAGACACCTCAAATTCTGAGACTTGTTTCAGTTTATCCCACTTCACATCCTGTTATTCATTCACATATGATTAATTAATTAAATTAATTAGTTCATGTACATTCAACTTCCGAGATTTTATAAATTAGTCCACAAATTTTTTTAGCTACTTGCTAATTAACATTTATTAAATAAGTGGTTAATTAATTGTCTTGCACTTTGTATCTAATTAAATTAGTTACTTAATTGGGAAAATACATCTATTTTCCTAGACAACTGCCACTTGGACTCCACTTTGAATCCACTTGGATTCCACTTCCCTATTCCATTCAAATACACTTCTAGAACCCTATAATGGTGGGGGTAATAAGATTACATGTACAAAAATCTTCCCGCACAAAATCAAGATCATCATTGCCCCTGTAAATGATGCAACAACACAAACCGAATCCTCTTACAATTTTAGGAAATTATAATTAAGATCATGGAGCTCATTCAAACTTAGCTCCACTTCTCATGGCCCCACCCTCAACTATAAAATGTAGGCTTGATGAGCCCTTTTATTTACTATTTTAAATGCCTCATCTGTGTATTTTGTTTATCCATGTGTACTCCCCTGAACTTGTGTTTTCCACATACTTGAACATATCTGATAAATCTTGAACTTATGGAACTTATATTAATTAATATAACTATTACTAAGTTACTCTATTATGTGGATTTGGATGTGCATGTTACTCTCTTGGATATAATGAAATGATTAATAGTGCTCTGTCTGAATGCCATACTTGTTTGCAAGAAGTTATTATATGTAGCTACTAACATGCACCGAAGAAACTCTCTCACAATGTAAAGGGACTCATCTGCAACAACCGGGACTCATCCACGAGAAAAATAGCTGCGGTTAAAGGAGAACAAACACATATATGAGACCATGATTTTGGGAAGTTTGATTAACGTAGATACTTCACCCGAGTTTTCGCATGTCAATAAAGAATCAGTTATGACAACAAGAAGTAGATCTCACGCCAATACCTGATTATGCTCTGCAACTACAACTGTGGAACTAATTGATTTAACTTGATAATTGATTGTTAGACTAAACAATTCGTTATGTTGTTATATTATAACACCTTTTCTAAGTTTTGTTACATGCATAATAAACTACTGATTTCTTGTTAATGATATTATATTTAATCAAATTCAGAAGCTGTTAGTTTGAATCGGTCTCTTCACATATTTGCTGAATATAAAGTGAATGTCATGTTTGTAGAAGGGATTGATCCATAGTTAAGAAATTGTTGTAATTTTCATTCTGTAATATTCATGTTGATAAATAAAATCGAGTTCTATCATTTCTTTGTAGACACAAGCCTTAGGAAGGGTTAGCACCCAAGGCATGGCCCACTTGTGGTTTGCTAAACCCATTTCCTTTTTCTTTTTGTTGTTTTAGTTCCTTACATGCATAGATTAGAATTGCAACAATTTATTCCTTTACTTGTGTTATGATTTTACCTGCTTTATTGATTAGTTGTAGCATCTACTTTTATCTGCAACTTAGTTTATTTCCAGAATTGTATTTTCTAATTTTTGTGACAACAATCTTTTAGTTTATACCTCTTAATCACCTATAACTGTGTATACAACACTGGTAGTGTTGAAAGTTTACATCCCTAGGTCTAATGAATAAATGACTGTGGATTAGTGAAAAACATACTAATTACTATGAGTTAATTTTCACCACTAAGGCCATTCATTTGTAAATCCATCCTTGGAAGCTATGCAAGTTGCAGCCAACTTACGCCAAATTTGCCACTGTATCCTTATGTACTTATACTCATAGCATTGCAATCCTACATTTGGAGAATTAATCAAGAGCACCCAAAATCATTCAAATCTAAAGATTCAACAAGTCCAAGTGGTTCTACAATATTATTTGAGTTTTGTAAGAAGGTTACAATTGAGGTTTTTTTTTTTTTTTTTTTTTGCTTACTTCTACTTTTCTCGTAGTTTTCATTGCTTTCTACAATATTATTTGAGGTTTGCAAGATGGATGCAATTGAGGTTTCCTCTTTTTCTATTTACTTACTTCTACTTGTTTGCAGTTTTCATTGCTTACACCTTGCTTAATCAGGTGGCATGAATTTATCATGCGCCAACCTACAAAGTAAAAATACCCTTCTCTTATGCACGAGATAAGGTATTGGAATAATTCGATGGGCTTGTTGAAGAAATAAAAATTTAATAATTGAAGTACCCCTATTTTATCCAACATCTTCTTTATGCTATTATCATAGATAAAATTCCCCTAACTTTCCTTTCAAATTTGTTGGGAACACAATTTCCTTTTCTATTGGTCCATCCAACTCATGCAAAAGATGATTTCAATATGACATTATTGTCGGTCCTACCGAGTCTTCCATTTCCCTATTATTTCAATATCCTTTGGGTACTACATCTCAACATTTATAGTTGGTGCCCTAGGAATTTGGTCCTTCTTGGACTTCTTAGTAACACCAATAGACTTCTTACCCTTCTTGGGTGTGGAAGAACTATAACCTACTTCCCATGTTTGTATTTCTTTTATGACAACCAATTCTTCTTCTTTTCTTCAAAACTTGAGTCTTGTTTGATGACTATGACTTCTAACTCATTTCCAAACATTAAACTTGAAATACTTGTAGAGCTCAAAGTTGTTGATTCTTGCATGGTTCTTTTTTATTGTGCCTTTTCTATCGGGTTTCCTTTTATAGCTTAGCTCATTAACCACTTTGGTTTACCCTAGGGTAGTTGATTGCCCCAAAGTTCATCATTTTGATGGGGAAAATTGACCTCCACATTAATGGTAGTTGAGGGAAAGTTTTACTCACCTTATTATCTTAATCCTTTTTTTTTCTTTATTTATTCTTGTAAAATCTTTATTCTTAAATCAATGATGGTTGATGTTTCAATATTATCGGGCATTGAATCGTTGTTTCAATTTTTCTTTCCATTTTCTCCATAGCTCTTGTTTTCACTACAAGATAATTAAAATGAATTACCCCTCCTATTTATGCCACTTATCAAAGTGTAGAAACAAAATCACACACTTTGGTCTTGATCACATACTACTATTTGCATGATTCCTAAGTAAGAAAAGTACTAATTAACCCATGTCTTTGGCCACCTTTCTTTTCTTTATGCTTCTGCTTTTAGTTTTGCACTCTTACTTTCTCAGTCTATCTTTTCACCTTTCGACATTCAGCATTTTGGACACTAGCACCCAACTAGGATGCTAGCTCCAGGTGCCCCCATCCCCTCTGACGCCCTTGTCCTCTTTGTACTTTGGTCACACTTTTTGGGTCCTTTCTAACCACTTTAGTATCTTATATTTTTGGTAGTCATCCTTTTGGGGTTAATTATGAAATTCAAGTAAGGGAATCATATAAATATAAAGTTATGTGATCATAATAAGGGACCAAGCACTAAACATCTACTATCTCCACCTAAGGTTACATCCATCAAAGGCATCTATAGCTCCATTTTTATCCATCTAGCTCCATCACAAGGGACAACGGCTGGTTCATCTACATCACACTTCATAGGAGGGGAGTCTATTGTTTCCATGCATACATTATTTACATTCTACATCTAGTTACTTTCTCGCTAATGATAAAGTGCGATTTGGAAGAAGAGAAACCTAGGGCATAATTATGCACACACATAGAACTACATTGGGTCCGAGATGTAATGTGAGCTAAATGATAATTCTATCATTTTGGCAGTTGAGGAAAGTATGACCTCTTGATTCGCATATTTATTTTTAGGGTTTGATGCTTTGTTTTGGGTTTTGCAGGTGATTCATTCATTTCAGATTTACAAAGACATTCAACAAAATTCAACGACATATACATGATAAAAGGAGAACAAGTGCGAACCTCTTATGACACCTTAGAGGAGGTTTCTACGAGTATCTACACAGACTAGGGCACCTTGAATCCATACCATGGTGCCCACGGGGGCCCATATCCTTCTCTAGGTGCCCGAGTCTAATCAAATCTATCGGATCTACATTTTTCTAGGATTATGTGTGACGGTCTTCCATTCTGTTCATCTGGTCACCTTGTGACACAATCCAAAACCTCTCGTGAATCAACTAAGGATCCTCTAACACTCTTTGAACATTAAGGTTTCACATTTTCTAGCTTAATTTACTTGGGTATTATTTCAAGATTTTGTATTCATTTATTTGCTACAAACTTGCATTAGATTAGGCTATTATTTTACATTTTAGTTTAATCATTTTTTTGGTGAACCCGACCTTTGAGCTCTTATCCTCTTATTACTATGGATCAATGTTGAAGAATTTATTGAATCCCATATTAAATTCCTTAATGATAATATCGTTGAGAATCCCCAATATCTAGACTTGCTTTTATATGCATCTTGTGAGGAAGCTAAACACCTAGTGGATCTTAATGCTTCCTCTGCTATTCCCACCACCGATGCCACTCAACCACTTGCCTTCACTCTTCCACCCATTTTAACCGTTCCCATTTCTATACCTACTCCTACTAATCACTATACCCCACCTCTTTTTTCTCATACACGGTAGGCTCCTTTCGTTGACACTCAAGATCTAGCCTCCCTTTATCAATACCTTCAAGTGCAAATTCATCAATTATGACAGGATACTTCTCGTGCGTCTCCATCTTTGGACTCCACTCTATTACTTCATACTCAATTCGTGCCCACTATATCCACTTATTCACTTCCACCAAATTTTTTCACCCCTAAAATTCCCATCTTTAATGGGCATGGTGACCCACAAGAACATCTCTGAGCCTTCCATGTGGCTTGTCTAGATTTTGTGGATGATCATATCCTCTTAGCTAAAATCTTCCTCCGTAGTCTCCATGATTATGCAATGCATTGGTTTTATGACCTACCTATTCATTCAATAACATCCTTCATGCATCTTTCCGATGCCTTTCTTACTCACTTTTCTATCAACATCGGATCCAAAATCTCCTATGCTCAACTTGCATAAATTAAATAAGGACCTAATGAACATCTCATTGATTATGTCTTACGATACAAAAACAACCTAGCTAATATGTCTAATGTGCTCACTTGACTATGAGCTTCAAGATTTATTCATCCAGAGTATACTACTACCACCTCTTCAAGAAAGTGATATCTTTGAGACATCTCCCTCATTTGATCAACTATGTCATACTCTTAAGCTTCGCAAAACCAAGATTTTATCCATTGGTAAGCTTAAATATCATGAACAAACATCCTCTTCTACATGTTTTCAAAGCAAGTCAATATTCAAACCTTCAATGACCAAACCTATTGAAACCAAAATTATTGTCAATGATGTTTCTAAAACCAAGGAACTTCAATGGAAACTGATCTCAGCGCAAATTTACCAAATTTTCTATTACTCCACACTTCATATTACAACAACTTCTTGAGAGAAATCTTATCACACTTCCTCCACCACTTGAGTTAGACCCATCATGACCGAAAGGAAGAAATTATAATGAAAAATCTCAATGCGACTATCATCAATGTGTAGGACACTCTACAAATAGGTGTTTCAAACTTCGCACAATCATCCAGGATCTTATCGATAACAACAAGCTTGAATTCCCAGAGCCTACAAAATCTACACTAGTTAACAAAAATCATAAGCTCAAAATATTTAATAACCCGCTTCCAAAACATGACAAGAAATCCATTGATCATCGACTAATCATACATATCGTGCATTACCTCCTCCCTGCATCGGGGCCCTTGATTTTTAGTTTTGCTAACATCGACATTTCTCCACTGCTCATCTCTTTTTTTGATTACAATTATCATGCCATGTTCTTTTCTTTCTATTAGATCTACCCTATAAATAATACTAAGGTTGATCCGTCCTAGCCCATCAGTGCATGTTCTATCCCACTTTTCATTTTTATTGGTTATCCACTATCACAAATTTCATAATCAATGAACAAATCCTATGGTGTTGTCAAGCTTCATGTTACGGTTGACCCTCTCACTATGTTTGGTGCCCTTCCTAGTGAGTCAAATAGTCAACGACTATGACATGGTCTTAGGTCTCAATTAGACCCGTAGGTATAAATATATCATCTCTATGAATCATTTACATCTAAAATTCATTCATAAAAATCAAGTCATTTTAATTTATGGCGTACCTCTATCTATTCCATGGTTGTAACCACCTCTCAAAATGGCTCATATATCATCTACTTCATCTATTACACCATGCCCCATAGAACCTAAAGCACCATCTAATTCTAGTTCACCTACTCGCATACAACCTACACAGTCTCATTACTCTTCTAGTCCAATAAAATATAGGCCCATTCCTAGGACAATTACTGCATCTAGACATAAATAACCACCTCATTTATCCCACGTAGGTGTTCATCACCACTGCGTTTTGCTACACATAGGTCTCCATCCCCTACACATTTTGTTACACCATGGTATACATCATATACTCATCCATCACATGCACATATGCTTTACTCACCTTCGCAACGTTTATCTTCTATACCACCACTCCTAGAGCATCACATGATTACCTCACCACAATCATCGAGTAGAGGACATTCATCCTTTACTTTCATCGGATAGTTCACTCACCACTACACACTTGGGGGACATAATGCGTATTTATCCCCTCTAATTGACAACACACATATTATACCACACACAATCTAGTTTCGACACCACCCTATAATGCACTCTTTTGCTTCGGTTCAAACTTGAATGTTGAGGGCATCCTATACACATGAACATCACACACTACACAATAGACACTACACATCGCACATCTTCACACATCTTACATACATCTTACATCTTACATTTTACATCTTATGTCTTACTATACATCTACACACCTTATCTCATCTACGCATCTTGCATTACATACTATACATCTTACATTACACACTTTACACATCACATAGTGATTTCTCATCACCACATCTACCACACATACTATACATTTTAGTCATCCATGTTGTACTCATTACCCGATGATGAGACTCTAGTCTCATGGTCCATACTAGACTGTTGAGGGTATACAAACCAAATAGACCTCATCAAAATCACATATTCAACCATGTAACCTTTTTTTTCTCATGCAAAATTCCTATATTAGTGATATATGTAGAGGCTACATCATATCACTTCTTCCAACATTCATTCGTGATATACACTTTAGGCTAAATCATCACTTCTTCTACTCATTTTGTGATATACGCTTTAGGATAAATCATTATTTCTTTCATTATCTTGTAGTGATATACAATTTAGGATAAATCATTACACATTCTCACACCTCATATCTATGTCACATATCATCATTACACATTCATCACATCACACTGCACACAACATATAGTTCGACCATTTCCCGATGACGCATTCTCGTTTATGGTTCATTCTTTACTATTGAGGGGGCATAATAAATGAACCTCACTACATACAATTCCATTCACTCGGGGGAGGGGCATGCAACTCCTATCATTCACTTTACATTCCATTCCATCCATCCACAACATACTGCATATATTGGTTACATTTACTCTTACTTACATTTACTTGTTACATGTTCATCTTATTACACATGCTAGATAGATATCTTGTATGTCATTATATTTATCATACACACATGCACGTTCACTTGATTTCTAGTTGTGATCATGAGACTCTATAGATCCATTACACACAACATGGATAGTTGGCATAATACCTAGTACTAGTGCCATCATGGCTCTGGGGCATCCACTTTCGTATACTATAGGTGTTATTGTTTCATTTTGTTTCATAACACACTACATTATCATATTATACATGCTTTGAAATTCTTCTTATCTTTCTAACATGCTAATGGGTGTTTCATGTGCATCATTTTTTTGCAAGATTATCTGCCACCATGGTTGTTTGTTTCATTGTTTGCCATTTCTTGTCCTTTGTATGCTCTTGTTTGCGGGATTGTCCCCTTTTTCTTGTGTGCACACTTGTTTGCTTACGATCGGGATGACCTTGATTGTCTTGTGACACCATGAGTGGTGTCCCATGTTTGCAACCCACTTTTCGTGGTTTATGATTGGTTTCTTGCATTTTTACTTGCATCATATCTCACATTGTCTTCATAGGTTACGTGTGTATTCTACACGCATACTTGTTTGTACTAATGCTTGTTTCCTATCCATTTGTTTGCACATGCCTTTGTTTCTACCAAGCACATCCCCTTCCCCTACAAGGCACAATTTTAGCGGTTGGTCCTCTTTTGGGCCACATTCTCCTTCAACGATGTTGCATGCACCCCTAAAGAGGGGGCATCATTTGGGTGAATTACTCACCCCATACAATGGTTTACACATAATATACAACACAACACAATACCTGTACAACATAGTTCAGGTCTCGAATCATACTTGGGTACTTAGTCTAGTGATTCCTTTGCTGGAGCACCTATAAAAAGGGGGCAGTTATATAGCGATTGGGTTTAACACAATCTACAAAACTCATATAGAGCATCTTTTACAAGGCAAGTTGTCCTTAACACATGTGTTAATACACATCATCTGCAGTGGCATTTTATTCTAGGGAGAAGTTAAAGGTTAGAGGATAACACCTAGACCTTCCTCTCTACACTACTTCTACCGTGGTGTTGGATTTCCCAAAAAACCAGACAATACAAAGATCTCTATAGTTTCGGGAAGTGGTTAAAGGTTGGAGGATAAATCATAATTTCCTCCCTATACTTATTTGGCTAGTGGTGTGAGATCGCCCAAAAAACTCACACTTAATCGATAAGATCCTTTCTACACTCTTTCCTCTTCACGAATTAGGTGCACATGTTCCTTTTTACATTTTCAACACTTTTCTTTTACATAATTCCGTACATGCTTTTTATACATATACATGTGTATTTGTCTACTTGATCATCTTGTCTTTTGCAGGTCCATCTGTATGGGAAGTAACAATAAACATCTTAAACAAAAACATGAACACGATACTAAAAATAGGTACATCACACACATACATCGACATCTACACATGCATTTCCATCCTAGGTTCATTTTCGTCACATTTTACACTTTTTCATCTTTAGTCTCCATGCTCCATATTTTTATCTCTAAATGCTTTTTCTAGTCCCTCGACAAGCTTTCTACATCAATCTACATGGATATCAGGTACAAATATCTATCTACTTTATGTTACCGAGCATTTTTCTCACCAACATAAATTGGGGGCAAATGTAGACACAAAGTCACGCACTTTGGGTAATTATATAGTCTTGATCACAAACTACTATTTGCATGATTCCTAAGTAAGAAAAGTACTAATTAACCCATGTTCTTGGCCACCTTTCTTTGCTTCATGATTCGCTTTCAATTTTGCACTCTTACTTGCTCATCGTATTTTGACACCTTTTCGACATTTGTCATTTGGACACCGGTTCTCCACCAAGACACTAGTGTCAAAGCGGCCTTGTCCTTTTTATACTTTGGTCACACTTTTTGGGTCCTTTCTAGCTGTTTGAGCATCTTAGATTTTGGTAGTTGGCATTTTTAGAGTTAATTACGAAGTTCAAGTAAGGGAACAATATAAATATAAAGTTATGTAATCATAATAAGGGACCAAACACTAAGCATCTACTATCTCCACCTAATGTTGCATCCATCAAAGACATCTATAGCTCCATTTACATCCATCTAGCTCCATCACAAGGGACAAAGGATGGTTCATCTGCATCACACTTCATAGGAGGAGAGTCTATTGTTTCCATGCACATATTATTTACATTCTACATCTAGTTACTTGCTCGCTACTCACAAAGTGCGACTCAAACAAGAACAACCTAGGGCACAATTCCACACACACACAAAAATACATTGGGTCCGAGATGTATTGCAATGCTCGGTGATAAGTCCATAATTTTGGAAGCTAAGGACAGTCCTGAACCCTTCATCTCGTATATTTATTTTTTAGGGTTTGACACTTTGTTTGGGGTTTGTAAGCGATTCATTCATTTGGATTCATAGAGACATTTGTGAGAATTCAACGACATACACGTGAAAAAAGTGAACAAGTGAGAACCTCTTATGACACATCAGACGAGGTTTTATAAGCATCTACGCAAACTAGAGCACCCAGAATCTAGACCAGGGCATCCATGAGTGCCCCTATTATTCTCCGGGTGCTTTAGTCTAGTCAAATCTGTCAGATATACATTTTTCTAGGCTTTTGTGCAATGGTCTTCTACTCCTGTTCAACCGGTCACCACATGTGACACAATATCCAACAACCTCTGCAAATCAACTAAGGATCTTCTAACCCTCTTTGCACATTAGGGTTTCATATTTTCTACTTTAATTTGCTTGGGTATTATTTTAGTATTTATTTATTTACTGCAAACTTGCATTATATTAGGCTATTATTTTGCATTTTAGTTTAATTACAAAGGTAATAAATTATCCTTTAATTTACTCTTTGCATGCATGATTTGTTATTTCCCCATAACTACCATTGATACCTAGTTCTTGACAGGTTGTCCTTAGCTCTTGTTTTCTTTCTTGATTTTAATAAGCTGTTGAATGTGCATTATGGACCTCTTTTTGTTTCTTTTTCCTCCATGCTTCACATGTGTTAGGTATCTTATGTTCTGTGAAGGGTTACTTTCTCTTGTCCATTTATTTCCTTTTTCACGTTCTCTTTTCCCGCAGCTCTTTTAAAGTTAACACCCATATTTCAAAGATTCCCATATATTCCAATGTGCTCCACTTATCCCTCGATCATTTCTTTTCAAGTATTTTCTTATCTTGCATGGGACTTTGTTTCCATGTTCTTTTTCTCTTCTATTTTTCCAAGAGGGGTATTTATCACTTTCATGTGAATCCTTCTTTCTTGTATTCTATAGTAACACCTTATACCATCAAATTTTCTTCCTCAACAAAAAATATTACATAGCCCTCCACGCATCGCAACTTGTTTAATATGTATAGATATCATGTTCTTGGAGCCAAAACAACATAGACATTAAAACAAACACGTGAAATTCCTCCGCTTATTACATGTATGAAATAAAATGTAATCTACAAATTGAAATAACAATTAATCTAATGGAATACACCTTATTTCATTATAATATAACTTTTTGGAAATATGGCTCAATCAAATCCCATTGAATTAGGTTGGAAGTAATTCCCCGCTAAGGTCCATCAATTTACATGCCCTAGTTGGTAATATTACTACTATTTCATAGAGACCTATCCAATGTGTTTTGAATGGCGCCCAAACTTTGAGTTATATAATAAAATTGTTGCTCATAATTCGAGAGTCTTATTCTTGAGATTACGATCATGCCATGCATTTTGTCTTGCTTTCTCAATAATATGTGACCATTAGGATTTCAACCTAGTTTCATCTAATTGTAATAATATTGTCAAACATCTAATAATAAAATATTCTTCTCCATATTTTTAATTCTCTCGATTCGTAGCGAAGGTTCCATGAATTCTATTAAAAACGTTGCTTATGTTCTGAGACAAGTTGAAATGAGGTTGCTTTATTAAGGCGCTCATATGTTTTTCAGCATTCCCAAAGAACAACTAAAACCTCCTTGTCATTCCATTCCTTACATCCCACATCATAAATATTTGTTAACATGTGAATTAAGATCTTGTTGGATGCTTAAACGTTCCATTAGCTTTTGCGTGATATGGTGTTGTTTTATAGTGCATAATCATAAATTCTTGCAACAAAATCTCACATTAATGATATTAACGTGCATCCGTTCTTTTGCGCAACATGATTGATTAGTCCCACAAAGTCAATTTCCCATTTTACAAATGATTCTTATGATATTATTAGTATTAGAGGCATTTTGTCATGTTTTCTCATTTTTCTCAAACATTGGCATTGGTCGTATGCCTAATCATCATTAATAAAATTTTCCACCATAGCCCTATGTTGAGAATATTCCACGTGGTAGCTTGTCCGGCGCAATGATCTCTCTGTAATCCTTTCATTTGCCTCACAAATAATATATTCCTTCTCATGATCCATGAAACATCACCATAAAATCTCATCACTTCCCATGTTGTAACGTTGTTCACCTATCATTTGGTATGACATAGATTTAATGACTAATTGTTTTCTTTGACTCATTATAGAATTATGTGGTGGGATTTCATGTTGTTGAAACATAATTACTTATTCCAATTCATCAAAATTACTTTGTATTTGGAATAGTTGCACATATTTCATTCATTATTATATTGTGTGTGCTCCTTCCTCTGTATCTATACAAGACAAATAATCGGGTCCAATACTCACTTCACTATGACTAAAAACTACAATTCTTGGAAGATTATAATCCATTTGGATATCCTCCCATGTAGTAATTCTTTATTTACCAGGTGCTTTAAGGCTATGTGATCCACAAAGAACACAATTTTTTTCCAAAAGATAGTGTATGAAATTATGTAGTGCATACGCCATTGATAGGCCTTCTCTTTCTGTGGTGGTATAATTTATTTCGAGCACGTCAATTTTCTAATGGAAAATTAAATAGGATGATCCATATTTCCTTCTCCTAGTTGAGACAAGATTGCTGCACAACCAATCTTGAGGCATCCATGTGCACATGGAACGATGTAGTCTAATGGGAAATGTAAAATAGGGGCTTGTGTTAAAAGAGGATAAAATTATTTATATATCTCTTGAATGCAATATCCATGGCTCTTTAGAAAGTACCACCTTCATTGGTTAGAACAAATGATATATTTTCATAGGTTTATGTTCCCAATTTGGTTGTGAAAGTTGTCTTATACCGACCCTTCTCCTTAAGTATGATTTGGTTAAAATTGGAATATCCATCCAAAAGAGAGAACCTTTCAACTCCTGCCACTATTTATAGAATTTGGTCTATGGAGGGTAGAGGATAATGATCATTTAAGGATGATCTATTCAAATATATGAAATCCACACATAGCCTGATTTTTCCATTCTTCTTCTTAATAGGGTATAAATTAGAAACCTAAGAGGAATACTTGATGGGAATATGATTTTAGCCTCAATGAGTTTGGATAATTCTTTTCTCATGAGGGGCTCTATTTTGGGATTGATAGGCCTTTGCTTTTGTCTAATTGGTTTGACATTGGGGTCAATATCTATAACATGTTGGGCAATATTTGGATCAAAGCCTTTAATATATTCATAACTCTAAGAGAAGACATCATTAAATTTATGACACAAGGAAATAAAATCCCTTCTTTCAGCCTAATTACATACCTTTCCTAACAATAAATCTTTGTCTTGTGCAATGGTGACTAGATGGTAGTATTCCTCCTTTGCTATTATATTCTTCCTTCCCCTTTAAATTAATCAACAGGGGTGAAGATATCCTCAAGTGTAGCCATTCCTTTAGGTAATTTTTTTTCCTCGGTTGGATGATCTTCTCATCGTAGATTTATTACAATTTAGGTTGCATGTCCGATGAGAACTCTTCTTCATTTACGAATGAATTGGACAATCTTCTCATCACCGTAAAAAATCTGCTAGCTAACCTCATTATCTGGAATTGATGGACTTACTACAATTTTATCATGTTTCTTATTACCATGGATAAGATCCTCAGATGGAGAGAATTGTGATCCAATAGCCTCCATCTAATCTTCTTTCTACATTAAATTGTTTGACATTACTTGTAAGTTGATGACATCAAAGTTCTCCATGAGATCCCACACTCTATGTCTATAAGCTTTAAGAAGCTTATTCTTGGTAGCACATCTTCCTCTGACTTGATGAATGACAATATTAGTATCTCCAAACACTTGTAAGGCCTTAATATGCCTTTTCTCTACTAATAACAAGCCATGAATCAAAGCCTCATACTCCACTACATTGTTGGAGCATGAAAATTGTAACCTATGGGAAAAGAAGAACTTCTTTCCCTCTGTAGAAACAAGAACTACACCCACTATGGCTCCATTTCTAGTTCTAGAGCCATCAAAGAAAAGTTTACATAAACTAGAAGCATCATTTTCCTATTTATGTGACATAGGGGCTATGAATTATTTTTCATGAATGCAATAAGTGCCCAAACCAGTCTCTATAGTTGTATTATAGGGATCAAAATCATAATGCTCCTTGTCCCATTTATCAAATAAAAGATCAAGGACTGAATAAGGAGGAGTAGATTATTGTAATGACACTAATTCATTTTATTCTTCTTCTTGGATCATGCAATTAGAGTTTAGGGAGTGGAGTCATATGATTCAACATAATAATAAGATATTGGCCAGCTCTAATGGTAAATATTGTACCATATTTGGTTCTTAAGAGCATGTGAAACCAATCAAAAGATAAATACCTACCCACTTTGGCTGTGAAATATCTTGATAAGTAAATGGCAAAGAAAGGAGGTAAGTCAATAACTGAGATATCTCGAGTTATGGTTAGGATCATAAAAACATGAAGGGCCAAATCAATATTTTTATTACTCCTAACATTTTGATTGTTGAGCCATCAAATTGTAGGACTCCCCTAGAATTTTGGTTGCACTCAATGCCTAAAAGGTCTTCTATTTTCTTGGGTTGCACAAAATTACTAGCACTTAAATCTATCATGAAATTATGTTCTAGGTGCTTTCCCACAATTATATACATGTATAAGGGTGGAGGATTCTTAACCTTGTTCATCCTTTGGTTGGGATAGGTTGGTTGCAAAGTCTAAATTCTACATAACTTTGTTGATTGTGGCGAAGCTTCAACGATTCACGTAAGATATCCCTCGATATGGAATAGATAAGGCATACCACATTTAGGTTTGTATTCTTCATTTTCTCATCAATTTTCAAAGGAATACCCACATATCTATGCATTGAGGGTGTTGAGGTTTCTATTCTTGTCTACTCAATCGATGGAAGTAGCACTTTGGATGGTAGAATTTATTTGTTTCGTGTGTTATCATTGTATCATGGATTTTCTTTTTGAAGGACAAAGCCACTAGATGAAGCCACTTGTGTGTTTCTGCTCAAGTCCATCTCTATCTACCTCTTCATTGATCTTATATTATCGTGACGTGAAGATGTGGTTTGTTAAGTTATCCGTGGGTTGATTAAATGCACAAAATTCTTCTAGAGAACAAAACATAATATTGGATTCTGCGTGCAACTTCTTTGCATTGCTTCCTCACTAGAATTCATGACCTCCACCAATGATTCCTTTTATTGAAATAATTGTGCACCATAAGGGACTAGATTACTTATATACCATTTGGAAAAGTGTTTTGATTATGCGGTGGATTACATGGAAAAAACCATTCAACTTCTTGAATAATATTGTGTTGCATTGGAAAAAGAGCTTTGCAAAGTGCTTCGTAAAAAGGAAGAAGTTATGTAGGAGAAACTATTTGTAGAGGTTGATTTGGATTATGGACCTAAAATCCATTCATTTGGTTATTCTAGACAAATATATGATTTGGATACTAAGATATTTGTTTATGATAACCTTGATTGACCATTTTGTTAGAAGACCGCACGACTAAAACTTGGGTAATTTCTTGATGTCTGAGTTTGTTGCCTCTTCAAAGAGATACTTTCATTGGATATATTCTTGACCAAGGCTCTAAGATCATTGGAATCATATTGCTTATGTGAGGAATAATATGTGGATGCAGATGATGAAACATTTGGCTCATGAATATGAGCAAGGAAGGTTGAATATTTTGGGATAGTTCAAGGAATTGAGGCATGGATAATCTAGGGGCTATTTTTCCAGCTTGAATCCAAAAAAATTCAGCCCTAATGGATATTGTATATGTATCAGGTAATGTTGTAACACCCATAGATTATATCATTACTACAATATCAAAATTCAGATCTCTTAGAAATTATAAAAAACTACCTTGAAGGGTTCATCTTAAAAAGCTAGAATTCTATCCCATGTTTTATGTAATCTATAATTGAAATCTGCCATAAGCCCATTAGGAGATCTTTTGATAGTTGTTAGATATTATAAGAGAGAGAAAGAGACATTTTCTACCTTCTCATCAAATTGTTTGCAAAGTGATGATCCAAGCTCATCTCATGAATGGGATGAAGTAGGTCATAAAATCCTATACCATTGAAGTGGTTTTCCTTTGAAATATGAGGCCAAGAGTTTAAGCTGTTACATCATCTTTAGTGACAAGATGAACTGAACAAACATTAACAACATCTAATATGTGCATAATAGGATTAGTCACATTTTCACTAGTAAATAATGGAATTCTCTTTAGGGAAGATCTTTGGTTCATCATGTTGGGAATTCAAATCTAAGAGAATTCCACCATTAAAGGTTACAAATGGTAGATTTATTTGATACACCACGAAAGGAATGGGTCTTAAATTTATGATGGAGAAAGAGAAGGGTTTACTAGGATGAGTGGAAAGACCTTTTACGGGAGGAGAAAGGGATCTTTAAAATGACCTTTCTCTTCTTCTTCCTAGTGAGCGCTACAAGTATTTAAAAGATTCACCTCTTGCTACTATACTCTGTCTTGTTTGTATCATTCTCATGAAACAGGGTATTGAAGCGCTCAAGAAAATAATAGATCCGAACTTGGGAGTCCTCGGATGTGTATAAATATTCCTCCAAAGGTGGAGTCCACCGAGACATGAGACAATCCTAGGAAAGAAGACCAAAAGTGAGCTATAAGTGACTTGAAAGAGTCCCACTAGGCGTGCCAAAAATGTTATCACCCGAGATTGCACGCTTGCTTTGAAACTAAGTTTAACACCTTAGGGAAACATGGAAAGACCTCCAAAGTGTGGGATAATGATGCCTTTTGAGGTCAATCTCGAAGAAGGCCAACTTCCTTCTATCCTAGCTCACTACAACTAACTAACCAACACTACACTACTGCTAACTAATCCTACTCTACAGTTCCAAGGGCCAAAATTGAAAGAGGGAAATGGTAAAAATAAAGAGAGGTGGTGCACCAAACTAGAATAAGGTATGACTATGAATCTAAGGACACAAATATGAAAACATATGTAAATACCCAAGAGAATACATACATAACTTGACGAAATAAATAGAATAAGATTGAAGACCAGCAAGAGGATAGAAATATTCACATTAAACACCAAATCATTCAAAGGAAAGAAATCACACTTGCATTCAACATCAAGAACTTATCCATTTATAGGACCTAGTAGAGTCGAGGCACGTGCAATATTCATAAGTGCATCATAAAGGTATGTGAGAAAAATCTTCGAGATCAAAAGGGAAAAGATATTAGACTTAACAAACAATGCCAACGTGTTTGTGTATTTTTGTACTTATATTTATAGAAATTGGAAAGAGAGGAGAAGGAACATATTACATCCATCAATGAGTGAATTAAACCACCCTCCACTATTAAGGACCAATCACCATTTATTGTGCAGGCTAGGTATGGGCACTTGACATTTCTTCCATTACATGCCATGAGATCTCTAGTGCGGGAGGATGGTGTCATTCACCATTTAATTCTATTTGGTGGAGTGGTTGAGTATAAATGCAACATCAATTTATATTATGAATACACAAGAATAATACTTCAATATATTCATTCGAGAGTGTTTATATATATATATATATATATATATATATATATATATATATATATATATATATATATATATAGGATTAGGACATCCTATTCTTAAGCTCAAGCTTCCTATAAACTCTCAACTACATAACCACCCTAGAATATCTCATAGCTATTTTACGGGTGTTCACACAACCACCAAACCTATTTACATATTAAATATCTATGAGTTGTTAAAACAACTCCAACTAATATATTATTATTTATATAACAATAATATAACTAACTAATTATTATTTACCTTTTGGTAAATATCCCACTATAATGTAAACATTATATTTCCTAACATTCCCCCCCTTAATGTTTACATGGTAATAAAAGAACTTTCACACTTCCTCTGCAACCTTCCACCTCTGTGCACTCATGATCTTGGCACACACTCAAACTGAAGGTAGAATAAGAAACACATCAACTTCTTATCGACCATGCACTGTCTGGAACACATCTGACCGACGAGGGTGGGAACATGCTCAGGAATCATCTACTTATCAATCGACCACTTTGTGGGAACTCAAGTAGGAACACATCTAAACAACCTTCAATGGTTTTCAGGAGGCTAACCACAAACCTAGGTACAAATAGGAACACATTTGACTGTTCTACCTCATCAAGACTCATGATGCTACCTTTCATTGTGCTATCTGTTCTTTACTATGTTTTTGCATAGGGGGAATAGGAACAATCACATACACAACTGAAAAAATGGAAATGGAACATTGGATCATGTTGATCATGTTCCCCCCTCAATGTGAAATTTCCACTTATTGAAAATTGCAAATTGTAAAAACTGAAGCACACAACTGAAATCAACTACAATGCTAAAATAAAACTCACACACACACTGTCACCACAACTTCGTGTGGCCCCGTCATTGGTGGTGATGAGAGGTCATTATCGGCCTTGACCTCGATGCCTCCACCCCCTCGATATACGTGTTGCTAACCATTTGGATAAATTTGTGATGCTTGTTTCCACATTGTTTGTTACATCTTCCTTCTATGATGTGAAACACTTTATTTTTCCGGACATCGGGTAACACCGAAAATGCGTGTGCGAGGAATTTTTTTCAATATTTTGTCATTGACTCTTGACACCACCTAAAATCACCTATTTGACATGACTTTGACAAAACAAGGACTACATAACATATGATGAATTTATGACACTTTGACACTATAGACTATGACCACCAATTTGATGACAAAAATTATAAAACTTTTGACGTTAATGTACTCCATAACCTATTGTTCACCTAGACACATTTTGAAAACACATTGATGACCTGATAAACATAAAAATTAATAGTACGACAATGACCTAACTCACAAAATAGACTTAACAACTATAAAACTTAACATGAAGATATGACATCGTTAACAAAATTAATATTAAAACTAAACTAAATCCAATTAAATATTGGGTTAGACCATCTACAAACACTTTTGACAATAAGAAATATCTCTTTATAACCAACTATATTGAAACATGACTCAATTTTTACCTAAGACCAAATTAAACTTAGAATAACAACACACTATAATCAAACAACTAATTAATTAAAAACTGTGACATAGACAATACTCTTATAATTTTCAGCAGTTTGATATTTGCTGATTGAAACGACACTAAAATTGGAAACTTCACCGACGATTTTTCTCTTGTCGAACTTGCAAGTGTCTCCTCTTCCCGTGTACGGATATTCTTTATCGCTTTCTAATCCACCAGCTTTTATTGCATATTCATATGCAGTTGTCATAAGCCCATCATTGCAACCAGAGTCACAATCTATTGGCTCTGAAGGATCACACTCGTGATCACAGTCGGCCAATTGATGCTAACTCAAGCTCAACAATTTCCCCGTTATTAAGAAATTCGCTCCCTCCAAGGCCCTAGTCGTGTTAAACGCCCAACAGGATTCATATGTGCTAGATTTTAGAAATGACGCCACCATGAGGCCAAGATATTGGCTACGAAACTCCTCCTCCATAAAATCAGAGAACTTCCTGACACCATGGACAACAGAGGGGTCCAGCTTCTTGTGCTCCAAAACTCTCAAAAGATTCACCTTAAAGACAACAAATCAATGGGCGTGCTCCTCTAAATTCTTATACGCCACTCTTTTAAGATTAGATATATTAGAAAATATCTACACTTTATCTGATTAACCAGGATTAATTGATATGAATACCACTAGCACCTTCTTTGAATCACATGCATATTCAAACTGGGTGATCAAATGACAAATTATTCCCTAGCTATCCCTGCGCATGCTTGCATCTGTTTAGATTGCATTTTTGATCAACCACAGCACACATGGGATTACTGGAGCTAATGGATAGATTCGCATAGGGATATTATTACTACCAGTATTAATATAAAATATATGCCTAGTATAATACAAATCGACAATGCATATATGAATGAGAACGAATTTAGCAGAGGGAATGGCGTTAGAAATGATGGAATTTTGTAACAAGAAACATAACTACGGCTAAAATTCTACTACATAAAATGTCTTCACAATAGAAAGCCACCATTCATAGGGAAATGGAGAAGTACAACTACCCCTAACAAATCATTAGAACTCCATAATCACTCTCATACCAAACATAAACACAACACCAATTTATATAATGAATACATAGGAATAATACTTCAATATATTCATTCGAGAGTGTTTACATATATATAGGATTAGGAAATCCTATTCTTAAGCTCAAGCTTCCTATAAACTCTCAACTACATAACCACCCTAGAATCTCTCACAGCTATTTTACGGGTGTTCACACAACCACCAAACCTATTTACATATTAAATATCTATGAGTTGTTAAAACAACTCCAACTAATATATTATTGTTTATATAACAATAATATAATTAACTAATTATTATTTACCTTTTGGTAAATATAATGTAAACATTATATTTCCTAACATTCCCCCCTTAATGTTTACATGGTAATAAAAGAACTTTCACACTTCCTCTGCTGCTGCCGCCTCTGCGCGCTCATGATCTTGGCACAAACTTGAATTGAAGGTAGAAGAAGGAGCACATCAACTTCTTATCAACCATGCCACCGTCGGGAACACATCCGATCGACGAGGATGGGAACACACTTAGGAATCAACACCCTATATTGAACCTTTGGGAGAAGAGGTCCTGGATAGAATATATGTGCGCTCAATCAGGGATCCAGAGACAATTCATCCCACAGAGGGAGTTATCTAGTTTGAGGATGCTCAGTCCTTAAGTGACACCACCAGTATAGTGTGCGATAATTGGATGCATGGGACCTATAAGTTGATCGGATGACATTTGAGAGGATTGGTAATAAAGGTGACAAAGGCACGTGCAGTTCGACACCTAGGAGGAAAGGAGATACCTAAGTACTCAGGAGGAACCTTCCCTGAGGTCTTTTTGTAGGAGATGGAAGCTTAGTGGAAGGAGGAAAATGAACGAAGAGGGATGATAAGTTACATCCTACTCGGAACTATTGCATGTTGGTGGGAAATACATCGGGATAATCTCTTGGAATGGCGTGAGGTGAGAATTGCCTTCTCTATAAGGTTTTGCAGGAGCAACACACCCACGGCTATAAAAGACTACCATGGTAAAGAGACCGCTTCCTTCCATATCCACGCATGTGAGACAACCTGGATGGGAAGTGCAGAAGCATTACCACCTTCACTATGGGTTATGTTATTCAAAATTCACTCCCTAAGGTAATTTTGATAACATGCATCAAATTATTTAGTTCTGAGCAAGTAGAATTGATTCAAGGCCCAAAATCATGTTTTGGGGGTCCCTTTGGTTTCTCTCTAACTTCCCCATCCAAGGAAAAAATCCAACAAGTTAGAAAAAATTGGAAAAAAATCCAAAAATGAAGTCACGGGCTTGTTTTAATGCATTGCGGGTCTGGAGGTTGTGGATCATACCAAGGTTCGTCATACCAGGTTTGGAGCCGAAATACAAAGGAATCGGCTAAATCAACTTTCTGTGTCCTAGACCGCACAAGTTCAACAAGGATGCGGGGCGTGCATTGCCAAAAATGCTGAAGTCAAAGGGAAATCGGTGAAGTTAGAACTTTTTGGCCCACATGGTCTACTGGAAAGTTGGGACAAAAGTATGCGCGAGACGTGTAAAGGTGAAAAGGCTGCAAAAGGAACTAGACGTTGCGGAGAATGCGGAGGTCAACGGCCCTCGCGGCCCGATCAACGGCAGTGCATAAGAACAAGGAAGCCCGAATTGGGCAATGTGGAAGAATGTGTCCGGGACATCTGGGGCACATGGACCCGATTTTTCCAAAATAGCCAGTAGTGAAGAGAAAAAGTCAATGTTTGACCTCCCGAACTTCAAACGGCCATAAATTTTGACTCGAGCTCCGATTTTCATACAATTGGACTTTCTGGAATTAGAATGAATTTCTTAATTTTGATGAGGGTAGATATATTAAAATAAAAGAAACATATTCAGCTCTAGTCAATTAATTCTCATTCCCGTCAAATGACAGAAAATACTGACAGACCCAAAATAGCTGCTCGCACTCAGAAGGCCATAAATTTTGCATTTCTCAACAAAATTGCATGAAATTAGTACCATTGGAATCGTGTTTCTAATCCCGACACACAAAAATCAAGAAATTCTAGATTTGATGAGGGATCAATGGATATTTTCTTGAAAATGCGGCCAAGTTCATAATAGTGTTTTATTTGGTAGTTGGACGCATTCAATGAAGCATGGGCTGACATATTTCACTGCTGCAAGTCATGGGATAGTATGGGGAGCCTTTTTGCAAGCAACAAAATATCATTTCACTCCATTTAATACCTCTTACAAGTGGTTGAAGGACAGATTTTAGGATTTCCATTTTCCCTCTCTCTCTCTCTCTCTTCTTATTTTTCTATAAATTGGAGTGTTGGGCTCATTGTAAAGGGGAGGTAGTTTTATTATAGCAAAGCTCTATCAAAATTTCTTTGTGAAGCCAATGTGCTGTAGGCCCTTGTAGTGGACTCCTTGCATGGTGATCTAGGCCCTTATTTTGTAAGATATTGAACTGTGCATATTAATGAAGCAATAAATATGAGTTCGTGGATGTATCTTCCCTTGTTGTGTTTGTTTTCCTTCTCTTTTCCCCTCCAATCTCATTGCATATATATTGTGTCTACTCATTCTCTTGCAGGGATCCATTATCATTGTGTATGTTTGAGATGTTGTTGTGAATGCATTTTTCTAGATTGTGGAGAACTGTTATCACCCCTTCTAGTGTGCACTTTGCTTCTGTATCTCACACATTGGAAGACTACCCTCACTCCCTCCTTCTCTGGTGTATCACCGCTGTAGTGTAGGCTTTCATTTTTATGCATTCTCTCTCCTTGGTCCCTTGGAAAGTTAGATTAGGACAATTAGTTTTTCCTGCATTAGAGTAGATTGTGACAGGTAGTTTAGGAGTAAGAACCAGCTTTCTCTGGAGGTCTATCTCAAGTAACAAGTCCCACAACTTGGAGATAGTACCCATGTTATCTAATCACACCATGAGCTCAAGTATATGCACTTGTGTAAACATAAGGGTGTTGTGATTTGGTGATAATAGGTTCACAAGTTGTATTCAACCCTATAAGATTGTGCGTGCGTGCATGGTACATTCATGTTGAGACATGCCACCAGACAGGAATTGGCAAGAGTTAGTGGTTGATCTCATTCAAGCATTTGAGTATCGGAGTACAAAACCCTTGGTGGATAAGGTGTTGTAGGTTGTCAAGTGCCTTACCATTGGGGATAGTGCCATGACAAAGATATGCTATTAGAGTTTCTAGGTGAACCTGGTTTGGAGGTGTGCTTTGAGGAAGAAGAAATATAAGAGATATAGCTTGAGCGCACATGTTTGGAAAAATAAAAAGGAAAGATGGTGTATGTTATTAATGGAGAAAAACATAAAACTTAGATGTTGACCATTCTGTGGGGACGTGTGAGGTGTTAGATAGTTTGGATGAACAGGCGTGCGCCTATCATGGACCTTTAAAGACAAAGAAGGTTAACATCGGCTCATAAAAAGAGCCTAAAGAGGCTATCATCGAGAGACTATTATTCGAAGAAAAAAGTCTCTAAGATCATTGATCTTTTACGTGAGTTTGAGGATTTATTCCCACGCGGGTATCATGAGCTTAAAGGTGTCCACCATTCCTTGGGGGAGATGAGGATAAAGTTGAAGGAAGGTGCATGCCCAGTCAGGAAAAGACCATACCGAGATGAATCCTAACCTGCGTGTGAAGGTCAAAGAAGAAATAAATAAAATGATAACATCGGGTATTATTGAAGATGTTGAAGAGTTGGAATGGATAAGTCCAATGGTGATTAGTATACAAAAGGATGGAAGGATAAGAATCTGTGTTAATTACAGGGAAATGAATGCAATATGTATCATTGATCCTTTCCCAACCCCATTTATTGAAGAGATCTTAGAAGGAGTGGAAGGACGCGAGGTCTACTCTTTCACATATGGATTCTCGGGCTATCACCAGGTAAGAATTGCAAAGGAGGACCAGAGAAAGAAAACTTTCGCCACTGAGTGGGGAATTTTTTCCTATACAATCATGCCTTTTGGGTTGAATAATGCACCTATTGTGTTCTCACGCATTATGGTACAAGATTTCTAGGATTTCATCCATAAATTTCTTCAAGTCTACCTGGATGATTGGATAGTGTATGGGTTAGTAAAGGACCATTGTGACAACTTAAGGTTGATGTTTGAAAGGTGTCGGTAGTTGAGGATATCCCTCAACATTAAGAAATGTGTCTTTCTTTACCTCGTTTGGAACACTACTAGGACACATCATATGTAAGGAAGGCTGCTTTAGTAGATCCCACAAAAGTTTCAGTAATTGTGGGATTAAAGGAGCCTACTAGTCAAAGCATGGTGCGTGGATTTCTTGGGCATACAGGGTACTACAAGAAGTTCATCAAGATATACGCCAAGATCGTCGTGCCCTTAGAAGAGTTGCTTAGACATAAAAGTGCCTTTCATTGGGGAGAGGTGCAACATAAGGCATTTGACACTTTAAAGGATAGGCTTGTCACTACACCCATCCTACATTTCCCTTCTTGGGATAAGCCTTTCCATGTTCATGTGGATGCCTTAGGAACCACCATTGGAGCAGTACTTACACAACATGGTGAAGGGATTGTTGATCATCCTTTATGCTTTACAAGAAGGAAATTGACACCAACAGAGTAAAATTATATGACAACTAAGTGCGAGCATTGTCAATGATCTACGTGCTTCATAAATTTAGGCAATATTTGTTGGCAACCCCTTTTATATTTTACACTAACCATATGGCATTAAAATACTTGGTGAATAAGCCCGTTCTACAAGGGTGCATATGTCGGTGGGTACTATTGTTCCAAGAATTCGAGTTCACGGTGGTTGTCAAACTAGGAAAAAGTAATTCGGACCTGATCATTTGTCTAGGATTGATTCAGGAGAGGACGCGCAGAGAATTGAAGACACCATGCCAGATGCACAAATGTTTAGGTTGCGACGCACGCCCTCGGATTTGGAGGACATTGCAATATATCTCAAAATAGGTGTGGCGCCAATCAGAATGAAGGCCTTGGAGAAGAAGAAGTTAGCCATACGCGCCGCACCCTACATGTTAATTAGTGGAGATCTGTACAAAATGGGTCATGATGAGGTTTTGCGCCGATGCGTACTAGAACATGATCACATTATAATTATGGAAGAGGAAAATGGTGGGATTACATGAGGACCTTATACGGGAAATGCAACCGCGTGGAAGATTCTACTCATAGGGCTTTCGTGGGAGACCATTTATCAAAATTGCATTGAGTTTTGCAAGCTGTGATAATTTCAACGCCTTGGAAAACCTAACAAAAGGGATGAAATGCCCTTGTGACCAATAGCTCACGCAAAACCATTTGAGAAGTGGGCTATCAACTTTGTCAGACAAATCTCACCAGTGGCGCGAAGGACTGGTTCGTGGTATATCCTCACTAGCATTGATTATTTGACAAGGTGGGTAGAGGAAACACCTACAAAGGATTGTACAGGACTACCACTGCTAGATTTTTATGGGAAAATGTAATCACGGTATGGATACCCATTGAGTTTTACAAGTGATAGAGGTATGCACTTCCTCACTTTGAAATGGTTAGGATTATTCTATCAGAATTCATGGTGGCCCATCAAAAAACTACTCCCTATCACCCTCAATTAAATGGAATTACTGAGGTGTTTAACAAAATACTTAGCCACATGTTAACTAAAATCTATGATGTTGGTACACATGACTGGGATGAAAAAGTATCAGCCATTCTTTAGGCATATAGGACAACCTACAAGAGGTTGAATAAGGCCACACCATTTCAATTGGTGTTTGGTGCGGAGGCTATCCTTCTAATTTAATTCATGTTACCTTATCTGCATGTAGCGTGTGCGGGAGGATTAGATGAAAGAATTGACAAGTTAATGCAATTGGATGAAAGACGATCACTCGCTAGGTGGAGCCAGAAGATGGAAAAATAAAAACAAAAGGCATGACATGATCGTCACATTAAGAACAAGAAGTTTGAGGTTGGGTAGATGGTGCTACTATATGATTCAAAGTTTTTGCGCCATCCTGGGAAGTTAAAAGTGCATTGGTTGGGTCCCTACATCATCTCATACATTCTTGACTCAGGTGCATGCCAGTTGCAAGTTTGGATGGGACGAGATTTCTAGGACACTTCAATGGGAGTAGGCTAAAGCCCTACTATAAATAAGTCTTCTTGGTGTTTGTAAATAAGGCAGTGTTGCCAGATAGTTTAGGATTTCCTTTATTGCATGTTCCTTTTCTTGTGTTTCCCTTTCTCATTGTTGTTTTGTTTTACACCTTGGGCACCGGTAACCTTGTTACTTTTTAAAGGTTGTGAATGCACAAAGGACCTGTGCATCATTTTAGTGTGGGGTAGAGTAAGGTGGAAGAAAATGCAAAGTGTTAAGCGCTAGGAAGGATTGCATTGGAAAGCTCGGTTGAATGGCCATGTGAAGGAAATACATGCAAGGAAAGGTGAAAAAGGATGGTTGGTGTCGAGTAAGGCTACATTTTGGATCCACGTACAAGAGAGGAAGAAGCGCAAATGCAACACAAGGTAGGCAAGAGAAAAAATCATGAAATAAGAAGTGCCTTTGGCACTAGTTAGGTGCGCGCAGGAGTCTCCTATCAAGATGGATTGGTTGCATGCCAGAAGGTTGGAGAATTGTCCGCACAAGGTTGGGCACGTGAGTTAAGGCGCTAAAGATGAGTTTGTTTGAAAAATTTGCATTAAGTGTTAAAGTACGGTGGTAGGTGAAGTGGCATTTAATGTTAAAAGTAGGAAAAACTATAAATAGAAGGTTAGACACTTCATTATTTACATTGTGTATACGAAGAGGAAGAGCTTTTGCGAACTAGGGTTTCTAGAGTTGATCCGTGTGAAGAAAAATTGGAGGAATTTAACCATGAGTGACTAGTTTGGATCTACAAACCAAGAGGGAAATAGTTCATGGGCATGGAGAGAGTTGTGGAGAAGCACCATCTTGTGAAGGGAATATTCTAGCAAGGGTTTGGCAGCTAGGGCACGGGATGGAAAGCAGTTTTCTCACAAGTTCAATATCTAAACTTGGAAAAGATAGAATAGCAGAGTTAGGAAGAGAAGTTGAAGAGATAACTTACACAATGGCACCCAAGAAACCAACAGTAACACCTAAGAAGGGAAAGGGCAAGGGAAAATAACAAGAAATTACCGCAAGTACCAATGAGGAATGGTATGTAGAAATGCAATACCCAAATGGGGTTTTGCTCGGGATGGAATGGGAATCCCACTTAAGAAAAATGACAGTAAGTGACTAAAATCATCACACGAATGCAATCGAAAAGGAAATTGCACTGGATTTAGTGCGCCTGACTAACTAGAGAACACCTAAGGGGTTACCAATTTATAGCGACGAAGTCAAGGTGAAGTTAGAGAAGACAGGATTATTACAACTCTATGAGTCTCCCTACTTTGGAAAGTCAAAGCTCTATCACTGGCTAATGTCACGCATACATGAATACCACTTTCACTTCACGGGGCTCAAGATGTGCATAACCCCTCAGCTAATTTCAAGATTCATAGGCCTTATCTGTGAAGGAGAAGATATAAAGGATGACCTGTGCCACAAGGAAGCAATTAAGGAAACAATGGCCGCGTATGTGTACAAGAAGGGGTAAAATTATTTTGATATCATGGATATCCAATACCTAGTGATGTGAATGGCCACACGCCTGATAACGATACTCAACGCACAAGAAAGATGGACACAGGTAAACAAGTCCTAGTTGAATGTTTGTAGAATAGTATCAGAGGGAACCATCTACAATATGTCCGCATACATTGCAGATGAAATTATCACTAGCGCACAAGAAGGAGACAAGATTCTCTTTGGTAATGTCCTCTTAACCATTGTGTTCTCAGAGATCGGAGTGCCAAATGCAATGAAAAGTTCGTTTGGGAGTACCTAGAGGAATACCCCTCACCTGCAAAAATATTTGAGAAATACACTTGTGATAGCATGATGCCCGTTCACAAGGCACATCTTGAAAAGTGGTATACGTGTTTAAGGAATGCGTTTGGGGAAGAATGGAGAATACTAGAACAACTACCAGCGCTTACAGTAGGAGAAGATGAGTTCGTTGTATACCAAACCTTTTGTATTGGTAGGTTCGGAGCTAATCGATGAAACCATGAGCCCATGGCACAAGATCCCATTCACCTTCAAATCTCAATACTTCCAAGAAGGAGTTAACAGATTCAAGGAGTCTAAGAAGTTAAAGCTTGACCTCGAAGTATGGATCGGGACCACAAGGAGATGTGCAGGACATTGGTCTACCCAAAAACATGCATATGTGGAAAAGTACATGTCACTTGAAGTAAAAATGGTGAAACCCCGACTCCACATAATGCATGGAGGTGCCGCGGTGCGTGTATACCTTTACATAAGGCCCAAGTTTGAGAAAGGCGCTTATATGGAAAACGAGATAGCTATACCTGAGGACCTAATAGGTAGGAAGAAGCCTGCACCCAGACAAAAGGAAAAAGAAATGTAGGAAAAGGCACTAAGTGCCCAAGATACATAGGAAATAGGCACCCCGGGAATAAGCACTAGAACAAGTACTTATGTGCATAGGAAGATGCACTAAAACAGAAAAGCTTATTTGCAAAGGAGAAATCACTAGAGGAGGAAGAGAAAGAAGAATCTCCTATACTAGAATCCCTAGTTAGGAAGAAACAGAAAGTGATGGAGGAAACTGATTCGGAGGAAACAAAAAGATTCGAGAAATACATGGGTGATAAGGATGATGATGAAGAAGATGAATCTGAAGAGGACCAACAACCACTTGTTTTCAGTGTGCACAATTAAGAAGATTAGGGAAGGGAAGAAGAAAATGAGTTCCTTTTCATGCGGTGTAAGGGTAGCCAGGAGGAGGAAGGTGCCCAAGACATAAGAGGAAGTAAAGAGGTTGGTGCGCAAGGTAAAAAACTCCAAGCCTCAAAAAGGAGTAAATAAATGAGGAAGTAGAAAAAGAAGCAACAAAAATCATCGAGGCCTTGGTGGAACAAGAATTGGAGCGCAATGATGATATAGTGATGGAAGAAGATAAGGAAGAAAGCATAGGGAAAGATCACGGTAGCATAGGAGGCCCCAGTCTATCGGTAACTGTTCCTAAGGGAATGCACACAGGAGGAAAGTGCATGGAGATCCAAAGGCAAGGAATGAGATACATTAATGATCCCAACAAGGTGTTACACGTGAATTTCTAAAGCACTGTCCCAACAAATCAACTCTTGGAAATGAAGTTGTTTGATGAAGAAGGGGCATACCCTCGGACGAGGAAGATGCTCTCTTGGGCAATTGAGTTCCACATCGATGAGCCAGAGTTTGATGTAAGCCAGGGGCACTAATGGAAATGCCTGGGTCAAAAGGAGACAACCCCTTGGTAAATGCTCAACAGCTTTCAGATGAGCAGTTATGTAATGTGTTCAACAAGGTCTCAGTTGAGGTTGAAGCAAGGTTATTCAGAAGGAATGGAGGGGTGAAATTTCTAGAGGAAGAGCTAGAAAAGAGGGAAGAGGAGCTAGAAGAGAGCTTCAAGAATTTGATGCGGGAGGAACTAATCAGCGCACAGCTAAAACGTGAGCTTAGTGAAGAAAAGGAAAGGTGCACGAGGTATATAAGAAGGTATAATCCATCACAAATGCCATTGTTTTGAAGCATCTGGACCTAGCACGACTTGTGTAAAAGTATGGATCTTCCCTTGAGTGCCTTGAAGACTTAACATGCATCCTCACCATGGAAAGGAAACCTGTGGCTTTAGAATCCGCGAAAGAAGTAACAACATGCCTGGAGAAGGAGGAAAAATTAAAGGTAGTAGCAATCATGGCTGAATACAGAAAAGTCCTTGCTGATGTAAAGATTGTTGCCCATACCGCTAAGGCCGCATATGACAACTGCGTAGACAGAGATAAAGTGGTGAGTATTCTGGTCACCAACTATGAAGTAGAGCTTAAATAGTTCCAAGAAAAGAACAAAGGAACAAGGCAAAGTGGGATAGAATCCTAGCCAAGGTTGAAAAGAAGTCAGAAGCTATTGAGGCCCTAAGGGGTACAATCAAGAACCGGCTAAAGGAGCTATACCCACAGATTACTAGAAGGATGGACACGCTTGAGGACGTGGGCAAGGAGTTGGAAAAAATTGTTGACACTATGAACGCTCAAGGAGATGGACTGAGTTTTGGGGAGGTAAGCACCCTAGTCGGTGACCTCTGCTAGAGAGCACAAAATGAAGTCAATGCCTGGAACAAGTTGGAGGCCGACTTGCAAAAATATTTTCCTATCTTGTTGCAATAATTCCATCACTTCCCCATTCTTTCTTCTTTCCCAAATTCTTCATTCCCTTATTCTTTTCCCAATACATTAAGTCTATTATGATTCTTTATTCATTGGAGAAATGTTCCGCGGGTGGAGAATAGGTAAAGTGTGGGTTGATGTTTGGCCCCTAAAATATTGTGAAGTCGAAAGAGGCGCATGGGCGCACAAGACTGAAGTTAAGAAATGGGCATGCAAGGTGAAGGTGCACAAGGCAAGGTTCTAGGAGGGTCTCAGTAGAACCCGTGGTGCACGCCTTTGTAGGACAAGGTCTTGGGACATAAGCTTGTATTTGGCGTATTGGGTAGGACACAAGAAAAGTGTGGCATGAGGCGCGCATGCGGAGTGGATAAGGTGCTAGCTTGGTGATAGAGGCTAGCCTAGGAAGGAATATGCCCTGTAATGGAAGCTTCTAGAAGACCATCATGGCAAAAGTGGAGAGCTTAGGCTTGTAGGAGCATGCTCCCATAGAGGACCACACTCAGACACTTGGCACCGGATCCGAGACCACGAGAAGGATGAATTGACACTTTGGGATGCCTATATATACAAGCCCCAGAAGAAAAGATATATAGAGATCATTAGAGAGCGAAGCTCTACAAAAATACCATGAGGAGTCATATTGGGTTGGGTAGATGAAATATAGGGGAAGGATGTATCAAGGGCTTGGGGTTATAAAATTTCTTTTTGAGAGCTAAAGGATATGTATCCATTTATGATGCATGACTTGGTCTTCCATAATGTGGTGCTTTGTAGTGAGTATAATGAATGTAATTATATTACCAAGTTAATTGAATATGATCCTTCTTGGTTGATTCATACATGATTATTCATAGTTCTTTGTCATGTTTTCTTATAAGATGAATATGAATCCCTATGCATTTCCCTTTCTATTTTGATTCAGTTCTTAATATGTTAAGTACTTTTTGTTTGGAATGACTGCATTGATCTAGAAGCCATTTTGAGCTCTATGATGCTTGCATGTCTCATTTCCACTCAATTCCCTTAAGTTTAGATTATAAATGATGTTTTCCCACTCAACTCACATAAATAGAGACTTGGCACCCGCGCATGGCTTAAGTGAGCACCCAGTGCCCACTGGGTGATAGGATGTTGCGCATGGGATTCCCTTATTCTTTGGTGGGTGTAAAAATGACTACATCTTGGTTCTATTTCTCGGGACCTCTTTTTGAAGTTGTAGTGGGAAATGGCATACATCATGATTTGTGTAATAAGTGATGACAGAATGCCTAACTTTGGAAAGTGTTGAATCATGGTGCAAAAGCACAGAAGAAGAATTTTCTCAGAGATTGATCTTGGACTTGATTTTGATGAACATAGATGGGTAGAATCTACCATCATTTGTATGAATTTTTTTTCTATTTCTTCCCAGTAGAGTTGTATGAATGGCTCTTGACATATGCGTCTAGATCAAGTTGGTATTATAGATCACGTGCGTGGACCCAAGAAGAATACCAGAGGCTGCAAGATGTAGATCTGATGTGGACTCATGTTGTGGATCATTGGTGGAAAGGAGTATTGGCTAGCTACACTCTAGAGTATGCTATTTCTACATATTCTTGTCTGGAAGTTGTTGAGTTTGAGTTTCTACGGGAGCCCAGAGGATCATTTCTACGTGTTATTCCTCTGGCCATGAAGATCTTGATTGTTACCTTGAGTTTAGAGGCATTTCCGATGGTCGGCTAAACCATTTTAAGCGCTAGGCGAGGAAGCTAGGGTGGAGGAAGATGGAAGACATTGCGACAGAGAAAGAAAGGGAGGAGAGATGACTCAAGTATAGTGAAGCATGTGAAAGGGAGATTGCTAGACAATGCGAGGTTGCAAGTGTGATGGATATATGGAGGTAGACATTGTGGGAAGGATTTGAGGTTCATGCAGAGGACGTGGAACCTAAGCAGTCTGTGCTACCCCATCTTGGCAAGCGCGTAAGAGAGACCCCTTTGGTATCTGATGAGAGTTCATCGTGCGAGAGAGAGAAGAGTCATTGGCATGCATCTGAACCCACCTAGTGACAAAACCCGGTGCTTGGTTTTCTAGATCAAGGGAAGAATATTGTTAACCTAGCTAGTATTAGTGGAAGTGATCGATCTACACCCAAGAGATATAATTTCTTGTTTGGGACTTCTATGGCTACACATACCATCCTAGTGTTAGGAGGAATCTTCAGCAGAGTGCAGACACACAAGCCTTTGGTCTCATATATGGGAGTGGCACGGGGTACACTATTGGTAGTGGGACATTATCACAGACCGTCGGTGCGTAGTTCAGTGGAACTTTGGGGACCCTTGGCATGACCTGGTGGATCTAGTGGGTTAGGAGGCTCAGGACCTAGTGGATTTGGCGGTGGGGAAATACTAGAGGAAACCATGGCTCCAACTACCTCCTCAAGTCTTCTTTGAGATGTCTTTACCTTTTCTAGATTATAGGGGTATTGAAGATGTTGCGGAGCATGTTCACAAGTGTGAGTTGCTATGGCATACAAAGGGGATCATAACCCCAAAGCGAGAAGGCCAGTCAGTTTGTAACAATGTTACAAGGGCACACACATAGCTGGTATAGGAAGTATGAACCCCATCAGATGGTGGTAGATTACACCACGTTGAAAAATGCTTTCCTAGCAGAATTCCACATCCTTGAGTTTGAGCAGAAGAGCATCAACGCCCTTAAGGAAATTCAATAGGGAATGGTGGAGAGTGTGTAGGAGTATGATGCATGGTTTAAGACTCTCCTATCAAAGTTTTCATATGAAATTCACCTTCATAGCATGCTCAATGGTTTGTTGGAGGGTTGATAACCCCATTTAGAATATTTTTTCTCATAATACTTTCTGGGCTGAGACCCACGCGAGGTGTTGGAAGCTGCTATGTGCGTTGAAGTTGTTGGAAGCGTTAACTTGGTGTTAGCCCATTTCTAAAAGCTCAAATTTCTGCTATGGCTAAGCAACTAGAAAATTTATCTATGAACTCAACTCATGAGACTCACAGTGGAATGTGGTGTACATATTGTGAGGTAGAGGGGCATGCTAAGGATAGTTTCCCCTGGAAGACAATACGTGCCGTAGTAATAGACTATGAGATTTTCATGGGGACCATGATGCGAGTAGATGTCCCTTGTTCTGCGTGTAATTCGGAAGAATGTATCTTGCTACTCTAAGATCTGCAACTCTATGAACTATGATACAAAGGATTTTAGGCTTATTGATCAGATCCATGAGGCCATTGATCATGGTGTGCGCCATACCAGCATTTCCGGTGGTTCTAAGGATTATGATCGCTATTGTGAGGACCGCGTAGATGGAGGCGCGCGCGGAAGGGAATTTGTGGAGGATTTCGTGGTCATGGTAACCGTGGGGAGGAAGAAGTGATTTCCCATGTGGAACCTGTTTTAATTGTGGATCTACATACCACTACAAGCGTGAGTGCCCAGACTTATTGTAGTGCTCATGGTGCGAGAAGAAGCACAAGTATGAGGAGTGCCATGAGTTGTTTGAGCATATGAATCATCGAACTAGGAAAGACAAGGGTGCTGCAATGGTAAGCATTAAGAAGGATGACACATAATGGATGCCACGGGTGACACGTGATGCAGGATTGGAACTGTTATGGCAACAATAAGAGAAGAGGATGCGCGCAAAGGAAATACCAAGGCTGAAGAACCTGGTTTCAAGGGAAGAAGTGGTACATGGGAAGTACCCAGATCCTGTACATCAAAAGGAAGTATATCAAGAAACCATGGACGTCACTCGGAGTTTACAAGGAGAAATCTAGTGTCTAAAGGAGTAGTCCAGGAGGGAGGAGAAAAGAAGGAAGGTCGAGGCACCAAAGGATGACCTAGATGAGGTCAAGGAATTATGTAAAATGCTAAAGCAAGAGAATATTATTCCCTTGTTAGGGGCATGGTTGAGAGAGAAGGTACCACGCACTAGAGATAGGTCTTGCATGCAAACCTTCCCCCTCACAACCTTGAGTATGATAGAGAGATCACATTAAATGCGGTCATGGATGGATGGATCCTTACTAATATCCTCATTGACACAGGTGTAGAGGTCATTGTTCTCACCTTGGATGCATGGCATCAGATGGGAAGACCTGCATTACAACCATCTTGAATGTGTTGTATATGGCGAAAAAAAACAAAGGCAATGCCCATCGATGTCTTAAAGGATGCAGCCATCACCATTCAGGGAGCTAAGTTTACTAGGGACTTCAAAGTCTTGGCACTCACCGAGGAAGACAATTTCCCAGCATTACTTGGGCACCCATGGTGCTATAAGAATAATGCAGATCTTTAGTTCAAAAAGGGATACATAAGCTTTGAAAATGAGGAGGAACGGGTCATCATACCCTTGGCTGATGGGAAATCAACACCCTATACTGAACCCTTGGGAGAAGAGGTCCTGGATAGAATATATGTGCACTCAATCAGGGATCCAGAGACAATTCATCCCACAGAGGGAGTTATCCAGTTTGAGGATGCTCAGTCCCTAAGTGACACCACCAGTATAGCGTGTGATAATTGGGTGCATGGAACCTATGAGTTAATCGATGAAATTTGAGAGGATCGGTGACAAAGGTGACAAAGGCATGTACGGCCCGGCACCTGGGGAAAGGAGATACCTAAGTACTCAGGAGGACCCTTCCCTAAGGTCTTTTTGTAGGAGATGGAAGATCAGTGGAAGGAGAAAATGAACAAAGAGGGATGCTAAGTTATGTCCTACTCGGAACTACTACGTGTTGGTGGGCAACACATCGGAATAATATCTTGAAATGGCGTGAGGTGAAAATTGTCTTCTCGTAAGGTTTTTCGGGAGCAACATGCCCACATCTATATAAAGAGTACCACGGTAAAAAGATCACTTCCTTCCATATCCAAGCATGCGAGACAACCTGGATGGGAAATGCATAAGCATTACCACCTTCATTATGGGTTCACAAGTTGTACTCCACCTTGCAAGGTTGTGCATGCGCATGGTATATCCACTTAGAGATGCATCATCAAATTGGTAATTGGAAAGAATTGGTGGCTAACCTCTTTCAAACATCCGAGTACTAGAGTACAAAGCCATCAGTACATAATGCGTTGTAGGTTGTCAAGCGCCTTACATCAGGGGATAGTACTATGGTAGAAGACAAAATATAAGAGTTACTAGGAGAACATGGCCTAGAAAAGTGGTTTGAGGAAGAAGAAGCAGAAGAGGTCTAGTTTGAGCGCACATGTATAGAGAAAGAAAAAGGAAAGATGGTGTATGTTATTGATGGAGAAGAAACATAAAACTTGGATGTTGACCATTTTGTGGGGACACGCGAGGTGTTAGACAGCTCGCATGAACGGGTGCGCACCTATCATGAACCTTTAAAGACAAATAAGGTTAACATCAGCTCAAAAGAAGAGCCTAAAGAGGATATCATCAGAGACTATTGGTCGGAGAAAGAAGTCTCTAAGATCATTGATCTTTTACATGAGTTTGAGGATTTATTCCCATGTGGGTATCATGAGCTTAAAGGTGTCCACCATTCCTTGGGGGAGATGAGGATAAAGCTAAAGGAAGGTGCGCTTTGATCAGGAAAAGACCATACCAGATGAATCCTAACCTGCACATGAAGGTCAAAGAAGAAATAGATAAAATGATAGCATCGGGTATTATTGAAGCTGTTGAAGAGTCAGAATGGATAATTCCAATGGTGATTAGTATCAAGAAGGATGGAAGGATAAGGATCTATGTTGATTATAGGGACCTGAATGCAGTATGTATCATTGATCCTTTCCCAACCCCATTTACTAAAGAGATCTTAGGAGTGGTAGGACGTGAGGTCTACTCTTTCATAGATGGATTCTCAGGCTATCACTAGGTAAGAATTGCAAAGGAGGACCAGAGGAAGATGAATTTTGCCATTGAGTGGGGAATTTTTTCCTATATAGTCATGCCTTTTGGGTTGAAGAATGCACCTGTTGTGTTCTCATGCATTGTGGTGCAAGCTTTCCATGACTTTATCCATAAATTCCTTCAAGTCTACCTAGATGATTGGACAAAGTATATGGGTTAGTGAAGGACCATTGTGACAACTTAAGGCTAATGTTTGAAAGGTGTCGGCAGTTGAGGATATCCCTTAACATTAAGAAATGTGTCTTTGCTACCCCATTTGGAACATTATTGGGACACATCATATATAAGGAGGGCCTGCTAGTAGATCCCACAAAAGTTGCAGTAATTATGGGATTGAGGGAATCTACTAGTCAAAGTGTAGTGTTTGGATTTCTTGGGCATACGTGGTTCTACATTAAATTCATCAATGGATATGCCAAGATCTCCGTGACTTTAGAATATTTTATTAAACATAAAAGTTCCTTTCATTGGGGAGAGGCGCAACAAAGGCATTTGACACTTTAAAGGATAGACTTATCACTGCACCCATCCTACATTTCCCTTCTTGGGATAAGCCTTTCCATGTTCATGTGGATGCCTTAGGAACCACCATTGGAGCAGTACTTACACAACCTAGTGAAGGGATTGTTGATCATCCTTTGTGCTTTGCAAGCAGGAAATTGACACCAACAGAGCTAGAATTATACTACAACTAAGTGTGAGGCATTATCAATGATCTACGCGCTTCATAAATTTAGACAGTATTTGTTGGCAACCCCTTTTATATTTTACACTGACCATATGGCATTGAAATACTTGGTGAACAAGCCCATTCTACAAGGGTACATATGTCGGTGGGTACTATTGTTCCAAGAATTTGAGTTCATGGTGGTTGTCAAACCAGGAAAAAGTAATTCCAGACCTGATCATTTGTCTAGGATTGATTCAGGAGAGGACGCGTAGAGAATTAAAGATACCATACAAGATGCACAACTATTTAGGTTGCAGCGCGTGCCCTAAGACTTAGAAGATATTGCAATATTTCTCAAAATGGGTGTGGTTCCAGTCGGAATGAAGGCCTTGGAGAAGAATAAGTTGGCCATATGCACCACACCCTACATGTTAATTAGTGGAGATCTGTACAAAATGGGTTGTGATGAGGTTCTCGCATGGATGCGTACTAGAACATGAGCACATTACAATTATGGAAGAGGCACATGGTGGGATTGTAGGAGGACACTATGCGGGAAATGCAACCGCGTGGAAGATTCTACTTGTAGGGATTTGGTGGGAGACCATTTATCAAGATTGCATTGAGTTTTACAAGGCCTGTGACCATTGCCAACGCCTTGGAAAACTTGGAAAAAGGGATGAAATGCCCTTGCGACCAATAGCTAGCGAAACCATTTGAGAAGTGGGCTATTGACTTTGTCGAGACCAATCTCACCAGTGGCGCGAAGGATTGGTTCGCAGTATATCCTCACTTACATTGATTATTTGATAAGGTGGGTAGAGGCAACACCTACAAAGGATTGTACAATGACTACCACTGCTAGATTTTTATGGGAAAATGTAATCAACGGTATGGATACCCATCGAGTTTGACAAGTGATAGAAGTACGCACTTCCTTAGTGAAATGGTTAGGATTCTGCCTTTATCGGAATTCACGGTGGTCCATCACAAAACTACTCCCTATCACCCTCAATTAAATGGAGGCTTGAGGCATTTAACAAAATACTTAGCCACACGTTAACTAAAATCTGTGATGTTGGTAGACAGGATTGGGATGAAAAAGTATCAGCCGTTCTTTGGGCATATAGGACAACCTACAAGAGGTTGAATAAGGCCACACCATTTCAATTGGTTTTTGCAGAGGCTGTCCTTCCAGTTGAATTCATGTTACCTTCTCTGCGTATAGCGTGTGCAACAGGATTAGATGATGAACAAGCACTGGAGGAAAGAATTGACAAGTTAATGCAATTGGACGAAAGATGATCACTTGCCAAGTGGAGCCAAAAGATGGAAAAAGAAAAACAAAAGGCATGGCATGATCGTCACATTAAGAACAAGAATTTTGAGGTTGGACAGATGGTGCTACTATATGATTCAAAGTTTCTGCGCCATCCTGAGAAGTTAAAAGTGCATTGGTTGGGTCCCTAAATCATCTCGTACATTCTTGACTCGGAGTGCATGCTAGTTGCGAAAGCCTTTGGATGGGACGAGATTTCTAGGACACTTCAATGAGAGTAGGCTGAAGCCCTACTATAAATAAGTCTTCTTGGTGTTTGTAAATAAGGCAGTGTTACCAGTTAGTTTAGGATTTCCTTTATTACATGTTCCTTTTCTTGTGTTTCCCTTTCTCCTCGTTTTTTTTACACCTTAGGGTTTTGGTAACCTCGTTAATTTTTAAAGGTTGTGAATGCACAAAGGACCATGCATCGTTTTAGTGTGGGGTAGAGTAAGGTGGAAGAAAATGCAAAGTGTTAAGCACCAGGAAGGATTGTATTGGAAATCCTGGTTGAATGGCCCTATGAAGGAAGTACATGCAAGGAAAGGTGAAAAAGGATGGTTGGTTTCAGGGTAAGGCTGCATTATGGATCCATGTACAAGAGAGGAAGAAGCACAAACCCAACATGAGGTAGGCAAGAGAAAAAATCATGACAGAAGAAGTGCCTTTGCTTTGGTTAGAGCGCACGAAAGAGTCTCTGTCAAGATGGATTGGTTGTTGCACTTGTTGAAGGTTAGAGAATTGTCTGCGTAAGGTTAGGCACGTGAGTTAAGGCACTAAAGACAAGTTTGTTTGAAAAAGTCACATTAAGTGTTAAAGTATGGTGGTAGGTGAAGTAGCATTTAATACTAAAAGTGGGAAAAAATATAAATAGAAGGTTGGACACTTCATTATTTACATTTTGTATACAAAGAGAAAGAGCTTTTTTGCGAACAAGGGTTTCCAAAGTTGATCTGTGTGAAGAAAAATTGGAGGAATTTAACTGTGAGTGACTAGTTTGGATCTGCAAACCAGGAGGGAAATAGTTCACGGGCGTGGAGAGAGTTGTGGAGAAGCACCTGCTTGTGAAGGGAATATTATAGCAAGGGTTTGGCAGCTAGGGCACAGGGAAAAAAGGATTTTTCTCACAAGTTCAAGATCTAAACTTGGAAAAGATAGAAGAGCAGAGCTAGGAAGAGAAGTTGAAGAGATAACTTACACAATGACACCCAAGAAACTAGCAGTAACACCTAAGAAGGGAAAGGGCAAGGGAAAACAATAAGAAATTACTACAATTACCAATGAGGAATGGTATGCAAACATGCAGTACCCAAATGGGGTTTTACTTGGGATGGAATGAAGAAAAATGGCAGTAAGTGACTAAAATCATCACACAAACGCAATTGAAAAGGAAATGGCATTGGAGTTAGTGCACTGACTAACTAGAGAACACGAGGGGTTACCAATTTATAGCGATGAACTTAAGGTGAAGTTAGAGAAGTTGGGATTATTACAATTCTTTGAGTTGCCCTACTTTGGAAAGCTAGAGCACCTCTATCAGTGGCTAATTTCACGTGAAGACCACTTTCACTTTGCGGGGCACTAGATGCACATAACCCCTCAACTAATTTCAAGATTCACATGCCTTATCTATGAAGGAGAAGATATAAAGGATGACCTATGTGATAAGGAAGCAATTAAGGAAACAGTGGCAACGTATGCATACAAGAAGGGTTAAGGTATTTTGATATTGTGGATATCCAAGACCCAGTGATGAGAATGGCTGCGTGCCTGATAACAAAACTCAACACACAAGAAATATGGACATGTAAACAAGTCCTGGTTGAATGTTTGTAGAAGAATATCATATGGCACCATCTACAATATGTTCACATACATTGCAGATGAAATTATGACTAGCACACAAGAAGGAGACAAGATTCTCTTTGGTAATTTCCTCTTAACCATTGTGTTCTCAGAAATCGAAGTACCAGATGCAACAGACAAGTTCGTTTGGGAGTACCTAGAGGAAGACCGCTTGCCTGTAAAAAGATTTAAGAAATACACTTAAGATAGCATGACGCCCGTTCACAAGGTGTGTCTTGAAAAGTGGTATATGTGTTTAAGGAATGTGTTTGGGGTAGAATGGAGAATACTGAAACAACTACCGCTTACAGTAGAAGAAGTGAGTTCACTATATACCAACACTTTTGTATTGGTAGGTTCAAGTTGATTGATGAAATCATGAGCCCATGGTGCAATCTCCCATTCACCTTCATAGCTCAATACTTCTAGGCAGGAGTTAACAGATTTAAGGAGTCCAAGAAGTTAAAGCTTGACCTCGGAAGTATGGATCGAGACCACAAGGAGATGCGCAAGACATTGGTCTACCCCAGTTGTGCACGTACGTGGAAAAGTATGTGTTGCATGAAGTCAAATGGTGAAACCCCTGACTCTACCTATTACGGGGAGGTCGCGGTGCGTTTATACCTTCACATAAGGCCCAAGTTTGAGAAGGGCACTTATCTTGAAAACAAGATAGCTATACCTAAGGACCTAACAGGTAGGAAGAAGCCCATGCCAGATAAAAGGAAAAAGAAATGTAGAAAAAGGAACCAAGTGCCCAAGATACATAGGCAATAGGTGCCCCAGAACAAGCATTAGAACAAGTACTCACGTGTGCAGGAAGAGGTCCCAGAGATAGAGAGGAGGTGCCAAAACAAGAAAATTTTATCACAGAGGAGAAATCACCGGAGGAGGAAGAGAAAGTAGAATCTCCTATACTGGAATCCCTAGTTAGGAAGAAACAGAAGGTGATGGAGGAAGCTGATTCAGAGGAAATAGAAAGCTTGGAGAAATACATGGGTGAGAAGGATGATGATGAAGAATATGAATCTGAAGAGGACCAAGAACCACTTGTTTTCAGTGTGCATAGTTCAGAAGAAGAGGGGGAGGAAGAAGAAAATGAGTTCCTTTTTCATGTGGTGCAAGGGTATCCAGGAGGAGGAAAGCACCCAGGACATAGGAGGAAGTAAAGAGGTTGGTACACAGGGTCAGAGAACTCCAAGCCTCACAAAGGAGTAGATAAATGAGGTGGTAGAAAAAGAAGCAACAAAAATCATCGAGGCCTTAGTGGAACAAGAATTGGAGTACAACGTTGATATAGTGATGGAAGAAGATAAGGAAGAAATTGTAGGAAAGATCATGATAGCATGGGAGGCCCCGGTCTATCGGTAATTGTTCCTAAGGGCATGCACATAGGAGGAAAGCGCATGGAGATCCAAAGGTAAGGAATGAGCTACATTAATGATCCCAACAAGGTGTTACACATGCATTTCAAAGGACCGTCCCAACAAATCAACTCTTGGAAATGAAGTTGTTTGATGAAGAAGGTGCATACCCTCGGATGAGGAAGATGCTCTCTTGGGCAATTGAGTCCCACATCGATGAGCCAGAGTTCGAGGTAAGCCAGGGGGAACTAATGGAAATGCCTAGGTCAAAAGGAGACAACCCCTTGGTAAATGCTCAATAGCTTTCAGATGAGTAGTTATGTAATGTGCTCAACAAGGTATCAGTTGAGGTTGAAGCTAGGTTATTCAGAAGGAATGGAGGGGTAAAATTTCTAGAGGAAGAGCTAGAAAAGAGGGAAGAGGAGCTAGAAGAGAGCTTCAAGAATTTGATGTGGGAGGAACTAATCAGCACGTAACTAAAACGTGAGCTTAGTGAAGAAAAGTAAAGGTGCGCAAGGTATATAAGAAGGTAGAATCCATCACAAATGCCATTGTTTTCAAGCATCTAGACCTAGAATCACCCGCGCAAAAGTATGGATCTTCCCTTGAGTGCCTTGAAGACTTAACACACATCCTCACCATGGAAAGGAAACCTCTAGCTTTAGAATACGTGGAAGAAGTAACAACGTGCCGGAGAAGGAGGACAAATTAAAGGTAGTAGCAATCATGGCTGAATACAAAAAAGTCCTTGCTGATGTAAAGATTTTTGCCCATACCGCTGAGGCGGCATATGACAACTGCACAGACAGAGATAAAGTGGTGAGTATTCTGGTCTCCAAATATGAAGTAGAGCTTAAAGAATTCCAATAAAAGAACAAAGGGAACAAGGCGAGTGGGATAGAATCTTGGTTGAGGTTGAAAAGAAGTCAAAAGCTATTAAGGCCCTAAGGGGTACAATCAAGAACTAGCTAAAGGAGCTATACCCACAGTATTACTAGAAGGATGGACGCGCTTGAGGACATGGGCAAGGAGTTGGAAAAAATTGTTGACACTATGAATGCTCAAGGAGATGGACTAAGTTTTGGGGAGGTAAGAACCCTAGTCGGCGACCTTTGCTAGAGAGCATAAAATGAAGTCGATGCCTGCAACAAGTTGGAGGCCAACTTGTAAAAATATTTTCCTATCTTGTTACAATAATGCCATCACTCCCCCATTCTTTCTTCTTTCCCAAATTCTTCATTCCCTTATTATTTTCCCAAGACGTTAAGTCTATTATGATTCTTTATTCATTGGAGAAGTGTTCCTGTGGGTGGAGAACAGGTAAAGTGTGGGGTGATGTTTGACTCTAAAATATTGACGAAGTCAAAGAGGCGCATGGGCACACAAGACTGAAGTTAAGAAATGGGCGTGCAAGGAGAAGGTGCACAAGGCAAGGTTCTAGGAGGGTCTCAAGTAGAACCCGTGGTGCACGCCCATAGGAAAAGGTCTTGGGACCTAGCCATATTTGGTGTATTGGGTAGGACACGAGAAAAGTGTGACTAGGCGTGCATGCAGAGTGCATAAGGTGTCAACCTAGTGACAAGTTGGCCTAGGAAGGAATATGCCCTACGATGGAAGCTTCTAGAAGACCATCATGGAAAAAAGTGGAGAGATCAGGCCTGGAGGAGCATGCTCCCATAGAGGACCACATTCAGACACTTGGCACGGATCGAGACCACGAAGGATGAGTTGGCACTTTGGGATGCCTATATATACAAGTGCCCGCAGAAGAAAAGATATATAGAGATCGTTAGAGAGCGAAGCTCTGTAGAAATGTTGCGAGGAGTCATATTGGGTTGGGTAGATGAAATATAGGAGAAGGATGTATCAAGGGCTTGGGGTTATAAAATTTCTTTTTGAGAGCTAAAGGATATGGATCCAATTATGATGCATGACTTTGGTCTGCCATAATGTGGTGCTTTGTAGTGAGTCTAATGAATGTAATGAGGTTACCAAGTTAATTGAATATGATCCTTCTTGGTTCGGATTCATACATGATTCTTCATAGTTCTTTGTCATGTTTTCTTATAAGATGATATGAATCCCTATGAATTTCCCTTTATGTTTTGATTCGGTTCTTAATCATTAAGTATTTTTATGCTGGAATTATTGCATTGATCTAAAAGCCATTCGAGCTATATGATGTTTGTTAGCATAAACATATTTATTGTATTTTATTGCATTGTCTTTTATTTAATAATGTGCAACATGTGCACTCTAGTCTAGTGACTTGCATTCAATATTGTTATGTTGGATAACATTCAATATTGGTATTAGTAGTAATTACATGTGCATGTGAGATGGGTCTTATCATCTTGTAGTTGGTGCCTGATAGGGTGTCATGTCTATCCATATGAGGTTGTCTAATATCTATAAATATTACAGCTCTTGCATTGTTATGTAATCTAATTTCATGATCAATAATATTTGTGAGGCTTCCGTCCCTCTTTGGTCATTGCAATCTTATTCTATTCTATCATTTGGTATCAGAGCTATACCATTATTATTATTTGGTATCAGAGCAAGTTCTATCCAAGCAAAGTTGAAGAGGAGCACTATTGTCAGAAGAAGATCTACATCAAAAGAGATCCATTGAAGCATCCCGTAGCCTCCATTCCTTCCAAGCATCCCTCAACTAAAATTTGACTTATCCACTTATTTGGAAGGTAATTTTTTTATTTATTTATTCATTGGCATAGCCAATTGATCCAACATATTGGCGGAATATTTCAGATTTGGAGATTTAAAAAAAAAAAAGATGTTGAAAAAAAAAAAAAAGATTTGTGAAAAAAAAAGAGATCTTAAAAAAAAGGAGAAAGATCTTGAAAAAAATTGTAGATCTAAAAAAAAAAGTGAAAAAAAAATCAGATCTAAAAAAATAAAAATAAAATTTCAGATCTGAAAGTGGAGGTGTGAAGAATTTGGGAGCAAAGGTTGAAGCAGTCCCATCAACAAAATTCCAGCAGATAGCTCTTAGAAAAAAAGACGTAACTTTTTCATCTGATGTCGATTGATGTACCATTTTTTTCGGAAAGATAAGAAGGAGGTGCACAACTTTGCAGTTTACATCATCTTCAGATTCGGCCTCTACATGTGATAAAAAGTTTGTACAAGTCGGATCATTTTTTTTCTGAAAAAAAATCAGATCTAGCTGGTAAATTGGTAAGATCTCAAAAACCAAGATTCCTTTAAGTTTAGATCATAGATTATGTTTTCCCACTCAACTCACATAAAAGAGAGACTCGACACCCGTGCTTACCTTGGGTGAGTGCCCAACGCCAGCTAGGTGATAGGATGATGCGCATGGGATTCTCTTGTTCTTTGGTGGGTGTAAAAATGACTACAAACATGGGTGCTATTTTGGACAAAAATCTCTAGTGAGATGTATTTTTCTCAACAATGATACTAAACTTTACCATTGGATAATTTTAAACCTTAGAAAAATAAACTAGGAAAACTAAAGCATAACCAATCAAGTAAATCTGCATATGAGCTTTCCATCAAGCCAACCTTCGATCTAAATTGTTTCTACATGTTTTGGTTTAGCCTTATCCAATTTTATTTTCTTTCACATATGAAATTTCCCAAAAGTGACTAACCTAAGAGATACATTAGAATTCCACGAGTAACCTAATATGATTTTAAGTCAATTTTAGAGAGAAAAATTGATCAAGCATTATTCTACCTAGTTATCTTAGGACCAAATTATTCTAGGACCACAAAATTTAGATAGTTTTTGTGCTACATGATAATTTTGAAGCAACAAAATGATATTGAAACATAATAGCTTAACCTTTCCACCCAAATAATTAACCATATTGATCACATCATCTCCTTTTTTATCTTTCATGGAAAAAAATTATGAAGTTGAGTACGTAAAATTATCTCTTCACTTTATTGTGCATACAAATATAGTGAAACAATGTGAAAGTATTGTTCTTTCACATTTATTATTTTCTTTTATTTTCTCTCACCCATTCTCCTCTTATTCCATTTATTATGTGGTTTTTTTTTACACTCCCAAATATGTTTGTGTAGAATTTTATAGACCTAGGCATAGACACCTTTACAAAAATAATCAAACCCTTTGCGACCCTTCATCATCTAGTTGAAATATCAATAAACCTAATGAAAACCAATCTACTTCCTACGTATATCCCCCTATACTATACGACCTACATGCAGGATTCTTTAAAGACCTTCAACAACTATCACAATTCAAGTCACAAACCTAACTAACAAAGACATATCTTAACCAGGCCACAAATAAACTTCTCCGAAGACCCATGTGTATGCTCTGTCTTAAGAGCCTCCTCCACATCCTTTCCCGTATTACCCACCATTGTGTATATGGTCGGTAGTTGATAATTGATCCAAATTGCTGCTATTTTTTTAGTTTCTGCTGAAGAAGTTGTTTTTGAAGGATGTGGAATGACTAGTAGAAGAATTCATGTATATACATTGCTTCCTATAATCAGAAGCATAGTCGAATCACTCTTCCACGGTTCCTATTACATCCGGTCAAGATTAAATTAAAGGGAGTGTAATCGCATTGAAATGTTCCTTTCCTTCCACATTTTCTTCTCATGCAAATCATTTTCAACTTGAATCTGAGATATCCATCTCCATTTGGTTACATCACGGAAATCTACACAACTATCACACAGTTGTCGAACAAAAGGTACAACTATTGGCTCTTGTCAATAGTTTGAGTCTTGAATTTTATTGTGTTAGTCATTTTATAAATTTATTGATGTCACTTAACAATTTAGTGATATCTAGTGTTAGTGTTGTGTCACGAGTACTTGTTTGTAAAAGGATCGATAACGGATCGTGCTGAAGCCAAGAACATAGATGCTAATCAAACATCACAATCAATAAGATGAAAGTAATTAGCGAATAACTTTACATAAACCTATGTGTTGGTCTAAAAATCTATCGGTTAGGTAGGTCATGGGGAAACAGGCCAACAAAGGTGTGCATGGCATAGCCCTCTTTGAAACAACAAAGCAAAAGCTGGTTTATTGCTAATCTATCAAGTAGGAATCATGCAAATCTACACTATTCTAACTTCGGGGGTTTGGGATATCATCCCTGTAAAGAGAGCTAGTTCCAACAACGGACATAAAAGTGGGAAGGAAGGAATGGAGGAGGATAGATGCGAAGGAAGAAAAGAAATGGATTCCAAGCGAAAAGGTCGAAGGTCTATGCTTTGGGCTGGTAGTAAACAAAGCCAAACTTACTTACATAAACAATTAAAGCAATCTCGATGAATAGATGACAATAGTAGGAATGAATCCAACAGAATAAAAACATACATCTAACTTAAGAAAGATCTGATGCAAATGACACACACATTAAGCACAAAGTCTGAACATGTGTATTAATATTTCTTCTGTTGCAAGAAAACACAAAGTCTTTCTCTCCTCACTTCTCTTTTCATACAAAAAAATGTTCACCAAGAATACAAGTAGTATTCTAGTATTTATAGAAGGATAGGAGGGAAGAAGACAAACAAACCAACAACTTAAAAAATATCTAAAAAGTCAATAGTTGACTTGGGCAAGTTTTTGGATGGCAACATCCCATGGTGCAACATGGATGAGGTCATCGTGTATGCCAACATGCTTTTTAAATATTTTACAAAAATGATCAATGGATCCCAGAAAGAAGAAACAAAAATTTCCCTTTGTAAAATGGCACAACTTTTTGCACATTGACATGACAAAAATTCCCCTTTGTAAAATGGCACAACTTTCTGCATGTCAACACAACAAAATTCCCCTTTGTAAAATGGTGCAACTTTCTGCATGTCGACACAACAAAAATTCCCCTTTGTAAAATGGCACAACTTTCTACACGTCGACACGAAAAAAATTCCCCTTTGTAAAATGGCGCAACTTTTTGCACATCAACATGACAAAAATTCCCCTTTGTAAAATGGCACAACTTTCTGCACGTCGACATGACAAAAATTCCCCTTTGTAAAATGGCGCAACAACAGCTAAGTCCTAAAACAACTTGATTTCTGAAAGGGAGTTTTGGGCTATTTTGAACATTGTCAAACTTCCTTGGGGTCAAAACAAATTTTTGGTATGGTTACCTACAAATTGCCCTTGTCAATTTCACAGGATAACAGCTGGCTCTTTCTGGGGACTATCTTTAAGTGAAACTTAAGGGTAGAGAATCCCAGGTTTTTCATGAGCCTATCCATTAGGTTATAGAGAGTAAAAAACAAGGGCGACCATAGGGCGAACAAAAAGGAAAAGAAAGGGAACACACAACAACAGAAAGAAAACACACACGAAAGAAAACTATACAAAGAAGAGAGAAAGCTCTACTTCCTAAAGATCTTCAGGTGCTACTGCTATAGGGAAGCGGGAGTTTGGTTCCATCCAGATATGAGAGATAGAAACTATTCTCTCCATTGAGCTGCTTGATCTTGTATGGCCCTCTCCAAAGAGAGTCAAACTTCCCATGCATACCTTTCGGTTCTCTTCGTTTGTCCCATAGAAGAACAAGATCTCCCACTTGGAAATCTCTCTGCTTAGATTTCTTGTCGAACAATCTCTTAACTTGATTTTGATGTTCAGTGATCTTGTCGACCACTTTCACTCACTTTTCTTCAAGTTCCGTTAGGTACATAATCCTCTTTTCAAGAGAATTCTGAAAAGTTTCATCTTCAATTGCTCGAGCAAGCGCAGAGCTAGGAAGTTATGTGGAGATAGGGATTTCGGCATTGATCCCATACAACACCTGGAAAGGTGACATGCCGAGAGACCTCTTTGGAGTGATATGATCCACCCATAAAGCATCGTATAATGATTTGTGCTAGGACCGCTGGTTTTCATCAACTAGTTTTCCGTATGATAGTTACTGTGTTCTTGTTGCTTTGGATTACGCGACCATTTACGAGGATAATAATCAGAAGCATGAGCCAAGGTTATTTTATATCCATAACAAAAACCAATAATTTCCCATGAAGAGAAGTTAGAAGCGTTGTCAACAATGATTTTGTGTGGAATGCCAAATCTCACAATAATATTCTCCTTGATGAAGTTGTAAACAACTTCAGAAGTGGCATGCTTGACAGGTATGGCCTCCACCCATTTCGTGAAGTAATCCGTTACTGTTAGGACGTAACTATGTCCAAAACTCGATTGAGGATTGAGTGCTCCAATGAAATCAATTCCCCATTGTCTGAATGGTTCGTCGATGATGGTTTGAGGGGAAACACAACCAGCTTTGGTTTGCCAACGAACTGTTGGAAAAATTCACATTTTTCTACCCAAGTGGTTGCATCTTGAAATAGCATCAACTAGAGTACTGGCCCGAATGATTTTATGTGCTGTCACTGATGAGGAGAAGTGACCATCGTAGGCTGAGTCATGAAAAATCTCCAACAATTTTACCTGCTGCGGCTTGTCAACACATCGTAGAAAAACGCCGTCAATTCCACGCGTTTGTACAATCCATCATCCCATATGACATATCTTGTGGCTCTGAGCTTCACCGTTCAATTTTCCTTTGTGGTTAGGTGAGTTGGGCACTCACCATAGGTGAGAAAGAATGCGATATCAGAATATCATTCATCGTTGGTTGTGACAAATAGAACCATGGGCAAAGAATCCACTTTCTCTAGTTCATTTTGTTCTCCATCAACGTGATCAGCTTTCTCTTTAGGTACCTCTGAGTCTTTATTTTCAGCCATTAGCTGACACAAGCCTTTACCTCTTACCAACTTGGTTGGTTTGATGTCTAGGTCATATTCTTGGACCTTTGTGATCCAATTCCCTCATAAGCTCCCTAACTCTGTTGAGTCAGGATAGACTTAACAGCCGTGTCAGGAACCAACACTATTGTATGAGAATTCATAATATAGTAGTGGAAGTTCTTAATTGCTTTACCATGACAAAGGCATGATTTTGCAATTGCGACATCTTCAGCTCATGAGGCTTAAGAGGAGAGCTCATGAAAGAAATTGGGAATTTAATATCCTCGAGTTATTTTGCATCAAGATAGGCGATACAATATGCGTGAGATGCATGCTGTACATGATGAAGTCTTTGCTTTGAAGTTAGGACACACCAGAACAGGAGCGTGAGTGATGGAGGTTTTTATGTCTTGAATGATATCCTACCTTCGTCACTCCATCATAATGTTTGGGACCCTTTCATCATATTAGATATATGATGAGTCTTCTCAGCAAAATCAGGAACAAAGCGTCTAAGAAAATTTACCTTTCCGAAGAAAGAGTGAACACCAATCTTGCTTATAGGTAAAGTAAGGCTCTGAATAGCCTTGACCCTTTCAACATCTATCTTGGGATTTAACGAAATCCTATGCTCTCGCATCGATCAAGACTTGTTCCAAATGATCACAGTGATCACTTCATCTTTTGGAGAACACGGTCAGGTCATCTAGGTAAACTACGATGACTTTTCCCATCATACCTTTGAATGCAAAGTCCATTGCTCGTTGGAAGGTGGCACCAGCATTGATAAAACCGAATGACATTCTGTTTTAGGTGAAGGTACCCCAAGGAGTGGTAAACGTTGTTTTGAACTGATCTTCGGGTGTGACTTGAATTTGATTGTAGCCTGAAAAACCGTAAAGCATGGACAACATTTCTGCCTGTAGCACTTGATCCATTATTGGCAGTGGATAGTTATATTTTAAGGATGACTAGTTCAAGTTGTGAAATTCCACGCATATGCGTATCTCACCATTCTTCTTCCGCACATGCACAATATTTGCAACCTAGGTACTGTGATGAATTGGAAAAATAATTCTTGCATCCAGCATCTTCTAAATTTCAGCCTGGATGGTACCTGAGATTTTGGGGTTGTAATGCCTTTGCTTTTGACGGAAAGGCTTGACATCATCCTTGAGCGGGATGTCGTGCCGAATTTCTTTTGGCTTAAAAGACTTCAAATCAGCATAAGACCATGCTAACACATCCATGTACTTTTTTAGCAACTTAATGAATTTTCACTTTTCCTCGGGCGTACAACACTTCCCGATATTCACAGAATGAGGATGTTCGTAGTACCTAGATTGATGGATTCAGTTTTCAGAGAAGAGCAAGGATCATCCTGTCACTTTTTCTTGACAAAATGGTCATGATTATCAAATAATCGTTCTAAGGAAACCAAACCTCGGAATCTTATTTCCTTTGAGCTGTATCACTGTATCTTTTTCAGATTCATGTGCTTGATCGGTGAGAGACTCACGACACGTAGAAGTTGATCCGTCGAAATGGAGTTCTTTGAAATTGTCAGATTTCTCTAAAAAAGTGATAATTTGGTTATCATTATTGAACACTTGCCGGTGTTGTGAATTATCTCGGCACACTTGGGTGAAAAACCACTTCAATGGTATATGTATCCATTTTCAACCCTGGGTGAGGAGCATGAGAGAGAGGCCGAGATGGCCAATGAATCAGTCATGTCATTTTGAGCTTGTGGAACTCCTTTGATTGAGAAAGCGTCAAAATATTTGATGCTATCCCATACGACATTACGGTAGTGTCGAGGCCGGTCTTTTTACTTGGTATATCCCTTCTACTTGATTAACACTTAGCTCGGCATCACCTTGCACTCTTAGATTCTTGATTCCTTTCTTTTTGTAGCTTACATGTCAAGTAACAAGGATTCATACTTGGTGGTATTATTTGTGTTCAAGAGCGTAACTTGAAAGAAAAAGGAAAATATCCTCTTCAAGAGATATTAGAACAGCCCCAACACCGCATCCACTTGTCGCGCAATTGCCATCAAACTGCAATGTCCATACTTTGTTGAGATCCTCTTCTTGGATGAGAATGTCCAATATATCTGAGTTGGTGGACAAGAAATAATTCCCCATCCTTGATGATTTGAAAAGAATATGAGCCTTAGGGTCATCAGAGTTGGTGACTAGATATTTATTTTGTGATTTTGGCTCCAATGTTTGCATCACCCCTTTGACAGGATCCTAGCTTTGGACCAGTCCATATGAATTTCCCCACCAAATTATTTACAAAAGCTCCTCCCTAGCAATATCCCGTATGCTACTGGATTATAAGCTACGAGAATAGTCATTTTTACCCTTTTCTCGGGAAATGCCGCGAATGCAAACTGTGCATCCTTGATCTGACCAATCAATGGTACCTGTTTGGTTTCCATGGAGTAGCATCTACTAAAAGGTTTAGTAAGTGTGACGCCTAAAGCATGGGTTACCTTTGCTGGCATAACATTATCATAAGCTCCATAATCAATTATACATTTACTTAGTTTATGATCATTGATCGGAGAGATAGACAAAAAGGTTCAATTTTCCTTGATGCGGAAATCGAGGCAATGTTTACGTGAGATGTAGGAGGAACGTGAAGAATTGATTTTGGGGAAATGGGATGAGGGAGGGTAGCTTGGCTTTGGATATACTTAATTAATCTTATAAGATGATCGGGTTGGAATGAAGGTAATCAACCTCGAGACTTCTAGATCTTTGTCTTTTGGTGTGATCAATTATATCAAATACGACCAAGGGTTGCGCTAACGAAGGAATGATTCCTTCATTTCGTGTTTGCGGAGGAGGATTACTTGGTATTTATGGGACTGGAGGAAGGCTGAATTGGAGGAGAAACAGGAGGAAAAGATTTTCGTCAAAAGGTTTAACAGGAGGTTGAGCAGAAGGGGATTACCTCTTTTAGCGATCGTTGGAGGAGATGATTAGACCTAGAAAGTTAGATGTGGCTAATCACATCAGGGATATTTTAAGCCTCTACCAACCTACATATTTTTGAGACACTATTTTGGCATGATTGGTTAGTTTGATCGAGTGTTTTAAACTCCATCCCTATGGGAGAAACACCAAGGCTCACGTAGTCATTCACTTACTAAGAGATGGGGTAGGAGTTTTGTATAAGAAATAGGATAATAAAATCATATTGGATGAAGATATAGTCACTTGGGAGATATTTGAGAGATGTTTAGACGAGGTAGAAATCCCGGTGCTTTATATTAAAATGTATCAATGAGTTTCATGATTTGAGGTAGGGGCCAAAAAATTAGCATAGAATGAGCGGAAGTTTGTAGACATCTTTTAGTATGTAGAATATATGTAGGATGAGAAGGCTTGGATTCACTATTTAATTTAAGGTATGATTTTAGATATTAATGGAGCAATACATATGTATTTTCTACGGACCCTCTTTAAAGCGGTGGAGAAGGAATATATAACATAGGAGAATAGGGCTGAATCCTAGGCCTAAGATAAGTCTAGAGTGCATGTGTAGGTCATGCGGGATAGTCACTTAAGAGGAGTACCACCTCCTCTCAGGGGTGGTTTATACCTCCATTATAGACCTCCTAACCCCATAATACAAATAATATTTTTTCAGCCTCATCGGGGGACATAAAGAGATAGTGTATTAGCTCACGGTTTCTTGGAAAATTATATTTCAGAGATAGTAAGGAGAGCAAGATGGGATAGCATGTTTATAGTAAAATTATAGGACATGACCCATAGGGTCTAGTGTATAGAGTTGACAAGGGGATGGTAGTGTGGGATGAATTAGAGATAGGTTGGAGGGTGTTTTACTTGTGGAGACCCTAAAAATTACAATAATAACTCCCCATAGAACATTGTAACTTATAATAGGGGAAGGCCCCTACATTTGAGACAAAAATTGGTGATTTAGGTACATCTCAAAAACTATACACTATGGTGGATAATCATCATGAAAGATCATTACACCACAATGATTGATGTATTTAGTAGTATTGGGGGTATTGTTGCTTCCATTTTGTATGATTATGGTCATTCATATTATTTTATATCCTTTGTATTAGTGGACAATATAGACTAGTTGCATAGTTAGACATGACTCAAGTTAGAAGATTAAGTTGGCTTATGGGGCCAAGTTACCTATAAGCATGATGGATAGGGAGTGTGTCCAAAATTTAGGATCTTTCACCACTATGGTAGATCTATAGTTCCTTCCCCTAGGATCATATGATTTTATTTTGAGGATGGATTTTATTACAACTCATTGATCCATGGTAAATTTCTATAGAAAGGTAATTTAGTATCAAAATGACCTTGGTGTAGAGGTAGTTTTGATAGGGGTTCGAGAGAGCACTTTCCCTTCACACTATTTTTTCCATGCAACTCAAGTAGAGTATGCATAAGGGATGTCAGATGTTCACTATAAAATTTAGTGATAGATCAAAGGATGTATCACTAGGAACATCATTGGATGAACACCACATCATTTGAGAGTTTGTAGATGTCTCCCTAATGAGTTACTAGGTATTCCTCTACAAAGATAGATTGAATTCCACATAGAATTAGTACCTAAATTAGAGATGATTTCACGAACAACCTACACAATGACCATGCAAGAGATTTATGAGCTCAAGATGTAACTAGAAGGTATTCTTGAGAAGGTATTGATTTTTATAGCATGTCCCCTTGGGGTGATCCTATCATATTTGTTAAAAAGAAGAAATATATGAGGATTTGTATTGATTATAGGAACTGAATAAGGTGATGATGAAGAACCATTATCCCTTCCATGGATTGATTACCTATTTGATTAGATGCATTTTTACATTATATTTTCAAATATTGAAATGAAGTCAAGTTATCACAAACTAAGGATAATATAGGATGACATCAATAAGAAATGTTTTTGGACTAAATATGATGACTATGAGTTCATGGTGGTACCCTTTGGGCTAACAAATTACCTATCCATATTCATGAGTTTGATGAATGGTGTGTTCAAGACCTTCTTAGACTATTTTTTCCCTGTGTTCCTAGATGGTATATTTATTTTATCATGCACGGTGGAGGAACATGAGGACCATCTTCAAACAATTTTGTAGTGTTTGAGGAACATCAATTATATGGAAACCTTACTAAATGTTCCTTTTCATAACGAGGTTCATTATTTGGTGCATATTTTTTTTTTATTATTGGCAAATAGTTATTTGGTGCATATTATGAAAACTTGAGACCAGATTTACACACGGAATAATATTATCTTTTCTGTATATTTTGCTAATACATTGATACATATTAATAGGAGAGTCTACTCCTATTTTCATGGAGACTGTTCAACAACACTCCCCATAAACTCCTATATTCGTGAGTTGGTTGTATAACCAAATCTCACGTATAAACAATATTAGTTATAGTTATTTAATGTAACAACTATTAATCCTATATTATTAATATGAGTTATATTAAATCATCATTAATAAAATTATAATTTATATATATTATATTTGATAATATAGTTGCACACACTAATAATAATGTGAACACTATACATTCCTACCATTCACCCCCTTGGTGTGAACATTATTAATTCTAAATATTCACCCCCTTAATGTGAACACGATGAAGAACCATATTCGAAGAAGTTAAACCACCTCCTAAAAGCACTTCTTAGACCAGGTACAAACTCTATATATTATCTCTTTACCATCGTAAAGGTGTAGTGTCGAGCTGAATTATGCAGAATGCTCCCTTCCTCTTTGGGTTCCTGTGGGACTTTCCCTTCCTCCTTGGGCGCTCGAATTATAAATCTCCAAGATCCACAAGCTTCACACTATCTCGGATAGAGTCTACCTCAAAATCTTCTCCTACTCCCAAAAGTGAGTATTCTGAAAACATGACTCCTCCAAAAATCTCTAAAAAAGGGTTTATTCAACAAACCATCACACTGTAAATAGGAACACTGAAAATGAACTGAAAAAAGAAACCACACTGCACACATGTCACCAAACCATCTGTGCAGCCCCATCGTTGGTGACTGACGAGAGGTCGCTGATTGACCTCCTTCCTCTGTTTTCCTCCATCCTCCGATTTCCTGTTGCTAGTTCAGCTGGATGTGATCATAAAGTTCAAAATACCGGACGTCGTGCATAAGCGAAAATGCATCCAAAATTGAAATGCGGGCAATTTTTTATTTTATTTTTCGGACTTTAGATGACAACACTTTTTACAATGGAATTCACCAACAATGCACTTTATTTTGACATTGACACTAAATAAATTTTAAATGACCTTGACAAGACGACATTAACTCTACAAGAATAACACCTTCAATGATATAGAAGGACTCGCCTTGACACAAGTGACACACTATACATGACTTACTATTATGGAAATAAACTTATAAAGACTTATGAGACAAATAATAAAACATTTTTAAAACAAAAACTAAACCATATACAAATGACACATTATTTTTGACTTGACTAACAGTATTTTAACTTATTATCAATGAAACACTGACATGACCAGCAACATTACAATTAGATCAACACAGAAACTATTACAATGACTTTTATTCTGAAGCCTCACACACAAACAAACCTAAAATCACTACACCGACGCAAAAAAATAGAAAATAAAATACCATCGAATCAGGAACAGCAACTTGGGTGACTATGTGGAAGCGTCTATGAATGAATACCATTTTGATTGAACCGATAATTATATTGTTATTTTATTCAATATATGGGTTGAGCTAGACGCTGAGTGGGTAGATAATTTGTGTCTGACGCCAAGATTCTTTGCACACAATTTTATACAGATCTGCATAACGTTGGCAATTGGAGACATTCACTGTCCAGATATCAGTTTTCAATGAGATGTGCTTAACATGCAATGGTCGATCCAAATGCATGATTTTTTTTTCAACTCCAAGCAAGTCGACTCCTGAAGAAAAAATATCAGTGCCCTTCTATCTATACATGGTCCTTGTTTTGTTTAATCTCCTTTGTGATTCCACAATGCACAATGCCAAATGGACTTGAAAATGAGTCAAGACCAAACTTCTGAAATCGTTCAATGAAATGGATGTATTATGATGCGCATAATAAAAGCCCACGATTTGTAGAATGAGTACACTGTGTGCGAGTGAGATGTCTAATAATCACTTTTGTGAATGAAGATTACAAAGATGCCTGCGCAGATCTTGAAAATACAAACTTAGTTGACCAAAGATTAAATGAGGCTTGAAAATAAACGGCTGCCCCTTCACATTTCTTATTCCATCATAGAGCTAGATCACATCGCTTTGACACCAAATGAAAACTTGGGACCAGATTTACACACGGAATAATATTATCTTTACTGTATGTTCTGCTAATACATTGATACATATTAATAGGAGAGTCTACTCCTATTTTCACATAGACTTTTCAACAACACTCCCCACAAACTCCTATATTCGTGAGTTGGTTGTATAACCAAACAAGGCCAAGAATGGCGGATCCTGCCAAAGCAGGAGGAAAATGTTGTCATTAATGTAGCCCTCAAGATCTGCAAAATTTTTATGCCGCTACAGCCGGAATACACCATCAGGAAGATTAAGTTTGAGTATGTAGAAACAAAGATACCTGTTGTTCTGGACAAGCGAGTGTATAAGCCTGCAAATGTATCATGACCTTCCCAAGGAATTACATGGATTCCTCAGGTATGAAGTGGAAGGCATCGGAGGAGAATAATCTATAGGCCTTCCCAAAGGATACTCATTGTCATTGAAAACTAGCGGTTTACTTGCCGAAGAGACAACCTGGGTCATCGATGGCAGCACATTGGAAGATGATTCAATTAATGTCGGGAAGGATTTTGTAAACGTGGGTGGCATCACCGTTCATGTCCTTAGCCCATAATTCAACAGATTATTGGTAATCTCTTCCACAGGCATGGTTTTCATAGTAGATTTGGAGTCTCAGCAAGCATTACTCCAGTCAATAGATGGTGGTGAATGGATCGACAAGAATGAATCTCTCCAACAGTATCTAGACAAGCTGGCTCAAGAGCAAAAAGCTAGGCTATATCTGCTTACAGAGAGTGAACGGGCTATGGGCCTGGGCGAAAACTCTCCTTCTGCTTGCCTCCTGTGCGGAAACATCCTAAAATCAGTACCATTATGGGTTAAATCAGCTGCACACAGACATAAATCCGTAACCCTAATATCTCCTCATTTTACCATATACAAATTGATTTATCTGGATCTGTATTTGTATCTGAAGCGGGTTCAATTGTCTCTGAGAGGAAACTACTGCCTGCCGCTGTTATTCTTTATTTCCCCGATGGAGATGAACTAACAATTGAAGCTTTCAAGTCAAGCCAGATGCCAAAAACTTGAAATCAGTCCATACACAGTTGCTGCAACATCGAAGGATCTACAAATATGTATATGCCATTTTTGTGAATTGAAAATACTGCCAAAAGTGTTCCTACATATTAGCAAGTTGTTGCAGATAGATTTTTCAAGATGCCAATTCACAAATATCCCTGCGAGTTTTGGTCAGTTATATGCACTGCAGAAGCTATTACCAGATTCGATAGAGAAGCTCTGCTCTTTGAAGGAATTGGATTTGAGGTATTGTAGGAATCTGAATAAGTTGCCAGCAGGGTTTGGTGAATTGAAGGATCTCACTAACCTTGATTTAACGTACTGTGAGAGTTTACCAGGCAGTTTTGAGAAGCTGTGCTCATTACGGTCCCTGACATTAGAACATTGCAGCATTTTACTTGGGCTCCATGAAAGGATTGGAAATTTAGCTACCTGAAGGAATTTGTAAACTTACAATTATGACAAGTATTTCACTGAAGAGGTGTTCTAGTTTAAAGATGCTTCCCAGTCGGTTCATAGAACTCAATTACCTACAAGAGTTAGACTTACAGGGATGTGAAACATTACAAGAAATAACAAACAACTTCCATCATCTAGTGGCATTAAGAAAATTGAACATGTTCAACTGCTGGAGCTTGTCAAGGCAACCTCAAGGTTTTGGTAAACTTGGATGTTTGGAGGAGTTAGTTTCATCAGGATGCGATAAATTAGAGGAATTGTCCAGTGACTTCCATTGTCTTAGAGCATTAAGAAAGTTAGACTTCTCTGGATGTAATAGTTTGTTGAAACTTCCCAACCGTTTTGGTGATCTTGGTTGCTTGGAAGTGTTGGATCTATCAAGATGCTCTCAATAGGAGCATCTTTCTACAATTTTTCACTGTCTACCATCATTGATAAGACTGGAACTCTCATTATTGCAAGAGATTGGATGGGAAATGGATGGATAGTGTGGGGTGTATTGAGAACATGTGGCGTGTAGACGTTAGAGGAAGTGAAAGGATGATCCAACGGTGGATGGAAATGCAAAGGGAGAAGGATGAATGGCATTTGGTGGTTGTGATAGGAAAACCACAGGTATAGTTGTGATTCGTGTATAGCTAATACTTATTCAGAGGCGTAAATGCGTATATTGCATTTTCCACAATGCATACAAAGAAATGAAGAACATATTTAATTTTTTTAACCTGTGGATGTTTTTAGTAAATACTAAAATTTCATTCAATCCATTCCGTGTTTTAAGGCTATGTATGTGTATTGCAGGTAACATGGAGAGCTTTGTTATTGAAAGCAATCATATCAAAGTTCTTTAGTGAGATGGGGATTCTTGTTGACAGTCATCAACATCCATTCTGCTCATCATCTCTTCCGCCAGAAATTTCTGTCATCTTGATCATTAGTATGCATGACATTGAACCCTTGATATGGGAATTATTGGAAAAAAATCTCCAGCGGCTGGAATCCAACTGTAAAGTCTTCAAAATCATATATGTTGGCAAAGCATTCAGTGCCTTACTGACTAAGTTGAAAGACAGAATCCTGGCTTGCAAACCCAATAACTCTAGGGCCTCCTCCTTCTTTGACAAATTATTTACTTTGTTTCGTACTTACGAACCACTTGTATTTTATAACACTGATAGTTTACAAGAAAAAGGGCTGAAATGTTTCTCAGTGTGGGAAGACATCTCCTATATACTTAATGAGGCATGTTTCCTCTTAAGAGCTCCAAGAGAGAGCAATATTGAACTGTTGAGAGTGTTGTTGGTGACTGCAGAAACATAATCTCTTCTGCTCAACAACTATCAACAGGTATTTAACTTTTATCAGCTACTATCTAGTGTTTTTTGTTTTCAATTGCATTTCTAAAACATTACAAACACATGTTTGTTAGAATAAGTTTTTTTAATTGATAATGTAGGTGAAGGTCAATGATTTACAAGGAAAATTGATTCTACTACTCATTACACCCATCAACATAGCTGAAACACAGACTTCTGCGTTGAAAGATATGTATCCAAAGATACTAGCCAGGCATGAGCATCTACCAGAAGTTGTTTGGATCCCAAGACTGGATTGGGGTAGGCCAACCTGGGTTAAGTATGAGAGACATGCAGAAAATTCTCTATGGCCTTTGGTTCCAAATCCATGGCTGATAAACACGATATCACTATATCATTTGACTAATGCAACAACTGTACTAGTGGTGGTAGATGCAAAGGGAAAAATTTCCTGCAAAGATGCAATGCCGATGATAGAAAGATGGGGAGTGGAGGCATGTCCATTTTGTCAAAGCCATGAAGAGGAACTCAGAAAGGTACAATGGGAGGGACTTAAGGTCCAATTTAGTGTGCAATTTGTCTTTCAAAATCTGGACTCGACTCAGATGAAGGTAAGTTTAAATCACTCGAATTCCATGAATGATCAAGAAATCATGTAAATCTCATTAAACTCCTATCTTTGTGTAGAACAAAAAGAATGTATTCACGTTGACTATAAATTAACAGAATTGGAAATGTGGTGATAGGTGGAGGCCATGTGCCAAGGAGAAACAATGTTCTTGCGCATGGGTTCTGTTGACAAAATGTTACACTTTATGCCCATTGACGAAATTGGAAACCAAGGTCCAACTCCTCTATCTGGGGAGGAGACCCATTTGCATTTGGATGGATACTCAAGAAGAAGTTGTTTATGAAATGAAGAGAAAGGCAATGTCTACTATTCCAAACCTCTCATTCCTAGATGCATATAAATTTTGGCAGCGCATTGTGTATTTGTATAATGATCCGAGCAGAATGAGAGCTAATGAAAAGACAGTGAGAAAATTGTTGTTGGGCCTCCTGAATCAGACCAATAGAGATGTGTGGCTAATTGTGGTGGGTGAAAACGGGGAGGTGGTGCTGGTAGGGGAAAATAAGTAATAGAGGTGTTGTGAAACGATGGTAAGGATGAAGAGTAAATGCTATGTGATGTTAAACGTGAAGGGCTTAGACAAGTTTTGGAGAGGAGATGGAAAGATGGCAAAGTGTCCAACACTCTTTACCAGTACTTAAGAACTACATTTGTATGACAGTTCTGCCACAGCAGTGTATTTAAGTTTATAAAATGTACCAAAATTGTTTGAATTACAATAAGAACAATGCAAGAGAGGATTTTTAACAGACCCAAGAATTTTAACAAACCCGATTTGAATTCTAGCATATGAAATCCATATGTACTAAGTACGTTTGATATTTGAAAAATTACACTGCAATATGATTTAGACTGAAATCTTTTACGAGAATTCAGTTTTTGTACCTTTCAGAGACACACTCCTTTTTTTGGTGATCCCATATTCTCTGGATTTATCCTCTGTCTTATCCCTGGCAAAAGATACAATCTCAAACAATAGAAAAATTGATTTAGCAATGAAATGCTTATTGAACAGTTTGCAAGGAAAATTCATGATCCTATTGATTATTTTTCCACCCTCAAATCATAGGAATAAATACATGTAGAGAAAGCCATATGATGAGTATTCTGATCACTTAATAAACAACCTTTTCTGCTCGATTATTAATGAACAAACCCAAGAGTTACCTGGTCAGGTTTCACTTCAGCCAGTTGCATTTGGGAAAAACAATTAACATATATATTCTGAACATAGCCTGCAATCATTTGCATTCCAAAAACACACCGCACCATCAAGCTTAATATGTCACTTTGCTGAAAAGTGAGTCCATTGGCTTCCATCCCGTCAAAACTAATCACCAGGAACCCGAACCTTGAATTCTTCAGTCATATTACAAAGGAAGGAAGCACGCCCAACAGGGCTTGAACTTGAGTAATCATCATAGCAATCACTCTACCTTACCATTAGAAATAGACATTGATCAAAGTATACAATCTTTCATACGGTGTTGTTAAGTACCCGACATGCATTTTCCATACATCTACATGGGCAAGAGGGTAAATCTCCAAAAATACACGACTCAGAGCCATTTCCAATAATGCAACTTCTAATTTTCCTACCCCCAAATTGCATGCAAAGTGAAAATGAACACGCCGCAGTCTCGCCATCTAGTTCCATTCTGATTGTTTGCATTTCACTAAGCCACTTTTAAGGTTGCGCCTCGTTCCCCAGCTCTCTCCAGTAGGCCGTTGGGGCTCTCTATAGAATAGATCATAACCCCGGCTGTCGATCCACAATACCCATTACGAGCTTACCTTGACATCATGGTATTCCAATTTCCATGACACCACCTCTCTGTGACATTTTGTCAAACACATTGCAGACATAGTCCGTACTTCTGCATTTTGCGTGCTTGGTCACGGAATCCTTCCCAACATAAGCCACCAATTCAAACCATTCCTGTTTATACATTCATAAAAAAATATTTCCATTTTATAGGATTTGCACGTTTTTAATGAATCATTATTATTGAGTTTAAAGTTGCTGGATTACTTGCACAGAATTCTTAAGAGCAAAAAACAGGTTGTCTGCTTACAGAGAGCGAATGGGCTATGGGCTTGGACGAAGACTCTCCTTCTGCTTGCCTCCTGTGTGGAGCCGTCCTAAAATCAACACCATCATGGGTTAAATCAGGCTGCGCACATGACACAAATCTGTAACCCTAATATTTCCTCATTTTACCATATACAAATTGATTGATCTGGATCTGTATCTGTATCTGACGGGTTCAATTGTTTCCCAGAGGAAACTACTGCCTACCGTTGTTATTTTTATTTCCCCCATGGAGATGAACTGACAATTAGATGAACAGACAATTGATTTAATGTTTTAGTTGCAACATTTATTGTAATGTGTTACTTGTAAGCTGAAGAAGAGTGACGCTTCGATCTCAGTTAGATGGTCATTTCCATTAAGTTGGAGAACCTCAAGATCTGGACAACAATATTCAGAAATTGCAATCCTGCACATTGTTATGCCGAATAGGTTTATCTCCTTGAGGTAAATGGACAGCTCCATATTGTCAAAGATGAATCAGTTTTCTAAAGACTGTACTTCGGCTACCACTTCATTTTTCCTGCTCTTTATCTATTATTTCGAGTAGTTGTTGCATTGATTAAGACATTGAATGGACTGAATTTTTGAGAGGCAGCCAGAAAACCAAGGAAGATTTATGCTGCAAAGAGTATGTGCGAAAGTATTATGATGAATGACAGTTCTTGTAAATTCTGTACCTGCATCAGAAGAAATTTATGACATGTCAATGGTTTTGTTAGGTTTAAACTATACAAAAACCAAATATTTGCCACATGTTGCGTCAATATTGGCTAGCTGATTTTTTTTTAGTTTTTACTAATCATAAATTCCAAATATGACTATAAAAAAATTCATCCAATCAGAAAATCAGATTAAATATATTATAAAAATTAAATATACATTTATTTTTATAAAACAATAGGTCAAACAAAGCAAATGACACATGTCAAGACATGATTGAAGAAACAAAAACAATTAATTGATTTGTTGAAGCCTATAAAACTGCGCAGTAGGATAATAACCAAATCTCACATATAAACAATATTAGTTATAGTTGTTTAATATAACAACTATTAATCCTATATTATTAATATGAGTTATATTAACTCATCATTAATAATATTACAATTTATATATATTATATTTGATAATATAGTTGCACACACTAATAATAATGTGAACACTATACATTCCTAACATATTACTTTAGGCGAGGGAATCATAATCAATCCCTTAAAGATTAGAGTAATGATTGATTATCCCACACCCACTATTTTTACAGAGAGGTGCATAGTTTAATGGTTTTGGAATAATAATATTGTAGGTTCTTATAACAATTTTCCTAAATTTCTCACCCCATCACTTCTATTCAACAAAAATTGAATATAGTTGAGTGGATGGAGAAGTACGAGTAGGACTTCAAGATACTCAAGGATAAACACACTACTACACCTATTCTATTAGGTCTTGACCCACACCAAGACTTATTGGTTTGCACATATGTTTCATTAGTAACATTAGGGGATGTACTCATGTAGGAGGGTTGCATGATAGATTTTGAGTCCTAGTGTAGACACTCAAATTTGGTAATTATACTCTTTGACATTGCTAGTATTGACATTAATATCTTTCTCAAACAAGTTCATTTTATGAATTCTCCTCTAGTATTGTGAGTCTAGTTATGCCCTTTATCCACACTTATGAGAGTGGACTATGGGAAATGGCACACACAACTATATTTATTTTTCACACCACCTATCATGTTAGAGAATTTTTTATAGAAATCTCACTCGAAGCACAAAGAATTTTGTGTTTCATCAAAGTCAACATAATGAAATGAGGTAACAAGATAACCATAACGCATAAAATAATTACAGAATTATATCTTAACACAATGATGTGCAAACATAGTATTTCTCCAAAACATGATCCATTAATCACTATATAGATACAAAAATATCAATGCCTTGATACAATAGAAAATGATGACCACCACTTTAATCTAACTCTCGCAAAACTTAACTCTCTCTTTACCCTTACAATAGACTCCTCATCAAGTATAAATAATAGTAGGGGCTTTCCTTCACTAGTCTTCTAAGATCTATTCTTAAAGCTCAAGTTATAACTACCCGGTAAACTATTACATTAGAATAGTGGCTAACCCACATGCCGCATTATTGCTAGACCCTACACGGTGAAAATTATAATAGTTCCTTGGCTATAATTATCCATTTCGCTATTTTTTTCACCTCGTGAGTTGTTCCTAGTATTTTTACGTGTTCCTTTTCTTCTTCCATATAAGTAACATGAAGTGATAATATATTTTTGGCTCTGTCTATATCCGGTGTCTTCAGCTCTTACATGTCTTGTTCCAAACTTATCCTTGTTGCATGTTGGTCCCTAGATTTCCTCCGACTCCTTTGTGGTATCTCTTCAAACCTTTCATGATAGGCTCTCCTATTATTTGTGTGCAAGCCTTATTCCTCTTTTATGTGCTCTTAAGTATTTTTGCATACTCATACCTAATTATAATGTGTGCTTTATAGTATTTATAGTGCACAACCTTCCTCCAATGTTCCATGCATATTCCAAAGAATAAAAATAATAAAAATATTCTCAGTCCTAATGTATAAAACAAGAATGAAGAATGAAATTACTTAGGGGTCCAAAATCACCCCATAATAAATATATTATCCGCCCTTAGGAAACACTTTTATTGATTCATTAAAGAATTTTAGAACTTCATATTTAAGCACATCTTCATATGCTTGTGAGTTTTGGATGACCTTCGGATGGGGGTTAACTTATATAAATAAGAAGCTAAATCAGTAAAAACTATTGTGTCTTTGAAGGCGATTATAAATGCGCTATGTAGTTGCTTGAATTTTGTGTTTAATTATATGTGCATATCTTTGCAACTTGGTTTCAACCTTGTTGGTGATCTTCCTTAACTCTTCCAGTCTTTACTTCACCTCTTCATATTTCTTAATGTTTTATTCACTAGCCCTCTCATATTATTCCATCAATTTATTTTGGGTACCCTTATCAAGGAAATCATCCTCCATTTAAGTTGATAAGTATGTTTTTCTTGTTGTTCCTTCTTTCATGCAAGCACTTATAATTTGGGAGTGCTTGATGAAAACCTTAAAAAATTGTCACGGTGTGCAAATTTTCCTTCCAATTGTTGAATGAGTTTTTCACATCTCAAGTTTCTTGCTGCAAAATTTTTATGTTATATTGGTTGGAATTTTTTATTTGGCCTATTCTTTTTCAACCTCAATTTGCTTGAATAAAATATTTTACAATTGTTATCGTTCATTTATTTTATCACCCTCTATGAGTGGGTGTGCTTCTATGAGATTGGGCTCATGGAAAATAACTCTTTCATCTAACTTTGCAGCCTTATAGTTTTTATGCTCATACTTCTCTTATAAAGCCTTAAGCTCTTGTTGTAAGTCACAAAAATTACTCTTTGTATCTTTAAGCTCCGCCTCGAACTTATCTTCCCTCTCCCTTTGGATTCTAGAGTTATTTATATTATGGAGGTTTCTCTACACTTTTTCTCTAACAATTTTTAGGAGTGCTTCACTTGCTTATGTTTCATAAAGCATATAAGTTTCTATGAGTACCACTACATCTTCCACCTTTGTTAGAACTCTTTTTATGTAGTCGTTAGGAAACTCAATTCATGGCTATTCTATACATGCATATAGGGAAAAGAATAATAATTTCTTGGAATTCCTTATGGCCAAAGAGTCCTTTGTATATTCCTAGGAGAACAATTCTTTTCCATTCTTCCCCTTTGGAACCTTGTGCCCATGGACTTCCGAGGTTTGTGTCGATCGAGTTGAAGATATTCATATTATTATTCATCCTCATCATTTGACTCCTATATTGGTTGTTTTTCTTTATCTTGGCCTTGCTATTATTCCTCCTCATCACCATTATGACCTCCTTATAGTCCTCCATGACCTCCTCCTACACTTTCTCCATCATTTCATGCCTCTTCATCATTTCTAGGGTCATCCTCTACCTCAATCACGTTCAAAGGTGATCTAGGACAAGCTTATGTTCATGCATATGTATCCTCGGGATTCCCTATTTTAGTATCATCTTCTATGCACGGGAATTGATGAGTGTTTTGTGCTTGTTCTTCCATGTTCATTTCCCTCCTTCTTTGGGTGATGTTGGATATTTTCCAGCCACCTCCATTTGAATGTCTTGGTCTTACACAGAGTTTTGGTCTAGACACATGGTATTTCTTACACTATCAATTTTCTTCTTATGTCCCTTGTTGGTGGTTTTGGGCATTTTTTCATTTATGGATTGGCTTATCCTATAACATCATTTTTTCACCGTTACTTTTGTCCCCACGACTGCGGGATTTGTTGGCATAATAATTTGTTCATATAGATATCATTATTGAGTAGCCCTTCTAGCCTTTTTCTTCCTTGGGCGTAGATACATAAAATTATTTTACGTTGTGTTGCTTACTACAATGGTCTTCATCTTACTTAGCACGTAGATGTTAGACTCTTGTGTTTCCACATATGTTTCTCGGTGAGGGTAATTTTAGGTCATATGAAGGGCATGGATGTCTACATCAATTTTCAATGCATCAATGATTATATCATTTTCCTCATTGATCCTATTAATACATCACACAAAGTAGTGTGTCATGAAAGCATAGGGTAGTTTGCCCCATGGAGACCAATTTATTTATTTTTTTGAAGCATGATAAAATATAGTGCATCCCTTAAAAAAAATTCTTCTCCTCAATATATTTTGGAAATTAGCATGGGATCCTCTAATCTCGTTTAAATACATTGTAAAAATGCGTTAACCAATTTCCAAACCATGCCTTATATGCATTGTTAAGGTTTTGGGTGTCATAAATTGATTGTATTTTTCGTTTGGGTATGGATTTTATTTTGGGAATATCCATGTTTGTTCTCCATCATCCTTTGGTATGCCTATAAAATACATAATAGGATTAGAAAGATTTCTCAATATAAAAATTTAGTACCTCCCTTTTTAGGCAATAAGCTTCGCATCTTCTATTATGTTATCCACGATGAAGTGGGCCCAGCTTCTATACTTTTCTTTATGCCATTTTATATGTGATACACAAGTAATTTTTATTCATCTATGTCCACCTTCATGTTCCTGTTATTGATGCATAACTTATGACAAATCACTTTCTCAAACAAGTTACTAAGACCAATTCAATTCTTAAGGCTAGAAAATGCACACTTTTCACAAAACTAGAAAGCCTTCAAACATGCTATTTTGACCCCAAATTCTCAAAATGAACTATGTAAAGTTGGTATCCTGCTCTTTATCCTCCAATCACACTAACACCATCACCAAAATTTACTAAAATGGCCTATTTTGCTTCTTAAGATCAATGCTACTTTGGCGAGTTAGTGGTAGTGGATAAACCAACCTACAAACTCTTAGAATAATATAAAACCACATTTGAAATCCCCTTTTCCATTTTTCATGTGTGTGCTAAAAATATTGACTCAAATATCTAGGAAAACACTCTTTCCTTCATAATCTTCCTTTCTAGGCCTATACTTCTCTACTAGCCCTGTTTTAAGTGAAATTCAAGCCCAACTATTTCTATGATGACTCATCCCTCAAATAAGCTTCATTCCAAGTACCCATTAGTCCATATTTTACTTGTACAATTTTTACCCCACCTTCATTAGAATTTTTTTGACAAAAATCCACCCTTCAATATCAATTAGGTCTCTAAATGTAGCAAGACAAAACTTTTCCTAAATTATCAGATTTTTCTAGTAATTGGGGGCTTTTTCAGTGAAAATTTACTTTAAATTATTGTTCTAGATTCTATGGAGGCGATATATTAAAAGTTTTGGCCTTTGCAAATGAGTATCGGCTTTTAAAACCTCTTCTCCTCACAACCCTAGACTGTCCTTGGTGGTCTTTCCAATCCAAATTTTGAGCTCAAAATAAATTATAAGGAATTAACTTAATGTATTCATGTATCATAATACACTTTTGACTTTATATGATTCTTACAAATTTTAAGGACTTAATTCCTAGTTTGATTTTAACTTAGGGTTTCAAATTTGTAATGAACTCTTTACCACAACCTATAGGACTTGATTGTAACTTTCATGTTTTCTCCACTTTCCAGGAAATTTATAGTTTTAATAGCCACTGTAATCCATCAAATAAAAGATCCACAATGTGTTATAATGATTTTTAAGGTTAAATTATACTTTTATCACTTCAAATCTTCCTTATTTATAAAACCCTAGTGAGGGTTTCTTACAAACCCGAGTAGAGGAAATTGTTCTTAGAAATAAATAAATTTCCTTTCAAGAGACACTATTTCATCACAGTCCTGTGTGCCCCCGATAATCAACATTCTCTTACTAATAAAGCTTCTTTATCCTTCCTTTAGCTAAAATAACTCCTTTCCTCTTTGTGTAGAGTTCTTAGGAAAAGGTTTCTAAGTGGTTGATCGTGTCTAACTCAAAACCGAGTTGATATCCTAGTCAAATGAATTACAATGCTTTAAACAAATTTAATAACTCTTCCTTGTGGTTCAAGATAAGATGAAAACACTCTCTACTTTATAGAAATAAAAATTAAATAACAATGTTTCTCTTCAACTTGTAGTGGGGTTTTCAAGCTAATACCCGAGAAAAATCACTTCAACTATGGATTATTTCAAAATCAATACAAAAATGTATTCCAAAATATCTTACTAACTATGCAGATGTAGGCTTTTAATATGATTCACATATACCCTATACCACTTTATTTCACATGCATGAGCTTAAATTCAACCACTGTTGTGTATCTCATAAAATTGATTAGTTTATCAAGCTTCACATTTCTCATTCAAATGAATGAATACTAAGTTAGTTACAAAATGATCATATATATTATTCCTTACCTCTACTCAAGCTTTTGGATTCCTCTAGACACCCTACAACACAAAGTTTTTGCATAACTACCTCATTAAGAGGTTTTCTCCATTAAGAACCCTTAGAACCATAAGTCCTAATCAACTCATTGTAGTATTTTATTTTACCAAACAACCCAAGACATGCTGACACATCACCCAGATAGACCTGAGCACTCACCCAATGCATGTAAGGGTACGAGATCCCTCTTTTATGGAAGCTTTGTTAAGGATTTAGCATGATAAAGCACACATATAGATATTCTAGATCCATAATAACAATGCAAGGATAAACCATAAATAGATCTAGATCATAACCATATGCAAGAATAACTTATACAAGAATCAAGATTAAGTTTACCATGTAAGAACCAATCACAGATATGTCAACAACCATTATCCAACCACATAGATCCATTGTATTAGTTACTGTAACACACAAAAGCTGAATACATACAAAAATATCACCATGAGTCATGCACGCACATAAACCAAAGCAACATAACTCTACTACAAAACTATCTCCCTAAACCGTGCAAATAAATACATGCATATATATAGGGGTGGGGACTTACCCGTCGTCACCTATGCATCCTCAAAATAGGCCATATGCTAAGAATAGCCATGCGTCGCCTACAAAAGATACAAGAGAGCATGTAAGCTCTTCTAACAATAGTTCAACTATAGATAACTTTAGTTCTAATCCTATTTTTAGCCCAAAACACCGCATGTCACTTAATCTTCTACTTGTCCCGAATAATAGCCTTGTGTAGCCTATAATTCTTCATATTCCGGTTTGAACCGATAGTTCCTTTCTCTAAAAATTAGACACTTCTGCATGGAATCCCACTTTGTGTGTTGCCTACGCCATCTCTATATTTAACATCATACCTAAAAATTGACTAAGTCCTTGATACTTATAGAATCAAACCTTGAGCACCTTTTTCTGTCTCCCCACATGAGTTTGTCATCCTCAATGCGCATGCTTACCATATTCCCATATGTGCACATTTATTACGTTAGTTCTATGCATGCGCTCTCCAATACTTAGTCATTTTTCAGGGCCCAACATTACCCCACACTAGGTATGTTGTCCATCCTCAACAACACTCTGTTTGTCTTCCCAAATAATAAATAATCCTCCAAGAATCAAAGAATAAAAGAATCTATCTAGTGGTCTTTGAAGAATGAAAGAATATAGGTACTACTATGAAAAAAGGAGGGGGAACTCCTTATTTACTAGGGCTTCCATCATTTCCACCCTTTTAGTTCACTGTGTGCTTGAGTAAAAGCTTCTCCTATCATGGTAGTGACCTCCTCCAAAGTTAGGTCCTCTCCCTTAGCCTTTAGTGTGTCCACCAAAGTCTCCAATTTCTTTCCCATATCTGTAAGCACATCCATCTTGTGTGTGACCTACGGGTAGAGTTCCTTCAATTTATTTTTAATCAAGGATCTTAATGTATCAATTACCTTACACCTTTGTTCAAATTTTTCCAATATCCTTTCCTATTCTGTCCTATTCCCTTTATTCTTGTCCTAGAAATCCTTAAGATCTCCTTCATATTTTGTGACCAGCATGACCACCGCATGGTCTCTATCTTCACAATCAGCATACACAACCTCCACCATGTGCATGGCTTCCTTTACTAACTGCATCAATTCATTGTATTATGTTATGGTGGCTTGAATCGATATCTTTTATGCTACTTCGCCTGCACCACAAATTCTTACAGTAAACTCAAGAGCAAGGGTACCTGGTTGGGAAGTGATTATGCACATTATATCTTCAAGACAATGAAATGCAGACTCATGTTGTTTTGTCATGGGAGCCAAGTCCAGTGTGCAATAAAAATAACATCTTCTATGCATTTAACCTTCTTGTACAATGCACACGTCTTCCCCTTTTCATCTGTTAACTCCTTTAGCTTCCCAATAATCTCTTCCTTCTCATTAATCTCCTTATCCCTCTCAATTATTTCCTTGTTATTTTCTGCTAGCTCACTCTGCATATACCTTATATTATTATTCTTATCAAAAATTATGGATCCCACTTCCACCGATAGCTTATTAAGTGCATTGCACACTTGTTCATCTATTAACTATTGAGAGTCAACTATCGGGTACATGTCCATTGAAACGGATAACTCACGGGTATCCAACAAAGAATGTGTACTCACTTCAAATTCGGCTCTTCAATGTGGGACTCAAAATCCCAAGACAACATTTTTCTTGTGCGTGGGAGCACACCCTTCTTATCAAACAAATACCAACAAAAGAGTTGATTTGTAGGTATTTTACATTGGTACCTTGCATGTAAAACCTTACTGGGATCCTCAATATATTAGATTATAGGGCATTGGGGATATATTGTCATCTTTTTCCTCGAGTTCCCTTGGGAAAACCCACAAAGAAGGTGTGACTCTCCACCCATGATCCCTTCTTGTTCTACACTCTTCTCCTCTTCATTTATTTCTGTCTCTCTTCCTCCTCACTCCGCGTAACCTTATGCTCCACCAAATGCTCAATAATCTTCGCGACCTCTCTTTCCTCTGCGCTCAAGTTTTGGGTAGGGAGTGTGTTTGTCCTTAGGCTCTTACGTAGGTCTGGGTTCTCCTTCACCACCTATGTGTTGGACACCCCGACACCCTCTTCCTCCACATCCATGGTATGAGCATCTTTATAGCACTCGTCCTAGTATTCCTCATCTGATTCTTTTATTGTATGCACTTGTGGGCTCGAATTCTTAACCAACTCTTCTTCACTTTCATTGCCTTCTTCTTCTTCCTAGGTTTCAGTCTTCTCCGAGTCCGAGTGGTGGACTATCTTCTTTTTCTTCAAGCACCGAAGACTATCTTTTAGCATGTTTCCTCTTGACATAAGTACTGGTCCCTACCTCTTTTCTCTCTAAGGTTTGTCCTATAGGCGCACTAGAAGACTGGGTGGCATCCTTAACCACCCCTTCGGTCCTACTAATAGCCGGTGTCTCTTCACACTCCCGCTTATTTGTTTCGACCTTCTTCCACATGGAAGACACCTTTGAAATTATTACATCATCTTATACAAATGCCTCATCCATAAACCGAGGCCTCAGATAAATGTATATCCTAGCTGCATCCACTAAAGCTATGAGAAATGTTATTGGTTTCATCAATTGTATGTTCTCAGAGACATAATTCTCCTCATAAGCATGTTTTTGGGTAGACAAGGTTTTAGAGTGTTAGGTTGTGGAGCCTATTTTCATGTGTGAAAGTGTTGAAGACTGTACACTAAGAGTACTGTACACTTTTAGGCGTAAATTTTTTTGGCCTCGAAAAATGCACCCAACATATCGGGAAACGTGCTCTTCTCATATGGGCGAGTTTTTTGACCCATAGGTTTATGGGACGAGTTTTGCCCATGGTTTTGATACCCATGGTTTTGTAAAACTAGCTTAAGCAGTTGTCTATTTATATGGTCTTATGCATATGATAGATGTACAAGCAAATGTATTGCAGATGTGTTTTGAATTCGGGTGTGAATTCTATAGAGTTTGTTGAGCATAGCTCCAAATGGATATGGGTATTGTATTGAGAGAGCGGTGGCTTGTAATAAAATCTGAGCAAGTGATTCTTGGTGGATGTAGCCCAAATTGGGTGAACCACGTTAAATATTGTCTCTTTGTGTTGTGTTATTTTATTCTACAATTTTATTTGAGATCTGTAATAATTTCGCATATTAGTTTCTCTTCATTTGCGATTTTGTGAGGGATTATTCCGCATATTTTATCCCTTATTTCCTAACATAGAGCATCTCATAGTGCTCTTTATCTACTTCACTTAGGTCATACCTCAATTTATATGCCTCTTTAAACTCATTTCTTTGTCTTTATGGAAGTATTGTGCTGTGAAGGAAAAGGGAGTTTACACCATGGGATTTTAGTGTCATCGTTTAACATAAATCTCCCAATACAAAATTTTTAGTACATGGAAAAATATGCAAGTCCATCCACAAGTGTAGGTAGCTACTCTGGAATCCTTCGCTCAAAGACCGAATGCATCACACATTCATTTATACCATTTGTCTAAGCGTGCCTTGTATATTGGTGTTATAGATTCACAAGTATACTTCACAAATAAGTTTATAGAGGAGGGATTTTCTGGAGGATACTCCCATATTTTATCCTTAGGCCCATCGGGCACCCCAATTTCAAAAACACTATTGTAAGAAAAAATTTCCAAACATGATCTTATCACTATCTCATGCGGCATCAATAATATCTTCTGCTATGAAGGAGGCAATGTTGTATATAGTTCCTTCTGATATCCTTTTACACACATAAAGCCACCTTTTATTTACTTGGGTCCATCTCTCCTACCCACTTAACTTTGTGAGCAAGTGCATGACATCTTCATAACAGGGTCATTTAACTTTACAATATCAAAAGCACCCGCCTTTCTTGTATTCAAACTCCTTGGCAGCTTTCTTCACTTCCTCGTTATTTCCCAAGTCAACATCAAAAGAGCTACCAATGTTAATGAGCCCAATATATTTCTCAATCAACTACATGGTGATGTGCATCCTCCTACCTAAAAAATATAATTTATCTACATGCACATGTGAAATTAACCACTGATACAGTCTTTCAGGCTTCCCAAAGAATAAAATCTCATATAGTTGTAATAAACCAACCTTCTTCAACAATCTCTTCACCTTGTCATCGACACTTGCTTATCTTTTGTGGTTCTCTCATTAGTTGGTTGAATGAGCTCTATCACCATGTCACATGTAGTTAGGTCTATGCGATGATTATAATCACTAACCACCATGCTCCTTACATGGGATTCCCACTCTTTTCCCATTAGCACACCATCAGGGTACTACATTTCCAAGTACCATTCCTCCTGAACATCAACTATAGGGGTAGGTTTTTCTTTTCCCTTGCCTCAAGGTAAGGTAAAAATGATTTACCCCGATGCTCCTTTTATATTTTTAAATTTTTAATCGTATTTAATTCTTTCCACCTACCACCATATGATTACATTTATTTCTACTTTCCACTTTTCCCACCTTTTCCATAGTCTCAAGTGTGCTTCCCTGTGTGTGTCTATTACGCGTAACCTCTGCAACCTTTTAACGTGTAAACTAAACTAACCACATACATCCTTATGTGTAATCCCAATGCCAAAGTACATCAACCTCTACATCCTATTCCAAGTAGTTCTCCATACCACTGCCTACCTCATGTTTCCCTACGCGTTCATTCCTTGTACATGGATTTTCTTTGGCATCATCCTTATTATCACCATCTTCCTTATGACACCTTGTCACCATTTTTCAACAACCAACATCACCATTTCTATGTGTGCCCTTTTGGTACTTAGGACTCCTCACGTGCGCTCTTATTTTCCTTCTACCCCACACTAATGATATGTGCGGTCCTTTGCACATGAACTCAATGGATAGTAATCAGCAAATGACGTGCACACCTACCTAATACAACAAAACACTAAACTAAATTGACAAAAATAACAATGATGAAAGGAAACACATATAAAGAAAATGCATTAAAATAAATCTAATCTAATGGATATATTGCCTTATTACAAACACCAAGAAGACTTATTTATAATAGGGCTTTAACCTACTCCCATTAAAGTAACCGGGAAACCATGTCCCATCCAATGCCTATAACTAACAAGTGCTTGAATCAAGTATATAAGTCACAACATACGATCCCAACCAATACACTTAGAACTTTCCAGGATGGCATAAAAACTTGGAATCATAAAGAATAACCATATGTCCAACTTCAATATTTTTATCCTTAATATGCCTATCATGCCATGCCTTTTGCCTAGCCTTTTATGTCTTGAATCCAATGAGAAATGAAATGCCTCTTATCTAACTACATAGTTTATCAATGTGCTCTTTAAGTTCTTGTTCATCATCTAGACCTCATGCGTGCACAATACATAGAGAAGGTAACATAAATTCCATGGGAAAAATAACCTCTATGCCAAACACCAATTGAAATGGTGTGCCTTTGTTCAATATTTTATAAGTTATTCTATATGCCCATCGTACAACATAGAATTTATCATCCCAATCCTTTCTTCCAACATCAAAAATCTTAGTCAATGTATGTCCCAATATCTTGTTGAAATCCTCAGTAGTTCCATTAGACAGTGGGTGATAAGGAGTTGTTTTTGGTGTGTCACCATAAATTATGTCAATAATATCCTGATTTTCTAATTAAGGAAATGAGTGCCCCTATCACTTGTCAAACTCAATGGGCATCCATATCTGTTGATTATATTTTCCCATAGGAACCTTGTTGTTGTAGCTTCTGTGTAATCCTTTGTAGGTGCCACTTTTTCCCACCTTGTAATATAATCAGAAATTTATAATGTAGCGCAATCCAGTCCTACATCCGAGTGGGGAAATAGGTCCCAAAAAGTCAATTTCCCACTTTTCAAAAGGTTTTATACTCATAATATGCCTTAAAGGAATTATGCCTAGGATTTCCAAGGTGTTGACAATGATCACATGCCCTAACATACTCTTTATAACCCTTATATAGTGTTTCCCACCACAAACCAGCCGGAAAAATCTTGCACTAGGTAGCATCTCCGCATAATGTCCACATGTAATTCCACCATGAGATTCCTTCATAATAAAGTTGTCACACTCGCTTAAAGTACACACTAGCGTAAAAATTCATCCGGAATAGTTTGTATAAATCTCCACTTATCAACATGTAAGGAGCAATAGGAATGGAAATTTTCTTCTTCTTTATACTCTTCATTCCTTCGGGTGCACGCCAAGACGTAATTATATAGAAATATATTCTAATTCAAAGGGTGCGAGTTTAATCTAAAAATTTGTGCATCTAACATTGTATCCTTAATGCTCGCACGTCCTCGCTTGAGTTAATATTTGAATAATGGTTTGGTTACGAGTTACTCTTACTTGGCTTTACCACTACTATAAAGTAAAATTCATGGAATAAGAGAATCACCCTACATATGCGACCTTTGCAAAATGAGATTATTGACCAGATATTTAAGTGCCGTGGTGATCTATATAAAATATAAACAGAGTTTCCAAAAAGTATTGTCTAAACTTGTGTAATGAATAAATCATGGAAAATGCTTCACACTCTATATTTGTGTAGTTATTCTCATCTAGGGTCAAATTCCTACTTACAAAATAGATAGGATGATCAATAATTCCATCTCCATGATGTACTAATATTGTGCCAATAGCCATGCGAGAAAAATCAACATGCACATGAAATGGTTTATCCCAAGAAGGAAAGCACATAATGGGTGCATAAGTAAGCCTTTCCTTTAATGTTTCAAATGCGCACTGTTGCACCTCACCCCAATGGAACTTACCTTTACTCTTCAATAATTCTTCTAAGGGCATGAAAATCCTACATAAACTTTGATAAACTTCCTGTAATAACTTTGTATACCCCAAGAATCCGCGCACCACACTCACGGTTAGAAGGTTCCTCTAAGCCTAATATAACAACAACCTTAGCATGATCTACCAATAACCCTTCCTTGCATATGATATTTCATAACAAAGTCCAAAAGGGTGTTGCAAAAACACACTCCTTAATGTTTAGGAAGATGCTCAACTGCCGACACCTCTCAAACATGAGTCTCAAGTTATCACAATGGTCTTTTACCAGCCCATATATAGTTTTATCATCCAAGTAAACCTATAAAACCTTGTGTATGAAGTCTTAAAATCCTGTACAATAATGTGTGAAAAGATTGCACGGGCTTTTTTAACCCAAAGGGCATAATTGTGTATGCAAAACTTCCCAACTTAGTGGTGAAAGTTGTCTTTTCTTAATCTTCCTTATCAATCCTCATTTGATAATTTCCAAAAATCCATTAGTGACGAAGTTGATCTCACTCCCCTGCAATGCATTCCAAGACCTCTTCTATATAAGGTGGGAAAATGATCTATTACACATGTAACATTCAAATCCCTATAATGCACATAGATTCTTATCCTTCCATCTTTATTTATACTAATCACCATAGGGCTAACCCAATTTGAATCCTCAATGGGCTCAATGATTCCAAACTTCAACATCTTATCAATCTCTTCCTTTATCTTAACACATAGATTAGGATTCATCCTATACGACCTCTTCCTAACCAGGTGCACACCTTTCTTTAACTTAATCGTCATCTCACTTAAAGAGTGATGTACCCCTTTCAAATCATGATAGCCTCTAGGAAATAAGTCCTAGAAGTCACACAACAACTCAATTATCTTTGCAACCTCTGAGTTAGACCAATAATCACCAATAATGGCTTCCTTAGGTTATACATTTGTCCCAATGTTGACCTTATTTGTTTTCATAGGCTCATGATACACGCATACCTTCTCATCTGCATTGTCTAAGACCTCATGCATACCCATAGTATTATCAACATCTAGATTCTCCACTTCCTCATCATCAATCATGTAAACCAGTTTCCATTTCTCTTTTCTAATCAGTGCATCCAATTTGTTCCTCATCCATTGATTCTTCTTCAAAATGCACCTCCAGATCTAACTTGACTATTATTTCCTAGATAAGCTCCTCAGCATTTGCACTATCTCCCATAGTCAAGCACTTCATGATATGTAAGGCCTCATTCACTGGAAGTTTAGTAGAAAAAAATCAAAGGTTTGAATCATACTTGGAGTTAGTTCTTTCCAGTTCCTTATTGCTCTATTCAATTCTGCATAAACATACAATGCGCACTTAGCCATGCAAAGTGAAGTAGAATTTATGCACCCATAGTGAAGGTGTTAAACCATCATGCCTCTCTATCCAAGGTCTCTCACACTTCTGAACATGGTGTGAAGTAGTATCCCTCCCATGAAATTCACATGTCTTGGTAGGTGCATTGCTCATAATAAATCTAGCAGAGAAGGTGATTCTCACTTCTCGCCACTCTAATAGACTCTCTTTGTGTACAATCCACTAGTGTGCTTTTGTCCCGCGTAAGGTATATAAAAGCATATTCTTTCTCTCCACTTGATCTATCCCAATGGATTCCATAACGTGCAAAAACACATCAGATTCCTTTGCTAGTGTACTTGGGTACTGGTTACTACCTAAGTGCCTAATGTAGTACGACATGACTACGCACATCACCGTACTTTACATCTCATGTTTAACCATTTCATAAGTCCCATGTACCCAGTTTTCACATGCAACACTTCTAGTATCACCCATAGACTAAGCATTATCCCATTGAATAACACTTTCCTTTGATTGCTCACCTAGTTCAGGATCCATAATAGTGCACACATAAATTCTATTCAAATCCTGTTCACTCAAAGGTTCTACATAGGGTGCAACTTTTCCATCTGTCAAAGGATCAATTATGCGCTCTTCCTTGTTCTTGAAACCGATATATCTTTTGTTAAAGCGCAGATCAACATTATTCGCATAACACCAAGGGTGCCCACACAACGTTGGAAAATTGTCTGCCTCTACAAGCGCTAAGACCTCAAAGTCCCCAATAAACTTGGCCCTTGTATATAGTAATAGTAGCATCCTTCAAGACTCCAATGGGTGTGGATTTAGTCCTATTTTGCATAAATAACACATTTGAAGATGGCTGTAATGGTGGCCTCCCCATCTGATTCCATGCATCCAAAGTGAGTACATTCCCTTTTGCTCCTGTGTCCATCAATATTTAAATCAGTAGCCATCCATCAAAAACAACATTCAAAGTGATCTCTTTATCATAATCAAGAGTATGAGGAGGTAAGTTTGCATGTAATATCTTTCTCTCATGCTCAAATCCAAAGACGTGATATCTTCTCCCTTAACCATTCCCCTAACAAAGGAATGATATTTTCTTATCACAACAACTTACAAACCTCCTTCAAGTCATCAACATCTTTCTGGGGAAGCTCAATTCCTTTTTCCTCTTCCAAATTTCGTGATTTCTCATTCAAGCATTATATATCACCCTGTAAGTTTCTAATAACCTCCATAGTTTCTTAATAAACTTCCTTCTGATGGGTAGGATTTGGATACTTTGCATGCAACACCTCATATTTTTTTAATAAAAGGATTCTTCTTTGCAAATTCCCGGTGTGTACTACGTTAGTATGTGTAGTGACTAATACAAGTAATATCTTAGGATCAGGCATGACCTTCGGCATCCACTAATCTTCCACAATGCATTGTACTCTAACCATTCCCATGTGCTTATCCCGCTTGTCCTACTTGATCATGTGCTCATACAAATACATACAATCCTCAAACTTGTGATCCTTTTCGCACTAGGAGAGAATAATGGTATGAGGGAATTTGAACTTATAATAATAAGGGAATCCACATATATAACATGTTCCTCATGGCAATTCACCCTCGCCGCCACCGTTGCGACCTTGGCCCTTGAATCCTCCATGGTAACCTCTACCTCTACCACCTCCATTAGAGTGCCCTTCATTATGATTATGATCATGATTATGATTATGATTATGATTATGATTATGATTATGATTATGATTATGATTATGATTATGATGATTGCCTTATTCCTTAGAATTTTTTGCAACCTTGGTTTGAAGGACACCGTTTCAATGACATCATGAATCAAGAATAAATCTACAATTCTCTATATCATGAGTGGTAGACTTAAAAATATTACAATAACATGATACATTCTTCCTAATCGCGCACTACAAAAGGAGTAACCTACTTGAATCATGGTCCAAATGATAGATCTCACAATCCAAAAACATGGCACACACCAATTTATGAGGGAAACTATCCTTGGTATGTCCTTCCACCTTGCAATCCATACACCAAATACCATTATGCGTCTCATGGGATTAATTAGCTGAAAATTTTTCTAACTATTTTTCCATAGATGTAATCTGAGCTTCCAAAAATGGGCTAACACCAGTGTCCATACTCCCAACTACCTCAACATGTAGAGGTTCCTCAAGTGCCTCATGTGGATCTCTAAAAGTCTTGTGTGAAAGCGCCTCCGAAAGGTGTGATCAAGCCTCCAAAAACCATTAAGCATGTTGAATAGGGTGGATGTCATAGGATAATTTTGATAGCAATGTTTTAAAATGGGCATCATACTCCCTTATAATTTGAGTCATGCCCCGCTTTAAGGTCTTTAGTGCATCGATACTCTTATGTTAAAAATTAAGTATATGGAACTCAGCTAAGAAAGCATCACGCAAAGTTGAAGTGAAGTCTACACAAGTCTAGTTCAGATCATATTTCCTATACCAACTATGCGTGTGCCCTTGTAAAGTAGTAGCAAACTAACTTTCCTTACGCTCTAGAGTTGTAATCCCCTTAGCACGCCATAGTATCTTACACATATGCACGTGCTCAACTGCATCTTCAATTCTTATGTATTCTAGTAGGCGAAGAGAAATACCATAGTAAACTTGCTAGGGTTGATGCAAACCATGCCTACTTGATCCAGAACCTGTATTACCTACAATATTCCCTCCACCTCTAGAACCACTAGATCCACTAGATCCCAAGCCACCTAACCTAATCCTCCTCCTGTAGCGGGCACTGGACTAGAGGATGAACTACTATGTGTTCCAACTGTTGTGCTAAATTAAACTCCCATGGTCTACAAAGTATTTCTACTCCCAAATATAATACCAATATTATACGTGCCCATGTTTTGTGCTGATGATGCACCATAAAATATACCTCAATTGGACCCAAAAATAACAAAGATGAAATCTATACCACCATAGATGAATTTTTTATCCGATTGAATCACGAATTTAAGGAAGAATGAAATCTACTCTTGCTACCCAAACACCTACACTAGCCTCGATTCTCAATAGCTGTCTTAGAAACTGGAACACCAAGTGCAAGTGATAGGTTGCCAGTGTGATCGGATGTGCACCCACAGCTTCTTAGTGTTTCCTCAGACATGCTCTCATATGAAATCAAAGAGGGTTCTTTTCTATGCTTACCCAAATGGGGAAGTTCCAGATGCTCTAGCTCCATGCCTTCAACGTGAGCTCCAAATCCTTCATGGGCCATCTCTCTCTACAACACCATTCATTCCGCAATTTCACGTTAATTTTCCAAGTCCCTCTCACACGTTTAATTAAACTTAAGCCACCTTTCTTTCCTTTGTCTTTCTTTCGCCAAGTCCACTATCTTTCACCACACCTACTCCTACCCTCATGTGCAGTGGGGTTTAGCTAGTAATAAGACATTCTTCCAAATCTAGAGTTACAATCAAGATCTTAATCGCTAAAGGGATACCATGCAAATAAGATCCCCTTGATTTGTGCAAGAACTAGAAATCAACAAATTATGGACAAGAATAAGTATAAAAATGTACTCCAATGTGTAACTATGAAAAACACCACTCCACTAGTGATCTAAAATGTGTGTCCAATTCAAAACAAAATCATGTATAGCTTGGTAATCTTCCTATGTCCATATAATTTCTATAAACCTCTAATTTCACTTTGATGAATATTCTACCAGCCACTCATATAACTCTATGGGAAAATAATAGAAAAACATCTCAAAGATCTCATGATACAAATTTTTTTTACCTCACACGTGTGCATCAAATTCAGGTCCAGTGTTAAATTTGAGAGTAAAATATTCCTCTAAATTCTCTACCCAATCTTCAATACTAGACAAAGTCAACTGATACATTTTCATCATGCAACATCCTTGAAACAATTTGAAAAGAGGTGTTGATAACAGAACTAAAATGTAATATTTTATTTTACCAAACAACCCAAGGCATCTTTGAAACATCACCCAAGAAGACCCGAGCACTCACCTGAAGCGTGTAAGGGTACCAGGTCCCTCTTTTATGGAAGATTTTTCAATTACTTAGCATGATAAAACACACATATAAATATTCCAGATCCATAATAAAAATGGAAGAATGAACCATAAACAGATATAGATCATAACCATATGCAAGAATAACTTATACAAGAATTAAGATTAAGTTTACCATGCAAGAACTAGTCACAATATGTCAACAATCATTATCCAACAACATATATGCATTGTATTAGTTAATGTAACACAATACATACAAAAATGTCACCATGAGTCATCCACGCACATAAACCAACAACATAACTCTACTATAGAAAACTCTACCTAAATTGTGCAAATCAATACACACACACACACACACACACACACACACACACACACACACACACACACACACACACACACACACACACACACACACACACACACAGGATGGGGAATTTCCTTCACCGCCTATGCATCCTCAAAATAGGCTACATGCTAAGAATAGCCATGCATCACTTACAAAAGATACAAGAGAGCATGCAAGATCTTCTAACAATAGTTCATCTATAGATAACTTCAGTTCTAATCCTATTTTTAGCCCAAAACAATGCATATCATTTAATCTTCTACTTATACCCAAATATCCTTACGTAGCCTACAAGTCTTCATACTCTAGTTTAAACTACTAGTTCCTTTCTACAAAAATAGACACTTCCCGTATGGAATACCCTTTTGCATGTTGCCTACGCCATCTCTATATTTAGCATCATACCCAAAATTGACTAAGTCCTTGATCCTTCTAGAATAAACCCTTGAGTGAATTTTTTTGTATCCCGTGTGTGATTACCGTCATCCATGCACACGTTTACCATATTCCCATTTGTGTGCATTTCTTCTATTAGTCTTGCACACGTGCGCTCCAATACTAGTCATTTTTCAGGCCCAACACTCATTATGACCTCTATCATCTAATACCCCTTGTAATGTTTGATTTTACCCTTTTCAAGGCTTATTTTCTCCAACAAACACACAAATTACCTTTAACAAACCCAAAATAGCCCCTCAAATTCAAATTTACAAAATTGGGTGGAAAAAAACTATTCAAATTTTAAACTAGCTAGACCCAAATTATCACTCTAGAATGAGTCCAAATGAATCTTTTAGGAACCTAGGACCATCTAAGGACATAATGCAAACTAAAACCGATATTGACAACCCAAGATCCTTAAAGAGAGAGAGATGCTCTGCATTAGCTACCTTTGATGTTAGTAGTCATTCCGTGAATCTAGTCCTAGGGTCCTTAATCTCCTCAATTGAGAATGAATTTCCTCCTTGCTTGTAGTTTAGGAGGATGCCAACCCTTTCCACCTCTTTCTCATCCTCCAGGTCTTGTGATACATATTCACCAATGTTGATCAACCAATTTTCTTAGCTAATTAGGGTGGGGTAATTCTCATGCACCACCCTATAAAGTAGTAATATCCCTTGTGCACTTGCGAGACTATATACTAAATAGCCTCTATCTCTTGGTTTGTTGAAAAAATGTAGATGCATCATTGAAGAACCCTTATTTTATTTTGCATCTTCTTTACATTTTCATCATAAATTTCATTTCCTACGCTATCTTTTTTTCCTATCATGCACGCTAAATAGTTTTCTATTAACCCATCTAGCCCATGTGCAAGGTGGTTCCAGTCAAAATTTTTGGCCATTCCCACATATGATTTCCACTTCCCTATTTTTATTTCCTTTTTAGAATGTCTCATCTCAAAATTTAGATGTATTGCACTAGATGTTTGATCCTTATTTATTTTCTTGCTCATGACCATTGTCTTCTTATCCTTCCTTATCGATGCATAATAACTTGTCTTTGCTTCATCGTCTTACACTGTTTCGTAAATAATTATTCTACACTTGAAGTTTCCTTGATAATTGTGCCACTTAATATTCTTAAGACATTGAACTTGTGGTACTGGATGAGTTTTTTTCATGCAAAGTACTTGATTCTTGTGAATATCCTATTGCTCACACCTCCTTCTACCGGTATGTTGTCTTATGCTTAGGTCAAGTACTCACTTTGATTTACTCTAGGATAGTTTCCTCGCCCCAAAGTTCCTTGTTATGATTGAATAACTCAACCCCACATTAATGGAGGTTAAGGGTTTTGTTTGTTATGCTGAAATATTTCTTACTTCTCCCTTTTACTCTAACATGTGTCATTATTAAATCTTTAAAGCACTCTGTTAATGGAAGATATTTTCTCGTGTTTTACTTGCTTTGAATATTTTTTGGGATTTATTTTGTTTTTATCATTTATATATATCCTTCTTTACTATAAGATAATTCCAAATGAATTACCCCTACCTTATTTATACCCTTCTAATTAGGTCATAAATGCTCCATTTATTATCTTTTCATGCATATAACTTTTTACCTCTAATAATTACAATAAATTCTTAGTTGTTGATAAATTTCCCAGCATTCCTATATTTTACTTATTAGATGTCCTTATAGTGTGCGTCATGAATTTCCTCTTCTTTACTACGACCTTTTGTTTTTCCTTTGTCCCTTTAGTTGCATTAGTTTCCTTACATTTTCGGGTCGTGTCGATTTTCCTTATGCACATCCTCCTTTTTTCTTTCCTTTCCCCATAGCTCATTGTAAACAACATTCCATTCTTAAAGACCCCATTTTAACGTGCTTCAACATCTTCTAGATCATCTTTTCCCTTCAATTTTCTACCTCAATGATTTTATTTTGTTTACTCATGAAATTATTTTTATGTTCTCCATTTCTTCATTTTCCCAAAGGAGCATTTGAAAAATTCATGAGCATTCACTTACTTGAATTTGTTAAGTTTTTGCTTATGGTACTAAATTTTCCCCAACATAAGATTTTGCATCTGTCCTCTACACATTGTAACTCGCGAGTCTAGTAAAAATAGTGTTAGCGAGCATATTATTGGATCCAAAAAGGAAATCGAAAATGCATAAAATAAATGCACAAATCTCATGCACTTATTTTATTCAGAGAGAAAAATATTACTATAAATTAAAATGAAAACTAATCTAATAGTATAAGTCTTATTTGAGTTACATCAATGTTCTATTGGTAGTAGCATTTTAGCCTACTCCCATTTATGTAGTACGAAATAATTTTTCCTCAAAATGTCCACCAACTAACATGCCCTAGTCGGAAAAATTTATGACTATCTCATAAGGACCTATATAATATGTTTTGAATTTTCCTAGATGGCATGCATATTTCGAATCGTATAGTAAAAATTTTACACCCACTTTAAATGTCTTATTTTAAAACATTTCGATCATGCCATGCCTTTTTTTGTGATTTTAATATGTTTAGTTTCCATCTTGCTTGTAGTCTCCATTCATATAATTGTAATAACTTTGTTAGGTGCTATGTTATGGAAGACTCATCATCCGAATTGGAAATTCATGTAATACGTAGTGATGGCTCCATGAATTTGATCATTAAAAATACTTCCATTCCATATATAAGTTGAAAGGGATTTTATTTGTTCATGTGCTTGTATGTTGTTTGATTTTCCCATAAGACCACTAAAATTTATCATCCCACTATTTTCATCAGGACATAGAAAATATATGTTAGAGTGTGACTTAATATTTTTTTGAATACCTTGACCAATCCATTGGCTCGTGGGTGATAAGGCATTGTTTTGTGATGCACAACCATGAAGTCTTATAGTAATATCCTTATAGTGTCATTGAGAAAATGGGTTACTTTATCACTAGTAAGGATAAATGGACATCAATAGTGACTAATTATATTTTCCCAAAGAAACCTTTCTACAATTGACACCGTGTAGTTCTTTGATGGCGCCTCCCCGCCAATATGGTCAAGTAGTCTCTCACTATAAGAATATATCTTATGCCTGTTGTTTTTTCATGGGATTGATTGGCCCAATAAAATAACTCACCCATTTTACAAAGGGTTCTGAGATAATATTGGTATCAATGGAATCTCATCACGCTTACTTTGTTTTTCGACCCTTTAGCATTGGTCCCATGCTCTCACATATTCCTTGGCATCCTTAAATAATGTTTACCACCATAACCATGTAGTGAGTATATTTTATGTTGTAGTTTCTCTCATATAATGTCTTTGTTATTCATTCATGTGCTTTACGAATAATTTCTCATCTCTCATGATTCATAACACAATTCCTTATATTCTCATCACACCCATTTTGTATAGTTGTTAGCTTATTACTTAGTAGGGTGTGGCTTTAAAAGCAAGTTATTTTGTCTAACCAATAGTATAGTATTTCAATGATAACCCATGTTGTAGAAAATATATTACTTCCTCTAATAGATATGATCTCGATATATATTTGGAACAAATACACATCATTCATGCTTTATTTTATTGAAAATATTTTTCACTAGTACTTCATGTGATAGATGATTAGGTCATGCATTGTTTTTTCTAGGTTTGACAACTACTAAAAATTGGAACTATTGAAATAAGATTATCCATCTACATATCCTCCCATGTAGTACTAATTTATTGAACAAGTGTTTCAATGCCATGTGGTCCATAAAGAACCTAAAATAAGTCACCAATAAATAGTGCTAGAATTATCTGTAGTACATACATAATTGGAAAACCCTCTCATTCAATGATTGTATAATTTTTCTCATTGTGGGTTAGTTTTTCGCTAGTAAAATAGATTGGATGATCCTAGGATACTTCTCTTGGTTGTGCCAAGATGGATCCAATAGTGGTTCTTGATGCATATACATGTACATGAAAAGGTGTAATATAATTCAAAAATTGTAATATGGGAGGATGCATTAATTTTTCCTTCACTAGTTTAAACAAACTTTCTATTTAAGTACCCCATTCAAACTCTATTGTTTTGTGCAATAGTTTTTCCAATGATGCTACTATTTTACCATAGTTCTTAATAAATTTTATATAATATATGTAATGTACTAGGAACACATAGACTTCCCTTTGTGTCTAAGGTTCTTTCGGATGGACTATAACTGTAATTTTAGTTGGATCAACTAACAAACCATCTTTACATATTATATGCCCTAACAAAGTGTGCCAAAAGGTGTCAGAGAAAATTTATTATATTTAAGGAAATTTGCATATTTCGGAATTGCTCAAATGTAAGTCACAAATTATCACAATGATCCTTGACCAACCCATACGTCATCCAATCATATAAATATACTTGGAAAAACTTAATGATGAAATATTTGAAAGATGTCATTACTATGCGTGAGAAAAGCTGCAGTGCATTCTTCAACGAGTAATGGTATTATAGTGTAAGAAAATGATCCCCATTTAACCGTGAAAGTTATATTTTCCCTATATTCTTCTGTGATTTTGACTTGGTGGTATCTAGAGGATCCATTGGTGAAATTATATTTTTCCCTTCCCACAAACCCTTCTAGAATTTCTTTGGTAAAAGTTGTCGTAAATGATTTGATAACACACACATATTTTAAATACTGTAGTCCACACATATTCAAATGTGCCGATATTTATTTATACTAATAACCATTGGGATTCCCCATTATAATTCTTCCATTCATATAATTACTCCTATGGATAATTTGTTGTTAATTTCTTGCTTGATCTTTGCGCGAAGATTATGATTCATCCTATAAGGTATTTTTTAGCGAGATTTGCACCTTAGATTAACTTAATATGAATTTTCCTCAATGACAGTGTAATGCCAACATTTCTTCGTATTATCTCATAAATATATCTTAATATTCACGTGAAATTTCTACAATTTTTACAATCTCCTTTTCACTCCAATAACCACCAATTGTTGCTAGTTTTAGTGCTTCATCACTCCATATATTGACTTGTATAGCCTTTAACAAGTTATCCTATGATTGGACCATTGGTTCCTTCTTGTTGATGACTTCTCGGATCCATATAAAATATCTACATTAAAATTATTTCTATTCATACCTTCTTCTACCTACTCGCAAAATTTCTCCTCACCTTTGCACACCCAATTCCTCTTCATCCAAATTTCATCATATTCCTCAATTGAGTCATATTACTTAAGTCTTCTTTGAAAATTTTTGAAAGCACAAGTAATTTTTTTATTGTGCAAAGCCAGTAATATTTCATTCATAATTGCATCATCCTTAAATATTGAAATTTTTATATATTGAAGAGGGTAATTCAAATTAGGAATTGTAGAGGTAGAAGAGAACATTTGTATGAACCCAATTTTTGGTTGCACCCAAGAAGTGGTTTCTCTACACAACTCACAACTAGCATATAACACTCGTCCCCAAACATGTTATGTGTGATAGAAAACATGCATCCATAAATTTGATTTGACTCCATGTGCCACACTTGTCCATAATTATTTTCATCATTGAAGATGTTCCACGAGTTTGGAGACACAGTTATAGCTTAGGAATTATTGTACCTCAATACTCTGCTCAAACCTAATGCACATAGCTTCCTTGAATTGGTCCCATGTCTTCAATAGAGACTTATGAGTAACCCACCATATTACCACAATTCCTTTTAATAAATATACTAGATAACTAATGTGTTCATTTTTTGGTTGCATATAATTTTCTATCTTAGATGAAATCTCGTACTTCTTCACTTCCACTAGATGATGACATAGGTTGGTTATTTTTCTTACTCATCCCTTTGATATTCCTACCTACATACTTAGTCTCCGGAGAAATTTCTAACTTTTGAGCCCATTGGACCATGTCACAATCTCTCCCAATCAATTCATACTAATACCACCCAATACTCACAAGTTGTACTTTATGGTATTTAATACTAATTGATTGTCACATCAAATTATATTTGCTTCAAGTGGTTGTTCATAGTTTTCTAGCCTTGTAGCCTATATATTGTAGACATGTTTTGGATCCTCATATTCTTCTACATTTTCAAGATATGGCGCACTTGGTTTTGGATCCATTGGGAATATGAATCACCAAGTTCCATTTTCAAAGCTACATACCACTTTTTGAACCATAAGTATGAATTATTTACATAGTACTAATGTATTGCTAGAAGCACTAGAAATTTGTCTACCTCAACCAGTGGTATAAATTCAAAATCCATGTGGAACTTGACCCCCATGATACTAATAATAACATTCTTTAGTACTCTAATAGGCACGAATTCTATTTTTTTCCATTAAAAAAACATGAAGAGATGGATGAAACATAGGTTGCCCCATTTTGTTCCAAGAATCCATGGTGAGGATATTAACTTCATCACCTATGTTGTTTATATTCCACACATGTATGAAAAAATCAATAAATATATCGCAATCAAACCTTTATGATCTTATGGAATTGACATTTTTTATTCTTCGTCTGTATCATTTGTTTCTCGAGTGCTATATTTTAAAGCTTATGTGATAACCATTGAGTCAACAAAGTGGTAATATGCCTTTAGTGCACATAAGCCTACATACTTTTGAAACTCATTCTTACTTGTTTTTATTGGGGTTGTAATATTAAGTGGGAAACTAATTAATTAGAAACCCTCCAAAGACTTATGTGGATTCCCATATTGGGTTGACATATGTTTTAAATTTAAGATAAGAGTGTCCCGATGAGTCTCTCACCTTGATATAAAGCAAGGTGATCTCGTTTAAGATTGTTTACCTAAAAAATGTAAAAAAATAATGTGAGCTGTTTATGCAAGTAAGGTTGATGATACTTCATACAAATGCATGAAGATTCATCTAAACTCATGAGTGAATGTATATGATAGTTTTTTAATTCCTCCTTGAATGTGTAACTATTAGAAATAGTGGGAGTGTTGGGTGAAACATATTTTTCTCAACAAAGATAAGTGATTTTTAGTGGTTTTTATCTTATGGTTTTCCCACTTAAATATTGTGTCTTGTGTTCATTTACTTCCATGTTTATATATGTGATATAATATCCAATTCTTTATGTGATGTAATCTATCATAATTTATTACCCAAACACAAACTATAATCCTTGGTTCTTTTTAAAATGGTGGGTAATTAAATCTATGTTATTATTTACCCATGTTGTTTCCCTAACATGGTATAAAGGTTGGAGTTTTATGCTTGTGCATGATAGAACTATTGGTTTGTGATTTGAAGGTACAAATAATCTTGTAGATTTGAAGTTTTTAGAAAGTCTCAAAATCTACGATATGTTAACTAGTGTTTTGCCACTGTTTCGGTCCTACAAGGTGCACAAAACCTAATTCTTATAATTTAAGATGAATGTGGAGTGCTTGGATTCTTTAGATCAATATGAATGATCAAAACCTAGGTTTCTATTGATTATGCAAGCTTATATATGTGTTTTTCATCCATGACCATTTTTGTCTTTTTAAGACTGCATGATTTCCACCTTGCTTCACGAGATTCTCCTTAGCACCGCAAACTTCCTTTGTCATTTATGGTATTTCCAAGTCTATCACGGCTTATTTTTACTCTATACGAATTATTTTAATTCTTATTCATTTCACGATTTCTATAGACAATCGAGGCCTTTTTTATGTGTTTCACAATATTTCTATATGTTGTGCAACTTACTTTAATGTTGTGTGGTTTTCATAGTCTTTTATGATAATTTTAGTCTTCTATGACATTATTAATTATTACATGGTTTTTGTGTATTACACAAAAATTTTAGACTTGCGCATATTTTTTTAGTCTTGTGTAGTTTTATTTTGTTTCGTCGACCATTTTCCTTGTTCTACGGACTTTCTATCTTCTACGGAATTGGTTCTTTGTTTTGCGTTCTTCCGTGTATTGTAGAATACATGTGTTCCACGGCCCTCTTATTTTCATCCATGGTATATTTTTTCTGTTATGTTGGATTCATTATTCCATAGCTTGATTGTCTTTGTTCCGTGGTTTTTTTCTATTCCATAGAACTCTAATTTTTTCAAAAACCCATGAAACAATGTTTCTTTGTTCCATGGTCTATCAAAATTTGATTGTGCTATAATTTTTTTCTATTGCATTGTGGCCTCTCATGGCTAGTTCCATGATTTTGTAACCTCCCTTTTTGGTTCCCATACCTGTTTGGAGTGTGTTTATTAAAATTACAAGTTTTTTCTTTGTTTTAAATCTCTGAATTTATCTTCTTCTACCCACGAATAACTATAACTATTAAAAAACCACATAACACTATTTTTTAGTTTTACTAAGTTTTTTTCTAAATATGGATAGGTCATATATATTTCCTATTGATAAATCTAAAAATTTAAATGGTTTTGTGCAACATAGGTCCAAATATTTGCCAAGGGAAATAATGAGAGTGTGGGTGAAAATGGCACGCAAAAGCATTCCAAGAAGTAAAAGGAGAGCACACAAGTATTGGCACACGAAATCAATTGCATAAATAAGATAAAGCTGTGTGGGTAAGGAATCATGAGAACACATGAGGGGGTGTGCGAGATTCAAGGAAGAAAATATATGCATGCAAGAGGTATGTAGAAGGTGTACAAATATGCAACGAGGAGAGCTCATGGGTGCACACGAGAGGATGTGTAGTGTCAAAGATAGAATAAAAAAGTGATAGAAGAATAACATACTTGTAAAGGGAAAAGGGAGTAAATAAAGTGTGTTAAACACACATAGAAAAAGGTGAGGGACCAGAAAGGAAGAAAGGAGAGCACACGAGTGCATGCGAGGAATTACAATTTGGGAACCTGTGGTAAAGGAGAAGATCAATAATGCTCCCATCATCATAACAATATGCCAAATCCATAATGAAACTACATGTTACTGAAAATAGCCAAGGGAGTTATTTTGCAAAATATTTTGGTGACTTTCAGGATATTTTCTTGCTAAATATGAAGATCGGTGGCCTTGAAGCATCTATTGGGCGTGGATTCATCACGAGAACTTGCAAAACTAATTTGTAACTTGAATAATTCAACCCCGAACCCATACGAATAAGCTGTTTGGCCCTATTTTGGAATGATTAATACAATATGAAGAATATTCTAATTGAAAGTTTAATGAGAGTGGAAAATATCTTGCAATAGATTTTCCACCACCATCATGGGAATGCATGTGAGAACTATTAGATGACTCGCAAGTCTGGCTTGATTTTGATTATGTTGTTTTATTTCACCATCGACCATATTATTTGAAACATAACCTCCCTAAAACCTTCATGGTGACATGTAATAGAGACTACCATCCAAAAAGCAACAAGACAACGTTTGAAAGAAAACACAAGGGAAAAGAAACCTACACTACCAAAAAGTAGTGTGCTTTGAAAGCACTTGGAGGAATTGAAACTACTCTAATATGTACAAGATGCAGTGAAACAAATTAATGGAAATACTTAAGTTGAATCCCATTAGCGGGATGCGTAATGCACTTCCATCAATATTGGTCAACTCAAAAGAGTTGGCAGGGTGATGATATATGGCCTACTCCAAAGTTCATCAAACTTAGAGTTCCACCCTAGTTTATCTCTTTCACCATCACAATTTAAGACTAGATTACACAATCTGAAAATATGAGCTTGAGCCTTCCTATCAAACCACTATTTGGTTGATATTTGATGTTATTCGATCGACCACGGAAGAATTTCTCAATTCTTCAAGTTCAACTAGTTCTACCATTCTAATTTCTCTTTGATATGCACCCTCAAATTCCAAATATTACATTGGCTCTAGTGAAGGTAATTCTAGAGATAAAGGAAGCCTAACTTCTTTACCATAGAGAAGTTTGTAATGATAAGTTCAATTTACTTCTTCACTATGATTTTATTATCCTAGAGGGCGCTTCTCATTTTTGTATGCCACTACCTCTAGTTGATATCCATTGTCCTTTTCATGATTCTAATCAATTTCTTGTTAGTAGATTATGTCAAACCATTACCTTAAGGGTAGTAATTGAAAGAAGTCTTTAAGTAAATTCCAAGGCCGAGGACACAATAAAAAAATTTAGATCTTAAGAAAGATTTTTCATTATCAGATATAATGGTTTGAGGGATGCCAAACCTTGTCAAAATTTCCTCAAGGAAGTCATGGATAATTGATTTAGTTACTTCCTTGAGTGCCACAACTTCTGCCCACCTAGTAACGTAGTCCGTTGTTGTCAAAACACACTTTTGGCCATCACTTGAAGGAGGGTTAATCATGCAAATAAATTCAAGACCCCATTACACGAAGGGCCAATATTCTTGAATTAGATGAAGTGGAAGGGAAACCAATATTTTTTTCCTGTGAAGAAAGTACATCCATTACATTTTTTGACCCATTTGTGCACATCAACAAATAGAATAGGCAAAAAGTATCCTTCTTATATAATTTTCATTGTTTTTGTTTTAGTAGAGAAATTTCCAATAGAAAAAACATCATGGATCTCCTCCAACACTTTTTTCACCTACGCGTGTGAGGGGATACATCTCAACAACACTCCATCAATGTTCCTTTTGAAAATAATTCCATCAACTGATGCATAAGGAATATACTACAACCTTAAATTCATTATTTTTACTTTATTTAGGCTCAGAGGATATGTCTTAATAGATAAAAATGTGACCATATCATCAAACCAGTTGTGCAAGTTAGGTAAATTTCCTCTATCTTGTTGAGTTTTAGTGGCATGCGGAAGCCCTTCATCCACAAAGAAAGAGGTTTCTTGATAATTCTTCACATCTAAATCAATTTTCTCACAAAGAACTCTTCCTCTTACAAAATTTATGGCTTTGATAGTCACATCATAATACATGATTCTAGTCACCCATCCAACTATATTCTCACTAATTTCTTCTCCAATAATGAAGTCCCTCACACTAGAGTGTGAAACTAGAACCTTAACATGATTAGTGGCAAACATGCTCTTGAATTTATTTAGTGCAAACATGATGGTAAAGACATATTTTTTAATGTGATTATACCTCAATTCATAATCCTTTAGTGTTTGACTAAAGAAGGACATTAGTTGTTCATATTGCTACGTCAAAACAACATCTACACTAGAATCAACTCCGTATGCATATAGGATAAAATATTTATAATAATCAAATTTGATGAGGATGGGAGCTTGAGAAATTTATTTCTTGATATTAGAAAATATTTCCTTCCCTTCTACTATCTATTTGAATGTTGAATATTTCTTGAGCATAAGTGTGATAAGTCTAACCAATCCTGTAAAATTAGGAATGAATGAGCTAAAAAAGTTAATATTTCCGAGGAATGATTGCAATTATTTCTTGTGAGTTCATAAAGAGAGAGATAGAGAGAGAGGATGGCTAAGATTATTTTTGGATTAATGGAAATACAATCCTTTGAAACAATGTGTCTTAAGAGCCTGGCCTTAGGAACTACAAAGCTACATTTTTTTGGGTTCAAAGGCACACTAATTTATCTACATATCTCAAAGACTTGCTCAAGATGATTGATATGATCTTCACCTTTCTTTCAAAAAATGGTAATATCATCCACGTAGACAAGGATAAATTCATTTATGTATCCCTCAAAGGAAATATCTATTTCTCTTTGAAATGTGGCACCTACATTTGATAAACCAAAAGAATTTTTGTTAATCGTATGTTCCCACTTGGTTGTAAATGTATTTTTGAATTAATATTATTCTTTTACCATGATATAATTGAATCATGAATAGACATCAAGCATATAAAAACTTTTAGTACCCGCCATAGTTTGTAAAATCTATTCCATTGAAGGAAGAGGATAGCAATCCTTTAGGGAAACCTTGTTCAAATATCTGAAATCAACACAAAGTCTAATTTCTCCATTTTTATTTCTCACTAGAAATTTTTTTCCACCAAAGTAAAGTATTTGATGGGAAATATTATTTTTCCTCAATCATCTTGGATAATTCCTTCCTCATGAGGGGCTCTATCTTTAGATTGATAGGTATTTTATTTTGTCTCATTTCCTTAACATTAGGATCAAGATCAATGGAATGTTGGGAAATTTTTGGATCAAACCCCTTAAGGTCCTCATAATCACATGGAAATTCATCACAATAATTTTTACACAAGGAGATAAAATATTTATTTTCACCTTCGTGCATACCTTTCCAATAAACAACTCCTCGCCTTACTTGCAATGGACTAGTTGATATCCTCTTGCTTTGATGTTATGTTCTTTTCTTCTCCTCTAAACTCATCATCAAGACTGAAAATATGCTCTAAGGTGACCAATCCTTTAGGAAAATTATTTTTCTTCAACTGAATAACTTGATCACCATATTTTTCATGCAAATCAGTTTACATTTTTGAAGATAACTTAGTCTCATTTTGGATGAACTACATAATTTTATCATCACTGTCAAACACTTGCCTGCTGATTTCATTATCGGAACTAATGGTATGATTATAAATTTAATATGTTTATGATTTCCTTGGATGAATTCATCAACTGGTGAGAATTTTTATCCAAGGGATGTCATTTAGTCTACTTCTTTGTTCAATTTTATTGGCACCACTTGTAGATTGAGAACATCAAAACTCTCAATGAGGTCCCAAACTCTGTGTTTGTAAAATTTCAAAATCTTATTCTTTGTGGAACACTTCCCTTTCACTTGATGAATGACCAATTTAGTTTCTTTAAAGACTTGTAATGCTTTAATCTATCTCTTTTCAGCAATAAGAAGCCCATACACCAATGCCTCATATTATACTACATTGTTAGAACATGCAAACTGTAATCTATGAGCAAAGAAAAATTCTCATTCATTGGATAAATTAATACAACACCTTCCTCAATTCCATTCCTACTTCTAGAACCATAAAATAACATTTTCCATAATCCAACAACATTATCCCTTTCTTATTTAAGTGTTGTGGGGAAGGTATAATCTTCTTCATGAATGCAGTAGGTTCCAAGTCCAGTTTCCACAATTGTATCATAAGGATCAAATTCATAATGCTCCTTGGCCCACTCATCTAATAAAATATCAGGGATTGGAGGAGGGATAGGCTGCTCAATTGAAATTGACTCATGTTCTTGGTCTTCTTGTATGAGATAATTATATTGGAGAGGAGTGGGATTATAAGACTCAACATGGTAGGAAAATATAAGCTCAGCTTGGATGGTGAATCTTGTGACATATACGATTCTTAGAATCACATGATACCAATATGAAGACAAGTAACTACCCAATTTTTTTGTGAAATATCTTGATAGGAAAATGGAAAACAAGGAGGCAGGTCAACAACTAATATATCTTGAGTTATGGTTAGACTTGGAAAAACATGAAGGGTTAACTCAAGATCTTTGATTACTCCTAAGATGTTGACAATTGAGCCATCAAGTTGTAAAACACCTTTAGAAATAGGGTTGTACTTAAGACCTAGGATATCAACAATTTTTTAGGCATTACAAAAGTACTAGCCCCTGAATCAATCATGTAATTATGAACTAAATGTTTTCCCACAATTAAAGACATATAAAAGGGTGGGATTTTCACAACTTTTCTTACTTTTTTTCCTCTCCTAAAAACAAATTAAAAGTAGAATGAGTATTTTAAATAATTGGATCAACCTGAGGAAGGCTGCTTGAGGGATTCATGTAGGAGATCTCTTTGTGATGGAATAGCCAAAACATCCCACATTGTGAAATTCACATTTTCTTCTTCATCTGATCAACAATGTTGAAGGGGAGGCCCATGGAATTGTGTATTTTAGGTGTAACATTCTATCTTCTTGATTGTTCCAATGATAGAACATGTGCCTTTGGATGAGAAGAAACTTCCTTTTCCAAGTTAGGGCCTGCACACAACCTCACACACACTCTCACTCACAATATCACACATAACCTCATGTGCATGATTTTCCTTATGCACACATGTAGGTCAACTACTATTTCTCAAATATGTCCCATCATTCCTTTCTTTCTGAAGAGGATAAAATTGAGTGGAGGAAGAGTAAGGTTGAGCATCCAACAACCTCTTTTTAGACCTTATGTTATCAACAACATGCTCATGAGGCCCACGCGTAACCTTGCATGCAACCTCCACTACCCCGAATCATTGCACAAAACTCATCAACCCCATATAATATCTATTAGTCTCTGGATTGATCTCTTAAGCTTCATCCATATTAGGATTAGATGATTTTATCAATGGTTCTGTTGACTAGAAGATTTTAGAACCATAAGTGCCTAAGAATCTAATGCATTTATGCATGCATACTAATTATGTGACTAATTTTATGGAAAAAAACCATTTTGTTTCTTGTATCACTTTTTTTTTTACTGGAACCAATGCTTTACTCGAGCTAGCAACAAGAAATGAATGGGTAAGAGCAACTGTTTAAAATAGAAGATGTGTATTTTTCTTTTTCCAGTCATCATTTTGCTAATTTTTCCCATATATCTGATTTAGGTATTGATTTCTATAGGGATGATAACCTTGATTGAATCCTTGGTTATAGTATTGCCCTTGGTTAGGATTTGGATTATTTCAATAAGACTGGGTTTGTTGTTTCTCTAAGGATATAACTTTATTTTAAAAAATTATGATATAGGATTTCATATCACCATTATCTTTTTGCTTTAGGTAGAATAGGATATAGAGGCACCATATTGGGAAATTTTCTCTGGAATAAGAGCAATATAAGGATAAAAATATTGAGACGATTCAAGGAATATAGGCATATGTAATCTAGGGTTTATATTTCCATCTTGTATTAGAAAATTTTCATCCCAAATGGCTATTGGATAAGCATCAAGAAATTACATAACACCTATATATTATATCATAATTGTTATATAAAATTGAATTCTCTTAAGAAGTAAAGGAAAACACCTTGTAGAGTTAGTTTCAAGAGAACTGGAATTCTATCAAAATTTGAAGTTAAAATCAGCCATAATCTCATTAGGAGCTCTCTTAATGGTTGTTAACTTCTCTAGCAAGGATTTATTATATATTTTCTCTTCAAAATGTTTGTAAAGGGTGGTGCTAATCTCATCCTAGTTATGAATGGATGCATGTCTTAAAATTCTATACTGTTGAAGTGTTTTTCCCTTTAGTTTAGCTAAGTTAGAAAAATGAGAACTAACACCTAAATAGTTCTATAACAAAGCTAAATCAAAATCTAAAACACCATCAAGATAAGAGCTAAGAAAGGTTAGACAACAACATTATTGCATTAGAACTTTGAAGCATAAATCAAACTAACATGCTAATTATCAAGAACCTCTACTCTTTAGATTACCAACAAAATCAAATGGACCTATGTAGATTCAATGGCAATCAATAGTTGATTGTTTGATCTTCAAGAAAATAGGAATGGGAGCTCATCAAAGCATGGCTACAAGACCACTTTGATTATTCCCATATGACCTAAGAACTTGGATGAATGCAATGCAAGAAATGAGGCTTAGCTCTTCCAATGGTGAATTGCTCAAGAATGACAAAAGGCTTATAGTGTATTTGCTATATGCTTACTTTTGTTTCTCAAGAATTAGGTGTAAGTGTAAAGGTAGGAGGAGGGCTCTTTATATAGCCCAATGGATAAAGCAATCTCTACATCCCTTTGCATGTGGGATAATAGAGATGTTGAGTTAGTTGTGGATAAGGGGGTTTAGATAGGGTTGAGTTAACTTTAGGAGAGTTTAGCTTGTCCTTTAGTGACTCATGTGGATAAAGGGGATTTATTAATTGATCAAGATGATTAATTAATAGATGTGCAAGCTTATAAAATCTTTTAGAGGAATATTAGCATGATTTGGACTATAGAAGGGGATTAAATCAATTAAATAATGATTTATTGGTTTAATGAAAGGGGAAGCTAATTAATTAATAATAATTAATTAGTTTAGATAGAAGGAAGGATTAATTAATGGAAGGTCATTAATTAGGGTATTTTTGAATATAAGACTTAATTAATTACTTATTGTAATTAACTAACGATGATAGAAGAGAAGATGAGCATTATTGACGATATGTCATCAATTTGTGGGGAAAAGGATAATTAGCACAATTTAAGTGTTTTAAATTGTTCAGGCTAAATTATAGGTGTCTACACTCACCGGTGAAAAGGGTAATACTTTTAAGCGCATCCAATGGTATATCATATTGCACATTTAATAGTAAAGGAATAACACCGTTGAAGCTAATAAAAGGAAAATTTCTACGATGTGCCATTAGTGGCATTGGTCTAAAAAATCTAGAAAAGTGTGTGAAAGGCCTACTAGGAGGAAGTGTGGAAAGAGTTTTATTTGGAGGAGATGGAGATCTTTGAACTATTCTACCTCTTCTCTCCTTATTAACAACTACAAGTATTACAAAATTTCACCACCTACGACGTTTTGCCTTGTTTGTATTCTTCTCATGAAAATGTACACTGTACTACTAAAACAAGTAATTATGATGATTGGGAGTCACCAGATGTGTTGAAGCAAGCCTCCAATGGCTAGATATCACTAAGTTATCACCAAAACTTAGAAAAATGTTGTAAAGTGCATTAAACTTGCCCACCAAGTTGATTGTACTATTACAATGGGATATATGAAATTTAAATCTTTCAATACAATCCCATTGGGTGTGCAATAACTGTTGGAGCTCAAATTTTCACCCACACTTGAATCAAGAAGATCCAGGGCTTTGAGGCAAGATGGGACTGTTTCTAATTCATGGGACTTGTGCTAGATATAGACCTCCAGAGAAGGACAACTTCCTCTACCTATTTCTAATGCTAAAACTACTCCTAAGGAAGGAAATGCAACTATCTAATCCTACTCTAACAATCCAAGGGACCAAGGGAAGAGAAAGATACATAAAAAGGGAAATCCTAAGCTAATAGAGGTGATAACACTAGAAAGAAGGGGAAAGACACTCTCATATGAGTGAAAATGGGAGAAAATGAAGGAGGGGGCATAATTGAGTGCCACAGTCTAATACAACATTCAAACTCTCATTTTCATGGAGCACAATAGAAATAAAACCCTACAAAGAGAGAAAACATGCACAATGCAAGACAATTGTAATAGAGGGGAAAATGCAACAAATATAGGCTAGGATAGAGAATAGCCAAAAAAATATTTTATTACTTCAAAAGGATTTGCAGTCCATTACAATGGAGGAGAGAGAAAAATAATCCCGCAGAGGTCTAGATTTTAGGCCTACAACTCAAAAACACTAATGCATTACTATGAATAATGCCCTTACATTTCAAGAGGGTCCAACCTTTACAAATGGGCATTAATTTACAATATATAGAGGAATGGGAGAAAGGGAAGAGGAAAAAGAGAAGGAATTGATTCAAGGCTCAAACCACCAATAATATTCATTCAATTCCTACAAACAACATGATAACTCGCCAAATTCATTTCTCCACGTTAGGTTGATCGTAAAAGAAGGAAAGAGACCATGCTTCATAAAATTTGGGTGGTTGGGTCACCTGTAGCTGCACATTAATGGAAAGAATCATGATTTCCTCTTTTCACCCCTTGAATCTCATCAAAATCCAATTCTCTTGATTCCAGAATGTATCTCACATCATGATCTTTCCAATGAGACCAACTGTGCCCTGATTTGGAGTTATGAGTTGAAAGATATGGCTTCCTAAAGATCTACAATGTAAGAGTAACACACTAGACACATGACATCATTTGATTGGTCACGGGAATTTGATATTTGAGTGTAATTTTGGGTGTCTAACATGTTTCATGTTTTCATTCACTACAAGGATTTGATCACAACCGGTACCTTTCCATTCACACTTGAAAAAATAAAAATAACATCCCAAGTCCCTGATTTGAACACGTGTTGAGATAGGATTGGCATGGGGTCCTAAGGTGCATGCACGTGAAGCAAGGGCATAATAGAAAGGTTGGATTTGAATGAAAATATGCATAAGTATCCCGCAAGTGTGCACGAGAGGAAGCACATGGCTTGGGGAAAGGGATGCATACTAGCAAGAGCATGAAAATTTATAAAGGATGTTTGAAGACCCGCCAAGGGAAAGCATGGGAGTGTGGGTAAAATGGTGCACATGCAAGCATGACATGAAGAAAGGGAAGAGTGTTGAAGTATTGATGTGCGAAAGAAATTACATAAAGAAGAGAAACCGCATAGGGAAGGACTCATGCACATAAGAGGCATATAGAAGGATTGAAAATATGTAATGAGAGCCTACAAGTGCACATGAGAGGATGCGTAGTGTCGGGATATAAGAAATAAGCATGTAAAGGAAAGCATACATCCAAATGGAAAAGGGAGAAAATTGAGCACACACACCATGCGCAAAAGAGGGAGAGGGATTGGGAAGGATGCAAGGATAACATGTAATAATGTGTGAGGAATTATAGCAGGAACTGTGCCAAAGGAGAAGATAAACAATACACACAACCTCAAAACACAATTCCAAAGCCATAATGAATCTGCAAGTTACCCAAAATAGTCGGGGGTTATTTTAGACAATAGTTGCTTATTGAGACAAGTGGTGATGACATTGATAGTAGGGTACAAAAAGGTAGTTGTGAAGTTATGTGGATGTTGAGTAATGACAAGAATATACTCATCTTGGATGGATACTTAGGAATATACACCAATAGGGATGAAAACAGAATAATTTTCCATAACCTCAAAAGAAGAAGAAAGGAAAGGGATCTAAGGCATGATCACGGTCGGTGGTTCACCAAATTATTTAATAAAATTTAAATCTTAATGAAATTACTGATATTAAATGAATACAAAACTAACAAGTATGATCTATCATGCAAAAGACAATAAAGTGTGCACAATATGGAGATAAGAGTAACTTATCTTCTATTCGAGAGATCTCGGTTGCTCTTGTGCTAGAAATTGAGTGGAATAGGATATATCTAGATTAGATATGCTTTGTCTAGAAAAATGAGATCTAGAACTCTCTTGGATGCTAGTGTCCTAGCAACAAATCTGGATCCAATCTTTCTAGGGCATGATGATCTATGCTTAAGCCTTGATTTTCTCTTTTTACATCCAATTCATTGTAGGGTTTCAATGTTGCACATGAACCTCCAAAATAAACTATAGTTACCTAAACAAGGCTTAAGAAAACATTATATGAAATAAATAATGCATATGTTTGAGTGATATTAAGCTGATATTTCAAACTCATTGTGTGTGAAATGTTGTGTGTGTGTGTGTGTGTGTGTGTGTGTGTGTGTGTGTGTGTGTGTGTGTGTGTGACTGAATTATACATTAAATGATAATTACATACTTAAGAGGCATTATGTAAGTAGTAAGTGCATGATTTCATGTCCATAATCACATGCATGCTTTAGCTACAAATAACAATGAAGATGATGATAAAATTTATGTGAACTCAAATAAATGTACTGCAAACCCTGCATATGTGGGAGGTTTTGTCTAGATTGGTTCCACATAATGATATGTAAATGTCTGATATTGAGGTACTAGATCATCAAGACTATGAACTAGACCATGATTGGGGCCAATATTATTTTCCATCAACATTATAGGAGTTAGTAGTACATTTTCTAGAAAACATCCATTCATCACCACCAATAGATAATACCACATAAGGATCTTATTTTCCTTTATAAATTTTATCTAAAAATCAACATATCACATATGTTATGGTGGTAGGTCATTGCGACCATGTAGAAGACCAAGATCCACTAAAAATTATTATCCAAGGGACAACTTAAACTAGTAAATCATATCTTATCTAATATATAAGACATACATTTGATTTGTTGCTCAATAGATGCAAAAATCCCTTTCTTGCTCCTTTCTCCTACAGAAATTGTTGTTTTCAACATACATCTAGAACAATACATATTAGTCTTAGACCCTTAATTAGAAATATCCAAGCTTTGAACTTGGATATTTTTTTCCCATATTGTAAGAAGAAATGAAGCACATATTTTACATTCTCATTGATGAGACGAGTTATATAGGGAAAAATATGTTTAAAGATATTAATGATTGACTCTAATAATGATTTTTAGCACATGAAAATAAAAACAATGGTGGTTGGGAAATTATTTTTGTTGGTGATCTCACTCAACTACCAATTACAAAGGACACCCCTCTTTATGTTGGTAAGTTTTCATCATAGTTGTACCCTCCACACCTTGCACATTTGTTTACAATTATTTTTCATTTATGAAATTTATAAATTCTTAACATTTACCCCCACTTACACCTCTCGGTTTACAAGTGTTTTAGGAAACATAATTAGGAGAATACTTTGGGAAACCTTTAAAATTTTTGTTACCTTGGAGACAATATTATGTTATACAAGTAAATACTCTTGAACACGTCATCTTATGAAGAATGTTAACAAATATTAGAAATGTAAACCCTATATTTGATGATTGATAAAATATCATGAAGTAAATAAACACGTGCTTGATCTAGGATGAACAAAAATCATTTGATTCAACAATTCATTTGTATGCGTCATATAAATTCATTAAAATTCATAACAAAAAAATCTTAAATATCTATACAATCCCATTGTAAGAAGCATTGTTAAATATACGAGGCAATCATAATTAGAAGATGTTGATGATGACCACTTGGAAATTGAAGTATTTCTTTGTATTATTCAACATGTTCTCGTTATTATGTAATTTATACATTGATGCGAGATTGATAAATGACACTCTTGGTACTATAAAAATATTGTCTATATTAATGGCTCAAAACCACCCAACTTGTCAATGTGCGTAATAATTAAGTTTGAAAACTATAGTGGTGAACCTTGGGACCCAAGAAACCCAATATAGGTTCCAATATTATTTGTAATAAGAGGTAATTTTAAATAATTTTTGACAAAAGTGGCATGGGAGCTTACCATACAAAAGTCCTAAAGATTGAATTTTCCTAAAGAAAACATAGTTATAGGAGATGCAGAGGAACCGTAGTTGACTTTTAGAGCATTATCATAAGTTAATTCTATTGAATCCTTGAGAATATCTCCACCATCTCTTTTGAGAGCTACTATGAGATAATAATAACTAGGTATGTATAATAGAAACTTTTTAAAGAAAAATTTTGACACATGTTACCTCCCATTAGCAATAATGGGCATGTATTTGATAAATACAACTTAATTTCATTTCTTTCCATTTTTCCACATAAAATGCTTATCATTATGAAATTTTACATGAATGCTTATTAATCTAATTAGGAAATTCATTTTCCACTAGCCTATGATTCCAAAAATAAGTGGACCTCATGCTCACAGCCATACACATGCCACATCTAATGCATACACGCGTAACAATAAAGGCACGGAGTTGAACCTTTCGTTTGAACTTTAAATCCATGTTATTAGTTAGTACCATATGCATCTATACTATGATTTTTCATGTCTACACTTTATTATGATATAAACACTCGATTTTTGTAGGATCTTTTAGTCAAAATTTGGCTTCAAAAATGACATGCCTTCTTGTTTCACCTGATTCTAGAGCATTTCTTTGAATGTTGATGAAACAGATAAGGGTAAATGGCTAGGAGGAATACATGTTATGATGTTGGTTATAGGTTGTTGCGTGCGTATGACTTCTGAATCCACATCTGATTGTGAGAGCTTCCTTTTTTCTTGGAGGAACTACCTGAAATGGAAAAAAAGACCACAAAATAATAGTTAAACAGTATATGCAGTGGACTGCTTAGCATGTGCTAGATCCGAGAAGTCGATACTTCCTAGATGGATGTCAATCCACTGTTTAAAACAACTTAATGCTAACAATAAAGGAAATCCTACTGTAGTTAAAATGATTTAGGTATCTCATTCATCTATAATAAGTAAATTCATTCACAACAAGCTAAGCTATGATTGAATTTGAAGCTCAAGGTCTCTTTCAAAGTGTAGGTATTGGTTAGGGTTAGGTTCTGGGCTGTTTTGGGTATTGGGTAGAGAATGGAAGCTCTGTTCTTGGTTTTTGGTTGAGAATACAGAGATGATTGATGTCGGTTTAGGTTAACCGCCAATTGGTTGTGGGTAACCGGCATCAAGTATGGTCGGCAGTACAGAAACTTAATAAAAATACTTAGTGGGGTGACAGATCTAAGGCTGGATGAAATGGAAGGGAAATGGCCAAATTCGTATGGGTCTAGGTATGCACAGGAATGATTAAAATCTGGATATGGGCAGTTCAAGGGTGTGGGTAAAAGGATGGTCAAGTTTACATGGAGGTAAATGGTGGGGGAATGGAAATGGGAGTAGAAACTAATAATGAAGTAAAAGAATCTACCAAATGATAAATGGACAAGTGTTGGTTAACAAAACACTTACTTGTTGTATGAGCTTGATGTCTAGTTGGCAATGGAGGGTGATCAAATGAAAGGAACTTTGTGTGATGTAGACACTTCCTTGGATGATCCCGTGAAGGAAAGTGGCTCTATGGTTGCTTCAGTGTTGGCTATGGGTGCTTTGATATGTGAATGAATGCTCGTTCTACTTGCATAGCTCTGGTTTTTCATCACTTGTTCTCAGAAGAAAATGCCAAACTCTAAAACAATGTGCCAACCTCGAAATAAGGTTGTTTTGAAGGTTAAATGGTAACCGATGATGGTTTTGGGTTGACTGGCGTGGTGGTTTAGGGTGACCAGCGTCGGTTAGGGTGGGATTTCCTAGGTTTTCTAAAATGGGTAGATCCTTTTGATTTTCTTGGATCTCATTCATTTTTCTCTGCAAAATAGAATGGAAGCTTCCTCTTCAACAGATGGGAATGTGGTTAGAGGGAATATAGGCTTTGATTTTTAGGGTTTGGGTAGGTCTTAGTTAGTTATGGCAACATACTAAGAATAGGTCTTAGGGTGAAGTGGCTAGATGAGGTGTCTAGGTGAGGTGGATATGTAGGCATTATCTCAATTAGGATATTAAAATAATAAATATTATGAGATAATGAATTAATTTAATTAAATTAATATTAGAGTGGGATGAAAGGGCCATGGTTAGGTGAATGTGTTCAAGGTGTTTATTTGATGAGGGACCAAGGAGAGTGTGACCCAATTTTGGTGTCTACATTTTTCCCCTTTTTGTTGTGTAGCTTGTATTGGTAAGTGACATGCTAACAAAAATAAGATGTGGTTGCCCCATGTGTGGGTGAAGGTGATCCCCTCAAACCAGAACTGATGAGGTAGAAAGGAAGAATCGGTGAGTGGTTTGATAAAAGGTGAATGTGATGAAGAGGAAGGTGGGCAACGGGGGTAAAAAGGGAAAAGGTCCACTCGGGTAATCTAGGTAATGGGTCAGGGTCAAAGGTAGTAATAGTCAAATGCACACACATGTATAAATTGTGACATAGTACTAGGTTGAAGAGCAGGAAAACTCTACATTGTCTAAGGTCGATAGGCTTATCCAAACAAGGTTAAAGTGATTTGGTATCCAAGGTATAGGATATGGTTAGGAAACATGATGCAGGTCAGGTGCAAGAATGTTTAGGTATGTTCTCAGTACACCAAAGGTTGGGTTAGGATAAATGGTCATGGCAAAAAGAGGCAAGGTAAGGTCAGTATGTCCATCAACATGGGTAATAGTGTCACAAGGTATAACGGGCACATGAGGTCAAAGGTCACTAGCGATGTTCTAGGTCCAAGTATCTAGGTCACGGCATGGGTAGGGCCGAGGTATGGGTAAAATAATGAGTCCCCGAATGAGGATGAGGTGAGGGGGTAAAGGGTAAGGTCAAGAAGGTCAAGTGGTGTGGCCAAGTGAGGTGAGTGTAGGATAAAAAGGATTTAGGTCAAAAAATGGGGGTAGGAGGTAGAAAAAAGACTAAGTAGGGAAACCGATGATGGTTTAAGGGAACCAATGTCGGTCAAGCTTGATTGACCATGGTAAGCTAGGGCATAAGACCGATGTCGGTTATGGTAAACCAATGCCGGTTAGGTCGGGGTTGTTATAAAAAGAGAAAAATCCACGTTTTTCAAGTCATTTATCTTTTGCAAAAGAGGAGAAAACTACAGAGGAGAGAGAAAAGGGTGGAAAGTGACTGAGTGAGACAAAGGACTAGGTTGGCGAGCTTCATGGCTAGGTGAGAGTTGGTCGATAGGTGGATCCACGAGCTAGGTTGGATTGGTTTGAGTGGATTGATTGGGTGGAGAGTGAGAGGTCATTTGGTGATGGCAGAGGCAGGAGAGGGATCGGGGGACCACCTAGTGCAGCGGCCAGAGGTGCCACCATGTAGACGGTAGTGTGATGAGGTAGGATTCAATCCAACTTGTTGTTTTGTTTATTAAATTGAATTAGTGGGTGAAAATGGGTTTTTTTTTTTTGGGGGAAAATAAATTTTGAATTATGGGAGGGAAATCAAGTAAAATAGGAAATGGAGGGAGGGATTGGGTGAAGAAGGGGTGGGGAAGGGTATAAGGGGAATTTGGGTAGGATTGGGTGGGTAGAAGGGAGTAAAAGAAAATTTTGAGGAAAATGGGGGTTGGGCACCAATTTTTTTTACGATGACAAATGACTGGTGTTGGTTAATGGTTAGTCGACGTCGGTGTTAGGGCACCGATATCGGTCATGAAGCAGGTGACCGATGCCGGTTGAAGGGGGACCAGGGTGGTTAGGGGTAACCGGTACTAGTCATAATTAGGGGGAAAAAGGGCCAAAAGGTGTCCGAGGTTGGGTGGGTGAGGTAGATAGGGGTGAGAAAAGTGGTTTTGATGAAAATCATAACATAGGTAAGGGGTAAAAATAGGTAAGGGTGGAGTTGTTAGGGAAAAATGTATAGATGTGTAGGAAAAAGGTAAGGTTAGGGAGTGGGTCAAAATGGAAGTAGGTGAGGGTCGGGGGGTGTGGTTAAATAGGTGAGGTGATATTAGGTTGGGTAGGGTTAGGGTAGGTAGTTGGTAGGTTGGGGTTGGGTTAGGTAATTAGGGAGGGTGGGTTGGTTTGGGGTGGAGAGTAGGCCATGGGATAAATGGGTAAGTAGCAAAGTAAAAGAGGTAGGGTAATAGGAATGGGTATGGGTAAATGTAGATATGGTCATGTTTAAATAATGTGATTGTTTTGTTGGATGTAGGTGAGAGATCAACTGAGGATGTGAGACAGGTGCCACCCTACTCATGACAGTTTGAGGTGCAAATGACAAGCCGAGGAGTTGTGACATGTTGAGGAGGTGGGCCTAAGATTGGGTCCGACGCTACCCCAGTATGTAGTCCGAGAGCCAAGTCGATGGTTTCCCTCATTGATAGATGGGATTCGGTGACCAACACGTTCCACCTACTAACGGGTGAGATGACAGTCACCCTAGAGGACATGTTCAGGATCCTACTGGTTACCCATATTAGGTACGCAGGTATATTTGATCTCCTTAGAGGCATTTGAGGAGTTGATGTTGATGATGTTTGGGGAGGGGATGGCAGAGTTGACATTCCATAGTGCTAGTCTAAGCTATGGAGAGATGTACCTAGCCCATCCAGAGGAGACGAGGCTAGTAGTATTACTGATGGAGGTAGTTTGTTGTTTTGCACTACCGGATGTAGAGGGTGGGAGATTCCCACGATCACTGATGGGAGTGCTACATGACATGATGATGGAGAGGACCTAATTTTCTTGGGTACCAGCATTCCTGGTACAACTATATAGAGAGCTATGGGCATATGGGTAGCTCCGTAGGTTCAGTCTGTGCTGCACTTTTATTCTACACTGTTGGGCCTATGAGCACATTGTCTGTGTGTGTCCAGTGGGTATGCCCCGAGAAAATGCATTTGAGTTGGGTTTTGTGTGGGTGGGGTACAGGCGATGGGTGCTTGTTATTGGAGAGTGGTGATCAGATAGGGATACACATGATGTAGCATACTACCAGTGGCTATTGGAGGGATTGTTCAGGGTAGACATCATATGGAGACCATATGTGGGTTATCCCTCATATAGATAGATGGATGAGGAGTTAGCTGGCCTTCAACTACTTAGATGGATAGAGGGGCACCAGTAGCAGAGAGCATGAGATGATCCCCGTAGACGGGGTCATATGATGATAGTTTGGATTACTACAAGATATACCACCACCCTTCCCATAGTATAGGAGGGATGATGTGGAGAGACCACTTCCACTTCCATAGCCGACAGTACCTATTGGGTGAGGAGGAGTAGGTTATAGACGGTGGATTGATGATGCCGGAGTGACGGATAGGTATAGATAGTGGTGGGCGGCCCAGCTATGAGCAAGTACCTCCCAGGCCCTGGGAAGCCAGATTTAGCCACCATCACTATGTAGAGAGATGCCCTATAAAGGGGCAGGTGGTGACCCTGATTACATAATTGGGGATGGTACAGGGAAGCTAGTAGCATCGGAGGTAGAGGTGGCCACATTGCATGTGTAGGTGGCTATTCTATAGGCCCAGATGGCCCAAGGTGGAGATGGAGAGGGTGATGATGAGTAGGTAGCCACCCTACAGTGCACAAAGTTACAGTTTGTAAGGCTAGTTGGCCACCTTTGCATAGGCATAGATTTAGGCACTACAGCTCAGCACAGCACAGGTGAGGCCGAGGGCCAACATCCACGGGCACCGGAGAAGGGGTCCGGTTCTCAGGAAAGGGAGCAGACAGGGTCCCACAAGATAGGTACAGGGGCTAAGGCCTATGGGGCCACCATAGACCATACCCATATCCAAGTTATGGGATGCCTTAGGGAGGCCATATATTACCAGGATCAGCTGATAGTGGCCGAGATAGATTTTCTATCCTATGGAGAGTACAGGGCACAACAGGCCTCGAGTGAGAGGACCAAGATCCCTTAGACTCACAGCGTGGAGAGCACAGGGGGCCATCAAGCCCCGAGACATGATCAAGGTGAGGCCACCATCTCACGGAGGCCAACTCCAGGTGATGTACAGCAGGGGCCCGACCATGACCTATGGCAATCGGTGAGAGGTTATCGTGTCGTCGAACAAGAGCCGAGGAGGAGACAAGAGAGACTGAGATGGAGGATGTCCGATAAGATGATGCCTAATGCACATCCCTCCATTTTGATGTATTTTGGTCATTTTTATATATACCAGCCTATATGGCAAAGAGAGTGAGGATGTATGAGAGTTTTGTATATTTTTGAGCATATACCGCACGTGTGTTGAAGATGGTGAGGTTGTATATGAGAGTTTTGAGAGATTTGATTATATACACCAGCCTGCGTGCCGAAGACATTTGATAGTTATGTATATGGATACACATGATTGGATATTTTTATTTATAGAGATGATGATGATTATGGTCATTATGTGTTTTTGTTGATACCATTTTATTATTATGCATAGATGGATTTAGGATAGGTGTGTTAGGCATGGATGGAGTCAAGTTATAGGCATGGATGAGTCGAGTTTAGGCATGGATGGAGTCGGAGTAGGCATGGTTGAGTCATGGAGGCATGGAGCATGGTTGAGTAGTTTTGCAGAGGCATGGATGGTTTTAGTTAGGCATGCATAGAGTTAGGTTTTTAGGCATGGTGGAGTCTAAAGTGGTTGAGGTTGTAATTCATGCGGTGTATAATTAATGATGAGATGGACCATGTTTAAGATGTTTTATAATACATGCATGATAATGGGAAAGAAATGGTAGACATAATGAATGGATGTTGGATGATGATAAAGGTGGAAAACAATTTGTTGTTTGTTGGTTTTTAATTTCTAATTATTGATATAAAAAGAAATTTAACAAGGGTAGATCATGATTTAGGAAAATGAAAGGTGAATTGGTTAGGTAGAGAGTGGTCGAGCTAACCTCCAAGGGCCCCATGCCCTAGAGTGCTACCTACATAGTCCCTGGTGAAAAGGGACCTCAGGATGATGTAGTTCTCCCATAAGCTAGGGAAGAATGTGAGGAGGTATGAGTATGGGTGGGTATGTTATAGGCATGATTGAGTCTAGGTCTGTTAGGTATGGGTGGATTGTGGGCACATTGGTATAGGTGATTTTGATTGTGGTGGAAGAAGAAGATTACCCAAAGGTAAGCGTCGAGGACCAAGTCCTGTATAAGGTAATCAATATGTAATAAGGAAGGTTAAAAGATAAGAGGAGGCAAGAAAGCCACTTGATTGGTAAAGATCATAATGAGGGTGGGTCATACCTTAGATAGGTGGATGAACATAAGACCCTAAAACATTGCATGATTGATTATTCTAAAGGTGAAAAGTAGTCACATGACCACCAAATGTCATGGTTCCATGAGGTCCCTTGAGGTGGTAGGAAATGAAAGTGTGAATGGTGAGAGGGTGAAAAGTGGTTAGTTTTTATATGGTATTTAGGTAGCATGCCTTGTGGCAAGAGATCCAAGGTCACAATGGGCAAGTCCATGACTAAATTTTTTTTTTTGTTTTGACTGATATTTGAGATAGATCTGATCGATGCGAGAAGTCTATATGGGATGAGGAAATTAACTCCTTGAGGTCTTTGTGAAGCTGATCGATGCGGGAAGCTTCAGATCTCTTCTCTCTCTCTTTTTTTTAAAGAGCTTTACATAGCTATCCTTTCGAGGGAGCAGTCTATTTATAGCAGCGATTTTAGAGAGAAAGATGTCCTTTGAGGGAGTCATATTTTTATTGGAAGTTTGACTCAAGGAGTTGGATCCCATGTGAGGGATTTTAAGTCATGGACAAGACTAAGGTGAAGAATAGGATTCTTGTTCAGAAAGCAAGGTGAAATGACCATGGGATCTCATCTAAAGGTAGATGAAAAGTATCCATGAGAATCATGTTATGTGCAGTGTCATGGTACACATAATTAAGAGAAGATAAAAAGTGATGGGTATGCACATGATTCTTATTTAATCATTGGTGATGGCATAGGAAGTGGATAGCACTCAAGGGACGAGCATGGAAAGAGGAAGAAGGTGAGGTAGGACTAAAATTCAACAATATAATGGTTGAAGATGCAAGGTGTTAAGGGGCTTAGGTTTGGGTTTACCCTCGAGTGAAGATAAATGATAAGCACCTGATCCGTAAGTATGAGTCATGATGTATGGTCCAAGCCAATTAGGAGCAAATTTACCCATTTACTTTTTTTCTACTTTGGTTACATGTTGATTTTCTTTCAAGACAAGGTCACCGACTTGGAAGGTTCGCTCATGGACACATTTTCATAGGCATGTTTGATACGTTTTTGGTAAACTTGAAGATGGTCAAGAGCATTAAGATGATGTTCGTCTAATAACTCAAGTTGTGCTAAATGGTCCTAATGAAATTCATCATCATTGAGCATGTCATGGAGAGAAATGCAAAGTGAGGGAATTTAGACTTTGAGAGGTAGAACAGCCTCTATACCGTAGACCAGAGAAAAGGTGTGGCGGCAGTGGAAGTGTGATACTAGTATGGTATGCCCACAAGGTGAAAGGAATGTGCATATGCCAGTCCTTCCCAAGTATCATTAACCACTTTCATGAGAATTTTTTTAGGGTTTTGTTGGTGGATTTGGCTTGGCCATTGGTCTATGGGTAATAAGGTGATGAGAAACTTAGCTGAATGCCAAAGGCATCGCAAAGTTTTTCGCAAGGTTTTATTTTTGAATTGTTTTTGTTATCAGTGATGAGGTGATGTGGGACACCAAAGTGATAGATGATGTGATGATTGATGAACTCACATATTTTCTCAACTTTCATGGAAATGAGAGGTATGGCTTCAACCCATTTTGTGTAGTATTTGGTAGTGGTGATGATCCATTGATGTCATTGGGAAGAATGGGGATTGATCTCTCCGACAAGATCCAAACCCCATTGAGAGAAGGGCCAAAGGTCATGTGTGACTGTAAGGCATGACTGGGTGTATGATGAAGGTTGGCATGTTGTTGGAATTTTACACAATGCTTGACGTAGTCACAACAATCATGGTTGAGGGTCGGCTAGTAATAGCCTAGGTGAAGAATACGCTTAGCAACAAAGCAAGGCCACTGAAGTGACCTCCACATATGCCATCATGAACTTCCTTAATGGTATAAGGAATTTCAAAACTCGTAAGGCACCATAAGAGAATGCCATCAAAGCCACATTTTGTAGAGGAGGCCACCCATGATGATGTAACGAGAGACCTTTTTGAGAAAGGCCGTTGTCCATTACGAGTGAGGTTGGGAGGCAAGATGGAACGAGAAAGGTAGTTTGAGTATTGTTTATACCAAAGGTCACTCGGGTCAGGGGTAGCGGTTCTAATGGAGTAAACCTCATGAGGTAAATAAGAGGGTGATTGGAGTCTTTGTATGGTGACAAAGATTTTAGAATCAATAGGTGAAGGGGATTTGAGAAGCCAAGTAGGCCATGGTATCTACAAATTTTTGGTTGAACGTGGGATGGTTTGAAGGGCGTAATAGTCGAAGGTGGTCAAAAGTATGTCTACGTGATGTTTATACTTTTGAAGTGTCTCATTACGACATTGGTATATACCATTGACTTGGTTTATGACCAATTGGGAATCACCAAAGATGTTGATGGATTTGACATCCAAGGCATAGGTAGCTTGGAGACCTAATACGAGTGCTTCATATTCGGCAATATTGTTTGTACAATCAAAATCTAGTTTGAAAGACAAAGGCATGGGTTCACCATCAAGCGGAATGAGGATAATGCCCTGCCCCACCCCCATGCTAACACTTAGAACCATCGAAGAAGAGTGTCATTTGGTATGCGGGCTCATCAAGGAAAGGGAAGCAATTGACTCATCTGGAAAGTCAAAATTAGAAGGTTGATCCCCGGAAATAGGTGTGTTGGCCAATTGGTCGGTGATGGCTTGGCCCTTGATGGAATTTTGGTGGATAAATTCAAGGTCGAGGTCAGCCAAAAGCATGAGCTAGCGTGTGGCATGTTGATTTTGGTAAGGTTTGGCATACATGAAGTGTAAGGGGTCGGTGTTGGTCACAACATAAGTTTTGTGATTAAGTAGGTAATGGCGGAGTTTTGTGGAAACAAAAACTAAGGCTAAGAAAGAGTTTTTGGCATGGGTGTATCAGTTTCATAGTCTAAAAGAGTATGGATTATGTAATAAACCACCTGCTCCTTGTGTTGTTCATCGTGATGAGTGAGCATGGCCCCAAGGAGTGATCGGTAGCTGAGATGTATAGGTAGAAGGGTTGATCATCTTTAGGTGGAATGAGTATGGGTGGTTGGAGAAGGTATTGTTTTAAGGCCTCAAAAGCTTGTGGTAGTCATTATCCCATTTAAAAGAGACATCCTTCTTGAGAAGATGATGAAATGGTTGACACCGATCAGACAATTGTGAAATGAAGTGGTGAATAGACTGCAACTTACCTTATAGGCTATGGAGTTTCCTAAGATTAGTGGGTGGAGGCATTTCAAGAATGGCCTTGAATTTAGCAAGGTCAACCTCTATACCACGTAAGGAAATGATAAATCCTAGGAGCTTTCCTAAGAGAACCATGAAGACACACTTCTTGGGTTAAAGGTGAACACAATATTTAATAAGGTGGTCAAAGATGGTTTTTAGGATGGCGAGGTGCTCAGAGCAGCATTTAGATTTGGCTAGGAGATTGTCCACATAATCTTCTAATATATGATGCATGATGTCATGGAAGATATAAGTCATAGCCCACTGATAGGTGGCACTAGCATTTTTAAGGCCAAAAGGCATGACTCGATAGTAGAATGTCCCCAAGGGTGATGAATGCGGTTTTATGTTGATCCTCTAGGGCAAGTAAGATTTGGTTATAACCCGAGAAGCCATCCATGAGTGATAACATCTCATGACCAATGGTAAGGTCAACCAGTTGGTCAATACCAGGTAAGGGAAAGTCATCTTTTGGGCAAGCTAGGTTGAGGTCATGGAAATCTATGCAAATGTGGAGTCCCCCTGTTGCCTTAATGATAGGGAAATGTTGGAAATCCATGAGGATAATCAATGGGTAAGATGAAGGAAACAGAAAGGAGGTGTTGAAGTTCTTCTTTGACCAGAAGAGCAATGTGAGGGTGCATTTTCCTCAGCTTTTTTTTGATGGGTTTGGCATCGGGAATGGTTACGATATTGTGTACCACTATAGTGGGGTCAATACTAGGCATATCTACATAAGACCAAGTGAAAACGTGGTTATGGTTTTTGAGAAAAGAAGTGATGGCTTCCTATTCAAGAAAGCATCTAAAGATTGTCCTATCTTTAGAATGTGCGGGTCATCTTGAGTATGAATGTTGATTTCGATAGTCGATTCATTCAACATGGTTTACATCTTAGAGGGTAATGAATGATGAATATATGAGTCTTCTACACCAAGGTAGGTGAGTATAGATTCATCATCCTAACATTGAACGATGTTAATCGAAGGTGTATCATCATTGATCATTTCAGGATATAGGAAGGGAAGAGAGGAAGGAGCCTTGCCCTCACGTTGATAAGTTAGAGGCCCCAAGGAAATGGTGTTTATGAAAAAAAAAATTAGGAGGAATGGATTCTAGATCCATCGACTCCATCGGTGAAGGTGGTGAAGAAGGTGGAGAAGGGCTAATGTCCTCAATGAGTTCAATGCGGGCCTTCTTGGTAGGTGGTTCAACAAAGCCGATACCACTACGGTCATTATGTTTGTGGGTAGTACATGGAATAACAAGTATGGTGGCCTTGCTCATAAAAGCAAAACCAAAACCTTCCATGCACATCGGTGCAGGAAGGTGTGGGAAAAAACGGTGATTGGTGAGTGACTAGAAGTCAGTAGAAAAATGGGCGGGTTTGTGATGGTGGTTTAGGTGTGTAAGTGGTAGTATCAAGTCCCCCATAGGTGAGATTAGTACGAAGGTGGGAGGACCATAAAGGAGGTTCTCTCTTATACGGTGATCATAACGAGGGTGTTGGTGAAGACTTCCGTACTCTTGTGGAGTAAGGAATGTGTTGACACTATATAGGTGATACTCCCTAGAGTGAGGCATTGAAAAATTCCTTCAAGGGATTGGTGGTTGGTATGTGGGTAGCTGGAATAGATGATGTGTCGAGGTGGATCGAGGTGGAGCTAACGGACTAGGAGGCCAATGGTTCAGCTGTGGAGGTTCAGTAGGTGGTAGGAATGGAGGAGGTATGTGCAGTTGAGGTAGTGGTTGCACTGGTGAGTGGAGGTGTAGGTGAAGAGGAAGTGGTCATGGAGGTAGATGCCTTAATGGGTATAAGCATGTCATTGGGTTAGTAAAGCATGTTGCAAATTTTGAAAGGTGATGGATCAACTGGAATGGTATAGGTGTATTCCTCATGCTCAAACTTTACACAACGATGTAAAGTGGAAGGAACACAACCCATGACATGAATCCAGGGTCTACCAAGCAATAGGTTATATTGAAATTCCCCCTCCAAGACATAAAACAAGTCTAGAGTAGTGTGGGGGCCCACACGAACATGGAAGATGATGGTGCCAAGTGTAGATGTGATAGCGTCATTGAATGAACGCAACATGACAAAATGTTTATGCATGCAATTTTTAGGTATGCGCATTTGAGCGAATGCATGGGAGGAAATTATATTAATGCTATCACTCCCATCAATCATAACACATCGTACATGTATATCATCGATGTGGATAGAGATGAAGAGAGCTGGGTCTGGGTCATCAATTTGGTGTGGTGCGATCTCTTCCTCTAAGAAGCTAAGGGAGGCTACTTGGTGAGTAGGTGGAGGTGTGGATAAAGGTGGTAATTTGGTGAGAGAGGCTACATGATGGGGTGTGATAATGGAGGATACGGGTGTAGGGTCATTAGGTAAAACCTCAATAGATTGCAAGACCTCCATGAGAGCTTGACGGATGGGATTCCGAGGTTTGGATGAGGTCATACATAGACATTTTGAGGGGGGATTAGTGCAATTGTTTGAGCATGGCGTGATGTGTAACCCCATTAGAAATAGGATATGTGGGGCTGCGGATAGTGATTTTAGGTGTAGGTGCAGATGGTATGTTGGGTATAGGGTTGGTCGGTGAATCGGTCGGTTTCCTTTTCCTTGCCTTTATCTTTCTGGGCACGGGTAACAATGTGGATCATGTTGATCTGAGGTGGGAGATAGGTGAAGTAGGTGAGCCATGAAAAGTATAGAGACAAGAGGGGCAAAAGCCAAATGGTGGGAAGGAACCTGTGAGAGAGTTCAGCTCGGCACATCAACATTTGGGTGGAGGTTTGACAAGTTCTTTGATGTGAACCATGTTAATTTCGAATCTTGGGGGTGGTTCTAGGAGTTGTGGGGGTGAAGGTCTGGGTCGTTGAGTAGGTAGTGAGGGAAGATCTGTGGGAATGGGTGTTGGTGAAATGGGGTCCTCATCGAGAAGGTCATCATCGTCAAAGTTTTATTTAGGAGGACACAACTGGATAAGCATGGTTTTTAAAGCTTTGCAGTTCTCTACATCATGCCTGGCACATGATGGTAAGTGCAAATTTTGGTGTCGTCAAACCCCTTTGGTTTGGGTTTGAGAGGGTCATAAGGTCTGAGTGGTGGTAATGTGATGGAAATTTTTTTAAGGAGGTGGTTAAAATTTTTGCGTAGGATCTTGCTAGGTGATCACAATGGGAAGTGAAAGTGAGTTTAGGTATAGGTGTGACTAACTATAGAGGAAGGGTGTTTGCATATGGGGGAGTGGGTCAAGCTATGGTTTTAGGTGTTGGTGTGCTCTTGGGTGTTGGTCATGTTTACTTAGGTAGGGGTATGGTACATGAACTGGTAGGAGAGTGTGTGGTTGTTTTGACTACCTTATTGGAGGGTAGAGGATTTTTATCTTTTCTCTTGCACCTTCTTGGGTAAAGGTGATATGGGCACACGAGCTCAAGAGGGAAAGGTGGATGGTGGAAGGGGGCATGTTACCCATGGGATAACTAAGGTGCTATGAAGGTACATGGCATGGGTCATGAAGGAGGTGTGAGGGAAAGAGACTGAAATTTTGGGGGTAATGCAGAATCTATCGATGGTATTAGAGGTATGAGTGGTAAAGATGTTGCAGATGTAGGCGTAAGTTGTGTCAGGCACTTGGGTATGGTAGAGGTCTGTGAGGGTGGAATGGTTTGTTATGTTTTTAGTTTACCGATGGGTGGAGGTTTCTTAACCATGCTGGAAGGGTGAGGTCCTAAGATGGATGGAGAAAGGGTGAAGGTGGTGAAGGTGTGATCGGTGAGGATGGAATATAATATCTATGGGATTCATTCTTCTTCGTTTGGGTTTGGAGTAGGTTTGGCATTGGCTTTGGAGGATGTAGCTAAATCTAATTTGATGGGTAGATGAGTAAGGCTGGTGGTTGGGATGACCCCTAAGGTAGTAATAGGTTTAGGCAAGGAAGATGATGTAGGTGTGGGCTTGGATGTAGATGCATGTTGGGTTATGGGTAGGGGTATGAGTTGAGCCATGAGTGGTATCATGGTGGAATTTGTGATAGTTGTAGTTGTGTTTGGTTCAATTGGCCAAAATATTTTTGGGTAGATAGTGGAAGTGTCAACAAGTGACATCTACATTTATGTTGAGACAGGGAGCAGAAGACACCCCCAAAGTAAGGCTCTATCCACATAATCTACGTGATCAGCTAGGCATGAAAAAGGCATTGTTGCAGATGAGGTTGGTGAGGATCCAATGACAATTCCTGTAAAATGTGTCTTAGAGACGGGGAATTCACTAGCTTCGGCTTCTGTGGGTAAGAGAGCTGAAAGTTAAGTCCGTAGGATCTTGGGTAGCTGATGGAGAATAGTCACCTAGAGGCAAAGGTATTTCTACTGGATCCTTGATAGGTGGAGGAGAAAATGGGTGTTCCTCTATGGGTAGAGGAGATAATGGGTGCTCCTTTGTGGGTAGAGGAACTGATGGGTACTCCTCTATGGGTGGAGAGATGAATGAGCATCTTCCCTAGGCTTAAGATGTACTGGGTGATGGATCTCTAGGTGGAGGAGCCAAAGGTGAAATGATCTCAATGTTAACAGGGTCTCCTTCATGGGTGAGAGAGGAGACAAAGGGTGTTCCCCTATGGGTGGAGGAATAGGTGAGGTAGGTTCAAGTGCAAGTGGAGGAATAGGCTAGGTGGGTTCAAGTGTGGGTGGATGACTTCGGGCTAGGATTTCCTCGATGGAAGGAATATGAGGTAATTGGGCAATAATGGGTGTATCACTAAAAATAGCATGGACCTCGTGGGTATGGCTATCATGAGTTAAGGTCTCTCTGGTTTGATTAGAAGAAGGGGCATGATTAGGAAATGGTTTCTTGAAGATATGTAGGTTTTGATTAGCAGGTGTGTTAGGATTATCCAAGGTTAACTCACCTTTCTCGAGCATTTCTTGGACAATGTTTTTGAAAGTGATGCAATTCTGTCACTATGACCCTTTACTCGATGATAGTTGCAGAAGTCGTGCTCTTTATACCATGCGGGTGTGGAGAAAGGGTCAAAACTAGTGTGTGGTTTCATGAGAGGAAGGGTGATGGCCCCAGCTTTAATGAGCTTCTCTAAGACAAAAGAATAAGGTTCCCCGATTGGGGTGTATTTTGTCGTTACCATCCGAATTGAAAAGTCTAAACCTGGTGAGAGAGATTGATGAGGAGTTAGCCTAATTTGAGGGATGAGTTGGGTTGGCCTTGAGTACCACTACGTTAGTAGTTCCCTTGGCTTTTGAATAATTATTCTATGGTTTCAAAGAAGAAGAGGTATCATTTGTTTTGAATTCCGAGTTCTTATTACGTAGTTGGATTTTCTTCTCCTCGATGGCCCAAATCTCTAGCTTTCATGCCATGGTGAATGCTTCATTGAAGGTTTGGAAGGTTTGGACCTACAGGGTTGGCGAGCTATGTCTAGCACAATCCCATGTGAATATTTCGATGAGTTTGGTTTTGGTAGTTGGAATGTGAGTTGATTGATCAAGCTATGCCAACGAGAAACAAAATCTACGATAGATTCGTCGTCATACTGACGTGTAGAGTAGAGGTCAGTCATGGTAACTTTCTTAATGACATTGATGGATAAGTGATCCAAGAAGGCTTGGGCTACCTGATTGAATGGGAAGATATAATATCTAGGTAACCCACTATACCATTCTAATGCAGGACAAGTCAGAGACATGGGAAAGGTCCTCAGAAGTAAAGTGTCATCATGGGCGATCAGATAACACCCATGTTTAAAAGACCACAAATGTTGTTGCGGGTCCTCTTTGCTATTGAAGCGGTTAAATTTAGGCATTTCCCAATGTACGGGATATGGATGGATAGGAATGGATGGGTGGATGGGCTCATTACAAATCTCATTATAGGTGAGAGAGTTGTGTGTGCAGAAACTAATGCCTCCAATGTCTGCATCTTGTCCATCATTAACTTGATTAGGTCATTGGTAGGTTGTGATTGTTGGGTACCTCCTATAGCGTAAGGAGGTTGGTGTTGGACATATGATGGAGGTGGCATTCTTGTATATGGTGATGTTGTATAGGTAGATTGAGAAGGAGGAAGTGAAATAGGGGTACATACCTAGAATGAATGATAGATGAAATAGGAGGATGATGATAGTATGTATATGGAGGTGGAAGGGTTGTGGTGACCCTAGTAGCAATGGGGGCTAAGGATTGTGGAAAAAAGGACAACATTTTGAAAAGGGGTAGGGGTCACCAACACTGGGGGGTGGTTATGTAGCTACGGTACATATGAAACAATAGGTGTGGATGAGGTTATGTGCAGGTGATTGGTGAAAGGTATAGTAGATGTAGTGGTTCAATAAATGTGGCGAGATGTGGTGGTCATAAGCAGGTATGGGGCCTATCCGAGAAATGACTGGGGGGCAAGGTAGGTAGGTGCGAGCGTGGAACTAGCGAAGGCTGAGAGTAGAAGTAGGGGCAAGTATTGAGGGAATATATATGGGCATGTCGTATATCAACTGACCTGAGGCATCTCGAGTGGATGAGTGGGAAAGATAAAACTACAAGGCAACATGATTCTAGTCAAGGATTCATGTGAACTCCTAGTCTCCTATGGCGATAGTGATAGGTTGGGTAGAATCCATGGGTGATAGAATATAAGGTGGGACTAGTGGTGGCTGATGACTGACATGGAATATGAGGGTGTTTGCTTGGCTTCGGGTCAGCACCATGTGAACAAGCACTGACGATGTGGCAAGATTTCTTTCTGTAAATGACACATTAATACAAAAGAGACAGGATAAATAGGTGGTGGTGGGTGAATTAGGGTTAAAATGTCAGCTAGAAATTTACACAAGCTAACCAATGTCGGTTAGGTTAAACCGATGCCGATCAAGTAACCACATGTCGGTCTTGTGGAAAGTGGACAGTTGGTCAAAACAAGGAATAAAAGCCAATACTTTGCCCAAGTATGCAAGATGTAGATGGAATTTCCAGGTCAGTGAATATGATAAGAGTGACAGAGACTTAGAACAGTCAAAGAAGGTGAATAGGTGTCCTTTTGGGTAGGTTAACCAAAAGGACAGTGAACCGATGTCGGTTGAGTGAAACCGATGACGGTCAAAAGGTAACCGACAACAGTCGCTGGATCAACACCGATCACTGTGAAATTGAAACAACGATGAAGAAAATGTGGTTGTGAGTTAAAATTAAATGTGGAATCAAACCCAAAATTCTAAGAATGATGAGAATATGGTCCAAGCACACTCAGATGAAGCTGGAATACACCAACTGTGATGAGGAGCGTGCAAGGGAAATAAGAAAAATGAAGAACGTGACCTCTCACCTCAAAACACAAGCCAAGTGAAACACTAAGAAAAATACAATCCTAAGATTTCTTTTTCTATTATATTTTTTAGCTTATTATATTTAAGGACCGACTCATTAACTTTAGAATAGAAATTTTTGGTGAGGATGGCTTCCTACGAAGAAGGATATCTACAAGGAGAGGTTTCAGTTGTTATAGCGGGGTAGGCCTTCCTCGATGGGGCAGTCTTGGACATAGATAACCAATGGGGTGCCCACTATGTCGTGATCATGTGATCACCTACAACTTATTCTGGGTGATTTGTTGTTTAAGAATGTGTATATATTTTAATTTTGTGATGTTTGGTAAGACTCAGAGAGATAAAGAGAAAGGAAGTGCTTTTCTATGATTCGTTTGTCAATCATCAACTGGGCATGAATTCAAGCGTATAGGTTACCCTCAATTAATATGAGCTAATGCAGAGAAGAGAATGAAATGAAACAAGTTTTAAACCAAAATTGAAATGTTGAATTCGATGACAAAAAGATGAACAGGAGAAGGGATGTTCTTTCACTAATGTGATACTAATGAAAGGGAAGAAGTGTTCTTTTTAAAGCACCAAAATACAATTACTTTTAGACAATAGAAGAAGAGAAGGTTCCAAGGGAGAAAATTTAATGTAAGAACATTTTAGAAAAGAAACAAACATAAAAAAATTTCACCTAGAAATGAAAGAATGCCAAGAACCCCGAATGGGTCCCACCGGGTGTGCCAAAATGTTTCACCTGATTCTAGAGCATTTCTTCAAAGGTTGATGAAACAAATAAGGCTAAAGGGCTAGGAAGAATACCCTTAATATATGTTGGTTGTAGGTTGTTGCAGCGTATGACTTCGAATCCAAGGCTGATCATGAAAGCTTCCTTTTCATTGAAGGAACTACTAAAAAAAAACAAGACCACCAAATAATAGTTAAACAGTATATGCAGTGGACTGCCTAGCATGTGCTAGATCTAGGAAGTGTGATACTTCCTAGATGGCTATCAATCCACTATTTAAAACAACTTAATGCTAACAATAAAGGAAATCCTACTGTAGTTAAAATGATTTAGGTATCTCATTCATCTACAATAAGCAAATTCATTCACAACAGGCTAAGCTATGACTGAATCTGAAGGTCAAGGTCTCTGTCAGAGTGTAGGTATTGGTTAGGGTCAGGTTCTAGGCTGTTTTGGGTATTGGGTAGAGAATGGAAGCTCTGTTCTTGGTTTCTGGTTAAGAACATAGAGACCGACATCGGTTTAGGTTAACTAGCGGTGGTTGTGGGTAACCGGCGTCAGTATGGTCGAGGTATAGGAAAATCAATAAAAACTTGGTGGGGTGACAGATATGAGGCTAGATGGAAATGGAAGGGCAATGGCCAGATTCGTATGGGTCTCAGGTATGCACATGAATGATTAAAATATAGATATGGGAAGTTCAAGGGTGTGGGTAAAAGGATGGTCAAGTTTTCATGGAGGTAAATGGTGGGGGAATGGGAATGGGATTAGAAACTAATAACTGAAGTAAAAGAGTCTACTCAAATGACAATGGACAAGTGTTGGTTAACAAAACACTTATTGTTGTACGATCTTGATGTCTGGTTGGCAATGGAGGGTGATTAGATGGAAGGAACTTGGTGTGATGTAGATGCTTCCTGGATGATCCCATGAAGGCAAGTGGCTCTACTGTAGTTGCTTGGTGTTGGCTATAAATGCATCGATACGTGAATGAATGCTCGTTTTGCTTGCATGTAGCTTTGGTTTTGTCTCTATTCTCGTTAGAAAATGCCAAACTCAAAAACAATGTGCCAACCTTGAAATAAGGTTGTTTTGGGGGTTAAATGGTAACCGATGGTGGTTCCGGGTTGACCGGTGGTGGTTTAGGGTGACCGGCATTGGTTAGGGAGGGATTTCCTAGGTTTTCTAAAATGGGTAGATCCTTTTGATTTTCTTGGATCTCGCCTATTTTTTCCCACGGAATAGAATAGAAGCTTCCTCCTAACATACAGTGGGAATGTGATTAGAGGGAATATAGGCTTTGATTTTTAGGGTTTGGGTAGGTCTTAGTTAGTTATGGCAACATACTAAGAATAGGTCTTAGGGTGAAGTGGCTAGATGAGGTGTCTAGGTGAGGTGGATATGTAAGCATTATCTCAATTAGGATATTAAAATAATAAATATTGTGAGATAATGAATTAATTTAATTAAATTAATTAAATTAACATTAGATTGGGATGAAAGGGGCCATGGTTAGGTGAATATGTTCAAGGTGTTTATTTGACGAGAGACCAAGGAGAGTGTGACCCAATTTTGGTGTCTACACTTCTATTCACTTTATTAATGTCTTCGTTGTTTTGAATTTACTTGTTTTGACCATGATCCATAGTTTCTACTATTACTTGTTTACAAAAAAATTATTGCACGCCATGCTTTGATAAAGAAATCATTAACTACAATTATTAGTAATGAATCATTTCAATAAACCCTTTTATATGCCTACGGCCTCTCAAAATCATCTATGGATGCTTTTTCTATTTTGTGATGTATATCAATAAATGTATGTGTTATTTTTGTGAATTCTAGTATTTTTAGATTGGTCAAATAGCTACTATCATCCTTCCACAAAAACTTATGGATGTTGTTACTAGTTATTAAGATTCTTGACAAAAATCTTTTTACAAAATTATAACATACATATGAACACAACACATCTAGAGTTTTGGGCCTCTACTTATACGAGAACATTTTCTTACTTATCAATGAAGACAACAAAAATTTATTCCCATACAAAATTTTAAGAAAATAATAAGTGTACTATGTACTTCCAAAGAATTTGGTCAAATCCATAAACATGTTGATTGGTATTTTCCTTTGGTCTATTGGTGAAGTTTTTAGGCTCACAAAAATATCACCGGGGATCAATCCTTATTGATTTGAAAATAAGGGATGATGTTGGGATCATGTACCATATAAATTTGACACAATAGATATCCCTCAAGAAAGAGTTTGTGAGAATCAAATGGAAACAATGCACCATGAAGTAGTTACACTCAAATAGAATCGTGATAGCTCCAGCGTAATCACAAGGATCAATCAACAATGGAAGAACTTGCTCAATAGAAATAAAGCTTGCACATAGAGGAAAGACAACGGAGTGTCTTGGCATACTCATAAATCAGAAATGAAAGGGTACATATAGGGTGTTGAGTAACCCTAGTGCATGACACACAAGAAAACCCTAAACCTAACCCATGTGAGATGACCCTCCATATGTGAGTGGAGGACACATAGGATCCCACACACCAACACCCCCTTCATCAAAGTTGGGGTAGCGGCTATGATGAGTCAGACAGAACAAGAAGACACTCCTAAACAACTAAGAAATATGTGTTAATGGGGTCTGGAAACTAAAGGCCTGATAAGGTGCCCATATACAAACAACATATTCTTAAAAGAATAAGAAAAAGAGAAGGACTATATATCCCAAAGAAGATGAGAAGCTTAAGACCTCACCCCAAGAAGAGACCGCAAAGTGAAGAAACTTCACTTCGGTGAAGGGATTGGTGAATATATCTCGCAACTGATTAGTCATTATCGAATGTACTAAATATCGATGATACCATCATGAATAAGCTCTCATATGAAGTGCATATGGATCTTAATGTGCTTTGCCCACTTGATGTTAAACTAGATTTCTACAAATTGAGATAGTGCTCGTGTTATCACAATAGATAATCGTAGGCTACCAAAAGTGGATGCCAAACTCTGTCGAGAATACCCGTATTCAAAACAGCCTGCTCCGTGGCAGCGTTAATTGTTCCTATGTATTCTACCTCTATAGAAGATATCGCAATTACATTCTACTTACGGGTAAGTGCAGCAAGTTGGGGGACAAAAAAGGGGTCATAAGTGGACGTCATATTGCAAATAACAACATAATATCAACTTGTAGGGATTATTATCAATACATACACTCAAAATTAAAAAAAATTATACTAATATGAATCGTAGCATCTAGAATCTAGTTTCTAAAATACTAATTTTTTTAAAAATGGACAAGATTAGCTATATTAAACACTCAAAATTCAATGACTTGGTTTTTTTTTTTTTAAACGCCTATAAGATTATAGTTCGTTTGCCCACGATTTGGATGACCAAAAATTGATATATATTCTTCTCCTTTGGTGAGAAGTTAGATGCCACTATTTTCCTTAGGATGGATTTTATTTTGTATTTTTTGAACAATATTTTATTTTTTATGATTTTTCCGTGAAAGTGGTATGAAAACATAAAGAAAACAGAGCACTTTCTGTTTTCCCGCCATAACTTCATCAAAAATATTGAAATCAAATAATTTTTTTTTAAAACATGTATATAATTTCACCATGGTTGGGATGGTATAAATTTTATCACATTCTAATAAGTGAAAAAAAATTTGCTAGTCTTAAACATAGACATAAACATTCACGGGAAAAAGTGTCTTAAAGACCTACTATTAGTAAAAAATTATAAAATGATATTTATCGTATTCTATTCACTTTAAAATCAATATTTCTACAAAGCTAACAATCTCCCCTATGTAATGGTACCATTTTTATGACATATTTTTAATTTTCAGCATGGTTCAAGTCTCGGAAGACTAAATTTGATGTTTTGTTGTTTTTAATGTAAAATTTAGGATTTGATGTCCACTTAATTGTCCGCCAACTTGGTGCACTTACCCTTCTTGTTATACCAACTAATAGGACCCAAAACAAGAGAGAAACTATAGCTAGAGGTAGATTTTTGATTATCTAAGTCACTTGGGCTAATCGAATTTGTGAACCCAATCAAATCAATATCCACCCCTCCATAATAGTGAATGCCATCAGTAAAGGTTCCATGAACATAATGAAGGATCCACTTAGTTGTTTTCCAATGCAGCTCATGTGGCTCTGCATGAATCGGGCATGATCCCAATGATATAGGATAAATCTGTCGAGTGCGAGTCAATTAAACCAAGCTCCCTACCAACCTGTCGATAAAGGGTACCATCAACCAAGGAGTGAGAAATTAGAAACAAAATTAACCCTGGAAATAAAAGGAGTAGGAGAAGACTTGAAGTCATACATTTGAAAATGAGAAAGCAATTCAAGAGCATACTTAGGTTGTGAAATCAAAATTCCCAAGTTAGATTGTGAAATGGATCCCAAGAAATTAATGAAGTAGACCTAATTCGATCGTGGAAAACTTGTTGGTCAAGGCGATCTTAACAGAATTAATGATAGAGGAAGAAGCTGTGTGAGATCAACAAGTCATCAACATAGAGAACAAGGATGAGTATGGAGTCGTCTTGCCATAGAATATAAACATTTGGATCGAGAATGACACCTAGTAAACCTAGATGTAAGTAAAGGAGTCCATCTTGGCATACCAAGCTGGAGGGGCTTGTTTAAGGCCATAAAGAGACTTCTTTAACTTATAAACGAGGGAGGGATCATGGAAATAACCCGAGAGGTTGTTCCATGTAGATCTCTTCCTCTAGGTCACCATGAAGGAAGGCACTCTTAACATCCATTTGATGGACTTTCCATCTGTTTGTTGCGGAAATGGCTAGGGTTAGTCGAATAGAAGTCATCTTCGCAACTGGAGAAAAGGTTTCAATATAATCAACCCCAACTATCTGGGAGAAACCCTTAGCTACTAATCACGCTTTAAACTTTTTGACATCTCCATCTACTCCATACTTTTTTCCAACACCCACTTACACTCGAATGATTTTCTTCCTTTCGGAAAGAGGGTGAGATCCCAAGTATCATTCTTCATGAGAGAGGAATACTCATCCATTCATAGAATCCCACTCGGGAAGACCATAAGCCTCCTAGAAAGAATGTGGGTTAGAAGCGAGAGGAAAAGAAAGAGTGGGGTCCAATGAAATATGAGCATGTACGTCTCATATTTGAAGTACCTCCATCTAAATCTCTAGCACTTTGTAAATTTTTCCTAGCCCAAAGAGGACCAGGAGGATCGGGCTCCGAGTCGAATATTTGTCACCCGAGTGAGAAGGGACATAGTCCTCATCATCACTACTCTTTTTGTTAGAATCGGAACACTCAAAGGTTTGATGGTCGGGAGGATCGGGAAGAGGAGAACGCTTAACAAAATCATCATCGATGAGTCGAATCCAAATCAACAAGTGAAGAACCTCAATAGGTAGAGAAGTAGAAGTCGAAGAAGACTCATCGAACTTAACACTTCTCTCAATATAAATATCATGAGAAGTAGGATTCAACAATCGATATCCCTTCACACCATCAAGATACCCTACAAAGAGACAAGGTTTGGATTTTGGCTCCAATGCCTTGTGTTTCTTCTTGGGAATCCGAGCCATAGCCTTGGATCTGAAGACTTGAAATTGCTCAACATCAGGCTTGTGTCCAAACCAGGATTTAAAGGGTGTCATCCCTCTTACTTCCTTATGTGGAACATGGTTCTAAATGTAATTAGCACAATTCACTACTTCAGCCCAATACTGCGAAGGAAGAGACTTCGAGTGAATCATACAAGTGGCCATCTCCTTAAGAGTATAGTTATTTCTTTCTACTACTCCATTATGTGAAGGGCTATAAGCAATTGTATGTTGTAAGGAGATCCCTTCAGAAGTACAAAAATCCATGAACCTATTGTTTACATATTCACCTCCATTTTCAATTCGAAGAACCTTGATAGACCATTCCGCCTATTTCTCAACAAGAGCCTTAAAGTCCGAAAATGTTCAAAGACTTGAGAATTAAGCTTAATAAAATATACCTAAGTATATCATGAATAGTCATCAATGAAGGTGAGCACATAAAGAGCTCTAGTAAACAAACAAGATGGAAATGGACCAGAAATATCGCTGTGAACAAGATCCAAGGTATGAGTAGCTCTCCAGATTTCCTTTATCAAATTTATTTTCAGGATGCTTTCCAAGGGTACAACCCTCACAAAGACAAAGTATAAAACTTGACGTGGGGTAACCCCTTGACCATTTTGTTTTGGCTCAATTGTTCAAGGTAGTGATAATTTAGATGTCCAAAATGCTCATGGCATAGTTTACTAACCTCATTTGCATGAGTGAGCAAGGTAGTGGGTGTAGAATCGAAGTAAAGTGGGAACATGATACAACCATGAACGGTGATCCACCTTTCCCTTAGCCATTGTAGTGTCATCGTTAAGGTCACGAATAATCACCAAGTTAGGACCAAATTCCACTCGCATTCCTTTACCAAGGTGAGTAATTTGGTAAACCAATAGGAGATTGGTAGAGATATCAGGAACACTCAACACTTGGTTGAATGTTCCCCATCCATCTCTATCGATCCACTACTGGAAAATGACACTTTCGTGTCATTACCCATCGTGATTTGGGACATACCACAAGGCTTGATGTTGGAGAAATCAACATGCAAAGACGCCATGTGGTGTGAGGCACCAAAATCTATAATCCACGTCGATGAAGTGGTAACTTTGGCTACAAGGGCGTTTTCTTTCTTATTATCGATTTATACCCTTTTGCGGTAGAAGACTCGGCCTTTGGAGCATTTTGTTTGATAGACTCAGGAACACCTATTTGATTTTTCTCAAGTAAATGAATAAGGTGATCAATTTGTTTTCTCATACATAGATGCTCTTTATGATCGGGTTCTTGCATTAGGAACATAAAAACTTGTCTTTATGTGCTCTAGGCTCAAAATTCAAACTGTTCATGTTAAATTTAGTTTTGGTCTTGGTTTCCTTCTTAGGTTGATCCTTTCTTTCTTCTTTTTAGTCTTCTTTTCCTTACTATTACTTGCTATAAGGGCATGTGAATTGGACTTGATAGACCCCATTTTAATGAGTTTTTCATGTTCTCAAATGAGTTGGGATGAAAAACAATCAAAGGAGGGTATATTCCAATCCTTGCCCAAGGAAAATTTTGTAGTGTGAAAAGTTGACACAAAAACAGAATATTCGGGACCTAGCTTAGAGAGAATCGACAAGATCAGTTGAGAATCTTTCTTCTCTACTTGAAATTCCTGTAATAACAATCTAGTGTGGATAAACTTAGAGAAGAATATTTGTAGGTTTTCAAAATCACTAGGATTTAACCCTAGTAGTTCATTTTCCAACTTATGCACTCTCATGTCATCTTGTTGTCCAAACATTTTATCCAACGTTTTCCACATAGAATTAGGTGTTTCAGACAACTCAATGTGGAAGAGCAAGTCAGGAGAAATAGACATGTAGAGAAGACCTAAAGCTTCATCACTGCGGTTTAACCACTTATATTTTTTGGTCATTGTCCGGTTTAGTCTCGGTTCCCATGGTGATGCAGAATAACCATTTACCTCTTAATTTCATAATCATTTTCGATCTCCACTCAAAAAATTTGAATGGTGTAAGCAAAGGAAGTGAATAAGCATCCATTATGAAGAGAGAAGGAAGGAATGCATAAAAGAATCACAACCACCCAAGACAATATAGAAACCCCTACTTTTGGCACTTTATAGTTTAGTGAGTTGAATACAATCGAAGTGAAGGCGTGCATCTTGAAAAGCAGATTGGTAACTCACCTTGCAATCAACGTAATAATGCGCAAGAGATGAGACTACAATCATGTTTCGTGGAGCGTAGCAAAGTGACACCGTATACAAGAACAACTTGCAAAAAAACTAGGAAGGAGGAGAAATCAAATCTTGGTTGTGAGAAAGAGTGTCTCACATCGCAAAGGATATCCCCTTACTGCAAACTGTGGTGGATGCGCTCACTAGTCACAAGCAATAATAAGGGTAAATACAAGTTTTAGACGAACTCAAGATGAGTCCCGATGATCTTTAGAATGTCAAAAAAGTGCTTGAAAGGAAAATAGGTGCTCAGAGTGTCACTACACACTTGAGCGCACGATTAGTAAAAAATTTGATAATAACGCCTAAAAATTACCATTTTGAAACATCCAATTTAGATAATTTTAAAGCTATGGGAGTTAAAAATAATAATTAACGTTAATTTAAAAGATGATTTAAATTATTACTAATTGTAAAAGATAAATAAATTAGATTTGTAATTAATAAAACTAGATTTAATATAATTAAATCTAATTAATTACGATTAATAAAGAAATACTAATTAAGATCTAATTAAAATTAAATCCTAATTAACTATTTAAATTTATTTCCCTTTTAAAAGAAATTCCCACCAAAATGAAATTTTAAAAAAACTTGCCTTAAATAAATTTAAATGCCCACTTTAAAAATACCTCCGTTTGGATTTTTCTACTTGAAAAGATTTCCCACCAAAAATTAAAAAAACATACCATAAATAATTTTTAACAAACTTACCATTGTTGAAATCCCGAGTTGGAGGTGGAGACTGTTCGTGTGGATACGATTAGGTGGATCCTGAGTTGGGCTCGACAGTTGAGGAAAGAGAAGATCTTCGCATGGATTGTGGGTTGAAGCCCGAGGATGACGGAAAATGAGCGGGAGAAGCCGTTGGAGAGTGGGCCGAGGTGGAGGGATCCCAATGGCTCAAGATAGAAGACACAACATCCCATAGAGGAAAGATAGAGCCGAGCAAACTAGGGAATAAATGACTTAGCTAGGGTTTGAAAACATCTCGCACGAGCTCGAGGAGGAAAAACAAATGGCTTGCCAAGCCAAAATGACTCGCTCGGGGTAAACACGAGTTGGACGGGGGGAAGATCATGAGCTAAGAGAGCTCGAGGAGGTGGAAGGAGCTCGCAGGACTAGAAAATGACTCGCCAGGGCTAGAAAATGACTCGAGTAGGCGGGTAAATGAGCCCGAGATGGTTGAGCACGAGCTAAGGAGTCATCGCGAGTTGAGGAGGCCAGGGGCAAAGAGAGAAGAGGATCTCAGAGGTGAATTGAGGAGCTCAGTAGAGATCTCGGTTGGGAGCAAAGTGCACCAAAAAAACCAAACTCTAAATGTGAAATTCAAACTTGTATTCTTTAAAATACCATGCAAACATAGAAGAGAGACAAAAAATAGAGATCTAAATTTTTTTAGTTTAATAATAAAAATAAAAACTAGAAAATAACCTCTATTTTAATTGATCTACCAATTTTAGCTACAAGTAGCTAAAAGTAGTTATAAAACCACTAAAAATCAAGGAGATACCTGCACATGCATGAAGAACACAACAAAACCTGAAACAACTTTCCAAGAACAACTTGTTAAATACGTTAGCAATAATTTTCCAGAATATAACGATTGAAAAAATTGCATGAGGAGTAAAAACAAAACCAAGAGTAATCACAACTCAAATGATAAATGCATGTTTACTCGATCTCATCTCTGATACCATGAAAGAGTTTGCAAGAATCGAATTGGAAATGATGCACCACGAAGTAGTTGCACTCAAACAGAATCGTGATAGCTCTAGCGTAATCACAAGGATCAATCAACAATGGAAGAACTTGCTCAATAGAAATAAAGCTTGCACATAGAGGAAAGACAGGGAGTGTCTTAGCATACTTATAACTCGAAATAAAAGGGTACATATATGGTGTTGAGTAACCCTAGTGAATGAAACATAAGCAAACCCTAAACCTAACTCATGTTAGATGACCCTCCATATGTGAGTGGAGGAAAGATAGGATCCACACACCAACACCTCATACCTTAATACTAAGCTAAAAAAGGATGGAAAACATTCTAAACCTTAAAAAAATTAATAAACATCAAGTTTGAATAATATCAAATTAAAAATTTCTCTACAAATATGGACTTAGCCTCATGTAAAAACCTTACTTTAAAATGAAAGATTGTTTTAATATTTTCCAACATAAGTGCATAATTTCAAATAGGTTCAAGGTGTTATTGACATCTAATAAATACATGATTTTTAATAGTTGAGGTTATCTTGAGGTTCCCTTTTAACTATGTAAAATCTATAATGATAATCTCTTTCCGCTTAAAACCCTAGACACGTTGACACATCACTCGATAGATCTAAGCACTCACCTAAAGCACACAAAGGTACCAGGTCCCTCTTTTTATACCATCTTTGTCAATATGTTAGCATGATCATTCATGTATTCCATATCCATAACAAGTAATTAAAGGTAAATCATAATAAGAATCAACTCACAACCATAGTTCATAATGAATCAAACAAGGATCAAGATATGATTTTCTATACAATAACCAAAGAATGAGAGACATCAATAATCAGTAACCATCCACAAAGATCCATTATATTAATCCATCATAAAACATAGTAGTTGAATACACCAAAAGTATCAATACAAAGTCATGCGCACAAAATCTTACTAGCAACATAGCTCTATTTCTCCGTCTCGATACTAAAACCATGCAAATTAATACATATATATATAGGGGTGGGAACTTTCTCTTCACCACCTATGCAATCTCAAAATAGGCTTCATGCTCAAAATAGTCATGCGCCACTTACAAAGGTAATAAAGAAGCATGTAAAATTTTCCTGATAATAGATTACCTATAATTAACTCTAGATCCAATCCTATTATTAGTTCTAACTTTACATGAAGTTTGATCTTCCACTTGCTCCAAAAATAGCCATTACTATGTCTAAAAGTCTTCTTGTTCTTATCTAATGTGTGATCTACACTCAATCCTTTTCTTATCTCATAACTTATAAAAAGGCTAAGTCCCGAACTTTGAATTTCCCTGCATGCCCTTTCTTGTCTAACTTATGCATGCACCTACAAGCCCCCTTTCCGTGTGCCCCATCCTTATACGGCTCTAAGACTTAGGCATAATTTTTCTAGTCAACATTATCCCAAACTAGCTTCATTTCGCCCCTACAAATGGGTAATCATGCATTGTCTCTCCAAAGACTAATGAATAAAGATGTAAAGAATGAATTTACATAATAATTGAAATAATGTATACAAATTTACTTGTCGTGTGTTATTTTGCTACAAGAAACAAAATATCAGTGGTACTCGCTCTTAATGTACTGTCTTAAACTCACTCCAGTCTTTGAGTCCCTTCTTTTCCTTTTCAGGTATCTCTCCAAGCACAACTTGCATTTCATCCAATGTCATGTCTTCCCCCTTGTTATTTAAAACTATGAGAACATTTTCTAGGGATGAAATCATACCATCCATTACATCCATTATTTGTGCTATCATCTTTCCAAGTTCCTTTATTCACTCCTTATGAGGATCCCGGGATTCGTGAGCGCATCGCACTTCTCTGCTAACAATGTTAGCCTCTCCTCTTGTCCAAGAGTTTCATTCTTCTTTGTAGCAAGGACTTCATTCTCCTCAACCAAATTCCTTGTATTAATGATTGGATCTAGGTCTGCACACATGTTTAGAATCAAATGTGTTATTGTTAATTCTTCCTTAATGGTTTGTAATAGGCCCTCATATTCAATTATCTTTTGCATGATGTGCTTCTTTATCTTTCCTTCTATGCTACAACTTATTTCTCTTTTTATGTAGTTTTCTCCATGGTCTCTTGTGACATGCTCAACTTCTTCTTGATCAAGAGATGGACACAATCCTACAATAAGTACAAAGAGGACTGATATGGTTGCTTCATTTATTCATCTCTATCTGGATGTGCGTTTATAACCTCCTTTCCCAACTCTCGCTATAAAATCTATAATCTTCCTCGCCTCTTCTCCTTGTCCTTCCTCCACCCCTCAGCCAACTACTCTACTTGTTCTTTCAAGCTCTTATTTTCCTTAATCAGTTCCACGAGTGTATCAGCCTTGTCACATTCCTTTGCGCCACTTTAGCTACCATTTTTGTCAAGTCATTACTTGCCTATTTGTCTATAAACTTTTTGGCTTAATTTTCCAAAGTGCATGGTGAAGCATTCTTATTTATAATCCTCTTGATGTATGTGGTCTCCTTAACGTCAAATTTAAGGTTATCCATATGAGTCTAAATGCTCCAAGATAAATTTTTCTAGTGTGCAAGTTGTCCACTTCTGTGGTCCATTAGCTCGCATCCATAAATATCTTAAGGCTCTAAAGTACTTTGGAACCTAACATGAATGATCTTTATGGGATCATTAATATACCCAATTGTAGGAGTTTTATACATCTCCTTCTTATCTCTCCCTGAGTGCCTACCTTTAGGAACATGCACCCCTTCATCCAAAATCAATCCTCCCCCTCCAACACCTACTGTTCATTCATAGGCTCGCCAGAAGGTTCACCCTTATCTTTTTCTATTTATTTCTCCTCATTTCCACCACATCTTCGTGCTCCTTAAATATTTCTATATCATATTTCACCTCTTCCTCCCAAGGCTCTTCTCAGTATCCATCTCAATAACACGTGGTCATGTTTTTGTGTTTGCGCTTCCATCCGACTCTCCTCCTCCTCACCCTTGCTTGGTATATACTTCCATCATTTCGTCTTCTCCTGTAAAATCTTGGTGGGAGAGGTTTAAGATTCTTGGGTTGTGAAGGTCCCTGCACTCACACTTACGACTTGTGGATTTTTTCTCCTCAGTACCCTTCTAAACTATTGTTCTTTAGTTCCCCTTACATCCATCGCTATCTCCTTAGTGCTGTCTCCTCTCCTACTTCTTCTTCTATTTGTGTGAGAGGAGTTTCCTCGTGTGTTCTCTTTACTCCAATTGTAGGATGCCTATGTGAGCCATGGTCTATTCAATTCCATATTCCTTTAACTCTTCTTCCTCTTTTGACACTTCAAAGCTCTTCATCTTACAACATGACAACTATGTGTTTCCCCTTTGGTAGTTCGCAAACATTGAACTCATTTTCAATATACTTTCATTGACAAGTTTAGGCTTAAGGTATATGTATACCTTAACCACACTAATATCCTCAACTGCTAAGCTGGAAGTAGTGATATTAATATCATTGGAAATCATGCACTCAATATAGGTAGACTTTCTTGGATACACATACATTTTCTAGAATGTATAGTACTTGCGATAGTCCACTTTATCTACGCATCAAAATTCAACATCCAAGCATTTCAAAATTTGTTCACGAGATGCCTAGAAGTAGTGTGCTATGAATGCATAAGGAATTTTGCACCAGGGGCTCCAAGTCCCATCCTTCATCCTAAATCTTCCAATATAGAAGTGTTGGAAGACTGCAAATTGCACTTGTTTATCTAATACTAAAGGAAGGTCCTTGGGTATTCTCCATTCATGTTCAAATGCCTCTCTTAGGTGCTTATACCATAACTCCAATATCTACTTATACGGTCCACTCATGGACCCCTCACATGTGTATTTTGTGAAAAATGGCAGAGATTTATTCTCTTCTAAAATTGCCATATCTTGTTGTTTGGCCCATTGGGCACTCCAATCTCAACAAAAATCAAAGAAAGAAGAATGATGCAAAAATTAATTTTATCACCTTGTTTTGCTTCCTCAATAATCACCTTAGAAATGAAGGCAACAATGTTGTATACCACTCCTTCTGATATTTTCTTCATGATGTACAGACATCACTTGTTTACTTGTGTCTGCTCTTGATTGTTCAATTTTGTCAAAGGTGTGCATCTACCTTAACCATCGGAAAATTTTTGTAGTTTCTCTCTCTCCATTGCACACATGCCTTTTACATAGGATAACTCTACAAAAGTTGCATCAACAACTTGATCATCTGTTAGATCACTCGGGATCTCTTTGCCTAAGCTCCTTAACCTAGTCAGTGAACCAATTAGAGGTGCGGTAATGCGCACCCACCTCCCAACAAAATAGAAGAATTCCTCCTATACTCTTGACATTACCCTATGGTACATTATTTCTAGCTTTCCAAAGTAAGGGAGCTCATATAACTATAAAATACCAACTTTTTTCAAGAAAATTCTCACTAGAGTCATCGTAAATGGGCTTGTCATCCTCTGTACACATGTCTCTGTTTTTACTACCATATATTTTCCAATTCATCTTTCATGGCCTTTATCTTATGGTTTTAATCACTTACTTTTCTGTAGCAGATGTGGGACTCCCATTCATGCTCAACTATAACCCTTCTTGGGTTCGGATTTCTAAAAATATACTTTTAGGGGAATCCACCATCTCTACCTCCACTTATTTTTGCTTCTTATCCTTTGTGGTTGCTCCAGGTGCTAGTTTTTGTTCTATTGTGATGATAAAAATGTGTTCTTATACTAGATTGGACCTCTGCAACTTAAAACTCATGTGCCCTAGCTTCACCTCAAACCCTAGCTCGTAGATTTTCTCCCCGCACACCTTCTCTTTTCTCAAACACCCTCTCTGATGGAGCTCCAACCAATGCCATACACAACTCCCTTTGGTTGATGTCTATAATGGCTCTCCATGCACTTTCACACTCAAATCTCTCTTGGATTGCTCTTTAACTGCTCAAACACTTCACAATCTAAGCTAAATATGATATCGCAAGCCCACCTTTTATAACTTTTGTAAATTTCCCATATTTATTGCTCTCCATCTACCACCATACTCAACATTAAATGGGGATTCTTTAATATTTCCGTGTTTCACAAATAAATTTTCCAAACTGAGTTTTCCACACCCTAGTCATAACCTTTTGGTGCACCCACTACTTCTTAGCCACATACCTCCTCTCGCATGCCTTCATGCATGAAAGTACAAAACCTCTTGTGCCTAATACCAAGTAGTTTCCCATGTTTCGCCTACCTCACATTACAATGTGCATCCATCCATCTACATGTGGTCTTCATTTATGAGTAATATTTCCTTAACACCTTAAATCTTGCACTGTAATATTTTTCTTATGCACACCGATCTTCCAGAGAAGACACTCATCTTTCAATACATGTAAAACACTTATATCTTCTCATCTCCACAATAAAAGTATGTGTGGTCTTCTATGCATGAATTCAATAGATAGTAATCATCTTCTTACGTGCAAGCATGCTTATTACAACAAAACACTAAACTAAATTAAAAAATCATAACAACGATGAAAGGAAACACATATAAAGAAAATGCATTAAAGGAAATCTAATCTAAGTGGCACACCTACCTTATTACAAACACCAATAAGAATTATTTATAATAGGGATTTAGCCTACTCTTGTTGAAGTAACCAAGAAATCGAGTGCCATCTAGTGCCTATAACTAACAAGTTCTGAATCAAGTATATATGTCACCACATATGGTCCCAACCAATGCACCTTTAATTTCCCAGGGTGGCACATAAACTTGGAGTCATAAAGAAGAACCATCTATCCAACCTCAAACTACTTATTCTTAATATGCCTATCGTGTCATGCCTTCTACTTGGCCTTCTCTGTCTATTGGCTCTAACTTGTGATGACATGCCTCTCATCCAACTACATCAGTTTATCTATACGCTCTTCAAGTTCTTGTTCATCATCCAGTCCACCTATGTGTGCAATATGTAGGAGGGTAACATAAATTCCACTGGTAAAATAGCCTCCACACCAAACACCAACTAAAAGGGTGTGGCTTTTTTCAATCTTTTGTAAGTTTTCATGTATGCCCAAAGTATAATAGAGACTTTATCATCCTAGTATTTCCTTCCAACATCACAAATATTTGTCAATTTATGTCCCAATATCTTGTTGAAAGCCTCAAGTAATCTCATTAGCTTATGGGTGATAGGGTGTTGTCTTATGATGTGCCCACATAAACTCATCTAATAATATTCTGATAGACTCATTAAGGAAATGAATGCTCTATTACTTGTTAATCTTAATAGAAATCCATACCAAATGATAATGTTTTCCCATAAGAACCTTGTTGTTGTAGTTGTTGTGCAATTCTTTGTAGGCACCTCTTCCGCCCACCCGTGAGATAATCTGTGCATGTAATAATATAGCGTGATCCAGTCCTTCATGCAAGTGGGGAAATAGGACCCACAAAGTCAATTTCCCATTTCTCAAAAGGTTTTGCACTCACTATCGGTCTCAAAGGAATTTCATCCCTATGCCTAGGCTTCCTAAGGTAGTGAAAATGATCACATGCCCAGTTACACTCTTTATAATCCTTATATAGTGTTTCCCACCAAAGGCCAACCAAAAAAATCTTGTGTGTGGTAGCATTACTGCATAATGTCCTCCTGTAATTCCACCATGAGCTTCCTCCATTATAGCTTCGCACTCATGTTCAAGTATACACTAGCGTAAAATCTCATCTCGACCTAACTTGTATAAATCTCCACTGATTAACATGTAAGAAGCGGCATGTATGGAAAGTTATTTCTTCTCTAAGCTCTTCATCCCTTCAGGCGCCACACTAGTACACAAAAATATAGAAATATCTTCTAAGTAAGAGGCCACGTGATTCAATCTAAATAGCTATGCCTCCTAAGCGTTGTGTCCTTAATGCTCTACGCATCCTTGCATGAGTTATTTCTTGATAAATGATGCAGTTTGGAATTTATTTTTCCCAGATTTACCACCACTATAAAGTCAAATTATTGAAACAAAAGAATCCACTAGCATATTCACCCCTACAAAATGGGTTTATTAACTAAGTAATTTAGTGTTATGTGATCTGTATAAATTATAAAGGGATATGCCAACAAGTATTGTCTAAACATGTGTAATAGGTAAATCATGGATAATGCTTCACAATCTGTAGTTGTATAATTTTGCTCAACTGGGGTCAACTTCCTACTTGTAAAATAGATATTTGATCAACAATCCCATCACAAGGATGTGCTAACATTGTTCCAATGGCCATGCCATAAGCATCAACATGTACATGAAATGGTTTATACCAAGAAGGAAAGCACATAAAGGATACAAAAGTAAGTATTTCCTTCAATGTCTCAAATGCTAGCTATTGTGCCTCATCCCAATGGAACTTTCCTTTAATTTTCAACAATTCTTCTAAGGGCACGGAAATCTTAGCATATCCCTTAATAAACTTCTTGTAATAACATGTATGTCCTAAAAACCCATGCACCTCACTCTGATTGGTAGGATCCTCTAAGCCCAAGATAACTACAACCTTAGCAGGATCCACCAACAAACCCTCTTTGCATATAATGTGTCCCAAAAAAGTTCCAAAGGGTGTCACAAAGATACACTTCTTAATGTTGAGAGAGATGCTCAACTACCAGAACCTCTCAAACATAAGTCTCAAGTTGTCACAGTGATCTTTTACCATCCCATATATAGTCCAATCATCTAAATAAACCTATAAAAATTGTGTATAAAGTCCTCAAATGCTTGTCTAACAATGTGTAAAAATAATGCGGTGCGTTCTTTAACCCAAAGGGTATAATCAGTATATGAAAAACTTCCCACTCGGGCTGAAAGTTATATTTTCTTTGTCTTCTTTAAAAATCTACACCCGATGATAACCAGAGAATCCATCAGTGAAAGAGTAAATCTCGCACCTCGCAACACCCCCAAGATATCCTCTGTAAAAGGTGTGGGAAAAGGGTATATGACACAAGCAACATTCAAATATCTGTAGTCCACATAGATCCTTATCCTACTATCTTTCTTTATGCTTATCACCATGGGGCTAACCCACTCTGACTCCTCAATTGGCTCAATGATTCCATATTTCAACATCTTATCAATATCTTCCTTTACCTTGATGCACAAATTGTGATTCATGTTGTAAGGACTCTTCCTAACTCGCGAACACCTTCCTTTGATTTTATCCTCATCTCACCCAAAGAGTGATGCACTCCCTTCAACTCCTAATAGCCTTGTGGAAATAAGTCCTAGAATTCATGCAAGTAGCTCAATGATTTGTGTCACCTCTTTTTCAGACCAATAATCACCAATAATGGCTTCTTTAGGCTCTACAACTATCCCAATGTTGACCTTATTTATTTTCATAGGCTCATGATAAGTGCACACCTTCTCATCAACACTATCTAAGACCTCGTGCATACCTATAGTGTGATCAAAATCCATATTATCTACTTCTTCATCATCAATCATGTAAACCATCTTACCCTTCTCTTTTTCTAGCCAGTGAGCCCAAGCTTCTCCTCATCTGTCTCTTCTTCTTCAAACTGTTCCTCCAAATCTAATTCTCCAAACATATCTAACAGATTTCCTTAGCCTTTGCACTATCCCCCATTGTAAGGTGCTTCACAATCTATAATGCTTCATTCACTGGAGGTTTAGTAGAAAAATAGTCAAAGGTCTGAATCATACCTGAGGTCATCTCCTGTTAATTAATTGTTGCTCTTGTTAGCTCTGCATGAACATACCATGCATGTCCACAACCGCTTAGGGTGTCTTTGTAGAACTTATGTACCCAAAGTGATGGCGGCAAGTCCTCTTACCCTCTCGTCAGAGTCTCTCACACTTCTGAATGTGGTGCGAAGAAGAATCCTTCCCATGGAATTCACATATCTCGAGGAGGTAAATTTTTCCTTAGAATGGAAAGGATATTATCACTTATTTTCATTCCAATAGGTTATCTTTGTGTGTAGTCCACCAATGCACTGTTGTCCTGTGCAAGGTATAAATCAACATATTTCTTTTGTCACCCTCATCCTCCCACTAGGCTTCCATGGAATGCAGAAATACATCAGGATTTCATTCACCAATATACCGAGGTACCTAGTTATGACCTAAACAACTAACCATGTGTAGCCTAATTATGTGAGTAACTATGTTCTTGATCTCTCACCCAAACATTTCATATGTTCTATGCGCCTAATTATCATAGGAAATAATGGTTATATCACTCATAGATTGAGCATCATCCCACTCAATAATACCTTCTTTAGACGGCCCAAGCACTTTAGGGTCTCTACCTATACGCACATATATCCTATTCAAATCCTCTTCACTCAAGGGTTCTACATAAGGTGTAGCTTTCCCATCTGTCAAAGGAATAATTATGTGCTCCTCTTTGTTCTCAAAACTGATATAACCTTTTATTAAAGTGTAGATACACATTATTCAACCAAGGGTGCCTAAGCAATGTTAGAAAACTATCTTCTTTTGCAAGCGCCAAGACCTCAAAATCCCCAATAAAATTGACCCCTGGTATAGTAATAGTGGCATCCTTCAATACTCCAATGGGCATGGCTCTAGTCCTGTTCACCATAGACAACACATTTGAAGAGATTTGTAACGGTGGTCTCCCCATCTGATTTCACACATCCAAAGTGAGTACATTCACTTTTGTGCATGTACCAATCAATATGTTACTCAAAGCTGACCACCCATCAAAAACTACATTCAAAGTGATCTCTTTATCATACTCAAGACTATGAGGGGGTAAGTTTGCATGCAATATTTGTCTCTTGTGCTTAGATCCAATGTGTGGTATCTTCTCCCTCAGCCATTCCCTAATAATGGAATGATATTCTCCTAACACAACATCTTATAAACCTCAATCAAGTCATCAACATATTTATGAGGAAGCTCATCTTTCTTCACCTACTCCATATTCCGTGATTGTTTCTTCAATCACTATATCTCACCTTGTAAGTTTATAATAACCTCCATAGTCTCTTGGTATACCTCTTTCTGGTGGGTAGGATCTAGATATTTCACATTTATCACCTCTTGATTTGTAATAACATGTTTCTACTTTAGGATCTCACGAGCACGCACATCCTCAGCATGTGTAGTCACTAACACATGAAACATCTCAGAATGACACAATATTAGGCATCCAATGGACTTCTACAATACTTCGCACTTTAATCATCCTCGTGCCCTTATCATTCTTCTTATAATTCTTACTCATGTGCTCATATAACTCAAGACATTCTTTAAACTTATGTTGCTTCCTACACCATGAGCAAACTGGTTTTGAGGGCATTTGTGCCTATAATGATAAGGGGATCCACATGTAAAATAGTTTTATGAGGGAAGTCACTTCTTTGACCATCATGACCACTGACCTCTGTATCCTCCACAGTAACCTCTACCTTTACCACCTCCATCAGAGTGGCCTTCATGATTTTTTCCTTCCTCCCTATCAAATTATTAGCGATGCTAATCTAGTGCATGCCAATTTTAATAGCCTCATGAATCGATCAATCAATTTATAATTTTTCGTATCATGAGTGTGAGATTTAAAAATCTTACAATAAAATGACATAATCTTCGGATCACGCACTATAATAATGAGCATCTATTTGAATCATGATCTAAGTGACAAATCTCACAATCCAACAATATGGCACGCATTGATTTACAAGGGAAACTATCCTTAATATCTCCTTCAACCTCATAATTTGTACACCATATTCCATTGTGCATCTCATGTGTCAAATTTTCTGATAGTTTTTCCAACTATTTTGCCATAGATGTAATCTATGCCTCTAAGAATGGGCTAATGCCAATGTCTACACTCCCTAGTATCTCAAAGCATGTAGATCTACCTTTAAAGCCTTGTGTTGATCTATAAACGTCTCATGACAGAGTTCCCTTATGGATGGTGTTATCAAACCACCAAAAAACCACTGTGTATGCTAGCTAGGGTGAATATCATAAGACAACTTTGATAGAAAATTTTCAATACGTTCATCATACTCCCTTACGCTCTTAGCCATGCCATGCTTAATCTCTTTCAATGTTCTAATGATTTTTTTATCAAACTCAAGTATATGAAACTCAGCCAAGAAAGCATCACGTAACACATTGTAATCTACAAAAATTTGGTTTGGGTCATATTTCCTATACCAACTATGCATGTGCCCTTACAAATTAGTAGCAAACTGACTTGCCTTATGCTCAGGAGTTGTGATTCCCTTAGCGTAACATAGTATCTCACACATGTGCACATGCTCATTACATCCTCAATGCCTATGTACTCTGGTAAGTGAAGAGAAATCTTGTAATAAACTTGTTGTGGCTGGTGCAGACCATGCCCACCAGATCCAGAACCTATATTACCTCCAATATTCCCTCCACCTCCAGAACCACCAAATCCACTAGATCTTGAGCCTCCAGATCCTCCTAATCCTCCTCATGTAGAGGGCACCGTACGTACCCAAAATTGTAAGGTACTGTACTACTGCAACAAAGTGTAACAAGTGCCCCAATGATGATACAGGTCTCCTCGCAAGGTGTTTGGGATCCGAAAAAGCTCTCCGAGTGTGTGTTAACATCCCACATGCCCCGCTTAGCCCCTGCGTCCTTTGTTTTTCCTTTTTCCCCTCTTTTCTTGGCCTTTTGCTCTTCAGTGACGAAACCACCACCCTGCATGGGTGGCGGTCTCGTGACCGCCGCCCTGATCAGGGCGGCGGTCCTATAACCACCGCCCTGCTCAGAGCGGCGGTCCTTTACGCATTTTCCAGAAAGTGTTTTAACGCGACTCACATAAAAATCAACGTTTCACCAGCTTTCCTTGCCGACTTAGGCTTGCATTTATGTTTTTGGTCCCCTGGAATAGTGTTTGGCCATTGTTTATAGTTTTAGAGTTCAATTTGGTTTTGATCTTTGGGTGAATGAAAAGCTATAAATAAATGGTTTGTGCAAAAACAAATGGTCTGGCCCCTCATTCACTTTTCATGCTCTCACTTTCAGTAGTTCAGTCTTTTATTCTATTTAGAAGCCATAGTTTTAATTCTTTGTATGCTTAGTTTGCATTGTCGGTTGTTGGTAAGCCACATATCCTTGTCTTGTGCAAGCAGTGTTGTTGTTTCACCCAATCCATTGGAATAGAATAGCTTAGGAAGCCATTAAAGTTGCAGGTTTTGCTCCTCAAACATGATAGTTTCAGGTTCTGGACGCTTTATGTTACATGACTCGCATGATAAATCCCGCATTTAGGAATTGCATAAGCCAAGCTCTGTACTCTTGCGCTATCCCTCTCCTACTCACATTATATTGATGCCGCATTCGAGCTGCCTTTGTCCCAATATCTACTTCTGTTGATGCTAGCATTACACGCTTTTCTGGATCCACGTGAACACAAAGGAACGAGAAGATCACACTAAGGGGACAAGATCACACACACCATCGGATTCGCCACTGTTCTGCGGAATCCAGGTTCTAGCTTTCAAAGTTCTAAAGTTAGAAATATATCAAATAGAGTAGATAATCACTTCTTTTCAGTTAAGTTTACTTTCGATATTGCCAGGGAAGCTGTGGGGATTGATAGTTTCTGAGAAACTATGATTCATTCCTCACTTCTGAGGTAGGATCGAAAGTCTGGCAAATAGATTAAGCAAGTTATTTCATTATTTAGAATAGATCTACAAATTACACAGACAAATAACTACACTCGGTTATTTTGTTTGTTTTAAGTTTTATCTTAGTTGTCAAATTCTAGATACGTTTAAATAGCTACTTTTCTTAAATTCTTAAAAAGTTTCTCAGAAAAATAGAAGTTATATATGTTTTAGATTTATTCCACGTAGTTAAAATTTGCTTTGTTACAGTTAGATTTACATTTTGTTTTGTATGACAATCACGGGACCTAGGGAGCCCAGGGAATACATATTTGAGCCAATCATGCCTCAACCCAACCTTGTCATAGCAATAGTTGACATAGACCAGAACCTTAGAATACAAGTCTTCCAAACAACAACAGATTTACAACTGATCAACTCTTAGTTGAGAGGATTAAATATAGAAGACGACCAAGCACACACGTTTTGGTCAAATCAACCGAACTACAGATTACCCTAGGCAAACATTCACATGACTATAGAAGGGTTCAAAAGAGAACAAACCTTTGGTTGTGATCCTTTGGTCCCATAGCCAGATGCAGGAGACACTCTCATAGACATAGATACTAGTTTAAGGATCCAGGTTGCACGAATTCTGTGAGGTACTTTGAGAAGATCACACAGTTATTGATCCTAAATATAGAAGCTGAGAAAGCATATGATTATTGGATACTAGGGATTAGGACTTGATTTCGTACATGACCATAGCAGGACCGTAACAACCAAGAGTCTACGGTTGTGATCCACAAATCCCACAACCTAACGAATCCATAAGTCAATCAGATATAGACACTGGCCTACGCACACTAATATTCCAGTCCACTCCACTTCCACCCATCATCATCGAACAATTATCCTTACTAGATATAGTAAATTAACAAAGCTAGAGAAGTTGGACTAGGCGAGAGAATCGTCAAGTAGAGTCGATTGTATTCACCATCCACCACATGACCTTATCTAGAGACATACACGAAACTATCCCGTGTCATTTTCCACGTATTCCACAACCCATAGATCGAATCATGCGAACTTGATATTGATTGGAGCCTTGGCAGATCATCCTTGCGATCGATCTATCACACCGATCTAGGTTAGAAGGGCCTTCTTTGCCTTAAGATTCACAAATTCCACTAGTGCGTGTTGAAGACATTAGATTTCCTAACTAGTTTTTCTCGCATCCCATGAATATTCCATCCCCACCGCATTTGTCTCGGCACGACCTCGGGTAGAGTTACAGTAGATTCCCATGCTTGCTTGTCACTTTTCCGCGTACAAAATTGGTGAACCCGACGTGAAACTTCGTACTTTACGGTTCGTGAGTCTTATTTCTAATTTTTCTTCCAATTAGTTTACTTTTCATCTTTTCCACCTCTTTAGCCTTCACATCAGCTTCACCAACAAAATTGGTGAACCCGATGTGAACTAACAATTGTTTCACCTTCTCTTTGAGAAGTTTCATCTTATCTCATCCACCTTCGCTCCTTCCCATTATTCTGCGGGTATTCATATACCCCCCGAATATGTCGGGATTCGATGCATATGGCAGACCCCTCTTGGGTCTTGAGGCATACTACGCCCAGAAAAATAGGCAATCATCACCCTCACTCTCAGTATGGGGGGACAACTACTCAACTAATCAGTTGTCAACACAAACTCCAAGAGTTAGATATAATTCGTCTTTTCAAACTGGGGAGTTAGATCAACCCCCTCAAAAACAACAAATAGAGCTTTCAGGCTCAAATAATATGACATTCACCGGAGAATCTAGATCATCTTCTCAGATGCTACTTAGACCAAAAATTAGTAGACAATCAGACTCATGCCTGGTCTTAGATGATGAACAGTCAATACGTTATCCTAGGAGTGAACAGCGCTCTTAGGGTATAAACCCACCTGTAGGAGGTTTACAAATGCAACCCGAGGTCTCTTTTCAAGAAAATACCTCTATACCATTGCATATAGGAAATACTCTCAGAGAAACTTGGCAAGATAGTGATCAGTTCATAGCAGGATATCACATGCCCATCTGACACACGGGGTATACAACAAACGCCGCTAAGGCAAAGCACTGTGACTTCACCAAATGAAGTCATTTCAACGTTAGTAGAAAAAGTGAGAGGGTTAGAACTTGCTCAAGCAAGTCAAAATTCTCAATTCATGCAAGCAGGAAGTTCCAATCCTCCACGCTATCCTAGCCAAGTAGATCTCCTTACAGGAGTAGGCACGTTAGGCATGCCTCCTCAGTATCCACAATAAACGCCAACTAGGCCCATCATCTCTAACACCATTCCTCCCGGTCTAGTATCAAACAATCCATTCCTAGACAATACCCCGTCATACTTAAACATGTACTCCAAATCACCACAAGGAGATATTTTCTCCTCTCCCAAAGCATGTTTTGCTCAAACACAGTGTTTCCTTATGCCCCTACCAACGCATACGCTACGCCATATCAATGACCCATTCCACCACCGCTCCCTCAGCGAGTGCACCGTCAATGGTGAAACATATGCGATAGGGACATACTCGAGAATATTTGAAAGAGCCCTTGGATTTCACCATACAAAGTGTCATGCTTCCAAGACCTCTTCCTGATTTGCCCAAATACAAAGGAGAGGGAGATCCAAATGTGCATATCAAGGCTTATGCTACAGCCATACGAGAACTACTCCCTTGGGATGGGGTTGTTGCTAAAATATTCCCCAAAACCTTGGAAGGCATCACTCTTGATTGGTATTATAGAATACCTGAGGCTTCCATCCATTCATTTAAACAACTCGTATCAGAGTTCATTAAGGCATTCGACATGAACAAGCTATTAAGAACAGGAATCAGGGAGTTCTTACACATCAAACAAGAACACAACGAATCTATCGCCCATTTCATCCAAAGGTGGCGTACAGTCCTTTATTCCTTGGCAAGTGCTCCAAATATGGATCAGATGGAACTATGTGATTTATTCCTTCATTCTCTCAGCAAGTAGAGAGGTGAAGGAAGAAGTCCATAAGTTCCCACTAAGAACTTACGATGAAGTACTTGAGAGCGCTCTTCGAATAGATCAAGCAACGATAGATAGTGGCCGTAAAACATATGGAGCAAATGGGAGGTTAATCACCCCCAATCAGAACACTAAAAATTATCCCACTACCACAAACATCAATCAAGGACCTAAAATCCTTAACAAAAATCGGGGTGTAACAACGGATGGAGTAACCGACCAGCCCAAGAAGGTAAATGTTGTCAATACTCCATCACAAACAAACAACCAACGAAACAACAACTTTACCCCGACAATCAATACAGTGGATTTTAACCATCCACAACAACAACAACAACAACAGAGAAATCCCATACAAGGGCCAAGCCAAAACTCATTTGGTTATCAAAACCAAAGCCAGAAACAACAAATACAAAACTTTAATCCTAATAGGCAACAGTTTGATCAGAGTTTTAGGCCACAATATACACCAAACCAACAAACCAGGAATTACAATCCCAATTCATATTGTGGTTTCCACAAGATTCAAGGTCATGATACTAGAACATGCCGTGACTATAATAAATTCATGCAACGCGTTTGCGAGAACAACAAACAGTTCTTCATGATTTGTTTTTGGCAGATCCCGTGTCACCACCACCAAACACGCTCACAGAGGCAGTTTCCCCTCATAATGCTCCCCTCAAGATCTTTAACGATCCACTCCCAAATCATGATAATAACAGATTAAATCCAACTGGGATGAACAAGGGTGCAATGACGGGAAACAATGATCATGAAGCCTCGACTTCACTAAATCCATTAGTTGCGCCACAATTAGGAAATCAGCCAAGACCCAAGATAGTCAACTTAGTAGAACTAGGCATTTGAACTACCTATCAAAGCTATAACAAAGAACACGACAATATTTCTCTCAACCAAGCCCAAGTCATCGCGAGAAATAGATAAGAGTCAACAAATAGTAGAAAAACCCGTGGGTGTCTATGATTTAATTAGCGACCTAACAAAGACCTCACACATTTCAGTTTTGGACTTACTAAAGAACTCTCCTACTCTGCAGAGCTGCTCTTTTAGAAGCATTAGGTTTAGGTCATCTAATTAACATCACTCCACCTCTTGAAACACAAGTAAACCACGTAGATTTTGATATCCACCCTCGGGGCAGCCGGATAAGGATGTCGAATTCATATTCGAAATAAGTAAAATGCCTACAGATGCTGAGATCGCACGCCGAGGCGATCCAGCCTTACACTTACAAGTATGGGTTTATAATAACTACGTAAAATGGGCAATGGTTGACGATGGGGCCACAGTTAACATAGTCCCCTTCTCTTTCCTCCAGAAACTAGGATATGGGGAAACAAACTGTTCCACCACTCGAAATACATTGAGAGGCTATGATAGCCTTAAAGCCACTTCGATAGGAACCATAATACTACCAATCACCTTAGGACCCAAAACCATTTTTACTGAGTTTTATATTATAGATCGGGAAACTAATTATAATATGATCCTTGGCTGGCCATGGATACACCGAATGAAGGCAATCCCTTCTACGTTATTCCAAGAAGTAAGATTCCTGCATCTAGGAAAGGTATTTGTAGCCAAAGGTGATCCAAAACCTTTCGATATACACCTAGCTGACTTAAAGAAAAGACCAGGTGTGCACTCAGAATTTGAACTTCTAACAAACCAACTTAATAAACCCACTGACGCAAAACCAGAGGAGAAGTTGGTACCTACAACGGATCTTGAAACTATTAGCATAGCCAAAACAACCCCAACCCCCAAAGATAATTCTAAAGAAACGGTCTCATTAGGGACTACTACAAAAATCGTTGAGTTAATAGAACAAGATTTACCAATGTTCTTACCATTTGATTCAGTAGGCATAGGATATTCACTAGGTGTTGGTTCCCTTCCATCAGAGGATCTCTGCATGGTAGAAGTGGAGTGTGCAAACGCAGCAGATACCCCAACATCTATACTCCCGGCTAAGTATTGGACTCTCCATTTTGATGGAGCTAAATGTCGTTATGGAGCGGGGGTAGGTATAATTCTTACTTCGCAGAAGAGAAAGTCCCGCCATTTTCCTTTAAGCTAAATTTTGAGTGATAAACAAGACACCTGAAAGCCATTCTCCTTAAAGCGTGAAAGAAAACAAACGAGATTGGCATTTGAAGTTATATTCGGCCTTATGGGCCCACCAAACCTCAATAAGAACACCAGCGGGAGCAATTCCTTTCTCACTAGTGTTGGGCGAGAGGCGATTCTCCCACTCGAGGTTGAAATACCCAATCTCCGCATTTCATTACAAGAGGATTACGGATGAAGATGCTTACTGAGAGAAGAACATCTTTCTCAACTAGAAAGCCTAGATGAAACTAGGTTAGATCTTTGAGCAGTGACATAGAATCTATCTTTGACCGGATGTGTCGGCGATACAACAAGAAGGTCTATGAATGCGACATATACGAAGGGGATCTAGTTCTAAGACTAGGCACCGGATCAACAAGAAGACCGGCGAAGGAAGGAAATTCGGCCCAAATGGTTGGGCCCATACCGAGTCATGAAGGACTATGGAAGCGGTGCATACCTCTTATGTACGCTAGAAGGTGAGGAATTTGGCGAAATGGTCAATTCCCTTCACCTCAATGGTTCTACGCATAAGCAGCTAAAGCACTACTTATATATATTTACATTACATCTTCATATAGATTAAGATCATTTTGTCCACCTGTTTCTTACATAAATGGTGATCAAGGAATCTATTCTCAAAGCAATTCATAGCAAACTCATGATGTTGTTAGCATAAACTCTTTAATCATACCTCTCCATTTTCATGATATCATCAAATTATCTCAAAATCTTTTATCAAATAAAGTCAAACATGACAAAGTCTTAACGGTAACCATACCAAGATCTGCAAGTTTATTCTCACTTTGATTTCTTCTTAGGGCAGTGTCTTGCTATGGTGCATTCTAGAAGCTTCATGGTGTCACATCTATCCCATATGTATATCTCTTTGGAAATAAACACATACCGACATTTTACTCAAATAAACAAGTCAAAAAGTGATTAAACGAGAAAATTTTAATTTTACACATTTCTTTGCCCCACCTGACCTTCGGTGATGAGCTTGCATCTCTTACTAGTAACGTAGGGTTAGGGAGGGATGGAAATTCCCTTACTCGCCTATACCTTGCCCACGGTGATAAACCCACGCTTCTTACTAGTAGCATGGGGCAAAGTGTAGGGGGTCCTCTTGACAAATAAATGCAAATGATCATACGAAAACAATTCAAACTCTGAAACTTTGAGTCAAAAACAAATGAATCAGATGTTCAAAATTCCAAGAGAGTTAAAATCCTAAAAACCCAGATTTTGTCTACTATGTGGCCATCTACGGATCTAAGTCTAGATAAACCGCAAAGTAAGTTGCATTCTAAACTATGAAGTCACTCGGGTAGAGTAAGCTTGTAGCTTCCAATTTGGTTCCACTAAAGCTTTGTCTATCTTTCATCACTATCATTTCAGCTACACCTCATAACTTGTGCCCTTTCTAGCTCTCGGTGATGAGCCCTCGCATCTTACTAGTTGCGTGGAGTTAGAAGTGGGGCAAGTTAATGCTCATTCATCATCTTGGTTATATTCATCACTTTGCAAAACAAACATGAGATATCAAAAATTGCTTACGGAAGCTAAGATTCAAAATCACATTATATCTACATATATTAGCATCATGAAATACACAAAAGGAAACAAACATTTGCATCATTTGTTCTCCATTGCATACATTCTAAAAAGTATATAAACATACATCGTAGTATACATAGGGAAACTGGAAATAGAAAGGAAACCATGAGTGCAAGATTTTGATCAAAAGCGAATGCATATATATAAATGATCAACGTTTATATATAATGCCATCATGCACTAAGCATGGTCAAAATGCTCAAAGAGCCCGGGATATACAAAGAATATATAATACAAAATACACGAAAGCCAAGTGGCCTCTCAATCCCTACGCGGACCCCTCCAAAGGTGCACGCCGTGCTCAGGACTCGGCGGCACCGGCGCTCGAATGTACGGAGGGCTCAGGATCCCGAGGAGCAGCCACAGTCTCACCACGAGAACGGCTCCTCATAAGACGCTCAGCCGTCCTGTACCCCGCTAGCTCGGTGTGAAGGGTCGATACCATCCTGGCCACATGCCAGACTGGAGCAAAGACGTCGGTATGCCTACCGGCTGCTGAAGGCTCCCCAGCATCTACGGACAGCTCTGCACGCGTCCTATCCATGGGGATCATCAGGGAATCGGTACATACCCTGCGGATCAAATCCCGCCACTCATCAACAGTCTCTGCAAACAAAGGAGAAAACAAGTTAGAAACCAAGCACGAAATTAGGAATACAAGATTGCAACTAAGGAGAGCCTACAAGCAAACATTAAAAGGAAGAAAGGGTAACTTACTCGGATCACCAGGCCTCCAGGATGGGTCGCTGGGGGGGCGGCCACCGCGGATGCCGCTGCCGACTAAGGGCTGCTCTATGGCGGGGAGCAACATGTCGCCCGCAACGGACTCATCCTCTCCACCATGGCCCTAGGAGAGGGGTTCCTCTGAAACTAGAGTATCCCTCTCTGCACTCTGCTCAGCCCTCTCTGCTGATGATATCCTGAGTGTCATGCCACTCAGGATCGCTGTCATCGGTCTCCTCCTCTGTTCCTCCCTCTGTGAACTCCTCAGACTCGGAGTCAATATCAATAGGGTCATCGCTGCTATGAGCAGGACCCGCAGCAATCTGAAGCAAAGGTGCCCGAGGCGCACCGGCTCTCCCTCTAGCACGAACTATCCTCCTAGTCAGTAATGGGAATGCCAGGAGTGACCATTGTCCAACCTCGGCCTCTAGGCCCCCCTCTGGCCTCGCGAACTAATCTATAGACTGGCGCCACTGGGGGAAGCATACCCATATATGGTAGGCCAAACTACTGAGGAACCCGGCCAAAGGGGTGCACCTCCACTCATCCCACTCTATCAATGAGCTGCCCTGTGGTGGAGCAGGAGATCAAAGTAAGAGTCTCCTCGCCCCATATGCCCGCCATGGTCTGATACGGTGTCACCTCCATGTCGGCAGTAGTCAGGGAGGAAACTGGCTGATGAGGTGCTCTAAGCACCGACATGTCTGTCCATCTCACTCCCCTAACAGCTCCAGGATCTGCCACCTCCACACCCCTGCCATAGGGATGAAATGCTCATAAACCCAACTCATGACTAGAGTCGGGTGGCTCAATGACTGTCCCTGTAAATGGACCACCCTGTATAGATCGTGGTAGGTGGTCCCAAGAATGTCTACTCCCCAAGCGTATATCCGAGCCGTGCCCCTCTATCTGTGTAATAATGGGGGCCCAGCAGTATAACAATGTGTCCCCTCCCTTGTCCCCGATCAATCTCAAGGCAAGGATCCCCATGATGGCTTGTCGAAATACGGGGATGGGCAAAGAAGGAATGGATCAAACTCTCACCCCCTTCTTCGACCCCATGGAGATGGCTGCATCTCCCATATAAGTCACCCACTATGTAATCTATGCCCGTGAGCCTGCTGTCTCCAAAGTGAGTTGCCTCCCGATGATCGGGACCCCCAGAATGCGGTAGACATCCTCCAATGTAATGGTCCACTCGACATGGACCCCTAGCAATCGGAAGGTGTTCCGATCTACATCCCAGTAAAAGAACAAGTCACAAAGGATGTGACTAGATGGTGCAACATGGGGCACACGCGATATGCGCAATATGCCAGCCCTCTGAAGTGTGTCCTCCTCATCCTGTGAGAGGGCATCTAATACCCCTGGGAGCCAATCACACTCCCTCTCTCTACTCCATCGGATGTACTCCTCTCTTACTGCATAGACCCAAAAACACACAAAACAAAGTAAGTTAGCATCCAGGCAATACTGAGAAAGTCATAAAAACACGTAGAAATGCTAAAAATACAAACACAATCTCAAAAACAGTTCTTTTTGCATTCTATGCAAAACCGCCGCCCTGAGCAGGGAGGCGGTTTTGTAACCGCCGCCTTAAAGGTGGCGGTCATGTAACCACCACCCTGAACAGGGCGGCGGTCATGTAACCGCTGCCTTGGCCAGGGCGGCGGTCGTGGTCCGAAAACCCACGCGGTTTTTAACCTAAAAAGGCCTAAAAAGTGCAAAAAATGGCCATTTAACCTAAAAATAGAACCTACCCAGTAGGCGCCCCCCCTAGGTGGACCTGTTAACACTAGCATTTTCAAAAATACCCCCATTGCAAAGAATTTAGCATTTCAAATTTAAGGGGGTAAAAACAATAAACTGAAGAAAACTAACCTGTGATCGCTGAGGTCGATGTTCCACACGTGGAGGCATGATCACTATGTCGCTGCGAACGTTTTGACTCTACTCACGCAAGAAACCGTCACCGTGGGTCCCAGAGCTCAAAATCAATCAAATCAACTTGCGCAAATGAATAGGAAAATGGGCCCACTTTCATATATATAACACTCTGTTTTGTTTTAAAATGACTTTTCACGGAGTTTGGAGTCTTTGATGGAGGTAAGTTCCTATCCCCGCACAAATGGTACGTTCTCATTCCCTGTTATTCTTAGTGTTTATTTTTCGAACTATTGTATCTATCTGCACTTGAGTTCTCTTTTCATTTTGCAAGTAGCGGGAATTTTGGATGGCGTCATTTCAACACATGGACGTGTCAGGTATAACTTCTAACTTCCCATTTCAGGTGCCATACTCGGACCACCGTTTACGCCTCTTCATGGCTAAAACGCTTCTCGAGGGGCAATATGTACGTACCCAAAATTGTAAGATCTTGTACTACCGAAAGCAGTGTAAAAGTGCCCCAATGATGATACTGAGTCTCTCGAGGTGTTCGGATCGAAAAAGATCTCCGAGTGTGCGTTAACATCCCGCATGCCCGCTTAGCCCTGCGTCCTTTGTTTTCCTTTTCCCCTTTTCTTGGCCTTTTGCTCTTTAGTGATAAAGCTGCCGCCCTACAGGGGCGGTCCTTACGCATTTTCCGAAAGCATTTTAACATGACTCACGTAAAATCAACGATTCACCAACTTTCCTTGCCGACTTAGGCTTGCATTTATGTTTTTGGTCCCCTGGAATAGTGTTTGGCCATTGTTTATAGTTTTAGAGTTCAATTTGGTTTTGATCTTTGGGTGAATGAAAAGATAAAAATAAATGGTTTGTGCACAAACAAATGGTCGGCCCCTCATTCACTTTTCATGCTCTCACTTTCAGTAGTTCAGTCTTTTATTCTATTTAGAAGCCATAGTTTTAATTCTTTGTATGCTTAGTTTGCATTGTTCAGCTGTTGGTAAGCCACATATCCAGCTTGTGCAAGCAGTGTTGTTGTTTCACCCAATCCATTGGAATAGAATAGCTTAGGAAGCCATTAAAGTTACAGGTTTTACTCCTCAAACAGAATAGTTTCGGAGTTCGGATGCTTTATGTTACATGACTCACAATAAATCCCGCCTAGGAATTGCATAAGCCAAGCTTTGTACTCTTGCGCTATCCCTTTCCTACTCGCATTATATTCGGTGTGCATTCGAATTGCCTTTGTCCCAATATCTACTTCGTTGATGCTAGCATTACACGCTTTTCTCGATCCACATGAACACAAAGGCGAGAAGATCACACCTTTGAGGGACAAGATCACAAACACCATCGGATTCGCCAGCGTTATGCGGAATCCGGGTTCTAGCTTTCAAAGTTCTAAAGTTAGAAATATATCAAATAGAGTAGATAATCACTTCTTTTTAGTTAAGTTTACTTTCGATATTGCGACGAGGAAGTTTGTGGGGATTGATAGTTTACGAGAAACTATGATTCATTCCTCATTTACGAGGTAGGATCAAAAGTCGGCAAATAGATTAAGCAAGTTATTTCATTATTTAGAATAGATCTACAAATTGCCTGAGACAAATAACTACACTCGGTTATTTTGTTTGTTTTAAGTTTTATCTTAGTTGTCAAATTCTAGATACGTTTAAATAGCTTCTTTTCTTAAATTCTTAAAAAGTTTCTCGGAAAAATAGAAGTTATATATGTTTTAGATTTATTCCACGTAGTTAAAATTTTCTTTGTTACAGTTAGATTTACATTTTGTTTTGTATGACAATCACGGGACCTAGGGAGCCCAGGGAATACGTATTTGAGCCAATCGTGCCTCAACTCGGCCTCATCACAAAGCAATAGTTGACATAGACCAGAACCTTAGAATACAAGTCTTCCAAACAACAACGATTTACAACTAATCGGCTCTCGGTTGAGAGGATTAAATATAGAAGATGACCAAGCACACACATTTTAAGTCATCCTTGTTGATCGATCTATCACACCATCCGAGGTTAGAAGGGCCTTCTTTGCCTTAAGATTCACAAATTCCACTAGTGCGTGTCAAAGACATTAGATTGCCTAACTAGTCCATGCTCGCATCCCATGAATATTCCATCCCCACCATTTTGTCTTGCACGACCTTGGGAGGTCGGGTGCGTGGAAGAGTTACTGTAGATTCCCACGCCGCTTGTCGCTTTTAAGCGTGCTGAGGCACTAGACCATAGGATGAGCTACTCTATGTTCCAACTATTGTACTAAACTTAACTCCCATAGTCTAAGAAGTTATGCTTGCTTGGATGTATTACCAATGTTCTACATGGCCACACTCTATCTTAATGGCGTGCCAAAAAATATACCACCAATAAGACCAGCAAATAAAGAAGATGTTTGCGCATCCATAGATGAATTATTTTTCTGATGAAATTCTATACTCAATGGAAAATGAAATATACATGTCGCTACTTTATCACCAACACTATCCTATTTCTCAATAATTGTTTCAGGAACTAGAACAATAAGTGCAAGGGCAAGGTCACTAGGTGGGATCAGATGTGCACATAAGGTTCTTATTCTTTCTTCTTCTGACACACTCTCATCTGAAGCTAAAGGGGATTCTCTTCTATTCTTTCCTAAATGGGGGAGTACTGATTGCTCAAGTTCCACGACCTCTGCATGTGAACTTTAAATCCTTTGTGCGTCACTTTTCTCCACAAATCCATAGACTCATCAACACCGCACTTCTTTTTTATTCCCTTTCCCGCACTTCATTATACTTAAGCCGTCTTTCCTCACTTTCCTCTTATGTCGTAATTTCCGCCATCTTTTACCACACGTGCTCCTTCCCCATGCATGGTGGAGGTTTAATTAGCCACAACTTGTTCTTATAAATCCAAATTCATCAACAAGATCTTAATTGGTAAAGGGATAACATGCAAATAAGATCCTATGGGTTCGTATAAGAACCGAAACTCATAAACCTCTGGAAAGGAATAAGTAGGAACAACATACTCTAGAATGTAACTATGCAAAACACCACTCCAATGATCTATAGTGTGTGTCTAAGTCACATCAACATCATACGAGTCTAGTAATCTTCTTATGTCTAAAAAAATTTCTATACCTTGATTCGATTTAATGCATATGCTACCAGGTCACTGACAACTCTATAGGAAAACAACAAAATAATGTCTCATAGAGTTCATGATACAAATGTTCTTCAACCCATGCATGAACATTGAAATCGGGTCCAATATTATATCTGTGAGAAAATTGGTCTTCTAAGTCCACAACCCAACTCTCAATGTTTTCCAAAGTCAACCAATACGTCTTCATCATGAAACATCCTTGCAACTTGACTTGAAAAGAGGTACCGACAATAAAACCAAAATGTAGTCTCTATTTCTTGCTCAAAACCCTAGATGTGCTAGCACATCACTTAGACATATCTGAGGGCTCACTCAAAGTGCAAAAAGGTACAGGTCCCTCTTTTTATACCATATTTTTCAAGATGTTAGCATGATCATTCATGTATTCCATATCCATAGCAAGTAATTAAAGGTAAAGTATAACAAGAATCAGCTCACAACCATAGTGCATAATGAATCAAACAAGGATCAAGATCATATTTACCATACAATAACCAGTAACAGAGACATCAATAATCAATAACCATCCACAATGATCCATTATATTAATCCACCATAAAACATAGTAGTTGAATACACCCAAAAGTAACAATACAAATTCATGCACGCAAAATTATACTAATAACATAACTATTTTTCTCCATCTGATCCTAAACCCATGCAAATCAATACATATATAGGGGTGGGAACTTTCCCTTCACCTCCTATGCACTCTCAAAATAGGCTACATGCTCAAAATAGCCATGCGTCGCTTACAAAGGTAATCAAGAAGCATGCAAACTTCACCTAACAATAGATTACCTATAATTAACTCTAGATCTAATCCTATTATTAGCTCTAACTTCACATGATGCTTGATCTTCCACTTGCTCCAAAAATAGCCATTGCTACGTCCACAAGTCTTCTTGTTCTTATCCAATGCGTGCTCTACACTCAATCCTATTCTTAGCCCGTAACATATAAAATGGCTAAGTCACAAACTATGACTTTCTCGGGTGTGCCCTTTCTTGCCAAACTTACGCATGCACCTACGTGCTCCCTTTCTACGTGCCCCATCCTTATGCACCTCTAATACTTAGGCACAATGTTTTCCATTCAACAATGACAAATACAAAACAACCTCCTTCTAAAATGAAATATTAGTTCATAGTATATCACTATTTATTGTTTGAATTTATTTGGGATTTATGACCTTTTAGTCTCCTTTAATCAATATTTAATTTTATTCCACATAAATACATAATTTGAAATAGATTTTATATACTCGAAATTGCACACAAGCGGTAAATGTGAACTCTAAAGTGGATCATGTGGAGGAATGAAGAGTGGAGGATGCAAAAAGGGATGAAATAAAATCTAACAACTTTGTTACGAAAACAAGAAAACAAGAACATGGAAGGGGAGGAAAGAGGGATGAGGTAAAATTTTGAGAAAATTCAGGTGTCTTAAAAAGGAAATATATTTATTTTAATGCATATACATTATGTAGCAAACTGTAAAGTCTCTCTAGGAGAAAAGAAAGGAATACATGTGTATATTGTTATAGGATGGAAGGGAAATTATTTTCATAAGAAAATAAAAATGAAATCTTGAAACCTAATTGAGTAGTGGTAGCAAGGCATGGAAAAGTATAGTTGTGTTGGAGGGGAGTTCAATGGTTGGAAAATTTTCTAGAAGAGGTGGAAGAATGTAGTTGAGATTCTTAATTTTTTCATAGGTGTAGAAGAGGGTCGTGAGACATTTTGGAGTATATCTCAAAAGAGAAAGGATGTGAAATATGTAGATCTACATGGGAGGAGACTCTGGAGATAGTGGTGAAGGGAAGACTTTGTCTCTTTGTGTCACCAATGTCAACAAAGGCTCTGTATAAATTAAGACCTTGAGATTTGTGGATAGTTAAAGCCTAAGCCATTTTTATTAGAATTTTTATGTGATTCCTTCTTTAAATTGGTGGAAGAAGAACATGCAAGGGGTTCTGTGGGTTCCAATATGGCCCAATATATTTTTAAAATTTGATGACGACAAAAAGAGGTGTTAATGAAGTTTCTTCTTGAACCGTTTATAAGGCCAAAGTCACCCCCACAACTTTTTGTGATCATTACTATTTGTTTTTAGAAATAAGAACTTGGTGTTATAATTTATCATCATCGGGCTCTCTGAATTAACACGTCTGGTAGATTTTGCAACGGGCGAGAAATGGGAAGGTTAAAATATTTCAACATATTGTGGTTATGGAGGTTGACACTGGTCATTCTTTGCAAATAAATGTGGAGAGTTGCCGAAGATTTGAAGTTCTTGCTACAAAATGTAGGAATCAATGCACGATATGAGAAGTTCTGTTATAGACTAAAATTAGTACCCTTGGATTGATAACGAGAATATCAAATACTTCATATAATACGGGGTTGTCTCATGTGGGACTTTCATCTTGAGACAAACCTCTAGAGAAGGCCAACTTCCTCTACCTATCTAATCCAATGCTAACACTACCTCTAAGACAATATAAAACTAACACATCAAGGCATTGGGGTTAGAGAGATGTAGAAAGTAAAACCTAAGATAAAATAAGCGGTGGTAACACCATAAGAAAGGGATGACCACTCTCCACAAAGGGGGAAAAAGGAAGAAAAACATAGGAGGAGAGGGCATAAAAATGTGTCATGGACTAATACTCGCATTAAACCTCCATCTCACACATTAACAAGATACAAAAATGATGAGATATATAAATGCAATGCACAACATACCAGGAGTGAATAGAGAATAAAGAATGAAATAAAAGCAAGCATATAATGAGAGAATAACCACAAACACGAGATTTTATCACTTAAAGGATGCACGATCGATTACAACAATGGTAGAAGGCATAAAATGTGTTACATTCCATATCCGAGGTCTAGAACTTGTGGGAAGTTGGCCACCATTTTTCATGGTGCTATTACAACAAAAGAGGGATGATTTTCAATGAGATGAGTTCCATACTTATAGAGAAAGAAGGAGAAGAGGGAGAGAAGAGACACCATTAATTTTTGTAGACTTGGAAAGGGGTGCTTAACACCACTTCAATCGCACGCCATTATATTTATAGGTCAATGAGGATGTTACCCATACTTCATTAAATTTGGGTTGGTGAAGTGATTGATTGCACTGGTTCAAACAGGCTTGACTGCATCATGCTTCATGGAATTTTGATGTTTTTCATGGTTTCCCATGCATTTCACATCCTCTAGACAATGTGTGGAGTCATTTTTGACCCCCACAATGTATTAAACCATTGGTGTTCTTACCTTCCTTATCCACATAATTTTGAATGTCCCATGGCTATTCCTTGTCATAAGGATTTGAAAAATCCCACACTTTTCCTTTTAATGTTCCCGCTATGTTGTGAGTTTATTATTCATTCTATTACATGGAAATTTTACCTGTGACCATGTTTATTTGTTCTGAGACATGAAATCCATGGAAAAGTGCAATTTGGAAACCCACAGAACACAGGGATAGTGTTTTATGACTTATAACCTTAGTCACTTTCCAAAATCTATTTCCCTTGTCATGCAGTTCCTTGTGGCACCTTTTCCATTTTACATTGTGCTTTCCCTTAGGGGACTATAACCTTATTCTCAAAGAATTGAAAAAAATTACAGAATTCTATACCTTCCAAGTCTGTGTAACTTTGTGTTTTTCCATGCCACGAAACACTAATATTTTTCACTCATTCACTTTGTGGATCCATTAGATTCAAACTCATCCTTAACCAATTTTTCGACTTTTCATGGGAGTGTAAACTCTATGGTGCTTTGAACTAAGTCTTGAACTCAAATTCCTTTATCACATGGGTTAAGAGAACCCGCATTACACTACATTCATGCATTCCATCAAGACTTAATGTTCCATGACTTTCCTTAGAAAAATTTTCTAAGTCCCTACTTAGATGAGGCATTCAAAATTACATAGCGGTGTAATTTTAGACAATAATTTGGTGACCTTCAAGGGACATCTACATGCTAGATGATGAAGACCATTCACCTTGAAACATCTACTCAACATGGAGTCAAACATATAACTTGAAGAAAAATTAATCTCAATAATTTTATTCTATCCCTGAATCCACATGAACTTAACACTAAAATGAAGATGATCCTTTGGATCTCTTAATAAAACTTGAAAGCTGCTATAATATCTCCGGATTTTCCTATGAAAATTTCTACGAATTAGACTATACAAAGTCACAAAATCCCACAAAAACTATGTACAAACATGAAAATCATTTTTGTTCCAAATGGAAACATGATAAGTGTACACAAGCACTTGTTTTGCAATAAACAAACCTAATCTATTACTATTCTAACCAAAGGAAAAGGAAGCTAAAAAACCTGATACAAGATGGGAGAAATAACTTTTCTTTCTTACGAAATGTGGGCGTGTGACTAGTTTTACAACTAAATGAAATGGTGGAAGTGTAAACATGGCTCACACTCCCTTTTGTTCAAAGTATCATCCAAGAAAAGAGAATACACCTCCTCTTATTACTTTGCATTTAGTTTGGGTCGATGTATGGGCCAACCTTTGATGTTTTAAAGCTATTCCTCATGCTCAAGTAAGCATGACCAATGACAAGTCTTATTTTGGCTCTAGAATAGGTAGACATCTTATTGGGAACACAAAATTTTAAATTTATGGGTTGATCCTTATGATTTTCCCATTTCATTTAAACTCATCCCTATAAATGGGGTCATCATGTACGTTCTCGTTATGATGGAGAATATTTTCAAGCTGATTTGAAATGTGTTATGCTTATTCTACAAACAACTTTGTCTCCTTTAGATCTACATCCATCTCCTCATCTTGAAGCTCCATTTGATCGATTACAACATCTAAGGATGGTCTTAGCATATCATTGTAATCCTCCTCCGTTTCGGATGGTGCATATTATCTTCAAAATCGTCCTTCTTGTCGTGAGTCACTTCATCCTCCTTTGTAGATTGCTCAATAAAAATAGAACGAGGTTCTTCAAACATTTGGGCCATTTCTTCAATTATGATATCAGAATCAATCCATTCCTTAATATATAAATCATGATTAATAACAATGATGGAGCTCACCTCAACTGATTTTGATGCACTAGAAGGAGATTGACTAATGGATTCTTGACGAAGGATATATTTCTCATCAAACTCCTTCCTCTAAACCTTGAAAATCTGCAATAAATGATCTTTGTTTGGCTCTTCGAAGGCTCCCCCAAGTTTTTCTACTCACGAATCTCATCCCAAAATGGATTTGGATATATGCAAGTAGGGAAGGGTTCAACTTCGACTAATTTTGCAAGGGTTCAAATGATGGGTAAGGGGGTTCCACAAGGGGCTGACAAAAATCAAAGAACACGAAACCAGTTGAGATGGTGTAGTTTGGGAAGAATAAATGGAAGGGCTATAAGATGTTAGCATAGGATTGCCCCATTAAAAGGGTTACCTACAACTATATTGATGATCATCCATTAACTCAAACAATATTGATATTTGAGATGACATTTCAGCCATAAAGTATAGCTTCCACTGAGGGATAAACCAATTTAGCATAGGATTAGCCCATGGATAGGGCACCCTAAAACCAATTTGAACCACCTTCATTTGACATGTATCCGTGATTTGTACCATTTTTTCCTTCATCCTTTGAATCTTGATATGGAAATCATCTTCATCATAGAATTTATGCCATCATCTACATATCCCTATTCTTGAAAATCATCATAGTTATAGGATAACCATATGGATTAGTGAGGTTTGGGTCATATGCATATTCATCATGATAAGGATCATAAAACTAATTTTGAGGGTAGTTCTAAAAAATAAAATGGAGGGGTTGATACTACTCTTAAAACTAAGGGATCTAATGAGGAAATGAAGTCATGGTTGCACAAATTCATGAATGAGAGGAAAAAATGGAAGAAAAGAAAATGGAAATGGATGGAAAGATGAAGGGAAAGGTCTGAAAATCAAAAATGGTTTACTTGAATTAGTGGATTCACCATATGTGTTGTTATGAAGCCTCTAAATTTTGGATATCACCAAGCACACATCAATCTTGGATATATAATTTTGTAAAGTGCTCATTACACTCTATCCCACTAAGCATTCCAAAATTGTTAGAGACTGAAAGTAACACCTTTAGATTGATCATGGAATATCAAATACTTCGGCTAACATGGGATTGAATCCAAGTTTGGGAATTACATCTTGAGACAAACCTACAAATAAGACCGAATTCCTCTACGCATCTAACCTAATGCTAACACTACCTCTAAGATAATATAAAATTAATAAGTCCAAGAAACCAAGGTTAGAGAGATGGAGTAAGCAAAACCTAAGCTAAAAATCCGGTGGTATTACCTATAGAAAGGGATGATCGATCTCCATAAAGGGGGAAAAAGGAAGGAAAATGTAGGAGGAAAGGGAAAAAAACATGCCACAAACTAACACTCTCTTTAAATCTCCATCTCACACATTAAAAACATACCAGAGTGAACAGAGAGGAAAGCACACAATAAAAGAAAGCATATGACAGAGAACAAACATGAGATTTTATCACTTAAAGGATTAAAAATCAATTACAATAATGGAAAAAAGTGGAAAATGTATTACAATTTAGATCCAAGGTGTGGAACTCATGGGAATTCAATCGCCATTTTGGCATGGTATCGTTACAACTGAGAAGAGGGATGATTTTCAACGAGATCATTTCCATACTTATAGATAAAGAAGGAGAATATGCACCATTAATTTCGCAAACTAGGAAAGGGGCACGACATCACTTCAATCACATGCAATTAAATTTAAAGGTCGAGGATGACATCACCCATACTATATTAAATCCGGGTTAGTGGAGTGGTTGATTGTATGGTACAAACATGTATGAATCTATTATACTTCATGGATTTTTATGTTTTCCATGGTTTCCCATGATTTCACATCCTTTGGACGATGTGTGGATTCATTTTAACCCCCATAATGTATTAAAATACCTACATTTTTACCTTCCTTATCCGCGGAGTTTCCTTATTTTGTGGCATTTTGAATTTCCGTGGGTATTCCTTATCGACCAAATTTTAAAACTCCTACACTTTACCTATTAACACTCCCGCTTATGATGCAAAGTTCTTCTTCATTCCATTACATGACAATTTTATTTTGCAACCATGTTTATTTATTACATGAACTATAAAATCTATGGAGCACTACAATTGGGAAACATGCATAACATTAGGATAGTGTTTCATGATTCTAACCTTGGTCTCTTTCCAAACTCTATTTCCCTTTTACGTGGTGTCTTGTAAAACCATTTCCTTTTTGCATAGTGGATTTCCCTCGGTGGATTGCAAACTTATTCTCATGGATTTTATAAAATCCACTGACTTCTATACCTTTTAAGTCTACATAACACTATTTTTTCCATGCCATGAAGCCCTAATCTTTCTCACTCCTTCACTCCATGGATCCATTAGCTTTAAACTCATCCTTACCTAATTTTCCTGAATTTTGACGGTGAGAGACTAATTCGATGCCATGAAATATTGACTTAATGCTTTGCATGAAGGACTAATGAAACTCTACTTAACACTATCTCCATAAAAATTCTGGCCAAGTCGACCTCAAATTCCTCCGTCCCAGTGGGTTAAGAGAACCCACAGGACACTAGATTCACACATTCCACGAGAAGACTAACTTAGTGTCCCACACCTTTTCTTATAAAAATGTTTCCAAGTCCCAACTTAGATGATTCATTCAAAATTTCTTGGAAATACAATTTTGGACAACAATTCATAGACTTCGATGCGAGGACATGCATCATAGATGTTGAGTAGATTTTGACGAAAGGAAAATCATGCGATTAAGGATCTTGACAAAATATTGTTTGTAAAGAGGAATATGTATTGATTCCTCTAATTATTGGTACCATAAGAATGGTTTTACGTAATGCTTTATACCAATTTATAAATTAGCTCAAAAATTAAATAACTCATTTTCCCCTAGTAATCTAATTATTCATTTGTTGAGCTTACTAAGGTCACTTTAAAAGTTACTACACCCTTTTTAATATTTATTAATTTTCCCTTTTATTTATTTATTTTCTTGCCACCCTCAACAAATGTTATTTTCCCATTCCCATGAAATGATCATGAATTAAAAGAAATGTAGGGTTGAATGAGAGCCCTAGGATGGAACACATCTTGACCATTGATTTTAAATCTACCCTAGGTTTTCCCTAATGCATCTTTATCTCTTTTCTTTTCTTTTCATACCATCATTTTTTCTCATTTTTTTGTTTCTTCTTGTGAGGTGGAGGGGAACTATGGAAGCTTGATTCATGGATGGAAGGCTATTTTCCTCATTATATTATTTTGAAAACCAAAACAACATGCCATTAATGATGAAATGTAAACATTTTATGAATCTTTGTACGCACGGATTTAGGGCGGTGGTTTGGAAAAAAGTTGGCACATTTTTTTTTTTTTTTTAGGATGGGAAAGAGATTTTGGGGCTGCGTGGGAAGAGGACGTGGGTGGAGGTGGGTGGGGAAGGAAGAGAATGTGGGAGAGGTTACGTGGTGGAGGGGTGGTGACATGGAGAGGGGAAGGGGGAGCATTTGGGGGGGGAAGGACGTGGGGATGGGATGGGGTTGGGCATCATGGGAGTGGGAGAGGATGTGCACGGGGTGTGGAGGTGTAGAAAGTTTAGTGGAGTAGGGTGTGGGGGGTTACATTGGTGGATGGTTCAGCCCAAAACCCTTTTTTTTGATTATATTTTTTATTTTTTTAAATTTATTTTATATTTTAATACATATATATATTATATTATATATATATATATATATATATATATATATATATATATATATTATAATGTTTATAATTATATATATATAATATATATATATATATTGATATTTTAATATATAATATGTTATATTATGATAAATATATATAATATAGTTAATAATATAATACTATTAAATTATCAAATGAGATCATAGTATAAAGTTTAATTTATAATATTAATATGTAAATCAATAAAATATGTAAATATTTTAATAGTTGAAATAAATCATACTTATTTTAATATATACTATATATTTCCATTATTTATTATATTTTTTTTTAATATCTTCACATAGAATGTTAAAAGATAACTTATTCTAAATTGTAAATCTATAAAACATGTTTAGTCATTGTTGTAAGAAGAAGTATGAAGCTCACTACTTCTTTCCATGATATCCATATTAAGATGAATTCCTTGATCATGTGTTCATAGGAAAATGTAGTAATATGGTTCAACTAGGAGAGAATTTAACTATATTTACAAATGTAAGGAAACACATAAAAAATTTATTTTATTAATAAACAAAAACTAGTAAATATCATGGAAATGAAACAAACATAATCCTCATTACTAATTAAATAATACTATAAAATTTTCAAGAAGAAAACATGGGAAGAAAACTAATATTTCCATTGGATGTAACTCCTAAACTCCTTATGGGATTTGCTTTCTAATGCAATGTTGATTTTGTCTTAGACATTATCAAAACATGAAGGATATCCACATCATTTTGTAATAAAACATACTTCCATTTAACTTGTTTTATTCTATTCAAATTCAATTCAATTAATATTAAGGAACATAAATAATTTACATAGGAGATTCACTTTCATAGTGAAGGGATTAAAATACTTCCCAAAAAAAAACATACTAACCTTTTTGTTTTGAATCCCAAATAAAAAATGGAATTATTTTACAACACAAAAAATGAGAAATTTTTTCACAAGGTTATAACCATACACAAGAGGTTACATAAACAAGTCCATTACAAAAAAATTAGAGAAATCCAAAAGGAGAAACCATGATGTCACAGAAACCTCCAACCATCTCCACACTTGAGCTCCAACTCCAAAAGTTTCAAGGAACCAACACAAGGAGAAATAAGGCTTGTTTAACCACCCAACCTTTAGGCATCATTACATGCCTTTCTAAGGTTGGAAGACATGCTAGCCTCCCCCAAGCCCATGGGAAAGAGGACTAGCTTCCACAATTTGCACAAGATTTAGGGAGATAACCAACATTACATTCACATAAAGACAAGAAAATATTAAGACAAACACCAATTTTGCAAAGAAAAAAGAAAGAGGAGAAACCATGTTCTACCTCTAAGATGGGGAAGAGAAGAAAGAGATCTCCAAATGCCAAAATTGTAGCCAACATTGGTTGCACAAAACAATGATCTCCACAACCTCCTTATTCCTCCAAAGTCATCAAACCCTCCTTATTTCTCCATCCATTCACCAAAATCCTTCTTGGGAGGATTTTCAAACCCAAAGGGTTTCCTCTCCAAGAATGGGGAAGGGGTTCAAGCCATATGAACCACCTTCCCCACCTCAAACCATTTGAGGGGAGTAACTAAAATCCTACATGGCTTGCCCATCAAGCCATGAGGATTGAGAGGGAAAAATCCCTCTCTCTTCCCCACAAACTCCAAAATCCATCATGCCATATGATGGATGGAGGAAAATAAAACAACAAACATAACAACAAATAGCCACACCCAAAAGCAACACACATTTTAAACAAAACAAAACTACAATCTAACATGATATGAAACATAAACAAAAAAAATGAGCTCAAGGAGCCTACCTCCAAAATCTCTCCAACACTCTAACTTTTCCTCTTCTTTATCCAAGCAAGCTCTAGCTCCAAAATCCACAAGCCTCCAAGAAAAAGCTCAAAAAAAAGTTCTCTTCTTTCCCATGAGGGAGAATTTGAAGAGGAGCCAACAAAAATCCTCACAAATGAGGGGGTGACATGTGTCACCCCTCTCTTCCCTCAAGGTCAAAGATTCTCAAAATAAAAGGAGAAAGGATAAAATAGCTTTTAACCCTCTTCTCCCAAATTACTCAAAATGAACAACAAAACAAACTTGTGCAACTTTTAACAAAGCACACATACCCATCCACCTTACATGGATGTGACCAAAGGAAGAAAAATGGGAGGAAACTCCCTCTATGCCTTGGAATTAAGCCCCCCTACCTATTAGGTAGGGTCCAAGGGCCCATTTTCATGCTAAGTGAACTCCCAAACTAAAAAGGGGTCACTAAAAATGCCTAAAATAGCCCAATTTCGGGTTTGGCACATTTGGGCACAAGGGTAGAGGATGTGGGGCCCACCCAAGGGTTCACATGTGACCCTAATCCCCTTTAATTAAATACATCATTATACAAACTCAAAACTTAATGCAAGTGGGGGCCATTAAGTCCCCAAAACAAGTTTACAAAGAAAACTAAACATCCTAAGAAAGATTAATATTACAAGACATATTACATTACAAATGAGGGTCACTCATGGTGCCCAAAACAATAAACTCTAATACTAAGGCCTCATACAATAAACATGGTTAGGACTTAGCCCCATGGGCTACTTGTGCAAAATTGTGTAGCTAGCCTGAATCCCACTTTCTCCTGTGACCTGTCACCTACACACTCATTACACACATTAAACGCACTCCTATCGATAAAATGTGAATCAACTACTCAATAAGAATCAATGAATTCTATGCTAGCATATCATCATTCTAGAATCAAAATGTGACAACATGCATAATTATACACAATCCACCATGAGTTAGCCATAACGATAAAGTGACATACATCCATAAAATCCAAACATGCAACCAAACTGAGTATCCATCAAATATAAATAGGTCCAAACAACATCATATCAGTTAGTATCCGTGACATCATAAGATAAGGTGTCAACATAGTAATCAAGCTAAATTGGCGCTATATGCCTAAATCTCCATACATGTTTAAGAAGATCAAATATCCTAATATAATGTCCAAAATATATCAAATCCCTATCAAAACATGCCTATGAGTAAAGAGAACAACAAATAACTGAGGCTATAAAAATGTGGGCACTACATCCCCTCTACTAAAATTAGACTTCCTCCTGGAAGTCACTGAAATAGATAGGGATATCTGGCCCTCAATGGTGTAGCATCCTCCTAGGTAGTTGTTGTCTCATCATATCTATCCCACTGCACTCTAACCTGGTCCAAGTCTCGACCCCGAAGGGCCAACCTCCGGTGCTCCAGTATGCGTACGGCTCCAGTCTCCACTGCCCTCCATCCTCTACCTATAATGCCGACCAATCCAAAACATGAGAAACATCTTGGTACATATCTACGTAGTACAGAAACATGAAATACATCGTGGGCCCATGCAAGGTGTGGTGGCAAAGCTAGGTGATAGGAAACTAGACCGATGACCTCTAAAATATCAAAAGGCCCCACAAAATGAGGTGATAGCTTAGAACCCTTTCCATAGTGGATTGGGATCTTATGAGGATGAACTCTCAAGAAGATACTTTGTCACCCACTGAGAAGTGATGATCAATCCTCTTGGTGTCTGCATACGCCTTCTGGCGTGCTCTAGCCTACTCAAGACATTGTCTAATCAAAACAACCTATTGCTCTAAGTCCTGTAGGTAAGTTGGTCCCAAGAATAATCCTATCATCTAGTCTATCCCAACTCAAAGGTGTCCTATAAGGTCGACCATACAAAGCCTGGTAGGGAGCCATACCAATGGAACTATGATAGTTGTTATTGTATGAAAACTCAACTAAATGAAGATAATCTTCCCACTTCTTCTGTTGGTCCATCACATACATCCTCAACATGTCCTCCAATACCTGATTAACCCTCTCTGTCTATCCATCTATCTCTAGATGATATGCTTGAGCTGAAATTAATCTGAGTACCAAGAGTGGCCTGAAAGGAAGTCCAAAAACTGAAGTGTAAATGGTATCCCTATCATTGATGATGGTCTTTGAGAATCCCATGCAACCTAACAATGTCCTCCATAAATACTTTGGCGATGGCCTGTGCATTATAGGTGACTTTGGTTGGTGAGAAATGTGCAACCTTGGTCAACTTATCCACAGTGACCATAATGGCATCATGATGATAAGAAGACATAGGGAGTCCTACTATGAAGTCCATGGAGATCACATCCCATTTCCACTCTAGAATATCATGAGGATGTAAAAGTCCTGTGGGATGAGAATGCTCTGCCTTGACCCTCTGACACTCAAGGCATCATGCAACAAAATATGCTATGTCTCATTGAAGACCTGGCCAATAATATAACTCCCTCAGATAGCAGTGTGCATTTTCTTCACTCTTGGATGTGCCGCATATGGAGCTCGATGAGCCTCTGTGAGGATGAAGCTACGCAGATCACCTGACTTAGGCACATATATGCATCTATGAAACCAAAGTAAACCATTTGTCTCTAAAATGCACCCTGAATATCTGCCCTCTAAGGAACCTGTGACTCCAACATCTATCTAGCACCCTCATAAAACTGTCCTCTAGAAGATGCTCAAGAATTCTACCTCTCAAATCTGACTGCAATGTCAATGAAGCAAGTACATGTCATCATCTACTAAGTGCATCTGCAATGACATTTTCCTTCCTTTGATATATTGTACCTCCATGTCGTACTCACATAGGAACTCCATCCAATGCCATTGTCGAGTGTTGAGGTTTGCTGTGAGAAGATATGCTATAAACTATGGTGGTCAGTCCTCAGAATGAAAGGTCTACCCAAAAGGAAATGACGCCAACGCACAAGTGCATGAATGACTGCTGCAAGCTCTAAATCATGGGTAGGATAGTTAAGCTCATAGTCTTTGAGCTTACATGACTCAAAGGAAATCACTCGATGCTCTTGCATAAGAACAACTCCCAAACCCTCTAGTGATGCATCAGTACAAACAACAAAAGTCCTTTATCGGGTCTGGAACTGCTAAGATGGGCACCGTGGTTAACCTTTCCTTAAGCAATTGAAAGGCCTGCTCACACTTTTTTGACCAATCAAACTTCTTCCCTTTTCTCTGAAGAGAAGTAATAGGGTGAGCAATCCTAGAGAAATCCTAAACAAACCTACTTGTGGTAGTAACCTGCTAACCCATAAAACTCCTCACCTCAGTGACTGATGTGGGTGTTGGCCAATCCATGATAGCTTGTATCTTAGAGGGATCTACTGAGATACCCTCACCTGATATGATGTGACCCAAGTACTGAATCTCTGTCTGAAAGAAGCTACATTTTTCCAAGTTCCCATATAACTTTCTGCTCTCTCAAAACCTATAGTACCTATCTCAAATGCTCCTCATGTTCCTCCTTAAATGAGAATATATCAATATATCATCTAGGAACACTAAGACGAACCGATCCAGAAAGGTCTGAATACTCCATTCATGAGGCTCATGAAGACAGCTGGGGCATTAGTCAAACCAAATGGAACAACTGTGAACTCATAATGCCCATAATGTGTGTGAAAAGTTGTCTTATGAATGTCTACATCTGAAATGTGCAACTGATGATACCCTGACTTGAGATCAATTTTGGAGAACACTCTAGCTCCCCGCATCTGATCAAACAAGTCATCAATCCTAGGGAGTGGATAACGGTTCTTTATTGTGACTTTGTTGAGCTACTGAAGTCAACACAAAGTCTGAGAGAACCATCTTCTTCTTCACAAATATGACTAGCGCTCCCCAAGGAGATACACTAGGATGAATGAGACCCTTCTCCAACAACTCCTCTAATTGAATCTTGAGCTCATGAAGCTCTAGAGTCATCATCCGATAGGGTGCCCTAGAAAAATAGTGCAGATCTGGCACTAAATCGATGGTGAAATCCACCTCTCTATGGGGTGGTAACCCTGGAAGCTCACCTAGAAACACATCTGCATACTCCCTCAAAATTGCATGATCATCTAAGGGTGAATGCTGGGGTGCTCTCTGATCGATCACTGATGGTGATATAAAACAACTGACAACCTTTACGCATGCTCTCGCTTGAGTTTCTTAGCTGAGATCATACACAAAGAGATAGGCCTCTACATCCCTGATATCACAACTGCACTCCCAAGATCATCCTGACACTCAATGACCTTATTTTATCAATCTACCTTAGCCCGATGAGCCTCGAGCCAATCCATACCCAAAACTACCTGATAGGATCCTAGAGGAATAACTCAGAGGTCAAGTGTAGTGGAGAAGACTCCTAAATCAAGTACGCAACTCTCCACATATGAGTCCACGATGAGTTTGGCCCCAGAGGCCAACTCAACCTACCAATTATCTGGTTGCCTAGCCACCACTAGCCCACACTAGTCCACTATAGAAGGAGATATAAAAGAATCTGAAGCACCTGAATCAAAAAGTACTAAGACAGAAATACCCCTGATAGTACCTGTCATCTCAATAACTATGGCCTGATGCTTGGCCTAACGGTTGTCAACCGCTACATATACATGATGGGTGCGTCCCACATCACCCACCATCTATTCGAGATCTAGAGGCTCTCATGCGTATCCATGGTAGTGGGTTTTGTGGGCACATATGCACATAGTGATCAGGAGACCCACAAATAAAACATCCTCCTGTACCCCTCTGAGATGGGGTCCCTCATGTACTCTGGTGAACTGATCCTACCGGTCCAACCCTAGTAGACTGCTGCATGTGAGCTAGATGTACCTGCTGAGTACCCTACCTCCTATCCCTGGCTCCACCAAAACCTCCTCTAGTACCACCTCTCTGTAAGCTCTAAGTCTATCTAGCCCTTTGCTGCTGGTGGCCATGATGATGTGTGTGTCTGCTTTATGGGTGTGGTGGAGCCCTCGTAGCTGCTGGTGGAGGCAAAATCCTCCTCTAGGGGTGGTGTTGTACCCATGACCTCTGACTCTAAAAGGCCTAAATCCTATCCTGAAACTTGCTCTTGTTTCTATCTCGGTGCTCTGTGCCTTGGTCCTATGTTCTCCTCAGCTAAGTAGGCCTTCTCAATGGCCTTCTCAAGCGTGGGAGGAGATAACATCCTAATTGCTCCTACTATGTCTGCATTTAGGCCTCGAATAAACGTTTATTTATAATTTTTCATCTGCGGATAGTCCACATACTGTAGAAGATCCAGGAACCTGCTCTCATATTATGCTACTGTGTCTAGATCCCTATCGTAAGTCGTGAAACTCATCAATCCTCTTCTACATGAAATGCTCTGACATATAGCGAGCCCTGAATCACTCCTCGAACAACTCCTAGGTCACTGTCTCTCGAGTCAAATGGAGCTTCCGCTCCTCATTCCTCCACCAAATGCCTACTACGTCTCTGGAGGAGGTGTATGGAAAACTGGCCTTGACATTGCTCTCGTAAGAGTGCAAGCCAAAGTAAGCTATCTAGGCTAAGGAGCCATGACTAGCCCCAAATCCATCTGTAGAGCTAGTGTAAGTAGGTGGTTATAAGTGAAGAAGGTCTCTAATCACACTTACTTGTATCCCGATCCTGGCGATGCAGTCCAATAGGTGAGTGGGGTCACCTATCCCCAAATGGTCCCTCAAGACTATGAGAATGGCTACGATGGTACGAGGCTACCCTCTCGTGGTGAACAAAAGGGCTACGTGACCTCTCCCGCCTTGGGGTATCATGCTCTGTGGCTCTGAGTGCATGTCCTCACCTATCGGCTCCTCATCTCCTAATGGGATCTCCTCCTCTCTCGCCTCCTGTGGTGGTGGAAGATGCTTGCATGCACAACACCGATCAACTGCTGAAGAGCCTCTAAGATCTAAGGCCCTAACTCAGTGTTGTGGTTCAAGCAGTGAACTACACCCCAAACCCCTAACCGAATGTTCGTCTCATGGGTGCCATCCTATGCATGAGGTGAGCGAAGAGATTATTAAATTATAGCGATTGATTTTTTATTTTTTTTTTTTTTATTTTTATTTTTTTCTCTATTATTATTTATTTATTTATTTTAATGTTATTAAAATATCGTCGACTAGTTAATTAATTACCCGATGTGTCGCATGTGTGTGAACCTCTACTCGATACCAAATGTAATGCCCCACCTCGGGACACCGAAAAAACACCCCAAACATGACTAAAAATTTTGGGTAAATATTTTTTTTTTAAATGATTAATTAATTTATCCCAACTTTTGTTTGCTTAACCATAATCCCCTTAAGATTTATTTTATACCAATTTATAAATTAGCTCAAAAATTAAATAACTCATTTGCCCCTAGTAATCTAATTTCATTCCTGTTGAGCTTACTAAGGTCACTTTAAAAGTTACTACACCCCTTTTAATATTTATTAATTTTCCCTTTTATTTATTAGCTTTCCACACCCTCCACAAATATTATTTTCCCATTCCCATGAAATGATCATGACTTAAAAGAAATGTAGGGTTGAATGAGAGCCCTAGGATGGAACACATCTTGACCATTGATTTTAAATTTGCCCTAGGTTTTCCCTAATGCATCTTTATCTCTTTTCTTTTCTTTTCTTTTCTTTTCCATATCATTTTAGTTTTATTTTTGTTTCTTCTTGCAAGTAGAGGGAGGAACTATGGAGGCTTGATTCATGGATTGGAAGGCTATTTTATTCATTTGTACCATTTTTAAGAAAACTAAAACAACATGGGCCATTAAGAAAATGTAAACAGGCTTTGAATTTGTGGCGCAGATTGGAGAGAGATTGGTTTGGAAAGGAGTTGGCCACAATTTTTTTTTTTGGAGGATGGGGGAAAGGCATTTTGGAGGCCTTTGTGGGAAGAGGACATGGTGAAAGTTCTGGAGGTGGGTGCACAAGGGAGGAAGGGAGAGATAGTGTGGGGAGGGGAGAGGGTGGGAGTGAGAGAGGGGAGCGGGGGATGCAGGAGGGGAGAAGAGATGGGGAGGTGGGGATGGGGTTGACAACATGGGGTGGGGAGGGTGTGTGTGGGGGTGTGGAAAATGTAGAAAGTGGTGGGCATGGCCCTACACGGGGTTTAAAAGCATGGACGGTAACCCAAATTCACCAAAATTTGGATTATATTTTTATTTCATTTTTTATTTTAATTTATTTATTGATATGTTTTAATATATTATATATATATATATATATATAATATATTTATATTATAAATACATATAATATAATATATATATATACGATATATTTATATAATATATTGCATTTATAATAAATAATATCTTAACATAAGTTATATATAAATATATAACTCATTATATGAGATATAGATAAATTAATTTATGTATTAATGTGTAAATACATAAGATTGTTAACATAGATAAATAGTGAAAGACAATCATAGTTTACATCTATAATATATTTCTATTCATTTATATATATATATATTTATTATTTTATTTTATCTATTACTTCACATACCATGTTAAAGAGAACTTATCTAAATTGTAAATCAATAAAACATGTTTAGTCATTTTTGTGGAGTATGAACTCACTACTTCTTTCCATGATCCATATTAAGATAAATTCCTTGATCATGTGTAATAGGAGAATGTAGTAATATAGTTCAACTAGAGAGAAAGCTTAACTATATTTACAAATTCATAAGAGAAACACATATTTGCAAAACTAATTTTATTAATAAAACAAATCAGTAGGTATCACATGGAAAAAAAAACTAATCCTCATTCTATTCAATAATGTTATAAAATTTTCAAGAAGAAAAACATGGCAAGAAAACTAATATTTCCATTCAATGTAACTCCTAAAATCCTTATGGATTAATTTTCTTTCGATGCAATGCTGATTTATATGTCTTAGATTATCAAAACAAGAAGGATATCCACCCATTTTTAATGGAGAAATCTTCCATTTTAAATGTTTTAATTTTCAAATACTTCAGATACAAAGGGATACTAATCAAGAGCTTCACTTAAAAGTTCTTAAGGACATCATAATTCAAAAATTATAATACAAAAAACATTACTAACCCCCTTTTGAAAGAAAGTGTGCATTTGGAATCCCAAATCACAAATGTGAATTAACAAAAAAAAAAACCTTTCACAAGGTTATAACCATAAGGTTACAATAAGAGTAAGTTATTCCACAAAAATGATTGGAGAAACAAGGGCAAGACCAAGATGTCAAGAAACCTCCAACCATCTTCCAGACTTGAGCTCCAACTTTCAAAGCTTCAGGGGAATCCAATACAAGGAAATAAGGCTTGTTTAACCACCCAACCTTTAGGCATCATTACATGTCTTTCCAAGGTTGGAAGACATGCTAGCCTCCCCCAAGCCCATGGGAAAGAGGACTAGCTTCCACAACTTTGCACAAGATTAAGGGAGACAAACCAACATTACATTCACATAAAGACAAGACAAATATTAAGACAAACACCAATTTTGCAAAGATGGAAAAGAGGAGAAACCATGTTCTACCTCTAAGATGGGGAAGAGAAGAAAGAGATCTCCAAATGCCAAAATTGTAGCCAACATTGGTAGCACAAAACAATGATCTCCACAACCTCCTTATTCCTCCAAAGTCATTAAACCTCCTTATTTCTCTATCCATTCACCAAAATCCTTCTTGGGAGGATTTTCAAACCCAAAGGGTTTCCTCTCAAGAATGGGGAAGGGGTTTCAAGCCATATGAACCACCTTCCCCACCTCAAACCATTTTAGGGGAGTAACTAAAATCCTACATGGCTTACCCATCAAGCCATGAGGATTGAGAGGGAAAAATCCCTCCTCTTCCCCCACAAACTCCAAAATCCATCATGCCATATGATGGATGGAGGAAAATAAAACAACAAACATAACAAAAAATAGCCACACCCAAAAGCAACACACATTTTAAACAAACAAAACTACAATCTAACATGATATGAAACATAAAGAAAAATGAGCTCAAGGAGCCTACCTCCAAAAGCTCTCCAACACTCTAACTTTTCCTCTTCTTTATCCAAGCAAGCTCTAGCTCCAAAATCCACAAGCCTCCAAGCAAAAGCTCCAAAAAAAAAGTTCTCTTCTTTCCCCATGAGGGAGAATTTGAAGAGGAGCCAACAAAATCCTCACAAATGAGGGGGTGACATGTGTCACCCCTCTCTTCCCTCAAGGTCAAAGATTCTCAAAATAAAAGGGAGAAAGGATAAAATAGCTTTTAACCCTCTTCTCCCAAATTACTCAAAATGAACAACAAAACAAACTTGTGCAACTTTTAACAAAGCACACTTACCCATCCACCTTACATGGATGTGACCAAAGGAAGGAAAATGGGAGGAAACTCCTCCATGCCTTGGAATTAAGCCCCCCCTACCTATTAGGTAGGGTCCAAGGCCCATTTTCATGCTAAGTGAACTCCCAAACTAAAAAGGGTCACTAAAAATGCCTAAAATAGCCCAATTTCGGGTTTGGCACATTTGGGCACAAGGGTAGAGGATGTGGGGCCCACCCAAGGGTTCACATGTGACCCTAAACTCCTTTAATTAAATACATCATTATACAAACTCAAAACTTAATGCAAGTGGGGACCATTAAGTCCCAAAACAAGTTTACAAAGAAAACTAAACATCCTAAGCAAGATTAATATTACAAGACATATTACATTACAAATGAGGGTCACTCATGGTGCCCAAAACAATAAACTCTAATACTAAGGCCTCATACAATAAACACGGTTAGGACTTAGCCCCGTGGGCTGCTTGTGTAAAATTGTGTAGCTGGCTTGAATCCCACGTTCTCCTGTGACCTGTCACCTGCACACTCATTGCACACATTAAACGCACATGTCCGATAAAATGTGAATCAACTACTCAATAAGAAATAAATGAATTCTATGCTAGCATATCATCATCCTAGAATCGAAATGTGACAACATGCATAATTATACACAATTCACCATGAGTTAGCTATAACGATAAATAAAAGTGGCATACATCCATAAAATCCAAACATGCAACTAATCGAGCATTCATCATATATATATATATATATATATATATAGATGAGATCCAAACAACATCATATCATTTAGTATTCGTAACATCATAAGATAAGGCATCAACATAGTAATCAAGTGAAAATGTCATAATATGCTATCCAACACATATCAACTCCCTGTCGAAACATGTCTACGAATAGAGAGATCAACAGATAATTTAGGCTATAAGAATGTGAGCACTACATCCCCCTCTACTAAAATTAGACTTTCTCCTGGAAGTCACTAAAATAGATAAAGATATTTGGCCCTCAATGGTGTAGCATCCTCCCAGGTAGTTGTCTCATCGTATTTGTCCCACTACACATTAACCTGGTCCAAGTCTCAACCCCAAAGGGCCAACCTCCGATGCTCTAGTATGCGTATGGGCTCTAGTCTCCACTTCCTTTCATCCTCTACCTATAATGCCGACCAATCCAAAACATGAGAAACATCTAGTACATATCTACGTAGTACAGAAACATGAAATACATCGTGGGCCCATGCAAGGCATGGTGGCAAAGCTAGATGATAGGAAACTAGACCGATGACCTCTAAAATATCAAAAGGCCCCACAAAATGAGGTGATAGCTTAGAACCTTTTCCATAGCGGATTGGGATCTTATGAGGATGAACTCTCAAGAAGACTTTGTCACCCAATGAGAAGTGACGATCAATCCTCTTGGTGTCTGCATATGCCTTTGGCATACTCTAGCCTGCTCAAGACGTTGTTTAATTAGAACAACCTGTTGCTCTAAGACTGTAGGTAAGCTGGTCCCAAAATAATCCTGTCATCTAGTATGTCCCAACTCAAAGGTGTCATGCATGGTCATCCATATAAGGCCTAGTAGGGAGCCATACCAATGGAACTTTGATAGCTGTTGTTGTAAGAAAACTCAACTAAATCAAGATAATCTTCCCTCTTCTTCTGTTGGTCCATCACATACATCCTCAACATATCCTCAAGTACCTGATTAATCCTCTTTGTTTGTCCATCTATCTCTGGATAGTATGTTGAGCTAAAATTAATTGCAGTACCAAGAGCTTCCTAAAAGGAAGTCTAGAAAATGGAGTGTAAATGGTATCCCTATCATTGATGATGGTCTTGAATCCCATGAAACCTAACAATTTCCTCCATAAATACTTTGGCGATGGCCTATGCATTATAGGTGAATTTGGTTAGCGATAAATGCGCAACCTTGGTCAACTTATCCACATTGACCATAATGGCATCATGATGGTAAGAAGACATAGGGAGTCCTACTATGAAGTCCATGGAGATCACATCCCACTTCCACTCTGGAATATCATGAGGATGTAAAATTCTGCTGGATGAGAATGCTCTACCTTGACCCTCTGACACTCAAGGCATCATGCAACAAAATCTAATATGTCTCATCAAAGACTAGGCCAATAATATAACTCCCTCATATCGGTGTGCATCTTCTTCACCCCTGGATGTGCTACATAAGAGCTCGATGAGCCTCGTGAGGATGAAGCTATGCAGATCACTTTTCTTAAGCACATATATACGTCTATAAAACCGAAGTAAACCATCCGTCTCTAAAATGAACCCCGAATAACTACCCTCTAAGGAACCTGTGACTCCAACATCTGTCAGAACCCTCATAAAACTTGTCCTCTGGAAGATTCTCAAGAATTCGCCTCTCAAATCGACTACAATGTCAATGAAGCAAGTGCATGTCGTCGTCTACTAAGTGCATCTACAATGACATTTTCCTTCCCTTTAATATATTGTAACTCCATGTTGTACTCACATAGGAACTCCATCCAAAATCATTATCGAGCATTGAGGTTTGGCTGTGAGAAGATATGTTGTAAACTACGGCAAAGTTAGTTCTCGGTATGAAAGGTCTACCCAAAAGGAAATGACGCCAACGTGCAAGCGCATGAACGACTGCTGCAAGCTCTAAATCATGGGTAGGATAGTTAAGCTCATAGTCTTTGAGCTTACGCAACTCAAAGGCAATCACCCAATGCTCTTGCATAAGAACGGCTCCCAAACCCTCTAGCGATGCATCATCACAAACAACAAAGTCCTCTGTCAGGTCTAGAACTGCTAAGATGGGCACCGTGGTTAGCCTTTCCTTAAGCAATCGAAATGCCTGCTCAAAATTTTTCGATTTAATCAAACTTCTTCCCTTTTCTCTGAAGAGAAGTAATAGGGTGAGCAATCCATAAGAAATCCCGAACAAACCTGCGGTAGTAAGCCTACTAATCCCATAAAAGTCCTCACCTCGGTGGACTGATGTGTGTGCTGGAAAATTCGTGATAGCTTGTATCTTAGAGGGATCTCCTGAGATACCCTTGCCTAAAATCATGTGGCCCAATCTTGAATCTTTGTATGAAAATAGCTACATTTTCCAAGTCCCCATACAACTTCTACTCTCTCAAAACCCTTAGTAGTACTGTCTCAAATGCTCCTCGTGTTCCTCCTCGAACGAGAATGTATCAATATATCATCTAGGAACACTAGGATGAACCGATCCAGAAAGGTCCTTAATACTCCATTCATTAGGCTCATGAAGACAGTGGGGCATTAGTCAAACCAAATGGGACAAGTGTGAACTCATAATGCCCATAACATGTGTAAAACGTTATCTTATGAATGTCTACTTCAAATGTGCAACCGATGATACCACGACTTGAGATCGATTTTGGAGAACACTCTAGCTCCTAGAATTTGATCAAATAAGTCATCAATCTGGGGAATGGATAATGGTTCTTTATTGTGACTTTGTTGAGCTTCCTAAAGTCAATAAAAAGTCCGAGATAACCGTCCTTGTTCTTCACAAATATGATGGGTGCTCCCCACGGAGATACACTAGGATGAATGAGACCCTTCTCTAACAACTCCTCTAACTGAATCTTGAGCTCATGAAGCTCTGGATTCATCATCCGATAGGGTGCCCTAAAAACTGGTGCGGATCTTAGCACTAAATCGATGGTGAAATCCACCTCTCTACGGGGTGGTAACCCTAGAAGCTCACCTAGAAACACATCTACATACTCCCTCAAAACTACATGATCATCTAAGGGTGAATGCTCTAGGGTGCTCTCTGATCGATCACTGATGGTGATAGAAAACAACTAACAACCTTTATGCATGCTCTGCTTAAGTTGCTTAGCCGAGATCATATGCAAAGAGATAGGCCTCTACATCCTTGATATCACAACTACACTCCCAAGATCATCCTGACACTCAATGGCCTTATTTCTTAAATCTACCTTAGCTAAATGAAACTCAAGCCAATCCATACCTAAAACTACCTGATAGGATCCTAGAGGAATAACTTAGAGGTCAAGTGTAGTGGAGAGGACTCCTAAGATCAAGTACACAACTCTCCACATACGAGTCCCTGGTGATTTTGGCCCCAGAGGCCAACTCAACTGCCGGATTATCTAGTTGCCTAGCCACCATTATCCCACACTGGTCCACTATAGAAGGAGATACAAAAGAATCTAAAGCACCTGAATCAAAAAGTACCGAGATAGAAATATCCTCGTTATTACTGTCATCTCAATGACCGAGGCTTGATGCTCACTAGCGATTGTCAACCGCTACATATACACGATGGGCATGTCTCACGTCACCCACCATCTGCTCAAATCTAGCAGCTCTCGCGCATATCCATGGTAGCGGGTTTTTGTGGAAACATATGTACATAGTGATCAGGAGACCCACAAATGAAACATCCTCATGTACCCCTCTAAGATGGGGTCCCTCTTATACTACGGTGAATTAATCCTACTAGTCCCAACTCTAGCGGGGCTGCTGCTATGTGAGCTGGTTATAACTACTAAGTAACTTTGCCTCCTATCCCTGGCTCCACCAAAACCTCCTCGAGTACCACCTCTCTGTAAGCTCTGAGTCTATCTAGCCCTTTGCTATTGGTGGCCATGATGTTGCATCTACTTTTGTGGGTGCGGTGGAGCCCTCGTAGCTGTTGGTGGAGGCCAAAATCCTCCTCTAGGGGGTGGTGTTGTACCCCATGATCTCTAACTCTGAAAGGCTTGAATCCTATCCTGAAACTTGCTCTTGTTTCTATCTCGGTGTTCTTGTGCCTTAGTCCTATTCTCCTTAGCTAAATAGGCCTTCTCAACGGCCTTCTCAAGCGTGGGAGGAGATAACATCCTAACTGCACCTACTATGTCTACATTTAGGCCTCGAATAAACTGTTTACCTATAATTTTTCATCATCTGCGGGTAGTCCACTTACTTTAGAAGATCCAGAACTGCTCTCATATTGTGCTACTGTATGTCGGATCCCTGTCTTAAGTCGTGAAACTCATCAATCCTCTTTTGCACGAAATTCTCTAACATATAGCGAGCCATGAATCACTCCTCGAACAACTCCCAGGTCATTGTCTCTTGAGCCAAATGGAGCTTCTGCTCCTCATTCCTCCACCAAATGGCTGCTACGTCTCGGAGGAGGTGTATAAAAAACCTGGCCTTGATATTTCTCTCGTAAGAGTGCAAACCAGAGTAACTAACTAGGCTAAGGAACCATGACTCAGCCCCAAATCCATCTATAGAGCCAGTGTAAATAGGTGGCTGGCGAAGCGAAGCAAGTCTCTAATCACACTATATGTATCTCGATCCTAGTGATGTAGTCCAACAGGTGAGTGGGGTCGCCTATCCCCAAATGGTCCCTCAAGACTATGTGAGTGGTACGACGGTATGAGGCTACCCTCTCATGGTGAAGATAAGGGCTACATGACCTCTCCCGCCTCGGGGTATCATGCTCTGGTGGCTCTGAGTGCACATCATCGCCTATTGGCTCCTCATCTCCTAACAGGATATCCTCCTCTCTCACCTCTTGTGGTGGTGGAAGACTCTCTTTGCACAACACCAATCAAGCTGTGAAGAGCCTCTAAGATCTCGAGGCCCTAACTCAGTGCTTGTGGTTCGGAGTGCAATTGAACTACGCCACAAACCCCTAACCAAACGTCGTCTCATGGGTGTCATCCTGTGCATGAGGTGAGTGAAGAGATTATTAAATTATAGCAATTGATTTATTATTATTATTATTGTTATTATTATTATTATTTTATTAACCAATTATTTTATTTACTTATTTTAATGTTATTAAAATATTGTTAACTAGTTAATTAATTACCCAGAATGTCCGCGTGTGCGAACCTCCGCTCTAATACCAAATGTAATGCCCCGCCTCGGGACGCGGAAAAAAAAACACCAAGAATGGCTAAAAATTTTGGGTAATTTTTTTAAATGATTAATTAAATTTAGTCCCTTTTGAAACCATATCCCATTAAGATTTATTTTATACCAATTTATAAATTAGCTCAAAAATTAAATAACTCATTTGCCCCTAGTAATCTAATTATTTTTTTTAGTTGAGCTTACCAAGGTTACTTTAAAAGTTACTAAACTCCTTTTTTTTAATTTAATTTTCCTTTTATTTATTTGCTTGCCACACCCTTCACAAATTTTATTTTCCCATTCCCATGAAATGATCATGACTTAAAAGAAATGTAGGGTTGAATGAGAGCCCTAGGATGGAACACATCTTGACCATTGATTTTAAATCTGCCCTAGGTTTTCCCTAATGCATATTTATCTCTTTTCTTTTCTTTTCCATACCATTTTCTCTCATTTTGTTTCTTCCTGCAGGTGGAGGGGAAACTATGGAGGCTTGATTCATGGATTGGAAGGCTATTTTCCTCATTGTATTGTTTAAGAAAACCAAAACAACATGCCACTATTGAAATGTAAACATCTTATGAATTTGTGTGGCCCAGATTTGCAGAGAGAGCGGTGGTATAGGAGTTGGCAGAAGTTTTTTTGTTGAGGATGGGGAAAGGCATTTTGGTTTTCTTTGTGGGAAGAGGACGTGGGTGAAAGTTTGGAGGTGGGTGTGTAGGTGAGAGAAAGTGGAGAGGTCGGCGTGGAGAAAGATGGCGGTGCCGCGTGGAGAGGGGAAAGGGATATGGTGTGCGGAGAATAGATGAAGGTGGGTATGGGTTCTAAGGCGTGAGAGTGGGAGGACGAGTGTGTGTGGGGGTGTGGAGGATGCGAAAGCGGTGGAGTAGTTGCGCGAGGTTGGGGGAGTGTGGAGCGGTGGGACAGTCCACCAAAAATTTTGATTATAGTTTTCTCCCCTTTTTTAAAATTTATTTATTGCATTTTAATACGTGTGTGTGTGTGTATATATATATATATATATATATATATATATATATATATATATATATATATATATATATATATATATATATATATATATACATACATACATACATACATATATATTACATTATTGTACAAAATTTAACCAAAATATATCTCATACAATATATCAAATATAATACTATTGTATTACATAATAAATAGATCTTAACATAAGTTATAGTATACATACTACTAACTCATTCTATGAGATATAGATAAATTAATTTATGTATTAATGTGTAAATACATAAAATTGTTAACATAGATCAATAGTGAAAGACAACTCTATTTTACATACTGTACATATATTTCTATTCATTTATGTATGTATGTATGTATGTATGTATGTATGTATGTATATGTATGTATATATATATATATATATATATATATATATATATATATTTTTAACTATTTATTCCACATACAATGTTGAAGAGAACTTATTCCAAGTTATAAGTCTATAAAACATGTTTGGTCATTGTTGTGGAGTATGAAGCTCATTACTTCTTTCCATGACTCCATATTAAGATAAATTCCTTGATCGGGGTTCATAGGAGAATGTAGTAATATGGTTCAACTAGGAGAGAAGCTTAACTATATTTACAAAATCGTAAGGAAGGACACATATTTCAATCTGATTTTATTAATAAGACAAAAACTAGTAAATATCACATAGAAGGAAAACAAACCAACCTCATTGTATTCAATAATACTATAAAATTTTCAAGAAGAAAAACATGGCAAGAAAACTAATATTTCCATTCGATGTAACTCCTAAAAATCCTTATGGATTAATTTTCTTTCAGATGCAATGTTGATTTATGTGTCTTAGATTATCAAAACAAGAAGGATATCCACCCATTTTGTAATAGAGAAATCATCCATTTTTACAATGTTTTATTTCCAAATACTTGAGATACACAAAGGGATACATCAAGGAGCTTCACTTAATAGTGAAGGGAGCTTACAATACCAAAAAATACTAACCCCCTTTTTGTGTTTTGAATCCCAAATCACAAATGGGAATTAACAAGGCAAATAAAACCTTTCACAGGGTTATAACCATAAGGTTACAATAATACAAGTTATTACAAAAAAATTAGGGAAATACAAGGGCAACCATGAGGTCAAGAAACCTCCAACCATCTTTAACACTTGATCTCCAACTTTGTAAGCATTCAAGGGAACCAACACAAAGAGAAAGAAGAGCTTGTTTAACCACCCAACCTTTAGGCATCATTACATGCCTTTCCAAGGTTGGAAGACATGCTAGCCTCCCCCAAGCCCATGGGAAAGAGGACTAGCTTCCACAACTTGCACAAGATTTAGGGAGACAAACAACATTACATTCACAAAAATTCAAGACAAATATTAAGACAAACACCAATTTTGCAAAGATGAAAAAGAGGAGAAACCATGTTCTACCCCTAAGATGGGGAAAAGAAGAAAGAGATCTCCAAATGCCAAAATTGTAGCCAACATTGGTAGCACAAAACAATGATCTCCACAACCTCCTTATTCCTCCAAAGTCATTAAACCCTCCTTATTTCTCCATCCATTCACCAAAATCCTTCTTGGGAGGATTTTCAAACCCAAAGGGGTTTCCTCTCCAAGAATGGGGAAGGGGGTTCAAGCCATATGAACCACCTTCCCCACCTCAAACCATTTGAGGGGAGTAACTAAAATCCTACATGGCTTGCCCATCAAGCCATGAGGATTGAGAGGGAAAAATCCCTCCTCTTCCCCCACAAACTCCAAAAATCCATCATGCCATATGATGGATGGAGGAAAATAAAACAACAAACATAACAACAAATAGCCACACCCAAAAGCAACACACATTTTAACCAAACAAAACTACAATCTAACATGATATGAAACATAAGAAAACATGAGCTCAAGGAGCCTACCTCCAAAATCTCTCCAACACTCTAACTTTTCCTCTTCTTTAACCAAGCAAGCTCTAGCTCCAAACTCCCCAAGCCTCCAAGCAAAAGCTCCAAAAGAAAAGTTCTCTTCTTTCCCCTTGAGGGAGAATTTGAAGAGGAGCCAACAAAAATCCTCACAAATCAAGGGGTGACATGTGTCACCCCTCTCCTCCCTCAAGGTAAAAGATTCTCAAAATAAAAGGGAGAAAGGATAAAATAGCTTTTAACCCTCTTCTCCCAAATTACTCAAAATGAACAACAAACAAACTTGTGCAACTTTTAACAAAGCACACTTACCCATCCACCTTACATGGATGTGACCAAAGGAAGTCAAAATGGGAGGAAACTCCTCCATGCCTTGGAATTAAGCCCCCTACCTATTAGGTAGGGTCCTAGGCCCATTTTCATGCTATGTGAACTCCCAAACTAAAAAGGGGTCACTAAAAATGCCTAAAATAGCCCAATTTAGGGTTTGGCACATTTAGGCACAAGGGTAGAGGATTTGGGGCCCAACCAAGGGTTCACATGCGACCCTCAACTCCTCTAATTAAATACATCATTATACAAACTCAAAACTTAATGCAAGTGGGGGCCATTAAGTCCCCAAAACAAGTTTACAAAGCAAACTAAACATCCTAAGCAAGATTAATATTACAAGACATATTACATTACAAATGAGGGTCACTCATGGTGCCCAAAACAATAAACTCTAATACTAAGGCCTCATACAATAAACACGGTTAGGACTTAGCCCCATGGGCTACTTGTGCAAAATTGTGTAGCTGCCCTAAATCCCACGTTCTCCTATGACCTGTCACCTGCACACTCATTGCACACATTAAACGCACATGTCCGATAAAATGTAAATCAACTACTCAATAAGCAATAAATGAAATCTATGCTAGCATATCATCATCCTGGAATCGAAATTTGAAAACAAGCATATTATACAAAATTTACCATGAGTTAGCTATAACGATATTTAAAAGTGGCATACATCCTTAAAATCAAAACATGCAACTAACTAAGTATTCATCATATATATATATATATATATGAGATCCAAACAACATCATATCATTTAGTATTCATAACATCATAAAATAAGGTGTCAACATAGTAATCAAGTCAAAATGTCTTAATATATTGTCCAACACATATCAAATCCCTGTCGAAACATGTCTACGAATAAAGAGATCAATAGATAATTGAGGCTATAAAAACGTGGGCACTACATTTTCATATAATGCAATGTCCATGTGGTGGAAGCGCCCAGTCATCGATGAGGAAGGATGATCTCGCCACTAAATTTTGATGTCTTGAAAAAGGGAAATATTCTCGTAGGAAACAATCAATCTTCTTTGAGTAATTTGGGTCCAATGAAACTCATTTCATCAATAAGAATATACTCAACATGTTTGAGGGAGTCTTGAAAATATGCCAAATCTTTCCCATCTAAGGGTTTGAGTTCTTTGATAGGTATGTGGAGGAAAGCATGTATTGTGGATGCTGAAATGTTGAATTTCGCTATGCCAATAAGTGCGAGTAAAAGTAGTGGTGAACTATCTCCAAAAGTTATTAATGTGATTTCTAACTTGATAGTATTAATGAGATATGATTTCCATATCCCAATAGTTCCTTGAATTATTAATTTGAATGGAGGTAGGTGGGATTTATGTGAGAAATGGTGGAGTATGGTATCAAAAGCCAAATTTTATGTAGAAAAATGAAGAATTAGGTGTTGTGGATGGGACATGAACACATGAAATATTAATTCTTTCCTTATTCACCTCTATAAAATATGGTTTGAGCTCTTGCAAAGAAGGAGGAACATCATGAATGATCCAATTGTGTGTTCTGTCAAACTCTCACGACCTAACATATCTAAGCTATCAAGACCCATGATTTTTATGGGATAGAGTTGTGCAATAAGTTTCCACTCATCAAGATGAGTAAGAGGACTCATGATCTCATCCTCAAATTTAGAATCATAAGTTGAATATTGTTCGAAGTTGTGTTATACCGATAGACATGTCAAGGACGGTAATTATTTTTGAATAGATTCTAATTAGAAATAATTTCTTTAGGGGTGACATCAATATCGAAGAAATTATCCAAAGGCTTGTATAAAAGGATTTCACTCCAAAACAAGTTCAAAAGATGGCAATTCTTGTAGAGGGACTTGGAATTTTTAGAGAGACACAAACAATTGTTGGAGAGGGAAAAAGCTTCCATTTATCCCGATTTTGGTATTTTCTATAAGTCCAGGTCTCGGGCCTATTAAATAAGAGACAATGTTTCCATATTTTCATACCAGTCCATGTAGGAATCCATGAAGATAGTATCTTCTTGTATTTGGGACTCTATTTCAACAACACATCTTAAAACCTTCTTTCCAACATTCAAGGAAACAAACTTGCGGCTACACATAACAAGCGGCAATTTCTGCAACATGTGGCAAGTTTCTTGTGCACTAATGTCGTGCTCAATGACACTATCTATAAGTATTTTACAACTAGAAATATGTGTTGGAAAATTTGGGTCAAAATCTCTTGATATTCTAGAAAGCATTTGGTGGTAGGGTTCATAACATTGCTCCACTTTTGAGGCATATTTTGTAATGTATTTAAGAACTACATGGCAAGAAAGCACGGTTTGATGGTCAATGTTGGCTCTCCATATTGATAGCATAGTCTAGTTGTGGATGTTCAATCTCTCATCATTTCTTGAAGGGAGGTATTTAAGCTGTGTCATCTCTATTAATGAACAAGGCTGAATTAGGATAGATCTCCTAGGGGCATTGTATCAACATTGGAGGCAGTATTATGTTTTCCACAAACATGTTTATTACAAGCACTTACTATAGTGTTGAACATGATTGAGAAACTCCTCCAAGTCAATATTGGAGAAGAAGAAAATATTTCAGATGTTCTAAACAAGCATGGATCATCTGGAATTTACTTGACATATAAAATTAGATTGATTTCATGTGTCTTTTGGGTTACAAGAAAGCACGTATCTATCAAAGTATTTTATAACAACATCTACAAATATAAGATCTGTCTAGTCTAGTGCTTAAATTTTTGGCTCATTTCAAGCCACAAGAAACCATGCACTTGTGCAAACCTTGTATGCTTCCATTCATACCTGTAAAAGAGAAGGCCCTTAAATAGAAGCTTGAAAGTTGAAATTAAAGTATCAGTGGACAAATTTGTATTACATGTACGAATAGTCTTGTGCCCCAAGGTATTTTTTCCAAAACTTATTCACAAAAGATGGTAACTATATGGTGAAAGTATGGAGAAACAAGGTGAGGGTTGGAAATAATGTTACGAGTTCTCCATTTTTAGTTGCACACATTAGGGGATCATTAGGCATAATACTATGGAGGTCTAGTCATTTTTGTCCACAACACTTAGAGTGAAGAACAACGTAGGTGCACCTCATTCCTCGATCATGTCTGAAACTTCACTTATGCTATTTGTCTAAAAGTAGCATGTTACTCAAAGATTTGTCCCAAAACACATCAAAATATTTTGGAGGCCATCATTAGGTAAATATTTAATTATTTTGTGGAGAGACCCTATAGTTTTGAATATATCATGCTCGATATTTTGTTTCATGAATAATGCAATAGTTGTCTAGATTCTATGGTGCATTATCAAGTTGAGTAGAAAGTATCAAAACCATGGATAGGAGCCAAATCGGTCACCTGTAGTACGCATCAAATGGAGGGTATATTCACGCGAATGGGATTATTTAATTTTTGGTTGCTTGAACATGGATTTCCATGTTGGAAAAAAGTTGGAAAAGCCATGTATAATAGGAATTTTGTGTTGTATTCATTTATTGGTGAAATACCAAGCTCAAACGATGCCAAAGTGAAGGGAGTTTGATGGAAAAATTCTTGTAATTTTTTTAATATTCTATTCTTTTGTACTATTATTTGGAATGGATGGCACAAAAGATGATGATTTGATTGGAATTTTAGGCAATCTAGTAGAATCATGGTTGCCAATTTTGGTATGGTCTTCGTGTGGTAATGAAAGATCCAATATGGATGTGTTTAGAAAGGAGGCTATATTTTTGTATGTAGTTTTGCAAAGAGGCAAGAACACCATCATCAATTAAAATGTCTTTATAGTATGGATCATGGGAAATTTTAAATTTCAGTGGCTTCCCAAACACGGGACCTACTAATATAGAATTCATACATTTGTAGATTAACCCATGACCTTTGTACAAGTACAATGTATAAATATCCAAGTCGGTGATGGAGGTATACGGCTATGGAGGAAATATTTTGTAGGAAACTTATGATGTGGCATGTGTATTTTTACTTCCCACCACGTGCCTAACTTACTTGTAAGATCATATTTACTTGAGAAATTAACATTTCTTCCACTTGGGTTAATCACTGGAACACAAGGTTGTTTCCCTAGCTCTATATTTTTCCAAAAGGAGAAACAATGTCCAATTTTTTCAATTTTGCATCTATTGAAAATATGTAAACCTTAAGATAAGCTTGTTTTCATCCAGTGATAGTTTTATAAATTGATAGAGTATGGATCTTGCATAATAAATATGTCCTTCTTTTAAACGTTTGTTGAGCTTAGAAGAAGAACTCGGGTTAGGGTGTGTGGAAGTTAGTGGGAAAGAAGAAGGGGTCGTATTGTTAGCATAAAGGTGCATTTCTCGACAAAGAGGAAAGGAAATTGTTGGAGAAGGGAAATGTTTTTTTTTTGTGTGTATGGGAGACATGGGTGGGTTCGTACATTGGGAGGAGGTTGTAGGTAAAATTAGAGGGATGAATAGTAGAGTAGGATGGTTGGAAGGATGTGCCCATTATAGTTTTTTTTCTTATATGTGCAGAAAGGTTTGGAGGATACATTTTGTGCGAACACATTAGTGACATGTGAAGATGAAAACATTGAATGAAGGAATGAATGTGTAGAGTTGTGAAAGGAAATATCCATATCCTCCTCTTGTTGAATTTATTTTTAGCATTTGCATCAAATTTGAAGTAGAAGTGTGGGAAGGAAGGCTAGCAATGGAAGGTGGTGAAGAGTTGGAAGTTGGTGGACATAATCTGGTACCATATTTTTGCATTACATGGTAACACCACCATTGTGTGCCATTAATGAGATCTATTATTTGTTTAATGTTCTAAGAAGTGAGAACATTTCTCTAGAGTTGTCATTGGGGAAGAGGTTATATCTTGTGAAAAATAGCTTATAAGAATACATTGCGTAAGTGAGGGATAAGAAACAAAAATTGTTAAGAGACCTACATACATTCAATTAAATTAACCAGTTGAGCACAAATTTATTTTATCTACATTATAGTGATAATGTATATTTTCAATGTTTTTTCAAGGAAAACACTAGACAATTGGAAAACATACATTTATTGAAGCTTGTTATAGATATTTAGAAATAACAAAGCAAATTTATATGCCTCTAGCTTTCATTGAAAATGACTAATGACATCAAACATATTCTAGAAAGGTAAAAAATATACATCACATTCACCAATATAAATCATTTTTATTGTTTTTACATGTTTGAGAAGGCCATAAAAGGAGGTCCTCTTTTGAAGCAAGAGAAGAAAAGGAACCTGAAAAACATGAAAAAGTGGATAAAGTTGTTAGTAATCGAAATAAGTAAATAAAAACTATCTAAACGATTTGAATTTGGGGAATGGGGTAGAATTGATGGCAAGACCCAAAAATTATTTAGAAACAAAGGCTACATAGGAGTAGTATCATATTCCAATCTATTTAAATTCAAAACGACACCTTTCAATTGTGTTTTTTACGATATGCTACTCTCTTAAGAGAGTGGAAAAATGAAATTGAAAGCCGATGAATTAGATTGCAATATTATTTGTTGCTTCATCATTTATGGAAAACCGGTGGAGGTTCGCATTTTTATCCCCATGATTGATTCAATTGTTTCATCAAAGGTTGTCATTGACTACAATTCACCGGGGCATAATTTAAATCAATTTGGAGTGTATATATATAATCACATTTTATAAATTTTGCATTACAACTTGCACAAAACCACATACCTTATTTCTTTTTAATGATTTTTTTCTTACATTTTCTATGATATTTCACAAGAGATAAAGCCATGTAAAATAAATTATCCATAATAATGTTGGCGACTTCAGCTGTAACACTAACCCATTCATTTTTTCAGAGTTTCCCATTTCAACAATCTATGATATTTTTGCAAAAGAAGTCAAGTTTTTTAGAGGACCCATAAATTTATTTGTAATAGATGGCGTTGAAAGGGAGTAATCATTGGAGGCAACCCACTCACGAGTGTGGAAGTTTCTACAATATGAGGGTTGACAAAGCATTTGGTATAGGACATAGTGTCCACAGTTGAGCCATTGAAATTAGAGACATGAGAAGCCTTTATTGCAAGCACTACAACCTTAGGTATTGAAATAATATCTACAAGTTATTTTCTTAACTCATCCAAAAATTTCCCCCACAAAGTAATTGAAACACTAAATCCATACATATCCTTTAATTGTAGTGTTCTTTTGTATTTTTTTGTCTGTTTGTGTCGATGAATAATAGAACATGGTGAAATTTTGAGAACAACACCAGTCACATTAATTCAAGAGTTAACAGGGGAACTTGGGTATTTATTTGATTTTCTTGAAATTAAAGTGGTGTGCAAGTATGCCTTCATCTTTTTAAGGAAAGGAGTGACAGATGATGGTGGTTGCAAAAAAATCTCTAAAGAGTTATTCAAGTGGTTACAACATGGGTTTGTATTTTTGATCCTCCCATTTACAATAATGTAAACCTTGTCATTTTCATTTTCTCATATAATTTGAGGGGAACCTCATTGAAACATGTGATGTAGATTTCCCCTCTTATTTCATCCAAAAATTCAAACGCAATCAATGAGCCATTTCCCTTTGCATTGTTGGTGTAGCGAGCTGAATAACTCAATGAGATCCCTTTAATAACTTATCTTTGGAGAGGGATCTCATCGTGTTAATCACTGCTACGCCAACATGCATTGTGGTACTCTTGAAGAGTTGTTTTAGCAAGGGCACACCCTTTACATACCATAAGCACAAATATGTATTCAATGCACTTATTTTAAATAATGACATTTCACAACTTAAAGAACATGCTTTATGAGAAGGTGTGTTTGTGGAGATAATAAAATATTAATAGAAATCGTTATATCATAGATCGTGTGTTTTTGTGTGAGCAACATGGTTCGAAACCGAGTTGGAAAACCAATTTTCATATGTGTGAAAGCACTAATATCTATGTCAATGATAAGAAAAATCCTATAAACAAGAAATGAGAGACAAAACAAACTTATAAACATTAAAAGAGAAGGTCCGTACATTTTTATGGAGAAGATCAAAAATATTACAACTCATGTTTGATCGTCATGAAAATGGATTTACATAAACAAACAATAGATCCTTCTCATAGTGTTTTATCCAAGACACGAGATGAAAATTTGGAGGGGGAAAATATGGTTTGAAAGTGAACCCTATCAGAAAGTTCCACACAAAGGTGTTGCACCTTAGTGTTCAAGGTTGAGTGAACAAGGCACACGTTCAACAATTTCAAAGTAGGTGTGGTATAGAGGAACCTTTAACCAAGTGAACAATTCCTTATATCATCAACGATGTGTCCATAGTAAAGCGAGAAAATAAGAGGGATGGAATTGATACACAAGGTCCCAACGAGAAAGAAGCATACTATGGTTGTAAACCAACAAAGAAACAGGAGAACATGTCATGAAAGAACATTCCATTTTTATTCCACTAAAGGTTTGGGAAAATAAATTATCCCCATCAATAAAATCTTAGAAATGTTTCATGAAGATGTTTTCGTAAAATAAAACAACGATTAAAAAATCTTTCCATTTGGTTTACAATTTGAGACACAATTGAGTGATAAACACACAAAAAATAAAAGTTGTTTAGTATGAAATTATTGTTAATTATTAATAAATAAAATTGCTATATACCGAGGGAAATCACTTTTTTTAGCATCAAATAAGTGAATATAAAATAAAGGAAGGCTTATATAATATTTGATTGTTATGAAAGACACATAAATAAGAAAATATGTTTTTGTATCAAGTATGTTTGTTATAAATAAAAAACAACATAAAATGTTTGAGGGGGGATGATGAATGACTCGCAATGAGGAAGACTCGGAACTACGCGGGAACTTTTTTGAATTTTATGAGATGGCTAGGAGATTGGGACTATAGGGGACCATGATTTGGTTTGGGCTCCCTCGTAGGCTCCTCCAAGCCCCCTCCCTGGGCTACTATCGTGCGTGGAAACAAGGGGATACGTGCGAGATGATTTGGATGCGGTCAAGGACCTAAAGCATTTTATGGATGAGTAAGAGACCCATTTTAGTATTCCAGATGTTCTAGTTAATAGATTCACACAACAAATGCAACATGAACTTATTGGTAAGTTCCTTGGCCCCATACCCAATATTGATATCATAAGAAGATAAACAACAACAAAATGTATGCCAAAAGGGTTTATGGAGATATCTTTCATGATTAAGGGATTTTTCTTAATAGAATTTAATAATAATGAAGATATTTGCATGCTTTAGTTGATGGTCCCTAGTTTCTAGGAAAGATGGGTTTATTTCTCATGAAATGGACTCCATCTTTTGATCCAGATAATGTAAATATCAGGGTTATGTCTATATGGATCAATTTTCCTAGTTTTCCTCTTGAGTTTTGGGATGCTAATATATTGACTAAGATTTCCAAGTATTTTGGGTTACTCATCACTTTTGATGGAACCACCAAAGCTCGAACAAGACTCACACATTCCATATTTTGTGTGAATGCCTTTAATGATAGATTTCTTCCTGACTCGATCTAGCTTCATTCAAAACTGAGTACATGGTGCCAAACTATTGTGCTTAAACAGATCAAGCTTAAATGTGAGATGTGCTCCAAATGAGACCACTCCTCCTAGACCTATCCAGACAACAAAAGGGAGAATGAAAAATTAAAATAAGGGAAGGTCCAGAGAATATTTTTTTTTGGGGAGAAGGGATTAAACACTGAGAGGATGAAAGAAATTGGTGATCCTAGAAAATAGGTCGTGTTACAAGAGGATGAAGCTAGAGAAGAAGGAGAACTTCTTATGGAGGAAGGATAATTTTTAGAGATAAATGTTGGGACTAATGTTGTTGGGAAATATGGAGAAGCACCTTGGAGGAGGAAGAAGAAACAACAATGACTAAAGAAAAAGAAGACAAGGAGGAGGCATCTTGTTCAAAGGCTACATCAAACTACGAGGAGGATAATATTGAATATGAGGAAGAGGAAGAAGAGGTAGAGGAGGAAGAAGACCATAATGAAGAGGAACAAGTCATGGTCCAATCAAATTCAAATGAGAAAAGTGATCCCACCCAACAGTTTATGGTTGAGGATGGGAAAAAATATGATCAACACAAGGAGAAATGACTTGGGATAAATATTTCTGAAGAAGAACCTTTATTTATCGGTTCTACTCTTATTTCATCGGATAATAGAGACAAATGGATGAAATTATTGAGTTTTTAGGAAGGTCCTTGCTTCAAAATCATATTAAAGTTTTAGGGCTGGAATGACTCGATTTCTCTAGAGAGACCCCTAAGGAGGAATTGTGGACTCGGGTGGTTAGAAAAAGAGAAATATAGGGAGGAACTCTCCTCCTAGAACCATAAGCACCTCCAAAAAATAGGAGGCATCAGATGAGTGCTCTGTCTTTTGTTAGCTTTGGTTAGTCTTCATGCGCGATTTTGTTGCAGTTTTGCTAAGAAGTTTTTGTGGTTCTACTATTTTTGTAGCATGTGATCGGTTTTGATTCATGCATGTTCTCTTTTTCTCTTATTGTTTTATCTGGGTGTTTAGACATTTTGGATGTACCAAGGTAGGGACCTTGTCAAAAACCTTTATCCTTAATAAAAATATTTCCAGACATCTTACAACAAATAAGTTTTTTTCTTCTAGTAGCTGAAATTTTGTTTCCAAGCATGTAAACATCAAACTTACCCAATTGTAGCTTAAAAATACAATAGTGAAAATGTTATTTATAGAATGTAAATCAATATAGAGGCTTCCATAAATAATGTGAACCTTTATAATTTGTTTCAAGATATAAGCCCATCAAGGTGTCGTAATTCAAACATGGAGTGAAATACTATATACTAAGGGAAATCACTTTTTGGCATCAAAGAAGAGAATATAAAAGAAAGGAAGCCTCATATAATATTTGATTGTTATGAAAGACATAAAAAAACATATGTATTTTTAGTAAATTTGATTGTTATGAAAATATTGCTAGTCCATCTTACAAAAAATAATTGTGTTTTCTTTTAGTATCCAAACTTTTGTTTCCATGCACGTAAACATCAAACTTACCCAGTTGTAGCTTAAAAATACAATAGTGACACTATTATGTATACAATGTAAATCGATATAGAGGTTCCCTCGACAATGTGAACCTTTAAAGTATGTTTCAAGATACAAGGCCAGCAAGAGGGTTGAATTCAAACATGGAGTGAACTATTGTAAGCAACTTTCTTTCAAGAAAAAAAAACTTAACCACAAAGTTATATGGACACATATCTCAAAAATTTATAGTTTGAAACAAGATATAACTATGATTTTTCTCAACATTAATGCCCATATTTTTCAATTTGTGGGGAGGTTTATATTTTTGCATCTTCTTGGTATTATATGTCAAACCAAATCCTCTGGAATGTGTTCCAAATATATGAAATTTTGAAAGGTAAAGCACAAATGCTTGCGGCAAGCACACAAGATACCTAACCATCCCTGCTATCAATGGCTTGACAAGCTTGGGTTGCTTTCTACAATGTAAAACATTAACAAAAAAATGAATTCTCTTAAACTCTTCCTCCTTTGCAAGTGTGAAGTGGTTAACATGATTCCATCAAAGGGGTGTAAATTGTGTTTCTAGTCTTCATTTCTCCATACTAAAGAGGAACTACGGAAAAATATCAATGGGAAAAACAAGAATTTTACATATCATTAGAAATAAACATGAGTACATATGCATTAAGAAATAAATAAATATACCAACCAAATGACTAAGAAAAAATACATGAAACAATGCTCCATTTATTTTGAGTACAAGGGATGGGGGAGGAGGGTAACAGGGCAAGACCAAAAATAGTATATAGACTAGAAAGTGGCAATGTTTTCTTTCTCGGTTGATAGCTTCAAAATCCTTTTCACCGCACAATTATGACGCCCAACTTGGGGTGTACTAAAGTGGCCTCATAAGGGAACCAAACCCTCAAAGACACACAAAAATCTTGGTGGTTAGAAAGGCACATGCTCCCACATGCTGAATCAAAAGGGATAAAGTATAAGCTTCAAAGATGGTCTCCCTATCAAGGGTTTCTTCAAAAATTGAATTCAAAGGGAATTCAATACAAGTAGAATTGTTGAAGACATTGTTTTCCAAGAGATGTAGATAACACAAATTCAAAAACTTGAAGTTGAATTAAATTCCCATGAAAACAAAATATATTAACAAAAGTAGAAAGAAAAAAAGACAATGAGTCCTAATTTTTGGTAAACAATATTTATTCAAGTATTCTTAGGGAGTTCCCACTTGTGTTACTCTTGAAATACTCTCCATCTCAATTGAGCATAAAATCTTAAGACAAAAACTATAACAAAGTTTCTAATTTTCAATTATTGAGACAAAATATATGTATTTTTATTTCCATCTTCCCTTGATATTTTAATTAATCAAAACAAATATGTATGACTTAAAAGATAGATATTGACCCATATGTTTTAATCCACAGTCCCTCATAATAGCATTTGATTTAGTATTTGTAAGGTCATGTACAAGAATCTTGGAGTTATGATAGTGCAATTTTCATTTCTTGTTTTGAACTCAAATTAGATAAGTAAAATAAAATATAAAACTATTTATCCATATAGTGTATGGTGGTACTGATGTATTTTAGGAAAAACACACTAAAATGTGTTTATCTATATAAAATGTGTTTTGAACTTATTATTTCCTTGTACTTGGCTGCTCCATTATATAAGTTTAGTGGTCCATACAACATTGCATTTCCCTATTGTAATAGTTATTGAAGAAAATAAGACTCGTCTTATGTTTTTAGATATTTCTAGAGTACATTTGGCGGAGAGATATGTCCATGTCAACTTTCTAGACATTTTCATCATCTAAATAAAGGAAACACAATAATAAAACTGATCAAATTTGACTAATGAAATGATTTCATGAATCATTTGTTTATCTTGATTGGTAGATCATGTTTATATATATACTAAAAATCCTTACAAAATTGAGCTTTGGTGTTGGAGAAAATCAAATGAACCAAATCAACCTATTCTTCATAATATCCAAATCTCGAGATAATGTTTTTAGATACTTGCATACATATGTTTGAATAAAGACAATCAAACAAACTTTGGAAATGTAAGCACGTTTAGAAACAACATTTTACACAAGTACACACACTTTGATAAGTCATATAGACCATTTTTTCCATACAGGCATCAAATCCAAAGGTATAGCGATAAACCATAAAAACACGAGAAATATTCATCAAGGAAGTTCAAGCACCCATAGGTGAATATTAAGATTAACACAAATCAATTATTTTCTTAATTGAAAAAGAATACCCAAAGCAAGGATTTTTGTACATTAAATCTTCAAATGATTTGTGGGTGTAGGTTAACATCAACATTAATACACTATAGTGGGTCCATTCATCATTATATTTTGGAGATGAGAAATGATGTATGAACATGTGAAAAATGACATTAGCATTATTTCATAAATTTAATAATGAAGTGGTTCGTGAGATATCTCGTGTATCACCAAATAGGTAACAATTTTCACACTTTAAATATGACATAGAAAAGGTAAAAACTCAATGTGGAACTGTATTAATGTTGGGAATTTCCTTTCTCATGATAGTCACTATTCTCCCAAAGAGGAAAGGCAAATATGATAGACTTTCCATGGTTTACACGGCTTATTTATTTCAAACGTATGTAAATTCAATTCCGACCCTTTATAATACTAACTTTGAGAGATTCACATCTAGTTTTATATTTATTTATTTATTTTGAGAGTATAAAATTTTGGTAAGATATTTTGACATATATGTAGAAGGTACGATTAAAATATTTTCCATATCAAACACAAAACATTTTGGACATAGTTCATAAATATGATGAAATAAATATTTAGTAATATGAGTAAACTTAATCAAAATTACAATTAGTATTAAGAATACTATTGTACTACATATTTTTAAGATGTGAATGGGTTGCTTAGTCAACGTTGTTAACTTTCTCATTAGTTCTAGTGCACTTAAACAAATAAAAGAAACATAAAATAGGTGGAAGTTCTCTGCGGTATTACAAGCTAGAGGATGCAATTGGATTTGTTTATTTCTAATCATTATGATGTGTAGATCAACAAATAATTTGAGGGAAATGGTTGGTTCATAACTTCACAAATTATACTAAGCTCAACATTATGGGTTGTAACGATGTGTAAGCTCTAGACTCTATAAAACTATTCATCAATGTAAGCAAGGAATTTTGTAATTAAATCTTCAAAGAACACACCATCTTCACGATAACTAAAATATTATGTATGATCATGTATTATCATTTTTAAAGCAAAAAAACAATTCTACAAGAAAAAAACATGATACAATATTAAAAAAGAAACCATAACAGCAGAAACATTGTATAGCATTAAAAAGGAAACCATAGACTTAGTGTAAGTGTTTAGTGTTATAGTAGTTTTTGACCAGGGTATCAATATGATCAGCTATCATCATTTTTAAATAAAAACAAAGGATGTTATACGAAAAACTAAAAAAAAAAGGGTAGAATAGCACCACATTACAATCAAATATTACATCCAAATTACACCAGTGAATGACAAAAATTATAGAACAACCCACAATAAAAACTAACAAAGTTGATATCGAAATCCCATGAAATTCATGAATTTGTAATCATGATAATACATAATGCAAAACAGATAAAATGCCTCTTTTACCTTTGATACAGAGTATCATATAATCCAAGATAACTTTTAAAACTTAAAAATGAGGCCCTGAAATAAACAATGCAATCAAATTGTTCTAATGTTCAAATATAGTATTGTTTTTTAATCTGTATACCGCACTTATAGCGAGACTGTAAACGTGGAGGATTTCACGCCCAAAACAACATATGTTGAAGAAGGAAAGAAGGAACAGGAAACAGTCACTTCCAGCACTGTTTCCTACACACAGCCGCCGAGCACAAAATAGGGGCATACAGGCCAAAACAAATAACAAATAGACAAAAACATGTCATCCATAAGCAAATTAGGCTAGGTTAGTTAAACATCAAACTCAATCATTATTGTTTAAAAGATCAGATAACACCTCTCTTATTCCCTTATCTTCCCCTTGAACCACAAATGATGGCAATCACAATAACCTACACATATAAATAGATTTGAATTATAAAGATCATCCCACATTACTATCACGATTTTAACATGAGCCTCAACCAATCCATCCTAAAAATGAGTCATGGCCACAACCTTTGGGGTTTCTATTAGCTCCAAAAACTTGTTTTTTCTTAAGGATATCATCATGTGAGCGTAAAACCTAATGGAATTTGTAGAGCTTAGACCAACACGTGGACTTGTGGCCTTCATTTATTCTGTCCCTTTAAATACATGTTTAGGGTTTTGCTTGTTTTTTATACCAAAAATTTGAAATTCCTTCTTATCTCTCTCTTTTTAGCAAAAACAAAAAAAAAAAAAAATTTATTAGCGGCAGTCCCAAGCTAAATGTCCATGGTTATGACATCACAAACACTGAAAATGGAGGTTTTTCGTTGCCCAAGGGTTGCTCAACACAAATCTTATTTAGGACATTTTAGCCTTACCCTTCTTAGCAAAGGATTTATCGCATTTATTTAAACATAAATTTTGGCATAAGCAATATGTTTTAAACTATGAGTTTTAGAAGAAATGCAAATCATATCCCTATGGAGAATTACCAATTCTTTACAAAATATCTTTTTCCCGTCATATGCGCTACACATTTTAAAAATCTTACCCAAATTGAAGCAATTGTTGGATCCTCTTGATTGAATTTGAAACCGGGTCTCTACAAAGTGTCATAAATAATCCTAATGTTCGTAGAATAATATAATCTTTTTTATATACCAAGATTTCATCCAAAGAGATTTGTCCCTTGCATTAAAAGAATGTCAATTAAACTCTACTAGAATCCTAGTTTGCTGAAATTGCTTGTCAAAGGAATGGTAAGGATCATAGAGTAAGAAGCCATCAATATGACTATCTCCCCACCTATCGAAAATTGTTACTAAATTATTGTCATTCATCTTCTAGAAATGTAATTTGTGGCATATCGAGTTATTATTATTCCTACCAAAGGAAAATGTATATAACATCCATTGAATGTAATAATAATATTTTTATTCAATTACATACTTCTATTTTATTTACTTAGGCAATTTAAAAAGTTTAACATTAGAAAAATAATTAGAATATTCCTTAAAGTTTTTTTCCCAAATATTCCATTTCTAATGCTAAACATTATACTATATTATTAATAGTGGTGATAAATAATCATATCTAAACGTCATAATATGTCTTTTGTTTTTATTATTATAATATATTGGACCCATCACATTAACTAACATTTTTAAATTTTTATTACATATTAAATCTATCATATTAACCACCATGTTTATTTTTTTATTATAAATATTCTATTTATTGTGTCAAAACTATATAATATAAAAACACGAATAAACCAAAGACTATAGTAATTATCCGGTCCCATGAAAATAATTAATAAAGAAACATATGCACTAATACCATAGGAATTAATTGATCACATATCACATATAATGTTTTACCATATGTATTTTATAAGATGTTTGTAATAAAAATAATATATATAAATTTAAATTTTAAAAAATAATATTCAATTAATACTTTAGTAATTAAATAGTTTGATACCATCATTTTTTGTTGCAAGGATCGATGCTCAACGATCCGAAGTAGTGAATTTTCACACTAAATCTAATTTATAGGGTGAGCCTCCTATAACTTGAAGAAAAGGTAGGAAGATCCAATCCAAAACACAAGACCTGATTGCCCCAAGTTGTTGCTCCTATCCATTTGGTCTCGACCCCGAGGTCAAGTCCTATACCACAATTAATAAACACAATAATTAATAATACCTAATAAATTAATATTATAGTAAATAATAATACCATAGTAATTAATTAGTCCCATACCACTAATTAATTAATGCACAAATACACTAAAACAATTAACTAATCACATACCAATAAAATTAATAAATACAAAAACATAACAATACCATAACAATTAACTAGTATCATATCAATTTTAAGTGTCTATGGACTAAATAAAATATTTGACTATATTTATTTTCTAATGATACTTCCAAACAACCATTAGGTGGTGGGCATAACATCAAATTTACCATCTTTTCTTGGAGTTACAAGTATATTTATTAGTGAAAATAATGACAATCACAAGGCGGACCATGCTTTATCTAATGGCCATTATATCACTAAGACGTAGTCAATGAGTTTTATTGCCAACATAACAATTTTTATATACTTCCTTAAAATTTAGTCTAGATTGACAAAAATTGATTCCCATATATTCGTGTCTTATAGTTTTAACATCCTATTTCACAATAAAAATTTATGAAGTAACAAAATATTATTACACATAAGTTTTTTTAACATTTATTATGACTTATTTTACACTTCCATGGTAATTGTTAACTCTAACAATTGTCCATGAATTGTAAGATATATGAAGGGATGCAAATGGAACGCTCTCATTCAACAATACGATTTAATTTTACTTAGTTTTGAATATCAATGTTAAATAAAAGTTTGTGTGTGTGTGTCTTCAAAAAATAGCATGGAGGAAAACAAGAAATATCTAATCATAAATGAGACAAAACATATGAAAGCATATATAACTTTGCATATGTAATATTGAATGTGTAATGCAATCCCAAATGACAGATAATAAAAATATAATGCAATTATTGTAGACAAAATGACGAAGATTAGTGCAAAGAACCATCAGTTTTTCATTTTTCCTTTTCTCCACCTCTTGCAACTTATCATCCTAGACATGTACAAGTTTCTTGAAAATAGTTCAATGTCATGACACCTCCACGATATTATAAAACATGGCTTGGAAAAACACCTCGTCAAGTATGTAAATGTAGTGATGCACTTCAGAGACTATATATATGAATTTTGAAGTCAACGAAATGGTCTAGATCTCCAAATGCCCATTCTCCATAGTACCGAGTGTGTGACCAAATGAGTAAATGATATTTCTCCTCATGGAATATCATAATTGAGATTACAAAGGACATGGAAATATACATGAGGCATTGACAATGTTTTTCCGAATTCATCCAATAGGTGTTCAACCCGATTGGTTCACCTTTATAGCATACTACTTACCCGTGTTGAAACGGGAGGTTTGAAACAGGGTAAATATGTATGAAAAATGTGTAAGCATTAACAAGGCATGTGGTGTACCTTATTATAGTTCCAAAATATGTTTACAAATTGCTTTACATAACTTATCAATAATCTCTAAAATAATAGTCTCTGTTTAGAAATGATGGAACCAATTAACATCCTGTCAGTGTAACAATTTTTATGCAACAATCTTCGAGATAAATTTGTTAGCAGTGGAAATCAAAACAAATTGAAGGATTTGTACGATTCTAATAGTTGTTACGAGGGGGCATGTTTAAATATCCAAGTTACTCATTTTCTAACTTGTCACCATGGTGGAAAAGGATTAATTATTTTTCTTCTTTGTTAACATTATTCATTATATATTTTCAATCCATAAAATATCGTGTTTCCTTCATATCCTAAGAAAATTATCTAACTTTGCATAGATCTCATGTTTGTGGGGGTGATTTATCTCCTATAGAAAAACATGAATCATTTTATGGCCTTTAGAACCTAGGTATATTTTCAACTCCTCTATCATTCATCAAAATCCATACATTTGAATCCCACCCGCCCTGTACACTTATGCATAGATGGTTTGCAAAAGAAATTTAAGTTGTAGCATTTTGTGGTTCCAAATTTTTTTAAAAAAGAGGAGTTGTAAATATTCGTAACTCCATATTCTTATGTGTGCTACAAGCACCAAGAAAACACATCCACATAACCAACACATGGTTAATTGGTAGGTTGATGATAAAGTTTGCATTTTGTGCATATCCTACAATCATGGCATTCCATAAGACCACATCTCTTTGAGGCATTTTGTTGAATAGTTGACATTGGATAGACATATATGGAGTATGTTCTCTTCTAGAATTCATGCCTCTTATAGATTTCCCCAATTTTACAAAAGATGGTACCAAAAAGAAAGGTACAAATGAAAGTGAATAAGAATCTAGCAATGTTGTATTGAGGATTTCTCCAGTATGACAAGTGTTGTTTCCATAGACAAGCTACTGTTTGGATAGAAAAGGATTGTGAAAATTGTGATTTGAATTGTACATCTTGGGATCCTAAAGTGGGTGTGATGATTTCCTTTATCAAAGCTTGAATTTTCCTACACCAATAATTTGCATTTGCATGTAATATTATTGTGTTTTGTTTTCCACACATACCCTGTTTTGCTTAGTGAATTGAAAACATTAAGACTATTATGCATAATTGAGACTATCCTTATTGGTACATGGATGCGCTTCAATATATTTTTGTAAAATCTATTCCCAAATGCATACACCCACAAAGCTTTCTCCAAACATGCACGTGGTAGGGTTGAATCCAGTGTGATTGACCGTTGTTACAATGTTTTTAGGATATGTTTACTTTTATTAAAATAATAGTAACTAGTTATGTCTATCCACGTTGATGTTAGAGTAGAAAGGGACTCTGATAGATATGATGCGTAGGGAATAATAGCCTCAATTTTTTGATTTCATGTTATCGTATACTCTCGGTAAAAGTTATTGGCTTATTGAATGAAAATATAGAAAGTCACGTGATACAAGATTTTTACTTGAATTATGATGTGTTTCTAAGTATTTGAAAATAAATTTTACATACCACGCCCTTTTAGTGTCATGAAATTTTTAAGGCATGATTTGTGATGTTTTTCGGGTAAAAATAGAGAAGATGAGATCAAATTTAGAGGAAAAATTATGGCAAACACAACCAAGGCAATGGTGGATAGATACACATTAAATATATAAACAAAAAGAATAAATGTTATTTGAGCATAATCATTTGTGTGCATGCATATGTACAAGCCCACATTGAGTAGAGTGTGCCTTGTCTTGCTTTATATAAATATATCCTTCGATAGTGTAACCATATCCTCTTTTCAACAAAATAATGATACTAAGTAGTTGTCGTTTAGATTAATGAAAATTTGCAAATTTTTACCTGGAAACAAGACTATACAATTTGATTTGGTCATGTATAGTAAAATGGCCAAATGATTAGTGAAATTCAATTATTTTATGTTCTCCTAAGCATCACGCATGTTCACGGTTGACATCATATCCAACGTTTGCTAAAAATTTGCTAAATAAATACTTTAGCGCAGCAGATTATTGGGCACCAGTTAAAGTCTTTGTTTTGGAGGTCGCAAGTTCGAATTCTTCTAAGTACATGCTAACATGCGTGATGGTTAGGCTCCACCATTATTTTATTAGTTCTTGTTAAGAACACGAGGGGAAGCAATCACAGTAACGTGGGTAGACTATACATTGAAAATGTGCCTTCCTTTTGCATTTTGTATGCATGTTTAGCAATCCTTAGGAATTACTCGCATGATGTGCTTTGTTGTTGCTCTCCATTTGTCTACTCTTTTGTTTGAAAATTACTATCAATCATCATCCAAAATGCTTGTAAATTATCAAGAAAAAAAATAGCATAGACAATTTGTGTTTTGACACTTCGAGATTTATACATCACTTCATCTACAAACTTAGAACATGTCATACCTTTCTTGTTTGAGGATCAACCTCCTCCGGAAGATGAAGCCAAATAGAATATAAACAAGTGACTCCTCCCATTTTGGTTAGGGGGTGTTGGAAAAGGTTGTGGAGTCTAGCTTTAGAGCCGCCAATTGCATTTAATTGAATGTTTCCAAGGCCTTTTCGACAAACCCATTTCTTTCACATCCTTCAATCATGTGAGTCCATGAGACCAAATTTCTTTCTGCATTTAGTAAAAAGTTTGCATGCCTTGTGCATGCTTCCACATTTTGTATACATAGCTACCATGATACTTGCAACTACAACATTCGACAAAAGTCCCTTCATGTGCCGCCCCAAGGTTACAATTTGCCCAAAATATGCATAGGAAAATGATAAACTATTGTAGGGTGTCAAATGTTTGTGACCTATTCTAAATCTTCCATTTTGTCAAAGGTTGGGAGGTTGTCGACAAAGGTTGTGGACTCTACGTTTACACTTGCCAATTGCATTTTTCTTGAAAGTTTCTAAGGTATTTTCAATAAACCCCTGTTTTCGCATATCCCGCAATCATTATAGTCCATAAAACCACATATCTTTGAAGCAATTTGTCAAATAGTTCACATGCTTCCACTTTTTACATACATACCTGCTAGGGCACTTCCAATGTAAACATCTGTCGAAAGTCCTTCTTCATAATGCTTCAATCTAATCCCAGATTAGTGATTTCTATAGTAGAATGACCATTACAAATTAGTTTTTCGATCAGATAATAATATATTTGAATCAATTTCCATTGCCCTCGACCGACATAATTATTTCAAGCTTTTTCATTATGGTTCCAACTTCCAGCTTTACTTCGCTACAAAAAAGCTTCACTTTTTCTGTGTATTTCTTCTAGAGAATGTACGTGGGAATTTTATACTCAAAAACATAGCTCTCTTCCAAAATTGGTTCTTTCTTTTTCGGCCATTCACCATAGTAACATACCAAGTATTATGATTACAAGATCTTATATACTTTCGCACAGGGCAGACAAGAAGGAGAATATAATATATTTTCCCAGTTCGTAAAGTATTTGGTAGTTCTGCCGCTGCACATTCCCAAAGAAGAGGAGAAGATCATCGCAATACACTGCAAACCACTCTTGTTCTGTACAATCATGGAATTCTCTTGGGGCAGATCAAAATATGCTCCTTGAAATGGAATTTCACGCTCAAAAATTTGGGAAAATCACTGTTACCGGACGAATTTTTATAGCAGAGATCCAATCCAGTTTGATCATGGCAGGAGGCATTCTACAATTGTATCACGTAGTCGAGGAGTCTATTCTCGTGCCTGAGAGAAGAAAAAGTAGGGCCCACTCAACTCTAAGATTTGTATCATGGAGTGAAGGAGTCACATATAATGTCTCCAAAGAAAAACTAGGGTCCACTCAACTCGAAGATTTGTTTTTACCCACATTATTTTATTTTATATATGCTCTTTAATTTGTAAAAGTAATACATTATTACGCTGAAAGCGTTCCCCTATGGTAAAGGACCTCCGGATGTTTCTACAGCGGTGTTAAATTTGACGATTATACGGTCTTCTGGCCGTCTAGACTTTTTTCGCATTTTCCGGGTATTTTTAACAGTTCCTTTTTTGTTTTTTAGGTGTTCAACTTCGGTGTCGTTGCCTTGGAAATCGCCTGCGGGACGCTGTGGTCGAAACCCTTCGCGGAGATTTCAACAACAATAATTATGAAAGAATAGTTATGTTATAATAGTTCTATGATATTTAGGGTTTATCTTTGTTCACTGAGGGTTTGGTGTTGATTTCTTTATAGCAATGGTTGTGAAGGTCCTCCTCTTTGCGCTTCTGATATGCGGGGCAACTGCGTTGTATGAGCCTATATCGGATTCACACGAGATCCGCAGCCCACGAGCTCTTTAAACAAAGTTTGATAAAAAAATTATGTTAAATGTAATATTGATGCGGCTTTATTCAAATTGACCTTCTGACCTTGAGGTCGGGATCGAATTACTTCATTGTGAATTCATGATATCAAATTTTTATCACGTGCATTAAAATATAGCTGATTTTGTGGTATGTTAATCCCAGTCTCGAGGAAACTTACCAGGCCTTGAGGTCTTTTGACGTGTTGGGCATTGAAGCAAAGTATTCCGCTGATACATGTTTCCTGGCATTTCAATCACTGAGATCTCCTACTGCCCAAGTCAAAGACATTTTTATGCACTCAAAATCACGGAAATATTGAAATGTTCACATGACAAGCCTGACATTATTGAGGTATTGTAGTATACTAGTGTTGAGTTTCTTGACAGTTGATTTCGTCTCAGAACTTCAAAGATCCTGCTATTATACCATACTAATTTTTTGGTGGTCTTTTGTTTGTAGGGCATTATATCAAGACTTCAATCAAATTTGAAGGACGCAAATTCTTTGAGAGATTACTATTATGCCATTGGAAGTCTGGTCTCCATCAAGGTGCAATATGGTACATCAAAGCCTCTCTTATCAAGAGATTGAATTAGAAAAGCTTCAAAGCTTTGAAGATTAGATATTCAATTGTCCCATCTTTGCTAATTTTACAGACACGGGAATGCATGTGAACTGTTTGACACAATGCCCCAATGAAATTTAGATTTGAATCATGGACACCTTCTTGCTTCTGGAGGAAGGGATCATATGTTGTGCATTTGGAACGTTTGGAGTAAAGTTCAAAAGCATGCTCACAATGATTAACAGAAGTACCACTCTGCATCACGTGATGGAGCAAGAATCGATTAACAGAGCTTACGGTGGGGTGCAGGTGAGGAGCCTACCATTCCATGTGGTCGGATTGAATTCTTCGTATATTTTGTGCTTATCAATCAAGTATTATTCTATTGTAAAGGTGAATAAGTGCTTGATAGAGGTTGTGTTTAATTAATCAGACATTGCATTGGTTTACATATAAAAATTCAAGGATTAGAAAACCTTTCTTGATGAATATTACTTCTAATATGGTTGAACCAATCCATTCATCATTACACAATTCAAAAGGGAAGACTCTTACAAGTAATATACAAATTGGCAATAACACATTTTATGATGATGTTTATAACATTTATCGCAATAGTCGACATTCAATTGTAGGGTAAGCAACTAGATTAAATTAAAATTTCTCACCTCAAATAAAAGGAAAATGCCCGTACCGCAACAAAAGTTTTCATGTCTTTTCCCAACGCAACATGGTGCAGCACATCGAATAAGCGATTGATTTCAAATCTTAAGGCTAAAGCCACATTTTGAAAACATTCTCTAGTTTCAACAGAGCCCGATGATGCCTTCGAAACCAAGGAAATGGAAAATTTACTTCACCTACTCTAATTGTATAAGAAGGGTCTGCATTATGTGTATCAACAACCAATTTCTATGGCATCTTGTCACATACATGAAGGTCCAGTAGTTATTGTGTGCCCGACAAGCGTGTGTCGTACATAGGCAGAGGAATTGGAGAAGTGGCTTCCATAGTGTTATCCTTCTGATATTCAATTCAGTCGAGCTGTAATATGGTACATCAAAGCCTCTCTTATCAAGAGATTGAATTAGAAAAGCTTCAAAGCTTTGAAGATTAGATATTCAATTGTCCCATCTTTGCTAATTTTATAGACACGGGAATACATGTGAACTGTTTGACACAATGCCCTAATGAAATTTAGATTTGAATCATGGACTCTTTCTTGCTTCTGGAGGAAGGGATCATATGTTTTGCATTTGGAATGTTTGGAGTAAAGTTCAAAAGCATGCTCACAATGATTAATGAAGTACCACTCTGCATCACGTGACGGAGCAAGAATCAATTAACAGAGCTTACGGTGCAGGTGAGGAGCCTACCATTCCATGTGGTCGGATTGAATTCTTCGTATATTTTGTGCTTATCAATCGGTATTATTCTATTGTAAAGGTGAATAAGTGCTTGATAGAGGTTGTGTTTAATTAATCAGACGTTGCATTGGTTTACATATAAAAATTCAAGGATTAGAAAACCTTTCCTGATGAATATTACTTCTAATATGGTTGAACCAGTCCATTCATCATTACACAGTTCAAAAGGGAAGACTCTTACAAGTAATATACAAAATTGGCAATAACACATTTTATGATGATGTATATAACATTTATTGCAACAGTCTGCATTCAATTGTAGGGTAAGCAACTAGATTAAATTAAAATTTCTCACCTCAAATAAAAGGAAAATGCCATACCACAACAAAAATTTCATGTCTTTTCCCGACGCAACATCGTGCAGCACATCGAATAAGCGATTGATTTCAAATCTTAAGGCTAAAGCCACATTCTGAAAACATTCTCCAGAGAATAGTATCTTTGGAATGTCTGTGGGTTGCATGTGCAAGTAGAGCATAAACAGAAAATGCATTCAAAAATGATTACATTTGTAATCCAAATATGATATATGTTCCTTCTTTTTCCATGTATACATATAATGCAGTTTAGGTTTAAACTTGAAACTGTTATTTAAACTTTTAACACAGTTTCAAATCATCAACTAGGTTTCAACACAGATGCACAAGCTGCCCCAAATGGCATGTGAAATAGAAGAATGAGGTTGAAGGATTCTACAGGCTTGAAATTTTGGTCCTATAGGAACCTTATTGTGACAATAGCCACCAAATCCGTAGCTGACTCACAATGAGAAAACTGCTCTTCATTACAATCAGACTTTACACATGTTCTAGAACAAAAGTCCCTAGAATCATAAACAAATGAAAGAGGCAGTGAATGATCTATTTTATCTTATCCTTTGCATTCTTGAGCCATGGTGCCAAAATCACACAAGTCTTTTGAGCTTAGAGAGGAAGCGGAGACCTGAATATGAAGATCGAAAAATTAAGGAGAAAATAAGGGACGTTCATATACAAATACAAATACAAATTTTGAAACCAGAATTCCATGAAGAGCAGAAATAACCATACAGATTATAGAAAATTTACTAGATTGATAAATTTAAAGATGTTTTTAAGAATTTGGTCAATATGCAAATGCATGCACAAAAACAGAAGAATGGAAGAGCCTATCCCTCATGCACGTTAGCAGTGGGGATCAGACAAAACTTGAACCTGTGACCTCGAGGTTCAATGCCATGGGTCCAACCACTACACCGCAACTTTGTTTTTGCAAAATTTTTACCTCCGTGGCATAAGTTGACTTCTCGCAAACATGTGTGAGAGTTAGGAAAAACACAAAAGAACCACTACGTTAGATTAGCCAATACAAGGCATCATTCAAACAAACATGAGTGAAATTTGAAATTTCCACAAATGAAAACTACTGGCTACCAATAGCATATAAATGGGGCTCAGACATGGATCAAACATGGGTATCATGTAACATGCAATTGACAAAACTTCAAACCTATTGACCATATGTATTTCCCTTATAATGTTACGGTCACAGAGAAATTGGAGGATTTATATCTGTCTTCTTAGTTTAGGAGCAAAGTTTTAACAAATACATATTGAAGCATTCAAAAAATGGTTGAAATAATGCTATGTAAGATATTTATTAATTTGATAGTGGAAACCATAAGCATTTGGTAACACATTTACTCAATGTAAACCTATGTATTTTGCAGACAAGCTTTCCATGTATTCAAGTGGAATTGTTTTTATAAAATAAGCCAAGGAATCACAATTTTTGTGTATCTTCTTATTCTATTAAACTGCCTAATAAGTCTCAATATCTGATTTTCTCCATTGGACATGCACAGGTTAGTGCATGCATGTTAAATATGTGTATTTATAAGTAATTTTTAGAGTTACACTTTTCAAACACATTTTTCCATCTTGTCATAACTCTTTTTATTAAAAAATATTTAAATGCCTCAACAGCTCTGGTATTCCCGATATGCCAAATTTGTTAAGTATATGGTAGCACAAACTGACTAGAAATACAATTTGAAGGAGACAATTCAGCTAAACGAGTAGAACCACTACACCGCAACTTTGTTTTTGCAAAATTTTGACCTCCGTGACATAAGTTGACTTCTCGCAAAGCTTTGTAAATTATATCACTTTTTTCATATTGAAATGTTTTAAAGGTTAGACCTCACGTTTGCGCTATTTAAATTAATTGGTTCATCTATATTTCTACACAACCAAAATCAATCACACCCCTTATCAACATCAACTAAAAAAAGTAATAACTATCCCTCTAAATCAAATAACATATACCGTTTGGCGTTCACATTGCATTGTACACATGCGACAACTAGTTTTATATGCTCCTAAAATCCAAACAAATAAAAATGTATAATTACAAAAGATTTTTATTTTAGGGTTTGTGTAAATAGTAAATTTTGTTTAATTGTGGCATTTAAATAGGGATCTTCTTTTTGCTACACTCTTTAATGAATATATTAAATTTACTATTTTAGGTTTTCCAATAAAATACATATGGGTGAATCTGTTATGATTTATGTGTATATAAACAATTTTTGTACATTATTATAATTTAAAGTATTTATTTACTTTTGATTTCTTACATTTGTATTATATTTATTTATTTTTGATAACTCTAGTCTTCTAACATCTTTTATATATATTTATCCAATATAGATATGCTAGTATTAAATTTACAATATTAAGAGGAGAAGGACTAGGGGTCACACCCAAATATGTACATGGACAAAAAAATATCTACTTCCTAGAAAGTGGGCCATTTATGGCACTAAGGAAAATGATGGTATGTTCCATCCTTGTGATTAAGAGGCCATAAAAGAAGGGACCTACACAATGGGGCATATATTTGTATATGATCTATTTACCCATGTGTAAGGTAAAATGAATCATTATATACAACTTACATATTCAAAATATGACCGTCATTTTTATATAAATCTATATGTAAAATATACTAACATGTATTAAAAATAGTTAAATATATATTAAATTACTTTCTATATATTTTATTAATAATGTATAAATAACACTATTTTATTAATAAGATCTATATTATTATATATTGTATATATATTTAATAACAATGATTTAAAACATTATACGGTTTTCTAAATTTTTCTAAATTTAATACCGGTAATTTCTGATTAAAATTAGAAAAGATGACCTACAAGAGTCAATTTCCAGCCCAGGGTTAAATTTGACACTGTTTAGACGTTTTTTGCTATTTTAACCGTAAAATACTTGCAAATATTTGCAATAACCGTCACATATAACTTGCATATTTAAAATTTGACCGTCATATATATATATATATATATATATATATATATATATATATATATATATATATATATATATATATAAATATATATTCAAATATATCTTTAAAATAACTAAATAAATATAAAATAAATACTATAATTGACATTATTTTGTATATTTGAAAGGTGATATTAAAAATGACCGTCACCAAAAATATGTTTGACACGCATAGGTGGCCGTCAAATTTAACTCCTGCAGGCCTCTTCCCTGTTAATAAAAAAAAAAACCGAGCATGTGTAAAGGCCGTCAAAACGTTGTATCATGTTAGCAATGCCGACCACACGTTCAAAACGTGTTTTTGATGGTAAGATAATAATATCTCCATTTTATTTGATTTGTGGTAGTGGGGAATCTGGGATTACGCACGACGCAACTGGCACCTGTCAGCCACGAGTTAAATGAGGGGTCACGTCATCAGCATGTGCGCGCACTTAAAAAAGAGATTGAATTTGAAAGTTGCTGTTGTTGGTGACACGTGGCAGAAGAACGTGGGTGCCTTCCTGAAATGATACATGTAGGCTATTTAAACAAGGTGACGATAAAACTGACATATGGGAAAGGGAACTCTTTTATTTTTTCCAATTGGAAGTATGTAAACATACGCGCTTCCAGCACTAGTATATGCGTAAAATCAGATTATATATATATGTGTGTGTGTTTTTTTGGGTGGTAAATTGATAAGTATTACGAAGGAAATTAATATTTACAATAACAAATATTACTTAATATTTTTGGATTATCATGTGAAACAAAGTAAATTTGATGTTCTACATTATTTATGGAGTGCAACTCTATACATAATAAAACGGATAATCCTATTAAGGTATGCCAACATCAACACTTATATGGAAGGATATATGTTGATAAATACTTTGTCTATATTGTTTCACCATAAATTAACACAATTCAAGAATACAAATTCATATGGTCACCTAATCACCTATTTCCAATGCAGGCACTCTAGAAGCAATATCAACTTACTAATGATTAAAAGCTATCAAATCATGTTTCAGACAAAACATCTTTGTGATGTTATCCCTATGCCAACCGATAAAGACTATTTTCCTAGAACTATATTTATCCAATCACTAGGGTCACTATCTAACTCTAGATCAATGTCGAAGCTAGAGAGTACAACTCAAAGTATTTAAGATCTACATCAAAAGGAATAAAAACAAAGGACTTGTGTGAAATAGTGTGCATATATGCATGACTTAACAAACATGATCCTCAAACTATGAAAGTAAGACATTATCATTTCACAACAAAGAAATTTAGTCATAGGCCCTCACATACACTTGACCAAACATTGGGAAGTGTAGATTGATTTCTAATGGTCTTACATGACAAATTGGTAAAGTTCAATTAAACTCAAAAGGACAAGTGTCCTCGTGTTGGTCTTCACTCCCCAATGCATAGTCTCGAGACAATGGTGGCAATGTGCGAGTGGCATCCCGAGTCCCGACTAAGGAGATAATAACAAGAGGGGTCTCGAGCACATAATTTGCAAAAGTGGTTAATATTCAAGATATTTCATACAATATTGACCAACAAAACTCGCATTAAAACACAAATTCTCGCATCTTTGATAGCTTGGTGGCCTAAAGGTTTGAAGAGTACCGGTCTATGTTTCATATGTAGCACGATATACAACCTAGTGTGATATAAAGAAGGCACATTGCCTTAGTCAAGGTCATTTATCCATTGAACCATTTACACATGTCATTTGTCACCAACACATGCCAACAAGACACATTTTCCTTAGCATTTGTGGAATTATCGCACCTTCCTCAATTTGAAATGTTGTTTGGAATTTTATAAAAAAATCACTATAGATTTTGTTATTCACACATTTCAATTTTTGAAGGATGATTTTTTTGAAGTTTGTCCCTTCCTATGTATGCATACTAGTCATACTATCTTTCGAGATACAATTCATTGTTTGTGATGAATACCACATCATAACACCAACAAATAAGTATATAATCCATTCCCTATGTTAAATCTCTTCTCCAAATTAGGTTGTTTTCTTTCTTGTCTAATTTTTATTTTTTAAGGACTCTTGAAACTATGATAGATTATATAGTCTTCCCAAATTCTCAATTTTTCGCTAGTATTTCCCATGCCCATGTTATCTATAAAATATTTACCATCAAAAGATCTTTATCATCCTCACTCATGAAGCTCTTGCATCTTGATCTTCATCTCCGTGTCCATCGATATTACCACTTCTAGATTTATTCTCAAATTCCAGTCACATGTAGCTTGTAGTGAAGGTGATCAAGTTGATTTGTTGGTTGTCTCCCAATGAGCACCATTCTTCCTCTATTTTCCATGCCCGAATGCAAGTGTCCTTAATAATTTGTAATGGAAATATGAAATCTAATATTTTAATAGATGCTTCCAACATTTTATTAAATTCCATTATAAATCATGTAAAAGATTGAGAAATAAACAAATTTTAGGCCCATGTTTTCACTTTTCTATTCTCTCCTCTAACTAACATTTTTGTGATTATCAAGATTTTCTCATATGGTAGTTATCCTTTATTAGAATGATTTGTAATATTTGCTATATGAGAAGCATTAATAGATGTCGATCACCATAAAATATCTATGTTGCAAAATATCTATATAAGAAGGTAAACTAAAAAGTAAAAAATATTGCTGATGAGAATCTAGTTGCCAAAAAAGCTATAGAGAAAGATGCTGGAAAAGTCTTGTCGAAAAGGCTTGAATATTTCTCGAAACAAATCCTAGGATAAGAGATGCCTCTAACATAACTAATTTTTTTGAAACTATTTCGTAACAATTACAAGGAAACTAGACTCACTTTAGCACATAAGCACCATAAACATTTGTTAACTTAAGGATTAGTAATAAGTTTATTACTTTCTTCACAAATTTCCTATTAAACGATGATAAATGGTTTTAATCTAACCGCACTAATAGGAAAGGCTCAAAATAAATATTTTTGGAGAAAATAAATGGGCTACAAACTCCACCACATGGCCAAGATCTTATGATTTTTTGATACAATTATGTAAGAAAAAGGAAAAACCTTTATAATGATGATCGGATGGACATTAAATTTAATGTTAACATTAAAAATACATATACTCCCATACATTACACCATACCATCATCGCTTGGATGCCAATGTACGTTGTCTACATGGGTACATGGATCGTCTCACAACAATATGTAGAGATAGACAAGATAGTCCATATAGAGATAAAACTATGTAATTTTACGAGATAAATGTACTTGGTGGAAAGAAAGAAAGTGGTGCACATGCTATCTTATGGTTGTTTAATGAACATTGTCAACTAATAGTTGGATTTCTCAACAAATTTGTAAAAAATAAGTGTGGTAAAATTGAGGGAAGTATCAAGTGATTTTTCTCACAACATCGCAACTTATCAAATGTTTAATGGAAGTTACGAATCTTTGCACTTCCCTCAAATCATTGTGGATTTGAAATTTTCTAAAAGGTAGTCCTTGATTGAAACAATCCTTCAATATTTTTGATTTTTATCATGGGTTCCCTCCCTTCCATATTGTTATTTTAAAATCCACAAACAGAGAAGATCTTTGCGTTTTGAAGCATATTCAAAGCCGAATCTTCACCGAAAGCATAAAGGACTTAATCAAAACACAAAGAGAGACGAGAAGCCTGTGGACGCTGCCAAGTGTCAAGCAAGCGCAACTTCAGAAGTCAAAGGAGGCGAAAAATTCTCAAACTCTCATAGGGTGACACATGGAGTCAACAAAGGAGTAGGACAAAGCAAGCCCGTGGACGGTGCCAAGTGTCCGCCCAACACTTTCCCAGGAGCCCTAAAGAAAAGTAGAGTCATAAGGATGCACGGGCCTTCCACGTGGATCTTGCAACAAATGGACTCCATTTTCAAAGCAGGCCATAAAAAGATGACAAGCCATCCGCCACGTATAAGTGATTTAGGGTCTTATCTCTGTAGATTTAATGCTCAAGACTTTTCAAAAGATCGGAGGCGAAGGGTCATTTCATTACAAAATACGCACCGTTTGAATCAAGAGGTCGAGAACCAATGCATAAAGGGTCGAAATATTTGGTTATGTAATAAATAGCCAAAAGAGTTTCTTCTCAAAAGGTGAGTCCATCTCAAGGGAGTCGGTTGCAGGATAATTAAGATGCATTAAATAGGCATGGCTCTCACTTTTCCGAAGGGGCCAAATTGTGAGAAGGATTTGAGGAAATCTGTTTTTGTCACTTCATATCATTTATCATAATTGAGGGCGGTTGGAAAGGAGTTTGAAAGTTCTCTCTTACCTCCTCCCCTATAAATTGTAATTAAGTTTGATGAAAAAGATATGGAGATTTTTAGTTAGATACTAGGAGAGTTAATCTTTTCTTCTCTATCGCAAGTCTCTCTTTGTAAAAGGCAGAGATCTTGGAACTCTAGCCTTCTGCCTGGGTTTTGTAATAGCAATCTTGCCTCTTTTCTAAATGTAATATTGTGCACAACTATTGGAGTGATATATATGCCTTGTGGTGTTTTCTTTGTTCATCATTCGCATAGCTTTATTGTCTCTGATCGCCTTTATTTTCACGTAGAAACTGTGCATCTCTCAATGTTGTTACTATCCTCGAAGTTGTGCTTAAGTAGTTTGAGGTAGTGTTCTGTGTGACCTTTTCTAACTTGTGGTGCATTTCGTCCACCCTTTTTCAGTTATTCACCATTTCCCTTCTCAGGAAGTTGCGGTCTCGATTAAATCTCCTAGCAGGCTTGTTCGGTGCATCGCCTTAGCTTGTTTTATGTTTTGTTTAATTCTTCTCACCCCTATCTCCCCACAGAGAAGATCCAACTTCTTTAAAATCTGGAGGTCTCCTTAGGGCGCACGTCCCACTAACCTAAGGATTCCCACGACTCTGACGACTCTATCCGCCAAGGATGGTCGTCAACACATATAACTAGTGCTATTGTTTTTCCATAACTTCAAGTTAAATTTGAAAATAATATTCATCTTTCGGTGTAACTCTACAATAATATTTTTTCTCAATGCTAGAATGGTGCTAAGAAATATTAGTTGTTGTAATCCATATTGACCTATATTCGGGTTCCCACCTCTAAACTCACCGCAACATTTTCATTTTGCTTTAGAACCTCATGCATTTATTAGATCTTTACATATTTATTAATTCTACATGTTATACCATTTTCACTTATGAAGAGGTATTTTGTTAGAAATGGGTTTCAATTGTCCATGATATATGAATTGGATTACAACTGATGTAGAGTGTGATTGTTGAAAAAAACACTATGTTTTTTGTTTCCCAACAATTAAGGCAACACCCAACTAGAACTGGTTTTATTGTTGTTATGATGGATCTTTTTGCCTCTATTACTAAATCGCTACTTTATCTACTCTCCTTATATGTTGTCTAACCCTAAGCTAATGAGCCCATTGTGGTCGCAAAACTAGTATGCCTATTGGTGGTCATTTACCCCACCTCTTGAATGGGTCTCTACCATCTCACTATATAGTTGGGAAAATGAAATGGTGTTGTTAGGTGTCATAAATTGAACTAGTACACACACACACACCCATCAAAAATAATTCCATGTAATTTGTCCAATACCATGTGCATTTATCGTAGTTGGCAAAGATGGTCATGCATCTATTGTGCCTATGTACGGGCTCATATTATATCATCCCGCATGATGACATCCAATCTCATAAAACCTACCAGAGACTATATTGTAGAGAGCCCCTTTCTTATCAATAAATTTTTTATGCATATTTTTCTATCTAATATGGGATTCCTTTTATGTGGTACATCAAGAACACTCATAATTTATCCATGTCGATAACAAATTAATTGGCCCTATAACTAATTTCTATTTGACTATAATATTGTACAAGTTGTGGACCAACTACACCGGAATACCTATACCCTTACTTAATAATTTTCCCTACTATAAGGTTTCCTAGTGTTGGCTCCCAAATTCGTACCCATACATTTTGGGTTAGATTATAATGATATTAACTAATAATCTTCATAAAAATCAAGTTATAACCATGGAAAAAAATACAAGTGGGAGATTCTATTTACTATTTTGGCATTTGCAATACCAAGGGAGAATACCTAGAAGGTTTACACATGTATATACACACAATACATCAAATACACAACACATATAGATGAAAAAAAAAAACATTCACCATGTAAAAACATGTAATAAACACCTATTTATTCACAACAATTCCAACTCCGAAAATATAACAAATAATTAGTGGAAATTTAGTACATACAATGATTTATAACACATTATAGTTTCATCCACATCTTACATACCTAGATATAAATTATGAACACACATTTCGACCGAAATTTGCAATACACTTAATATCTACGAGAAAGGGAGATAGATTATTTCAAAATTTGACTTGCTTCCATTCTAAATTCATGTCAAGACACAATCCTTATAACTAGTCTCTAATTTAGGTAAATGTATTATGTGATGGAGGGAAAATAGTTGGCAAACATAATGCAAGTATTCTTCAAGGTACGAGGAATTCAAAATTAATTTTCAAGAAAATAAGGGACGAAAAACTAGAAGAATGTCAATAAGTTACACCCACATAAATGTTGTATTTATGATTAATCAATGAAAGCTTAAACATAAAGACAATATAAAAATTTAGAACATAGATAACATGAATACCTATTTAGATTAAAATATCTAGTATAATTTTTTCAAGTATAACTCTCATTTATGGTGATTGTTATCATGCCAAAATTTTATGCTCATTGTTCAAAAAAATATCAACATGCATTCCTTTCTTGTGTTTCCCGCAGTGGAAAAAAATTAAATTCTTATATTAGCTTTATGATGATATTCAATGCATACAATTTTCTTGTTACTCATATTGATTTGTGCCTTATAGCTTCCTTTAACCTATGTAGAGTTCCACCTTGGATACATAAAGTGCATCCCACACTTTGTCAGTTCTTGTAGTGTAATGAAATCCCACCTTGCGCATTTTTTGAGTTCTTATCACACTTTTGAAGAAAATTTAAGTTACTTTTGTTCCAAAAAATAATTTTAGGAACTTTTTCTCCAAAAACTCATTGGGATGTCATCCATTCACTTAAGTGATTCTAGAATATGCACTTTTGTTCCCAAACTCATAAATTGGAACTTTCATTCCCAAAACCTTTCCCAAGGCTGTTTTAACCAAAGTTTTGTTATAAAAGACCAATTAGAGGGCCATCTAAGTCATTAAATTTTTTTCCTAAGCTGCACCACAAGTGCACAGGGTACTAAAAGTTCTAAAACCTCTCAAATTTTTTTCTCATGGGTAGAGAAGTGCTCCGAGATGGAACTATGGAACCAATCTTATTTTGATCATAACGTTTTCATCCAAAATATGATCTAAGTGATATTTGAAATTTTGGGAAACTCTTAAATAAATTATCAATCTTGTATAGGTTTCAAAACCTTAAATTTTTATATAGTTTTTATTAGAATCATTTCTTAGGTGTTGTTTTGTTTGCCTTCATTTTGGGAGCTTGTTTCATTTTTGGTTCTAAAAATCATTGAGAATGCACATATGACTTAAGTTGGTTCCAAAAAGGTCGAAAGGGGGATCCTAAGGTTCCAATAAACACTCATGAGTGTGTCCAAGTTCTTAATGAGTTCAATAAGTGCACTCACAATTCAGAGGAGGAGAATCCCTCATGAGATGGAACTCTAAAACCAATATTGTTTTTGCCAAAACTTTCTCATTCGAACTTCAATTTGAGTTTTGTTTGAAGTGTTGGAAATATCTTGAACTAGGATTGATCTTGTGTAGGTTTAACAATATAATTTATTTTACATAGGTTTCTTCATAATCATTTCTCAAGCATTGTTTTTCCCTTCATTCTAAGAGTTTCTTTTTCTCATAATTCAAGCTTTACTCATTGAATATTGATCACACTTTGGACATAACCTCTTCACCATGGAACCAAAATTTTAAATTTTATTCATGATTATTTTCCCATTGTTGGTGGAAATTTTTATTGTATTACCTTTATCAACACCATAGCAAAAACAATCGGTGGAAGGTGAATTTCTATTGGAGAAGGATTCCACCATAGTGGATTATATCAATCGAGAGATTATCAATTTCAAAACAACACACTAGATTGTCCCTTATGTGTATTGATGATTTTATATGATTCATAATCATGGATAGATTTGTGATGAAACACTCTCATCCTAAGGGAGAAGAATGCATATGAGGCATTGCGGGATTTCACGTTATAAGTGTTGAAGGTGAAAGAGATTGAGTGAATCAAGGAAGGGACCTCCATGGATGGAAATTATTATTCTCATCTTCATTTAATTATTATTCTCTACCATACACAAGGAAAAATGATAATTTCCAACTGCTCTCTTTGATGTGATCTTGTAAGTCCACAAAACATTTTTTTACCTTAGTGTGTCATTTACTTTGAATTGATTTCCATTTTTATTTTCATGATTCTAATGAGTTTCTTTTCAGTAGAATATACCAAGCCATTACCGTGAGGGTAATAATTGGAAGATGTCTTCAAATATATTCCATGTTTAAAATCCCAATCAGATATTTTAGAGCGTAAGAAGGATTTTGCATTATCGAAATGATGGTTTGGGGAACCCAAAACCTTATCACAATTTCTTAAATAAAATCAAGGATAGTTGATTCAGTAGCTTCCTTGAGTGCCACAACCTCCAACCACTTGGTAAAATAATCACTTGCTGTTAAGACACATTTATGACCCGCACTTGACACAAGATTAATCTTATCAATAAAATCAAGTCCCTATTGAGAAAAGCGTTCATCCACCTGAATGGGATGAAGTTGGATGGCATTTATATTATATTTACCAGCTAAGAGAGAACATTCCTTATATCTTCTAACCCATATATGAGCATCCACGAGAAATGTGGGCCAAAAGTATAACACCTTTATAATTTTAATTATTGTATCCTTGGCCGAGAAGTGTCCACTAAAGAAGCCATTGTAAAAATCTACCAAAACCTTACCTCTTTGTCCACCCTCAATGGACCTTAGCAATACTCTTTTAAAGTTACTTCAAAAGAACCTTGCTAATCAACACATAGGGGACAGATTGTAACCTTATATGCCACCTCTTAGCTTTGCTCAAATAAGAAGGATATATTCGGTGGATAAAAATATAGCCATGTTATTGATCTAATTTTTCTTACTACGTTGACCTCCTATATTTCGTAAATCCTCTTCATTCATTGGACTTGTTATGTCTCATGGGTCTTCTAAATTTTGTTCTCATTCCTCCATGAAGAAGGAGGTTTATTGATCATTTTGAGCATCTAAAGAAAGTTACTCACAAAGTTCTCTACCTTTTACTAGTTTTGTGGCCTTGATGGCCACATCACACTCTATAGTCTTGGTCACCCATCCAACTCTCATTTCACCGATCTACGCTCCCATGATAAAATCTCTCACACTTTGGTGTGAGACTAAAAATTTTATGTGGTTATTGGAAAACATGGCCTTGAATTTTTTGAGAGCCCTCATGATGGCAAAGACCTGCCTCTACACGTGACTACCTTTTAACTCATAATCCTTTTGTGTTTGGCTGAAGAAGACCATAAGTTACTTTGAACCCCTATCATTTTTCCATTTTAACACCGTGATAATGCTAACCTCATCCCGGTATGCATAAAGGATGAAATCCTTTGAATAGTTAGGGTTGATAAGCGTGAGTGCTTGATAAATTTATTATTTGATCTTGGTGAAGCTATTATTTCCTTCCATGTTCCATTTGAAAGCCACATCCTTCTTGAGCATTAGATTGATAGGCCTGACCACCCTTGCAAAATTAAGAATGGATTTCCTAACAATGTTAATCTTACCGAGGAAATATTGTAAAGCCTTTTTGTGAGTGGTAAAAGAGAGAGAAGGGATGACATAAATTCTTTAAGGGTAAATGGAAATACCATCCTTTAAAACAACATGAACTAGAAGTCTACCCTGTGGAACTTCAAAAATGTACTTCTTGGGATTAAGAGACATTCCAAATTCCCTACATCTTTCAAATAATTTCTCAAGATGAATGATATGATCTTTACTCTCTTTTGAGAAAATAATGATATCATCCAAGTAGATGAGGATGAAGTCATTTATATAGCCCTTGAATGCAATATCCATGGCTCTTTGAAATGTGGCACACACATTAAACAAAACAAAGGACATATTTTCATATGTATACATTCCCCGCTTGGTTGTAAACATGGTCTTATGTTGATCCTCTTTTCTAATCCTGATTTGATTATAACCTGAATAACCATCAAACATAGAGAACCCTTCAGCTCCTACCACCGTTAGAAATCTTTGTTCCATGGAGGGAAAATGATAATAATCCTTAAAGGAGGCCTTATTCAAGTATCCAAAATCCATACACATCCTGATTTCTCCATTTTTCTTCATAACAGGGACCAAGTTAGCCACCAAATAGGAATACTTGACGGGCAATATAATTTTGACCTCAATGAGTTTGGTTAACTCTTTTCTCATAAGGGATGCTATTTTGGGATTGACATACCTTTGTTTCTATCTTGTTATCCTAACACTAAGATCAAGATCTATGGTGTGTTGTGTAAATAAAGAAAAACTAGATAATGGAAGAAGTAAGTAAATGAAATACAAACCAGATCCTTCCTTCACATTTCCTTGCAACCTCAGATGAGGTGGATGAATCATGGAGTGAAGCACCAAGCTTGTTGAACCTCTTTGATATATTATTGTACATGTGGATGCTGCAAATGTGACTCGAATGTAAGAAAATTCTTGCTACGAGAAAATGGATGAGTGATGAGCTTGATTATGAGCTTGTTGATCAAATGGGCAACCTAACAACGTATGAATTTGAGTGGAAATTTGATAGAGTAAGACTACAAATGCCTTAAGCTTCCCAAAGATTATTTGTGAGGAGATGAGCCTCTTATTTATAGTTGAAGGAGAGGCCATGGATTGAGGATCAAACTTTGAATAAGTTGTAGGTTAATGAATGCATTTTCCTAATTTAGCATGTTGATTTGGTCTGTGCAGTTAATTGAGTTTGAATAATAATTTAAGAGGATTTAATTTGAATATTTAGTTCTTGAATTCTTCAATTATGATGCCCTCCTAGCTGAATTTTATACAAATTCAATATCTTTTCCCCCTTTAGACATGTTATCATACCTTAGTTTTCCTACATCACCTTCTTGACTCATTCTACTCCACATGCATGACACTTAGTATGAACATGCATTAGAAAAAGGGTGAATAACAATAAAAACTCATACCTTCTTCAGTCAAGGCCTTAAGCTCACTTGGTGCTCTCTATGATTACATGCATAGATGTACTTGAACTCAGTTCTTTGAATGCACTTACTCCATCCCTATATTCCAATTTTGATGCCTCAAAAGCCTTCTCAGTTCATTATCATGAGTTTTCCTTTCTTAGACTAAGGCTACTAGACTTTCTAGCTACTAGACCAAAAATGATGCCAATGTTACAAATTACAATACACAAAGTATTTGGTTCATACAAGATTTGTGATGGATTCTTAGCATTCACCTATGTTTTGGTTCAAATTTACAATCCCAAGAACCATCTCTATATTCATACAATATCAATCAATTGACAAGGTCTATAAGAATTTCATAAGGCCTATATGAACTCTATCGGAGGTTTCACTAAGAACAATCATAAAATGATTGAGGATTTTTTTGTATGGAAACAAGAATTCTTAGCATTTTCTTTGCTTCAAATTGCAAACACAAGGAAAATCTATTTATTTGGATCCTCTTAGCCTTTCATAGCCAAGAATCATTTGTGAACTCATTAAAACATTTCTCAATCGATTATTAGCTTTGAAACACCCAATTCAACCAAAATTCACCTCAAAATTTGACTTCTTTGTCTCTGTTTTGTCTCCCCTACAACTTGAATTTTATGTCATTAATATCTTTGCGCACAGTCTAGTATTTACTCTAAAATTTTGTGGGTATTCTCCAATGCTCGAGACATAAATGCCTTCAAAATTTCAGATAATTTCGCTAGTTAAATCCAAATATCTACTCAGCCCTAGTTCATGCCCACGTAGGAAGAAAATGCGAATAACTCTTTTAATATACACTTTTATAACCTGATTTATATTGCAATTAGATCCTCAATCTTTCGCATTCACTCTCAATCTTGCAGTCAAGGTGATAATAATTGATTTAACCATATGTTGCTGCCCCCGTCTCAAGATTTACACATAATCATAACTAAAACTTGTAAAAATGTAACAGAGACTATAATTATTTATTATTAAAACTTGCACACGTACATTCCATTCTCTATGTGATTCTCTTTACAATAAACTTTCATTCGTATTTTAGATCCAATATTGGATATTGTTACAAAACAAACTCCTAAATTGATTACTAATTTGACTTATTCTAGTCCTATAAACCTGCAACAACTCCCTAAAGAAACTAAACTATTATGCAGGCTTAGAAATAGGATAAATCATATCCTAATTACATCAACTAATTCATTGTCAAATTGATCTCATGATTTTATTAGCCAAAACTACGTACGTATCCATCCTATTTACCCTATCAAGACCATTTACCATAAATTTACTTTTACTACTCTATCTTACACACAAATTAAATTTGAAACAAGAGAAGTGGAGGAAAAATTAGACTTAAATAACCACCAAATAACTTGCCACTATTTTCCCATGATGCTCCCTGCATCAAATTGTAAGTGCAATTTATCTTCCTCTTTTGTAGGGTTATAGAACTTGATTGAGTGAGCTATTGAAGTGGATATGAGTGGATATTTAACTTTTATTTTATTTAAAAAGCTAATAAAATTAGCTAAGGAGTGTAAGTGTATTGTTTACGTATGATAGAATTAATTAAATTAATTCTATTGAGATGTGGGTGGATATTGATTTAAATAGCAATGTGAAAAGGGTAGTGTGTAATTCTAGGGTGTCTACATTCTCCCCTCTTTAAAGTGTTATTACAGAGTAATATCATTTTAAAGATAGTAGACAAATGTATATCAATGAATGGATGATAGAGAAGTGTCTTTGAACTTCTTGATTTCCCTCGATGAATGGATGATAGAGAAGTGTGTTGAACTTCCCGATTTTCTCTACGATGAATTGTTTAGATGCCCCCATAAAGTTAGAAATGGTACTAAAGAAATTCCCCCTCGAAAGGTGGGTGACACGATAAAGTGGTGGACATCCTCTTGATTTTTTTATTTTTGAATGCTCCTAAGCTTAGGAATATAACACTTGAGATGCATGATGTTCATAGGTTCCCGAAGCTTCTCACCATTAGGATATGCAATTTTATAGGCCCTAGAACCAAATTTAGCCACCACAATATATGAACATAACCAGTTAGGCTCAAAATTTCCTTTCTTATCACACTTGTTTGTAGTGTTGAACTGATTTTCTTGTAGACACCAAAATTTGGTATAGCTACCCTTGACTGCCCGCATGCGCATTTTTCACCATGGTCCTAGCTAGACCCCTTTAATTTAATTTAATTAATTTATTTAAATGGCCATCTACTATCCCATCACCTTTAATTATTAATTAATTCTTGTTAATTAAACCTAAATTACTAATTACCCCTAATTAGCTTTCATCTCTCCTAATTAGCTAATTACCTCTAATTAGCTTTCTTTGGGATGCTTTTATCCCTAACCACCTAAATCCACATCCCTACATTTTTTATATATTTTATCCTACCCATATTTATCTCCTATCTACCCATGACACTTCCCCAAACAACCCTTACCTACCAACATGCTTTAAAGCATTTATCCCAATCCCTAAAGCCCCATATCTCGAGTAAATAAGTGATTTTACCATCTAAAGAATGGCTACCCATAGTCAGAGGTGACCCATTTGGGTCATTGTCGACCCTATAAAACTGATCTCACCCCCTTCCAAAACGAGACACAACCTGAAATTTCTTGCACTGTGTAAACTTATCTTCGAATCTGAGTAATCTAGCAACTGTGTCAACCCTCTTGCAATCCATTGGAGTTTGTTTCACATCACTTGCGTGAATTTGGGAGGTTTATTTAAATTTTGTGCTTATTTATGTTATCATATGCAATTTTTATTATTATCTTATAGAATCTAACACTCTGCAGGTCCAACCATTGTTGGATCTTCATCATCAAGTTGTTTTTTTCCAAGTTTTATGTTTGCAGGTCACTCATCCTACACACTTACATTCGAATTTGTTTCACACTACTTGAGTTACCATCAAACCAACCCTTTGTCGTATAATCTCTATTTCTAGACCCTTCCCCAATATCTCGCTAAGTACTCTGCTTTTGTTCCATTTTCCGGATCTGCCATCTTGCTTCCCTGTTATACCAAACTTGTTTTGTTTGCACCACAGTCACCGTTGCTCTAGCTTGATCACCTTCGACGAGTCCTATTCGTAAACCAATCCATCCAAATCTCTATTTTCTATATCCATCTTGTTCTTCTATCTCAGGTCCTTCTTTGCGGGTCACTTCTAGTGTCTTCGAGGGCTCTGTGGATGTACCTTCTACATCCAGATATTTACAAATTTGCATTATTGTCTTGCTTTCTAGCTTCATCCACTTAGGTCTTCATCAACCCGCCTATCTGCGATCGGGTCACCAAATCGACCTAGCTAGGTACAATTTATTTCAAGCTTATTTAGATTAGTTTAGAACTTTCCATCCATTTCTATCAGTTTCAAATTTTGTTTTGTATCTGTTTCTGCATGCTATCCAATTACTTATCATTTATTTCACCTTCTTTTTTTCAAATGGGGGTTGACATCCATGAAATGAAGGTAACACTTATTGTAATTGGATTTGTCAGAAACCCCACATATACTATCTAATCCATTTTATTCTAGTTATTCTTGTTTTGTAGGTTCATCAAGATTGAAGCGAGGATATCATTCACTTTGCGCCTATCTTCTTACATCCATAAAAAAATTGAGGTACCTTAAACCCTCCATTTTTTGAGTTATTTGATTTTATTTAGTACTAGATCATTAACTTATAAAGGAACAAGAAAATTAGATCAAAATTTCCTTAGGAAAATATCACCTACATCAAATTATCGAGGGATGATTAGTTTGTTGTATCTTGTATGGATTTGATTATGATACACTTTAAGATGGTCCATGACATGAAATAATTTTTCATCTAGGAGTTCAAGCTCGCTATCCTAGCTACTTTGTAATCCTCATCTCTATCAAGATAATCTCGTAAGGAGATTCTAAACTAGGGAGCTCAATCTCTATGGGTATAATGGATTCAGTTCCAAATACCAAGGAATATGGGGTTGCACCTATAGGTTTGTGGATGGAATTGCGATAGGATCAGAGGGAAGGATGGATTTGGAGGTGCCAATTGCAGCTTGTTTTACTAACCATTTTCTCCATAATCTATTTTTTTAAATTATTTGTGACCTCAAATTTCCCATTACCTTGAGGGTAATAAGGTGTAGACCACTTTGGTGAATTTTAAAGCGTTGGCATAGAGCCTTCACTTGATTTTTAAAAATGATCTATCATTGTCGAGATAATGGCGAGAAGGGATGCCGTATTGGAAAATGATATGGTTCATGATGAAATTGTAAATATAAGCACATGTAACATAAGTGAGAGGAACATCCTCCACCCATTTCGTAAAGTACTTAGTAATAATGATAATGTGTTTGTGTCCGTTAGTTTAGGCGGGGGTGAGTTTTCCTATAAGATCGAGTCCCAATTTACAAAACGACCCTGGAGTTATGATAGATTGTAATGATTGAGATGGTGCATGGATCAAATTATCGTGCTTTTGACATAGGATACATTTCTTCATATAATGGACAAAATTTGTTTCCATAGTAGGCCAGTAGTATCCCACGCATAAAATTTTCTTTGCAAGAACCATGCCACTTGTATGAGCACCACAAATGCCTTCGTGCACCTATTTGGTTGCTTGGATAGCTTCTTTAGAATTAAGGCAACGTAATAGAGTCCCATTGTAACCTTGACGATAGAGAGTTCCCCCAAGTAGGGTGTAATGGGATATACGTTGGATAAGGGTTCTCTTTTGGGAGTGGGAGAGGTTGGGTGGGAAAGTACCATCTTGTAGGTAGTTATAAATATCGACATACCAGGGGGAAAAGGGACTAAAAAATTCACATACCAAACATGATTCTGGCATGTCATAGGCCGGTATTGTTAGATGATTGATAAGGAATTGAAAGTCTCTGGTATTTAGAGATAAGCTTAACAAGGATATGATTATAGCCATATCATCCACTGATTGGTTCTACATTTGTGGAACTTGATGGAAGAAAATTAGAACAAAATAATCTTTCAGGTGTCCACCATGCATTTGTATGGGATAAGATTCTCATCTTTGACTTTGTATTTTCATTTACTGTTTGATGATAAGTTGGGAGTCATCTATAACCTCAACTTGTTTAATGTTCCATCTGATAGTGACTTTAAGTCCTACAAGGAGGGCTTCATATTTGGAAATGTTGTTTATATATGGGAATCGAGTCTAAAAGATTATCGGATAATATCTCTCTGTAGGAGTAATGAGGACTAATCCTACTCCTAAGACATTAAATGTGAATGACCCATCAAAATATACCTTCCAAGTTGATGATTCTTCAATACATAAAATAGAAGCATCTGACATATCCAAAATTATGGGTTCCATTCCAAGAAGTGGTGCTTAAGCCATTTGGTTAGCAAAAACTTATCCTTTTACTAATTTTTGGTTAACACACTCAATGTCAAACTCACTCAAGCAAAATAATCCAGTTGACCATCCTTCTTGTAAGTGTATGTTTTGGAAAAAGGTATATGAGAGGGTCAACTTTAGATATTATCTTGGTATGGTTGTTCAAAAGGTAATGAAAAAGTTTTTGAAAGGTGAAGAAAACAACCAAACATGATTTTTCAATCTACAGATAGTTGAGATCATATGTAATTAAGGTGCAACTAAGGTAATAGACGGCTCTCTCTTTGTGTTGGGTATCATACTATGCCAAGAGTGTGCCTATATATATATATATATATATATATATATATATATATATATATATATTATTATTGTACCACCTACCACCGGTGAACCTTTATATAGGATTGTTGGAAATCTGGGCCCAAAGTGGAAATCAATATATTTATTTAACAAATGGGTGAAGGAATGACACTTGTCTCTAAATTGTGAAATGAATCTTTGAATGACCTAAATATTACCTTACATGTTGCACATCTATTGGAGGTTCTTAGAAGGAGGCATATCGGTGATATTAGTGAATTTGGAGGGATCTACTTCAATTACATGGTGGGACACAATGAATCCCAATAGTTTACGTGAGATGACTCCGAAGACACACTTCTATGGATTCAAACGAGCCTTGTAATCCTAAAGCATTTTAAATATAGGACAAAGGATTGCTGGGTGTTCTACTCTAGTCTTATATTTTTGAGGATATTGTTATCTAATTTCACTACCCCATTGAAATTAGATAACAAGCAGATTATTGTGATAATTAACTAAAGGGCCCACTCGGTAAATGATGGAAAGATCCAACATTTTTCCTAAAAACACATCTAAGCACAAGAAACATGATGAAGAATCAAAGGAGATTAGGAGAGTTGCACTCTAGTCCTAGATGAGCTAACCAAGCCATCGCCGAGCTGTTCTTTATCATGAAGCCAAGTTGAGTTGAGGCCTGACTAGCTATTTTCAAATTTCAGGTGAGCTAGTTATGTTTTAGATCAGGATCATAGAGGGAATGAAGACCAACCCCCTTTAATTACTCATCGAGCTGTTATGTTTGTTTATAATTGAGCTATCTTTTTATAGGGACCGAGCTGGTTATACTTTATGAGACCAAGCCATGTGCAAAAGGAGGATCTTAACCGAGCTATATTTAGAATTACCATCGAGCTACATTGAGGTTGTAGGTAGACGAGCTGTAAAATGGCCTCGAATTGTTCACAAGATACTCCCGAGATCTTAATCGAGCTATGATAGATTCCTATTGATTCGTGTTGATAATAAGAGGACCAAGCTCTTCAAACTAATTAGGCTAAGCTATATGGGCATGGGTCTTGTTGTGCTCAAATGGGCAAGAGGAGGTCGACTTGAAATAGGAAGGGTTGAGCCATTGTGCGAGAAAGAGTGAGCTCAGTAATTCATGGATGAGTTGTCTTAATAACATGTTGAGTTGTGTTGGGGAAGAACCGAGTTCAAATCTGTGGGTAGGTTGTGGCCTTGGTCGGGTGAGCTATCCAATGATAAAGCGAGTCAATTGCTAACCTATGTAATGCAAACATCACAAGCCACGAGAGGACTCGAACACATAAGAAATTTATTTTTCATGGATCGAGCTCATATTTGACCATGTAATTCAACAAATGAAGGAGGCAAGATCTCTTGGAGTTCACAATGAATCCTACCAAGGAAAAGGTGATTGAACCTTGCATTGATGCGGGGACGAAGAGTAAGTTGGATCACCGAGCCAACTTGGTGAGCCAAATGAGTTATGGGAAACAATGCCAATGTGGGCCCACGTGCGAAGGTAGGGTCGCCATGCATCCTTGTGACACGGTTTGAAAAGGAAAAGAAAAGGTCAAGTCCCCAAAGTTACATGGGGCCTTTACGTGGAACAAGGACTCGTCATCATTTAGATATAGAGGTAGCACGGGTTCGCCACATGGAAGCAATGTGTTTGGATGAATCGGTGGGCAAGTAAGTCGTTGTTGATGATCAATGTAATACAAAGGGTGAGTTGATTATGCATTCAAGGAGCTCACCATCCAAGAAACAACTCGACGTCAAAGAAATAAGATGCCCGTGATGCATTACAGAGTGATAAGGAGGATAGATGGAGGTTGGGTATTGAGCCCGCTAAGTAAGACAAGTGCCAAGCTAATGTATACAAGAATACAAGCAACGTGGCCACAAGTTGGCTAATCGTCGAGTCAACAGTGCTAGGAGCGGCACATGGATGGAAGACATAAGGAGTGACTCGGCGTATATAAAGGGAGTCGGTGAGTCGGCGCGTGTGACAAGTGAGTAAGAGTTGAAGACCTTGAGCCCGATGTGAATGTGTGTGAGATAGTGAATACATAAAAGAACTCAAAAGATAATGAAAAGGAGGGTCGATGAGGTGTATAAGAGAGGAGCCAGCTACTGAAATTTGAGTTGGCATTACAGTGCTTTAAACCCTTTCCCAATACTAAACGACCCAAACAAGCAAAGAACAAAAATCATAATGGGCCCACATGATTTTAATGCCCAAATATTTTAAAAGATATGCAAAACATTGGAGGAAGAGAGAAATAATTAAATTGGGTTTCCTAACCAAATAATTAATTTCCAATCCTACAAAGTTGAAGAAATGCCTAGAAAACTCAAATTACCTACCTACACTCAGAAGCTCATAACTTGAGCATTTCTCAACAAAATCACACAAAATTGGTGTCATTGGAATTCGGCTCTAAGGCCGACACAAAAAAATAAAGAAATTTATAGATTGATGAAGATTTGATAAATAATTTAGAGGAAAATGATCCCAATTCAAAGAGATAGTTAGAAAGTGGTTGGGAATGCATTAAATGAGTATGGCCATCATTTTCTCCAACTGCAGGGTATGGGACAACATGAGGAAGATTTTGTAAATCTATTTCCATCATTTCATATCATTTATTGCATATTGTAAGTGGTTGAAAGGGAAATTTCAATATTTTTCTTTCTCTCTCTCCTCATTCTATAAATTGTAATCTTGGGATCATTTGTAAAGGGGAGTTAGTCATTTTTCCTTTCGACCCTCTCTCTCTTTCTTCTCTATTAGGGTTGAATGTGGAGCTTAAGCCTCCTTCCCAAGATTTGTAATGGCATTTTATTGCATTTTTCCCATTGATGTTGTATTGTGCATATTTATTGGAGCAATATAATTTGTCATGTGATGCATTTTGTCCATCCTTTGCATGTTTTATTGTCTCTATTTGCCTTTCTTCATTGTAGGGTATATTGTGCATATTATTGATGTCTATTGCAGGTTTTGGGAGTTGTGTTTAATGGGTAATAAATGGTGATTTGTGTGAGTCTATCTTTAGTCTTGTGGTGCATTTTGTCCACCCTTTCCATTGCTCACCTCTCTCCATTTCAGGCATCTGGATTCTTGGCTAATAACCTCCTTTTCGGTGTATCACCGTTGTTAGTGTAGGCTTTATTTTTCATGCACTCTCTCTCCTTGACCTCTTGGAATGTTAGATTAGGATTAGATATTTTTTCTTGCATTAAGAGTAGCTTGTGGCGAAGGTAGTTTAGGAGCAAGAGCCAGCTTTCTCTGGAGGGTTATCTCAAGCCCCAAGTCCCACAACTTGAGAGATAACCCAATGTTACCCAAAAGTAGGGATCCATAACCAAAAATCCTAGGGTGCTACTTTTTGGTGATACGGATTCTGAACATCCAAAGTGGGACATGTTCGAAGCACCTTCGCAACTTCATTTCATCAAGTTGGTGTGTTATTGGTGAGATTCAACCTTTGGAGGGACTTGCAAGCACATCCGACAACTCCATTTGGTCTAAATGAACCATTATCGAAAAGCGTAGAGCTTTCTTCCATCCATTTCCATCCATTTTCTTCCCATATCTTCCATTTTCTTCCATTCTATGAAGTTTTGCAATCATGGCTTCATTCCCACAGTGGAATTCTATATTGCAACAACCACAATACAATTCAGACATACCTCCAAATTTATAGGACACATTCTTAGGGTCCTATCAACCATCTCGAATCTATACTATGATGAAAATTAACGGTTTGCATACCCATACGAGCAATATGTAGATCATTTTGGTTACCCAAAAACTATGCATGTTTCAAGACCAAGGGTATGAAAATTATGGAGGTTACCCACATGGTGAGGATTTTGAGTTGCAGTTGAAGATCCAAAGAATGGAGGTTGGCATGGTTCAATCTCGGCTACAACATAAATGAAGGCATTCAGGATTGGTTGTAGGGTCCCTTGTCCATGGGAAGGCCCTTTTCCAAGACATTATAACCACATGAAAAGCTTGATTTCATGGTTGAAATGCTTCCCCAACTTGTACAATGGACCAAGGATATTGAAACATATGAGCAAAGTGTGAGACAACCTTGTCAATGGGTAAGTCAATCACCAGCTCCTTGTTCTTCTTTCTCTCCTTCCCAAGCCTTATCATTTCAACATTGTCATGATTCAAGCCCATTATATGCTGCCCCAAATGTTGAGTTCCCTTCTCCATCTCCTAGCCTTCCATCTCATCTCGATTCTTCTTCCCTTTTCCCTTCCAAACCCAAGTCCCCTCAGCCATAAGAAGAAGCCATACTTTCCCCTCCACCACCTCAACAAATGCAAGCATCAGTTGAATCTCAACCCACCCCTCCTATTGCAATCCCAAATCCATTTTGGGAAGAGCAGGATCAGAAAATTAGGCAAGGAGGGAAACAAATTGAAGAACCTAGCAAGGAAGAACTTGCAAGAAACTTGAAAGAGTGGGTTGCAAGGTTCAATATTAAGAAAATACCACTGATAACTAGGCCTTCACAAGAGGTTGGAGTTCAAGGAAAAGAGGTGGAATCTGACTGTATGAAAGAGAAAACATGAGAGAAAGATGATGACCAACAGTCTCTTTTTTCTGAATGTAGTGTGCATATTGGCACCATATTCTCAGAGGTTTTGATTCATCTTAGCTTAAAAATTTAGAGGAAGAAGAGGTAGCCCCAAATCCACAAGAGGAGGAGCATATCCCAATAAAAGGGAAAATTCCCGAGTGAGAAAGATTTTTTGATGGAATGCAACGACCCTCATTGTCCTGCATGCCTAGATCTTACTACACTATTGGAAGGTTGCATTGAGCCACCACAACCATCATCATCAACTACAACCAACCATGGGGATCTTCATGCCAATGAGGTGGGAAAATCAGATTTTGAATCCTTGGATGAAGAAGAGATCATAGGAAGCTTCTTGCTTTCTTTTGATGATGAAATTTTAGATTCTTCTTCCATTACATATTTGTAAGAATATGATTTTGTGGAGGAGTTCAATCTCTCAAGATTTATGCTTGAGGAGAAGGAAGATGATGAAAATAAGGCCAAATCAGTCATCATGGAAAAGACAGTTTTGGAAGACACAAAGTTATTTGTAGAGCTAGAGCAACATTCAAATCAGCCAACAAGAAACCACCTTCCAGAGGGTCTGTAAAATGACTCCATTCATGGAGTTAAGATTCAAAGAGATGGGAAAATCAAAAGGATCAACCCATTGGTTCCTAAGGCCCCATGCCCAATCAAGTACTTGGATTTATTAGAGCTAAGGGAGGATCCAACATTGGTCATACTCACTTGAAGCATGAGGATGATATTCAACACACCAAGGATCAGCTACAACACCTCTAACCAAATGATGAGAATCTTGAAGAGGTATTCATTTTGTTTGTTGATACTTTGGGTGGAAAAATGGAAGGTATTTTTCACTCTTGTCATAGACCATATCCATTGCTAAATTAATTAAATGGCCACACTTTTTAAACAAGGGAAGCTATTTCTCCCTTCTTGTTGTAGGCTTTATTTAACTTTTCCTTGTTTTGGTTAGTGTAGGAGGAGTAGATTTTCTTCCAAAAGAAGAAGTGCTTGTGCACACTCTGCATGTCTTTTCTTGAGGCATGTATGATCTATTTATTTGTACATAGCTTTGTTCCTAGTTGTTCCAAGCGGTACAATACACCATGCACTCTAGTTGTTACAATCGGAAGCTCATAGTTACATGTAATAATTGCAAATTTCAAATCAAAACAAATGTAGAGAAACTAAAACCAATTAAAGAGGAAATCTTGTCGATTATCTCTAAGAACAGCTGCAACAAGCCTCTATGCCCATGCAAGCAATCAAGAATCATCTGACAACCCAAGTCAGAGTCAACTCCAGCCCCCAGTAAGTACACAAGGCAACATGTTGGAATTGGAAATTCAGAGGAAGAAAGAAAATCAGAACTTAATAGAGTACCATGATGTCCAAGATGACAATTTTCACTCAGATTTTGTAGTATAATTTATCTTGCCAATCAGTCTTGCCTATTCATGCTTGGAAAAATTAGATGTTGAGGAAGAAGTTACAATGTTCATCCTTTAGTCTCAATAGATTGCAGCCGCAGAAATGAATGGAAATCAAGTTTAATACAACTTTCTACTCTCACAAAACAAATTTCAATATTTTCTTATGAAAGTTGGAGAGTGCAAGAAGATCTAGAAGCAAGCAACGAAATTCCAAGTATCCTGGGGTCAATATTTTCATAATTTCGGACTGTTCATGATGATCATATAGACTCCATACCCAATGGATTGATACAAGTAGCAGGTCATGCTCCATTTAGCAGGCTAATTACCCCGTGAGTCACCAAATTGTTATCTAATTTCACTACACTAGTGAAATTAGATAATAAACAACTTATTGTGATAATTAACCAAAGGGTCCACTCAATAAAGGATGGAAAGATCCAAATTTTTTCCTAAAAGCACCTCTAAGAACAAGGAACATGATGAAAATTCGAAGGAGATTGGGAGAGTTGCACTTTAGTTCTAGAAGAGCTAACCAAGCCATCACTGAGGTGTTCTTTATCATGAAGCCAAGCTGAGTTGAGGCTTGCTAGATGATTTCAAAGTTTGGGCGAGCTAGTTATGTTTTAGACCATGCTTGTAGAGGGAATGAAGACCAACCCCCTTGAATTGATCATTGAGATGTTATGTTTGTTTATAAATGAGCTATCTTTCTACTGTGGACTGAGCTGGTTATACTTTGTGAGACTGAGCCATGTACAAAGGGAGGCTCTTAACTGAGCTATATTCAGAATTCCCATCAAGCTACATTGAGGTCAGTAGGCACAAAAGGCTGTAAACATTACCTCTAAATTGTTCACAAGATACTCCCAAACTCTTAATCGAGCTATGATATATTCCTACAGATTCATGTTGATAATAAGAGGACCGAGCTCTTCAAACTCATTGGGTTGAGATATCTTGGCATGGGTCTTGTTGTGCTAAAATGTGCAATAGAAGGTCAAATTGAAATAGGATGGGCCAAGCTATTGTGTGAGAAAGAGTGAGCTTTGCAAGTCACGGATGAGTTGTCTCAACAAAAGGTCAAGTTGTGTTAGGGAAGAATCGAGTTCAAATCTACGAGTAAGTTGTGGCCATGGTCGTGTGAGTTATTCTAATGATAAAATGAGCCAACTACAAACCTATATAATGCAAACAACACAGACACAAGAGGAATCGACCACATAAGAAATTTATTTTGGTAGATCGAGCTCATATTTGACCATGGAATTCAATAAATGAAGGGGGCGATCTCTCCCGAAGTTCACAATGAATCCTACTAGGGAGAAGGTGATCAAACATTGCATCGATGTGGGGGCGAAGAGTAAGTTGGCTCACCGAGATGACTCGGTGAGTCCAATGAGTTATATGAAATAATTATGATGTGGGCCACGGGAAAAGGTAGGGTCATCACGTGTCCTTATGACATAGTTTAAAAAGGAAAATAAAAGGTCAAGTCCCCAAAGTTTGTGCGGGGCCTCCACGTGGAACAAGGACTCAACGTAAGTTGGATATAGAGGTGGCCCGGGTTCACTTTGCATAGAAGTGATGTGACTCAATGGCTTGGTGGGAAGGTAAGTCGATTTTGAGGGTCAACATAATGCAAAGGGTAATTAAACTATGCATTCAAGGAGCTCACCATCCAAGAAACAACTCAACGTCAAAGGAACAAGAAGCCCGTGATGTATTGTAGAGTGATAACGAGGATAGATGGACATTTGGTATTGATCCGCCACGTTGGATAAGCACCAAGATAATGTATATAAGAATACATGAAATGTGGCCACAAGTTGGCTAATGGTTGAGTCGGCAGTGCTAGGAGTAGCACGTGGACAAGAGACATAAGGAGTGACTCGGTGTATGGAGATGGATTCAATATTGAGTTGCTGCATGTGACAGGTGATTCAGAGTTTAAGACCTTGAGCACGACGCAAATGTGTGTGATTCGGTGAATGCATAAAATAACTCAAAACAGACAATGAAAAGGAGGCTCAACGAGGTGTATAAGAGATGAGCCAGCTCCGCCGAGCTGGCATCACAATGCTTTAAACTCTTTCCCAATACTAAACCCCCCAAACAAGAAATAAAGAAAAACTCATAATGGGACCACATGATTTTAATGCCTATATATTTTAAAATATATGTAAAACATTGGAGGAAGAGAGAAATAATTAAATTGGGTTTCCTAACTAAATAATTAGTTGTCGGTCCCGTAAAGTTGAAGAAATCCCGGCAAACTCAAATCACCACCTACACTTAGAAGCTCATAACTTGATCATTGTTTAATGAAATCACACAAAATTGGTGTCATTGGAATCATGGGTCCAAGACCAACACACAAAAATACAAAAAAATCATAGATTGATGAAGATTTGATGAATAATGTCTCGAAAAAAGATTGCAGTTCAAAGAGACAGTTAGGAAGTTCTTGGGAATGCATTAAATGAGTATGGCCATCATATTCTCCAACTACAGGGTATGTGACAACATGAGGAAGATTTTACAAATCTATTTCCATCATTTCACTTGATTTATTACAACTTGTAAGTGGTTGAAAGAGCAATTTTGGGATTGTTCTTTCTCTCTCTCCTCATTCTATAAATTGTAATCTTGGGCTCATTTTTAAAGGGAAGTTAGTCATTCTTCCTTTTCCCCCTCTCTCTTTCTTCTCTGTTAGGGTTGAATGTGGAGCTTAAGCCTCCTTCCCAAGCTTTGTAATGGAATTTTCTTGCCTTTTTCCCATTGATGTTGTACTGTGCATATTTATTAGAGCAATATAATGTGTCATGTGATGCATTTTTTCATCCTTTGTATGTTTTATTGTCTGTATTTTCCTTTCTTCATTCAGTAAGGTATCGTGTGCATATTCTTGATGTCTATTATAGGTTTTATAAGCTATGTTTAATGGTGCTTTGTGTGAGTCTATCTTTGGTTGGTGGTGCATTTTTTCCATCCTTTCCATTACTCACCTCTCTCCATTTCAGGAAGTTGGATTCTTGGCTAACAAGCTCTTTTTCGGTGTATCACCACCGTTAGTGTAGGAATTACTTTTCATGCACTCTCTCCCCTTGACATCTTGGAATGTTGGATTAGGATTAGATAGATTTTTCTGCATTAAGTGTAGCTTGTGGTAGGTAGTTTAGGAGCAAGAACCATCTTTCTTTGGAGGGTTATCTCAAGCCCACAAGTCCCACAACTTGAGAGATAACCCAATGTTACCCAAAATTAGGGATCCATAACCAAAAAATCCCAGGGTGCATAACCAAAAAATCCCGGGGTGCTACTTTTTGGTGATAACAAATATCATTAATATAATCCTCGACAATATCATATAACATGTCATGGAATATAATAGTCATAGCTCTCGATATGTTGTGCCTACATTCTTGAGGCCAAAAGGCATGACCGATAGCAAAATGTGACCCAAGGAGTAGTAAAGGAAGTTTTATGTTAGTCCTCTTCTGTGATCTTGATTTGATTATAGCCCAAGAATATATCCATGAGGGATAAAATTTCATGGCCGAGTAATAGAATAAAAAATCATGTTGATGTTCACAAGAGGAAAATCATCGTAGGACATGCCTTGTTGATGTCCCTTAAATCCTCGCAAATCCTTCTACTAACAAGTTTATTCTAATAGACACTACGTTGGAGACCCGTTCGAGTAATACATAGGTTAGATGAATCCCAATTCTAATAAATTTTCTAGATCCTCTTTGATCACAAGAGCCACACACGGATGCATTTTGTATAGTTTTTATTTGATTGGCTTCATTGATTCATGCAAAACTAGGTTATGCACTACTAAAGAAGGATCCAAGCCTAGCATGTCTGCATAGGACCAAGAAAATACATCTAAAAATTCTCTAAGGAGCATAGAAAAATATTTTTGTTTGTGTGTTGAAAGAGAATCCCCAAGTTTGACCATTTTAGGCTCATCTTCGTATTGATGTTGATATCAATAGTCTCCTCCACAAGTAATTTTGATCCATCCTCCATACACATAGGATCAAGGGGAGATTGATTTCTTACTCTATGGGTGTCTCAATGAAATTTTCACCCATAGGCTGGTCACTTTTAATATCCTTTTTATATTTTTCTATTTTTTTGTCTCCATTTCAAAGATGTTTTCACTATGACACTTAGATATTTTATTTTAACGAGGATTTTGGAAGATATTTTCCCCTCATTATCGTTTTGTGTTTGTTGACCACAATTCATCCTCCTCCCCGAAATATGTTTATTCATCAAGGTTTATAAATAATCCCTTCTTATGGTCCCTAATAGGAATGTCATCATGAAATCCCATGAATTCACCAATTGCTTCATCAATCTAAAAGAAATTAATTGGTATATGTTGTTGTTGGTTCTAGTTGATAAGGGAAGGGTGTAAAAGGTTGAATTTAGGAGTGGAAGGGGACATGGTTAAAATAGTTGTGTCAGAGAATAAGTTGGTGGAAGCAGGGGGTCATTGTAAGGGATACAAAGGGACTCGGTTCACTATTATAATATGAAAAGCTATCCTCACGTTTCTAGGAGGTGGCCTCAATTTATGTAGGCAGCTATCCGTAGGGCCGAATACCAACTCCATATCTATCCATTTTCTCATGTGGTGTAAGAGGTTCCTACACAATTTGTTCTTTTATGCCAAACCCATATCATTTTTTTAATCCTATAGTGTAAATCATTTTATTTCGGATAAAATATTCTTGAGATTGATAACATGAAGCCATCCTTTCATCAAGGGATTGGGATGTATAAGTGTTATGAATTTTATCATCTACCAAGAGACCACCAGACATGAAAGTGTCAATACCTGCAAGGTTCATGTGGTCCTGCGGTCGATAGTTGGGCCTACCACATTTTTTTGGTGATAGGGAGATTTGAAACAAGGAGGGCCTATTGGAGATTGTAATCCCCACGGTCGATAGGAAGGAATTTAATTTCCCATGTTCTAAATGAGGATATGGATTTGGAGGCACCATTTTCATGTGGGCATAGTGTATCAAGATTGATGCGATAGGAAAGCGCCCGATTTAATCTTTGAAACTATTTATGTAGAAGGAACTTCATATGTTGTGGGGTAATGGCCATATAATGCTATGTAATGCACAAAGGGTTATGGATCCCAAATAATGTTAAGTACTTGTCCTTGATGATAGACCTTAATACATTGGTGGAAAGTTGAGGGAATGACCTGCATGACATGGATCCATGGGTGACTGAGGAGAATATTATAGGGTAGTTCTAAGTTAAGGACATAAAACTAAGTATCATGTGTAATAGGACCAGATTTCATTGGAATTGTGCCCATCAAATGCCTCTGTGCATTATCATAAGCCTTAATGGTGATCACATTAGGCTCTAGTTCAGTGTCAGTGTGTCCCAATTATTTTATGAGCTTCAAGGTACATATGTTAAGGCTTAATCCATTGTCCACAAGTACCCTTTTGATATTTTTGTGAGTAACAACCACTTCAATATATAAAGGAGGTTGTGTGTTCAATCATATGTTAGAATCTCATTTTAGATAAATGTTATTTGTTCAAATGGAGCAAGTTGTGTAACTAAGGCTTGGAAGTGCAAAGAATCAATTTCCATGGAAAATCCTGACCCGTGAAGAGTTTTATAAAGGATATCCTTATGAGCAGTAGATATCTTGAGAAGATCCAAGATAGAGATCTTGGTGGTTGTCTTCTTGAGATACTTTAGGAGATTGTAATGACTATTTAAAGGAGGAGGAAGATGACATTATGGGATGATAATATGAACACATCGTGTTACCACAAAACACCCTTGTGATTTGATTTTTATGGTATTTATATGCTTAGTAGTGGGATGGACATAGCCAATGAGAGAATCAAATGGATTGGTTGTTTTGGAAACAACATGATTGAAATTTTTTCCTTGTGAGGATTGACCTCGATCCTGCTTTTGTTCCGTCTATTTATGTTTAGGGAATGGTTCTTTATAAATTCTCAACTGTTTGTTAGATGTTTGTTGGGTTTTTGTGCACCTAGATCGATGTCTCCTCGATCTTTAAGGTCTGAATGAAGTCTTTTAATTTTAGACATTTATCTATAGTATGGAATTTGACATGATGGTATTCACAATATTCATAGTATTTGTAACATGTTGGATTTGTTATATCTTTGGTAAAAGGGTGTAGTAGTGGGGAATTTTACCATGTTGATTACATCCAACTGTTTTAGAATTGATGATAAAGACTTCGTAAGTAGAGTAACCTCTCGACGTTTAACTTCATATTTGAGTGGTCCTTGTGAGATTTTTAAATGGGGAGTGTGTTGGACCACTTGGACATGTTTGGAATTAGTAATTCTATCACCTCTGACATTATTTTTTGAAAAAAATGGACTTGTTTGGAGGTTTGGAGTCATGGTTATCTCTTTGGAAGGGTTTTAAGGTCCCTTTGGCAAATAAAGCCTTTTTAATATATCTTCCTTTTCCAATAGCCTCTTTGGAAGTGCTTAAAAATGAAGTTACAAATGAAATGCTATCTCTATATGCAAGTTAGGTACAAATATACTGACAAGCTATTTCTTTGGAATAGAGTAAGGGAAGACTAGCTAACCCTCACCATTATTGTAAGAAACCAACAAAGTTTTCGTTGTTGCGTTGTTTTGCATTACAAAGGTTTATCATAGTGATATCACTTTCCATGTTGAATGAAAAGTGGTGAACAAAATTCTTATCTAAGTCTGCGAATGTGAAAACAGACCCTTTAGGGAGATGGAGAAACCATTCAAGTGCCTGGCCTCCAAGACTCCATGGGAATAAGTGAATGAGGTAGTTATTCTATAGGTAACTTCTTGGAAAACCATAAAGAAGTCTTTTACATGATCATGAGGATCACCTTTGCCCCTATATTTATCAAATTTAGGGAAATCAGGGCTATGTGGAAAGGGAGTACGCAACATATCTCGATCGAAGGGATATGGACACGCTTCTTGAACCGGTATTTATTAAAGCGCCCAAGGCTATATTTTTGAATACCGACAAGTGCGTCTTTCATGAAGTGCTACTCTTGGCAAAATATTTGGCCACATAAAGGTGTGGAAGGTAAATAAACACTTTGTTAGATTTTGATGTTTCACTCCCACAATTTTTAGTGTAATGTTCCTCATAAGTCACCTTAGGTTTTTCAATACGCACGCAGTTCTACTTATGTCCCGATGGACACGTGAAGCAATTTTAATCTTATTCGTTGAAACAGATAGGTAGTAAATTATGAGTGGGTCACATGAATCAAAGAATAAACTCTTTTTGAAGTTGTATATATAGCCACATGTTCTTTTTCATAACTTTGGAAAGGATACACACTTACTTGTAGTTTCATGTACAACTCCACAATAACATTTGACATTTGGAACATGTAATGTACTAAAAATTTATGACATATTCTTGTTTTGTTTGGTTTCCCAAGTTACTTGCCATTCGTGTGCGATGATTTTGGTACATGATGTATTTTTGGTTGTTGTATCTCGTAGTAAATATGATTGTGCACCATGATATGTAGTGTGTTATGAGTTATTTACTCCACAATAACATTTGACATTTGGAACATGTAATGTACTCAAAATTTATGACATATTCTTGTTTTGTTTGGTTTCCCAAGTTACTTACCATTCAGTGTGCGATGATTTCGGTACATGATGTATTGTTTGGTTGTTGTATCGGTAGTAAATATGATTGTGCACCATGTTATGTAGTGTGTTATGAGTTATTTACTTTGTTAAATGTGATTAGCTTGTGAAAATTGGATACTTGCATGGATGTTGTACATGTTTATGAGAATTTCATATCTTATTAGTACGTCAATAAGTTCTTGATGTATTGGAATTTTGTGTGTCTTGATAATATAAATGGATGTAATGTTTCTTACTTGATGATTGATCATGTCAAGTTGGAATAATTGTGTGCAGTCACTATTTGGTTATATTTATGATTTGTTGATACGTGACCAAATAGCAAAAAGGTAAAAAAATAATAATTATTGTAAAGCCATTATTATGGAGAAATAGATAATGGCGTAGGTATCAAATTGAAAGGGGATTAAGACCACATGGTTGGTGTAAGAGGATTGTTTGATTTACGGTATGATCAAGGACCATGAACACAAACATTTTAAATAAATAATATATATATATATATATGTATGTATATGTATATGTATGTATATGTATATGTATATGTATATATGTCTTTTTGTTTACCATACATTATGGTAACTATCTATAACAATTTTGTTTTATATGGGGGCTAAAGCCATAATGGCGGGAATTATATATAACTCATTCAAAATGGGTATTAAACCAAACTCCTTAAGCAAGGATTATTGAGAGTCTTCGTCATTTTATTTTGTGACTATTGACTATAGTCAACCTCAACATTATTAAAATGATTTATATGATTAATTTGGTCAAGTGGACCCCAAACGAGAACTTTACATTTTAAATTGTTTGATTAATATTGGTCTCGATGACCACAAAACCTTTGATATGATGTTGAGTAGTGATGGTTAAATTATTATTATTATTGACTAAGGTTGGATAGTCATCCAAAGTCAAGGTGGATTAATATATATTAAACCCCAAATAAGTTTGGTGGGAGAGATAGAGGGTGGTGATGAAGTTTTCAAAACCACTAACGTGGCTCTGTAAGAAGTAAGGGGCAATAAAGGCTTTGGGAAACTCATGAAGATTCCTCTAGAAGATAAATGCATGAATGATTGGTTTTGTTGTTTCATTGTTTGTTCGGTGGTCAAAATCCTCCTTTAGATCTCTCTATGTAGGCCTTTGGTTTGGCGAGTCATTGTTGAAGTTTGGTTGCATGCTAGAGGTCATTATTACCGACCCATAAATTACTTTATATCTCGTGAGTGATTTATTTTAAATAAAAATGGGATTTTAGAAGTATTTGGAGGATGGTTTTGATACGGTTCAACTTGTTCGAAGTTTGTGGAATTTTGGGGTTTTTTTTTCTCTTATTGTTGGAAAACTTCAAGAACTTGGCAGAGGAAAGGAAACCGATGATTTACTATCATAGGAATGTGATTACGACTCTCTTTCCTCTTATTTTCCTTCAAATTTAATGAATATTGTTGGGTTTATTAATATGCGAACTAGGTGTTGTTCATTAACATGATTGATTTACAAAAGTAGGAAACAATGTTGTTTCATTTTCCTATAATGGGTATTTTTGGTAATCTTTGTTTTTTTAATGAAATGGGGTGCTTTAGGTCCTTAGTGGGTTGGAGCATTTGAGTACCTTTCCCTCATCATTTCAAGTTCGATTTACAAACTTTTTTTTTGCTTAAAATTATCCAGTTAAATTTTTAGCCCTATAAATTTTCTTGGGCAAGGAGATAGTCCTAAAACCTCTAGCAAAGTTCATGTTTGAAAATATGCTTATGATAAAACCGTGTTAGGATTTTAGGTCAATGGTTCAAATCTTACGCAGTTGATGAATTATCAGGATGTTTCATTCGTTTTACTATGATATATACTCTCTTAACGTCGTGTTCTATTTATCGAAATACTTATCCAAAACTCGAGGAGATTAAATTCACTCCAAAACAATATATTGGGGAGGTGATTTGGTATGGTAGATACTTATGAGATCGATATTTAAAGTGTCTTAAATTATAGTGGGGCATATAATTTCTATATAACAATATTGAGGTGAAATTTATTGAACAATCTCGATAATCCCTTCTATTATATTATTTTCACGAATCCGTAAATTTTCTCATCAGTATGGTGAAATGATTTGCATTTCATGCCACAACTAAATTTTAAACTCTATGAAAACTATAATGCAAAGTTTTAAAAACTACATTATCCTTTGACAAAGAGTGCGTAAGAAATATTATCCTCTGATTGTGTTTTTATATTACTAGTTTTCTGCACCTTATAGCCTCAGGGTGAATGATGGGGTCAACACTATTTCTTCCCCGAGCATGTTGTTAGAATTTAGTTTTCAAAAATGGGTCATCATTATTATTGATAAAACCAGTGGAATGTAATCTAAATGCAGAATTTATTTTGTACTTTCTTCCCCTCATCAAGTTCTATACTTCAGATTGATATGAGCTCGATGATTCGTTCATTATGGAGGAGCTGGAATAAATCCTTTCTTTGACTATAGTATTGTTTTTCTAAATAGTTAAAATTTTAGGAGTAATTGGGTCATAAGTTGATCTATTGGATTTCTGAGCATTTCTAAGCTTGGTTATTAATTTTTATTTAGATATTATAATGAATCCTCATGTGAATGTACCCTTTACCAATGGAAATATTTAGGGGATTCATGATTTAATATGTTCCTCATTTCTAGTTGGAAATAAATGGCTTGAAGAATGAAACCGTGTTCTTCTCACTCCGATCTATGTAGTAATGAAACATTGATCGTGGTTATGAATTTAATGGTAGATAATGTTTAATCTCATTTATTATGTATATAATTTAGAGGAAAGGAAAAGAATTTCGTTTTATTTTAATTAGTATTTTATGAAAGGATGGTTGACATAAGAATGATAGATTTTATTTCAGTAATACATAAGGGTTATTAACCTTACACTTCGTTACAGTCTTGATTAATACGTGAATCTGGTTAAATAAAGTTGAAGTTATAAACTTATACATTGTTAATCTAATTTATAATCGTTGAACTATTCATTTGTTTATGGACCTTTATAATATTAAGGTAAGAAGAAGAGTTGAGCTATGTTTTAGACAATCTGTTATCACAAAAAAACAACACCCTTTGATTGTGTTCTTGAATCTGTGAATGAAAAACCAAGTGTTTTTGGGTAACATGGGATTGTCTCTCAGTTGTGGGACTGCTAACTGAGACAAACCTCTGGAGAAGGCCGACATAATTTACCTATTATTCATGCTAAACTACTCCTAGAAGGGAAATTATGTTATCTACTTCTATCCTAAGCTTCCAAGGGACCAGAGAGAGAGATTGCATGAAAATGGAAATCCTAAGCTACTAGAGGTGATTGCACCAAGAAAGGAATGGGAAAACATCTAGATGAGTGAAAATGAGATGAAGAATGGGAAAGAGAGAGGTCAGACACAAGTGACACAGTCCCTAACTACATTTGTCAACATCATTTCCATGGAGCACAACAAATATGAACTTGCAAGAAGAACATAGAATGCACAAAAACATGGAATATGCAATGAAAGGAAAGGAAAATGCAATAAAACATAGCTAGGGTAGAGAATATCCACAAAACATGGATTTATTGATTAAATGGATGCACAATTCATTATAATTGCAAGAGAAAGGAAAGGATCTTCTTCTAGAATATTCAGATCAGAGGCCTACAACTCAACACTTCTCTGGAACAATTTTGACAGAGTTCCATTACATGAATATTCCCCCTTAAAAATGTGCCTTAGATCTTACATTTATTGATCTTAGAGAGGAGAGAGAGAGAGAATTCTAGAGCTCATTTTTAGTGGTCCCATCCCTTCAGAAGCTCAAAAATGATTACCAACAAAGGATGATTGACACTTGGATAGGTTTTTTCTTGGAGCTCAAGGAAATGTGATATTCCACGTTTTACTCATTTTCACCCATTTCTTCCCCAAAATCTAATTTTTGTATTCCATGATGTAGAGCATGAGGAAACATTTCCAAACATTCCAAGATATCGAAAAACGGAGAACTGGTCAAAAGTTATGGCCATTTGGGTTTAGGAAGTAGATCTACCTGTCCTTCTTTGTTATGGGGTTTTGAGGTGCAACTACTACCTTACTTCTCTTTTCTACATATTTTTTCTTAGCCATTACTTCCTTTCTTCCCTACGGGTTTTGGGAAGTGCATTACTTAGTAGTAGTAGTAATTTTGGGTCTAATTTCGCATTACTCGTCTTCTCCCTTCCCTTCTTTGTGGGGTTTTGGAATTGCTTTACTTGGTTAGTTTTGAAGTAAAGAAACATAGTTTTCAAGAATTACTCCTTGCTTCTCCCTATCTTTGAGGGATTTTGGAGTTACTTTGCTTCATACTTGTGAGTAAGCTTTACTTTGTAACAATTTCGAGTTCAACCTTCGCATTACTCTCCTCTCCCATCTCTGCAGGTTTTGGGATGGCTTTACTTTGGGCCCTTTAGTGTGCTTTGCTTTGCCGTAATGCTGAGTCAAAATTTCGAGTTACTCACATTCTCCATTTTCATGTTTTGCAACAACTTTGGCCTTGCAAGAGAACATATGCCTTTGGAGAACTTGTCGCTTGCTGGGGCCTTTATGCCCAAAACTAGTCCCAAACTCACACACCATTGGACTCATTGGAAACCATTTGTTTTTTCGGTGATTTTGGTAATGTGGAGAAATAGATCCCTTAAGGAACTTAGTTTTTGGCATGTCCGATGGGACACAAATTAAAGGCTTTATACTTCATAGGTGTGTATCTAGCTTATTTTAGAGGGGGTTCCATTACCCTCCCTTATGTGCAACTTTCATTTCACCGAGTTTGATGTGTCCTTTGTGAGATCTCATTCTTTTGAGGCTTGTTTCAATCACATCTAGTGAATACAATGATCCAAAAAAACCATTCTATCATTTAACAGACCTTTCCCCTTTCTTTTCCATCCATTTCCATTTATTTTCCTTATGTATCTTTCCATTTTATTTATTCATGAAGTTGTGCAATCATGACTTCATTCCCATCATGGAATTCCCATTTGCAGCAGCAATGCCATTTAAATCCATCTCCAAGTTATTATAACACACCTCCAAATCATTCCTATGATCAAAATCAAAGCCAGAATGTATATCCATATGAGTAAGATGCAAATCAATTTGGTCATTTACCAAACTATGGAGTTGTTCAAGAGCATGAGTATGTAGATTTTGGAGGCCATCGTACACTTGGAGATGGAGATTTTGAATGCAAAATTAAAAGAATGGAGAAAATATTCAAGTTTTCAAGGGACAACTACAAATCTTGCATGCTAGACAACTTGGTTTTAGGAAGCCCTGTCTATGGGGAGATCTTATACCTAGTTGGCTTAGCCCACAACAAAGGCTTGAGGTAATGAGTGAATCTCTCATTCAAATGGTTGGTTTCATTTCTTCATTGCAAGCATTAGAGGCTAATGGATCTAAGGTTGAAGAACCATGTCAATGGGATGTTCCTAAACCTTTTCCATGTTAGTATCCAATGCCTATGCCTTATCAACCACCCAAGCCTAAGGTTAAAATCCCTATCTTTCTACCTGCTGCCCCCATTGTGAATTCCATTTCTCCATCTTCTTCCCTCCCATCCCACCTTCAATTCTCTACCCTCTTTTCTTCCAAATCCTCATCTCCTCCACACCAAGAAAATGTAACGCCTTCCATTCCACCACAAATAGTGAAAAAATTAGTTGAGACCCAACCCAACCCTCCTCTTCCATTCCCAAACCCATTTTTGGAAGAGGAGAATAAAAAAATAAATCAAGGAGGACAACAAGTTGAGGAGCTAACAAAGAAGAACTTGTGCAAAACTTGAATAAGTAGGCTGCAAATTTTGAATTCAATCAAATTCCACTACTGACTAGGCCTTTAAAAGAAATTGGAGTTGAAGAAAAAGTGGTGAAAGTTGATTTTGTAGAAGTGAAAGCATACGAATAAGATGACGAACAATCCTCTTGTTCTGAGTGTAGTGTACATAATGGCACCATATCCATGGAACCTATTTTTTTATCTCCATAAGAATCAAAGAAGGAAGAGAAGCTTCCAAGTGAGTAAGACATCCCATTTGAATGTAGTGATCCCTATTGTCCTTCATGTTTGGAACTTGTTATAATTTTAACAAATTGCGGTGATCTACCAAAAATATCTCTAGATGGTGCAACCAATCATGAGGAACTTCATTCCATGGAGAAGAAAAAATCATATTCAGAGATTTTGAGTGAAGAATAGGTCATAGAAATCTCCTTGCTTTGTCTTTTAATGGTAAAACTTCAGATATTTCTTCCCTTTCATCCTCACATGAATATGATTTTGTGGATGATGACACCATTGTTAAATCAGTCATCAAGGCGAGTAAGAGTTGTTTGCGAGGAAAACAAGATCCAAATTAGCTAGCAAACAATTTCATTCATCAAGAAGAAAGTTTGTAGGATGGCTCCATTCATGGAGTTGAGATTCAAAGAGATGGTAAAATTCATAGGATCAGACCATGCACAATCTAATATTTGTCTAGTTTAGAGCCAAGGAAGGAGTTACAACCAGTCATGTTCAATTCAGAGCATGAGGAAGAGCTTCAAAGTGCCAAGGATCAGCTATAATACCTCTCAAACCCAAATACAAAGAAACTAAAAGAGTTATTTGTTCTATTTTCAGTTTATACCTTGATGGAAAGGGTGAAAAACCAACTTCAAGTTAATTTTTCACTCTTTCTTAAGACCATGTCCATTGTCAAATCAGTCACATGGTATCAAATTGTGAGAAAAGGAATATTCTTCTCCCTTCCAGTTGTAGAATTTGTTTGAGTTCCCTTTACCTTTGGTTAGATTAGGGTAGAGTAGGTTTTATTTTAGCAGAAGAAGTGCTTGTGCACACTCTGCATGTCTCCACTTGGAGCATGTATGATCTTCCCTTTTGTACATAGTTTGTAGTTTTGTTTTTTGCACAATTCATTTAAGAGCAATCAGCTAATTTGGGAATTTTCCAAGCTTCATCCAGAGCCATGAGATCAATACAGTCCATTTGGGAAACAATGTTTATGAAGGACTCCAAAGAAGACGTGTTCAAGAAGAAGGTGTTTGGGAAAACTCCAAGTGCATCCATCCTCATTTCCAAATTAAGATGTGTTTCAAAACTCTGCAATGCTTCATCCTTGCAAGAAAACATTCTAGTTCTTCATACTTGGAAGAAATCAGATTTTGGGATAGCTTCAAATATTCATCCTTGTCTCAACAGATCACTAGTAGATGAAATTCCGATTCAAAAAATTTCCCACTCACATAAAACCTTGATTCAAATTTTTTTATCAGCTTCAAGTTTAGTTAAGTGATTCAAGTGGTCTCAAGGGTATGTTCTTTAAGTTTAGATCAGTTTTTAGTTTATCAGGCAAACTCCATGCCCAATGGATGCTTCAAGGTCACTAATATTTCAATCTAGCAAGTAGATTACCCCTAGAGGTTGCCAAATTGTTATCCATTTTTCCCCTTGGAAAAATGGACAACTTGAAAAAATTGGATTTGGGCAGTTTCGTGGGTCTTGGTGGAGAATTTGAAGAATTCAAGTATTTTTCCATGTTTTGGGCACTTATAGTTATTTTGGGAACTTTGAATCATTTGGATGTAGTTTCCCTTCTCTAGGTTTCAGGATCCAATACTTAGCCAAAATTGAGAAAAAATAATAAAATTTGGCTTTATGGGCTTTTCATTCTGATTTTTCTAACTCCCCAGCCCAAGAAAAATCCAAAAAGTTAGAAAAATTCAAAGAAAATTGGAAAAGGGCTCAAAGTATGTGTATTGCGAGACATTTCATCTTTGGAGGCCCTCAAGGTACAAGTTCCTTAAGGGATCTAGTTCTCCGCATTACTAAAATCACCGAGAAAAACAAAGGGTTTCAAACAAGTCCAATGTTGTGTGGGTTTGGGTTGAGTTTTGAGACAAAGTCCCGGGCGGTACAAGTTATCCGAGAGGCACATGTTCCCTGCAAGGCCGAAGTTACCGCAAAACATGAAAAGGGAGAAGGCAAGTAACTCAAAAATTTGACTCAACATTACTACAAAAAAATTACAACGAAGGGCCCAAAGTAAAGTAATCCCGAAAACCCACAGAGAGGGGCAAGAAGAGTAATATGGGGGTAGATCTCGACATTACTGCAAATTAAAACTTACACGTAAGTCCGAAGCAAAGCAACTCCAAAATCTCGTAAAGCAAGGGAGCACCAAGGATTAATACATGAAAATGATGTTACTTAACTTCAAAAACTAAAAAAATAAAGAATTTCTAAAAATCCATGCAGAGAAAGGAAGGAGAAAGCGAGTAATGCAGAAATTTGATGTTACTCTACTACAAAAACAACCAAATAAAGCACATCTGCAATGAAGGTGAAGAGAAGAAAGAGTAATGCAACCCAACATTAATCGTAAGTAATGCACTTCCCAAAATCTATAGGGAAGAAAGAAAGTAATGGCCAAGTGAAAACCCATAGATAAGAGAAGTAAGGCAACAATTGTACCTCAAAACCCTTCAACAAATAGGAATAAAAATCTCCTTTATAAACCCGAATGGCCATAAACTTTGACCACGTGCTTTGGTTTTGAGATATTGGAATTTTGGAAAATTTTCTTCACATTCTACATCATGGAATTTAGAAAAGCAAATTTTGGAGGGAAGAAATGGGTAAAAATGAGGAAAACATGGGAATAACACATTTCCTTGAGCTCTAAGAAAAAACCCAACCAAGTGTCAATCATCCTTTGTTGGTAATCATTTTTGAGCTTCTAGAAGGGTTGGGACCACTAAAAACAAGCTCTGGAATTATATATATCTCTCTCTCTTCTCTCTGGGATTAATAAATGTAAGTGCTAAGGCACATTTTAAGGGGGAATGTTCATGTAATGGAACTCTGTCAAAATTGTTCTAGAGCAGTGTTGAGTTGTAAGCCTTCACATGGGCTTGGAAAATGTTCTTGTTCCTCTACTTCACACATGTAATGGACTATGCATATTCTAAGAGCAATAAAATATGTGTTTTGTGATTTTTTTCAACCCTAATAGTCATTTTATTGTATCTCCTTTCCTCTCTATTCTTGTTGTTTTGTTCTATGCATGTATTTCTCATTTGCAGGTTTGTGTTGTTGTGTTTCATGGAGAAAAGATGGTGAATGGAGCCTTGGTTTGTGTCACAATTGTCTGGCCTTTCCTTGTTGCATTTTCCTCCTTCCTTCTCCCTCAGCAAGATATTTCCACCCCCTTTTTTGGTGTTATCACCTCTGTTAGTGTAGGATTTCCCTTTCATGCATCTTTCTAACCCTCTCTCTCTCTCCTTGGTCCCTTGGCATGGTTAGATTAGGATTAATTAGTTGTATTTTCCCTTCTAGGATTATTTTAACATTAGGATTAGGTAGGGAAGCTGAACTTATTTAGAGGTTTGTCTCGAGTTAGAAGTCCCAAAAGTGAGAGAAAATCTCATGTTACCCAAAAACATTGGTTGCTCATTCACAGATTCAAGAATATAATAAGAGGGCATTGTTTTTAGTGATAACAAGTAACTTGACCATAAATCGATCTTGGAATAGATGAATGCATCTCGCATCTAGTCGAAAATACCATGTATCCTTGTAAAATTATATCTATTCTTGATTATGGCTTTGTTAAACATACAATAGTCAATGCATAACCTTAACGTGTCATCTTTATTTTTGACAAAGATGACTGGTTCTCCCCAAGGAGACACACTTGGTCTAATCAATCCTTTGGATAAAAACTCATGTAGTTGTGACTTAAGTTCCACTAGTTTATTTATAGTCATATGGTAAGGATCCTTTGAAATAGGTTATGTTTCAGGCTTGATATCAATTGTGAAATCAAATTCATGCCTTAGAGGAAGTCTAGGTAATTCCTCCGGAAAGACATCATTGTACTCTTGTAACATCGAATATTATTTCAAGGAAGTATTAACTTCCTCAATGAAATATGATATTTGTATTACGTAAAGAATACAACCTTTGTTCTTATCCTTTTTAAGTTGCATTGCAGAAATCTGCCTTACCTCAATGTCTTTTTTTATGCCTTATATGACTGATGTTTTCTACATGTCATCTTAGAATTTTATTTGTTTATCAAAATAGTTTATAACTGCTTTGTGTTGTGACAAATAGTTTACACCTATTATGACATTGTAGGAACCAAAAGGAGCTACATAAAGATGTAATTTTATGGTAAAACTAGTCAGCTCAATCTTTGTGTTAAACAAAAATTAGTTTACCGTGTGGACAACATTGTTCCTGTATTGCATAGTCCATGATTTCTTCATAAACCTAGCTTTTATTTTTAATTTTTCTGCTAAATTATTTGAAATGAAACACTCAAGAAAGTACTAGTATAAAAATAATAGTTACATGTAGTCCATATAACTTACATGGTACTTCAATAGGTTTGGCTTGTCGATTTGCTCTGTAGCATGAATTATTTTTGTGCGTTTTTCTCTTTGTTCCTCAAAGGAAAATTGTTTGTGTGGTGATCACCAACACACTTAAAGCATAGAGTATATGGTCCTATTATTTCAGTTTTATTTTCATTGGTTCTACAATTTTGACTAGTTTTCTTAAAATTTGCAGCAAACTTTGTTGTTGTACCTTTCTTTAAATTCTTGTCCTTATTGCCAACCTTTTTCTATAAAGTTTTTCTTGGTACAAGTGGTGAAGGTGAACTGAAATTATTATTTATTTTCTGATCTCTGTGAGTAGATATAGCTTGCAACTTCTACTCTCTTTGAATGGCCTTTTAAAATTTCGTTTCCATGGTTGAAGGACCATGTGCGTCTAATTCCCCACGTATGATGAGATTAAGTTCCATAGTAAACTTGTGTATATGGAATTTCTTGTCGGTTTGGTACTGCAAAAAATATTTCAGTAGTTTCATAAATTTCTCCTAGTATTCCATTACAGTCATCCTTCCTTATACCAAGTTTTGGAATTCAAACATTTTCTGGTCATAATACAATTGTGGTAACAAGCCTGTCTAAAATAGAATTTGAATTGATCCCATGTTATGTTTTCTATAACTCCCAATTCTAAATTTTGACTATCCCACCATGATGAAGCCTCCTTTGAGAGCTGATAAGCACCCCAAATAACCTTATTTTATCAGAAAAAAATTTGATTGCAAATTTTTCCATCTCGCTAAGTTAATTCTTAGGTCCATCACCCGAGTTGTCCCCTCAAATTTAGGAGGACTGATATGTTTGATATCATTTGATAGTTATGCTAGCAAATGAACTCTTTTGTTTTTAGGTTGGTTAGAATTTGCATCTTTAGGATCCGCCCGTTAGCATTTACAACATTAACTTTTTGATTTACAACATTAGGTTACCCCGAGGTTGGAAACTTTTGTCACTATTAGTACTATTATCCTTAGCCAATATTTTTTTTCAAGGACATTTATATTATTGTGAGTTTCTTGCATGGAAACAAGTATCTCATCTAATTTCTAGGTTGTTTTTGTTTCAGCTCCTACAACTTGGTTATTTATAACATTTTCTCTTGTCCTAACCATTTTGTTCTGTTAGACAAGAATAAAATTTAGTGTTAACGTAAGGACCCATTACATCCAAGAGTTATAAACCTTCAGCTCGATACCAAAATGTAATACCCATGTTATAATTACTCCAAATTAAGGGAATTTTTTTCTTTTAAAACAAACCCCTTAATCCCATTAAATGCCTTCAATGATTTTAACTAGAAACAATTATAATCTAGCATGAAATATAGTTTACAATCCATATGATAACAACATAACCATGTGCAGCTATAAAGGTCAATTAGATCTACCCAATCCCCTTTATCAACACACTTTACGAGTGTGTATAAATTGTATGCGATTAGTTTTCCTTTTCATTTATGCCACGAGAACTAATGTAGTTCCTAAGTGTCTACCTAAATATTTGTCAATTGAGTTTCATCTAATATCTCACACTATTAGGTAGGAACTCGGTCACCTAATAGTGTATTCAACTAACACACTATTAGGAATTTTTTTCAAGATATGCATTGCATGCTTAGTTTTGTGACTACACATAAGCTAAACCAAAATTGTCCCATCATCACATAGTCACCTATACAAAATTATGTTCATGTATTGTTAAATAACATTTTAAGTTCTTGTATTAAGAAGGAATATAATCTAGGTCTCACCTCTCAACTCGAGAGTATGCTATCAGTCCCAACTTAGGACCCCTATGGGAAAGATAATGATTACTTAATGAAATTCATCATTAAATAATTATTACCCTTTCCATAAATGTCCTAATATGGTAAGGATATATTTTAATTAAATGGATAGGCGATACTTAGAGTCCATGCTTTCATAATCACATTCTTGAAGATGTAAAAACCCAAATTTTCTAAAAACTCTAAGCTGTCGGTATCTTCAAGCTCTATGTGTGTGCAAGAAAGGTGTTTCCAGAAGAAACTATTAAATACATTGCCATCCTTCTTTACTCTATTTTCCTCCTTTCCTTCATGTTAATTATTAAAAAAATCAAAAAAATTCTTTTTTCTAGACTCCATGCCCAATTTTTGCTAGATTGACTCCATGACCAATTACATGAAAAAGTGATATCTCCTAATTCGGTGAGCGGAATCAAAAGAATTTTTCATAATCTCTCTCTCTCCCAGACACCTATAAGAAGAAAGAAAAAGAAAAATCAGAAGTGCCCCTAATTATTAATGGTATAAAAACCTATATTTCTACCCTAGCTCATGAGTTTTCAAGTTCCCACCATTCTGGGAGATGGTTTGAGCTAGAATTTTGAGCACAAAGTGTAGAAGACAAATCTATTCTAGAGAAATTGGTTTTGTCTCAATTCGAGGTGTGGAAGAATAGTTTTTAAAATAGTAAGTACCTAGTGCTTGCAGACCGACTATAAATAAAAACTTTCCTAAAATGGAAAAATCTTTCAAATCAATGAACTCATAAAAAAATTTAGATGACAAACTAGGTAATTTGGGCCAAAAAGCAAAAAGTACAAAAAATCAAAAATCAAAAAGCAAATTTCTAAAAATAGAAAGTGTCTCAAAATGGAAAAAAACATATGTGAAAGTGTTCCTTTCATGTTATGGGTCCCACAAAACTGATTTCAAGTCAAAAAATTTGTATGTCCCAAAATAACAGACTCATGGATCCCAACGACTAAAAAGAGAAATTTCTAATTTTGAGTGCAAAAAGTTGTTTTCATCTCCACTTTGGATCCTTGTTGATTTTGATCAGTATGAAGTTCAATTTTTTTATTCTCAAGCCCATTTTAGCTCTGTCATCATAGTACTCAAGTGTGGGTGATAGTGATGTTACCCATATGGATCTGGAGGACCTCAAGAATAGAATGTTAGGTGGACCCAGGGAACATGTGGAGGATAAAGTATACACAAACATGTTTTATCTTTGTGAGTAGTCATCCCATGTTTGTTCAAAGTACAAACTTGGTGTTGGAATAATCCCATCATTATGAGCCATATACATAAACCATTAGAGTTGATGATAACTCGGTCTTAGCGGTACTCACACCCAAGGAGTCCAAGATCAATTCATATCTCCAAGGCCTCCCTCTTGGTTCATGGTTAAATCAAGGTAGAAATACCTCCCATATGCCAAAATATCTCTCTTGAATTGAATATTATGAACGATTCTCGATGTAATCATCCTCCTAATTTGGATAATGGGAGAAGAATCCACGAGAGAATTTCATGATTGGATGGTATTGTTTGTTCTAAAAATCATCAAAGGCAGATATATGATATATTGGGGGAAAATCATCAGTGATACCTTACACCACCAACTACTTCAAGTGTCATCTTCCATAAATTTCTTCATGACTTCATACATAGTCTACGACCTTGCAAAAATGAGACCATTCATGGGTTTGACACTTGACCAAAATGTTTCTCAAAAGGCTCCTACATATGAGAAATATTTGCACTTGGCCTTGAAAGAAAGAAACCAAAACTTTACAAGAGTGAACAATGCATTCATGATGTTTGTCATCAGACTGTTGGAAGGGAACCCTCACTCAAGAATGTCTTTGCAAGTTGTTGCTCTAATAAAAAAGTACGAGTCCTTTTTCATATAGTTTTAACCTTTTCCTACATCCAAGTGTCTAGTTTTGAACTTGATCCATGAAGGCTTCCTCGCTACCTCAATGACAATATCATGTTGATCGAGTTGTGTAGGCAACTTTTTCATGTCAATAGTAAGATGAAAAATGAAAAGAAGAAGATGATTGCTTTCCCTATTTCTCCAGGTATTTTCTCCCACAAAAGTGCTTATGAGGATACCAACATGGAAGCTTCATTCTCTCCCATAAACATAAATTCATACATTCCAAGGGTAGTCTTTGATATATGAAGTGATCCAGACACTTTTCACCTCCCCAACTTGCATCATGCTCCACGGGTTGAAGACTCTTTGGGTGAATTATGCTAACAATTTTGAAGTTAGAGAACGAGATCACAAGAGGATGATGATAAAAAAAGTAGTGGATTCAAACTTGATTGGTATGAGCATTTTGAATACTTTGGAGAAGAATAAGAAAAAGTAGAAGAAGACGAAGAAGAAGCAGAGGTGAAGAAGAGATAAGAAAGGAAGAAGAAAGAGAGAGACCTCGCAATTGCTCTATGGGGAAGAAACATAGGTCTTCTCACCCTTTTTAATCTAATTCATGAATTTCCAAAGGGATCTCACAAGAGGTTTCCTAAATTCAGAGGAGATAGTAAATATATCCTAGAAGATCATGTAGCAACATTCATCACAACATGTGGTGTACTAGGAGTGGAGCATGAATATGTGTCATTGAGGTTGTTCATGGAATATTTGTAAGATAAAGTGGAAAAATGGTTCTATCTCGACTAGTTAGATCCATTACTTTTTGGGAGGAAATCAAAACCAGTTTTGAGGATATATTCAAATCCACTAAGGACTTTAAGACCTCTTAGTGCAACTAGTGCAAATGAAGAAGGAATTTAATGAGACTATGAGGGATTTTGTAGCCCAATACAACAGGTTGATCAAGAGGATACCCTTCAAAGTTATGCCCTCTGATGATAATGTAAACAGATTCTTCATTAATGCTCAATTTACTAAGGTAGGATTCATTCTCCGAAGATCCCTGTATAGGAATTTTAAAGAATCGCAAGACTATGCTATTGAGATAGAAGATGACCTAATTTTTTTTGAAAAACTAAATAAATCCAAATGGAAAGTAAAAATGTCAAAGTTACAATTCTGCCACCAAAGATCCACTTGTTTAGAAATTGGTGAATGACCTAATTGCACTCAAGAACCAACTTACACAAAGTACCTTGAGGGATGCTCCAAAGAATAACTTTCCAAAAAGACAAAGGATTGATCCACCTCCCCATAGGATTTCTCTTGAGGAACCCGTTATCCATATTTTTCTCCTCGACAAAATATTGGATCAGCTCGACCCCTCACGAAAGAACTTGAGAAATCACGTCTAAATCCTAAAAACAAGTTGCGAAGGACTCTATAATGGAGTGGCAGGGCTTGTAAAAGATCAAACGACCCTGTGTAGTAAAGAAATTCGAGAAATGGCTCTGTCGAGTGAATATGTGCTTCAAATATAGCAAACAGACTCAGGAAAACTCTAAAATGAAATAACAGAGTTAGAGCACAAGGTCGAGTGGTGTCAAAGGAGCCAAAGGCTCAAAGAGAAGAAACAATGAAGGTTTAAAGTATTTGGGCTCTAAAACAGTTTAGAATGAGTCCAAAATCAACTAAGTATGGAGGAGACAGTGGACGCTACCAATCATTAAAACGATGCACCTCTAAAGATTAAATCCCAAGAGGTAGACTCAAACAAGTGCCAGGACTCCATGTGTCCCAGGTCTAAAATGGAGGCATATTCAAAGCTAAAAGTCAAAAGGTGGACAGGGTGGGCCTAAAAAGACTAAGTATAGAAGTGCTAGTGGAAGCTGCCACGTGTCAGCTCGGCGCATCCCCAAAGGAAAAATCCTAAGCGGAGACTCAAACTTGCACCAGCCCTCCATGTAGCTAATGGTCAACAAAGGTCAAAAGGAGAGTAGGCCCAAAATTGGTTAAGTCTCCGACCCTGCAGAGGCCTCCACATGTCTCACCGGCGCGTTGTCAAAAAGAAAGTCTGGAGGCAGTTTTCAAATGAGCACGGGCTCGCCGTGTGTCCCAAATTTTTAAAAGGGAAAAATTTAGGGTTTGAATAGTCAAAGCAAAAGCAAGCTAGAGGAAGGTGCCAAGTGTCAGCATGATGCCATTTCAAAGGTAAAATTGGGGGTAGGTTCTCAAATAAGCGCCAAGCCTCCATGTGTCTAGGGTCGATTTTGGCCCGCCAAGCAAAAAGACTCAGACAAAATATAAGGGACCCCAAGGAGCTCACGGAGGCTACCACATGTCATTCTGGCACTATTTATAGAGCGAAGGGTAGGGGCCAAATCTCCAAGGTGTGCGAGACCGCCACGCGGACCCTACAGGGGTAGACTCTTTAAATATTGTGCTCCGCAACCCTAATATTCAAATGGCCATATCTTTCGACTGGAGAATCAGATTTGGGTGGGAGAAGAATTTATGGAAAGATCTCGACACCCTCTATGCAACATAAAATATCATTTTTGAAGGTTCGGTAGGTAGAAAATGGGAAAAGTCTTCCAGACATTAACGCGAGAATCGATCTCTTCAACTATCCGATCGATTCGATTTGATCCACTAGGGAACCTAAAGCGACATATTGTGGGTGGATTTACAAAAGGCATTGATATTCAGTAGTTGAGATTTCAAAGTAGGATTCAATGCGTATCTCAAGGTCGTTAGAGCGGATTCAAATTCTTCCCTCTTCTCTCTCCCATTCTTCTTTTATATTGTAATAGAGGGGCACATTCAAATGGTTGGTCACTGTTTCATTGCTACCCCCTCTCTCTTTCTTCCATAGGGTTAAATGCAGAGTCTAAGACTCCTCTCATGGCTTTGTAATGGCATTCTCTTGCCTCTTTCCCACCGACGGTGCACCGTGTGTAGCATTTTGGAGCAATAAAATCAGATTCATGATGCATCTATTCATCCTTGGCTTATTTTGTTGTCTCTTCTTACCTCTCATCATCATTAAGGTATACTTGTGCATATTTTGATGTTCATTACAGGTCCTGGGAGCTACGTTTAATAGGTTTCAAAGAGGTGTTCTATGTGAAATCTATATCTAGTTTGTGGTGCATTCTATCCACCCTCTCCTCTCGCTCACTTCTCTGTTTCGGGTAGTTGGGTCTATGATCACCCACTTCCTTTACTGGTGTATCACCACTTAGTGTAGGCTCTTTTCCCCCTCTCTCTTTCCCCTTAGAATGGTTAGATTAGGATATGTTAGGTTATGCCTGCACTGGAGTAGCTTGTGGAAGGTAGATTAAGAAGCAAGAACCATATTTCTCCGGAGGTCCATCTCAAGTTTTGCAAGTCCTACAGCTTGAGAGATGGTCCCATGTTGTGCAATCACACCGAATGCCCCACTTCACACATGGGACATTCGCGGGTGTTTGTGATTTTTCACTAATAGTTTTGGCATTCCCAAAGTGGGACTTGAGGTTAGATCTCTCATATTTGCAAGGTGTCTCATTACAACAACAAATCATTAGCCACCGTGCGGCCACACTAACAATTTTGGTATGGTGGGATAGGTCCGAAGTTCCTTACCACTTCATCTTAGCAAGTTGATGTGTTCTTGTTAAGGGTCAGCCTTTTGGGACACTTTCAAGCACATCTAAGCAACTCCATCCTGGTCAATAACCTATCCTCTCGAGTTATATACCTTTTCCATCCATTTCCATTCATTTTATTCTTCCATCTCTTCCATTCCCCCATTCCATGAATTTTAACAATCATGACTTCATTTCCTTAATGGAACTCACACTTACAACAAAGCAATGCGGTTCACCTCCAATGCATTTTTCAACTCCTCCAGATCAACACTATGATCAGATCCAAAGTAACTATGCTTACCCATATGAGCAGGGTCAAAGTCATTTTGGCCATGGATCTTATCAAGAACAAGGGTATGCATATAATGACAATAGTCAAATGGAGAATGCTAGTTTACTAGAGAAAATTCAAAAAATGGAGGCTGACATGGTTCAATCAAGGGCCATAGCACAAATGAAGGCATTCAAGATTGGTTGCATGGAATCTTGTCCATGGGAAGGCCCTTTTCCAAGACATTACAACCCTCAGGAGAAGCTAGAATTCATGGTTGAAATGCTGCCCCAACTTACACAATGGACCGAGGAGATCAAGGCTTATGAGTTGGAGTCAAGATAACCTTGTCAATGGGTAAATCCACCATCTCATATCTTTTCTTTTTTCTTTCTCAAGCAGCACCATCTCAACCCAAGCTCTAATTTACAAGCTTCCCAGTTGCTGCCCCAAGTGTTGTTTCCATTTCTCCATCCTCTGATCTTCCACCTCATTTCAGTTCTTCTACCCTTTGCCCTTCCAAATAGTAATCCCCTCCAAACAAACAAGAAGTTCTACCTCCCTCCCCACCACAAACAATTACAAATATGGTTGAACCCCAACCTACCACTCCTCTTGCTTTCCCAAGTCCATGTTGGGAAGAGACTCAAGAATCCAATCAAGGAGAACAATAAGAAGAGGAGCCCAACTGAAAAGAAATGATAGACAATCTAAAGAGTTGGGCTGCCAAGTTTGGGTTTACACAGATCCCCTTGATGGTCAAGCTAATAGAGGAGGTCAAGGTTGAAGAGCTAGTGGTGGCTGAGGATGATTTTGTAGCAGAAGAAGAGTAAGAACAAGAGGAAGAAGATTAATAATCTTTTACTCGAATGCAAAGTGTACCTAATGGCACTCTGCCTGAGGAGAATGCTAATCTAATCCAAACTACACAACTAGTTAAAGAGGAGGAACAATTAGCTCCAAGCCCCATTGAAGAGGAGCAGCTGGGAGAGATCAAATAAGTGTTGAGGCCATTCAATGAAGAAAACATCATTGAAGATTTTTTGCTTTCATTTCAAGGGCCTTATTTGATTGATGAACCCATGATGGAGGAGGACCATACAATTTTAGAGGCTCTAAGTGAGGAGTAGGCCACAAAGGAACCTTCTATTCTTCCTCCCACTTCATCTCCTTCAATATCTAATGTTGAGGAGTTTGATCTTTCAAACTTAATGTTTGAGAGTGAAGGGAGCCATGGTGATCAAGTTGCAGATCAGGAGGACACCATGGAGGAGGTAGAGCACATACAATAGGACAACAAGGAGGAAGAATTCTTGTTAGACTTGGAAGATTGCTTTAATGAAGAGAAGCCTAAGGATATAACATCATTTTACTCCATCTTCCACCTTCCAAGCACATGAATCTTCTGCTATGAAGGAGAACATCCAAGTGCAATAGCCTGCATTCCATAATGGCCCTCTGAAACCAAGGTTGGAAGATATGAGTCTTCCATGTTCTTCACAGGAGAAGGAAGAGAAAAGGAAGGAGGATATCACCATTTCTCTCTCACCATCCATCTAAGAGGGTCCACAAGAAAAATCCATTCTTGGAGTTAAAATTCAGAATGAGGGGCACATTCAAAGGATCAGACCGTGCCCAATTAGGTACTTGGCTTCATTGGAGCCAAGGAGAAGCCAAAACCAGTCATGCCTACTTCAGGGCATGAGGATGAGTATCAAAGTACTAAGGGTCACCATCAATACCTCCAGAGTCCAATGCAAATCAGCTTGAAGAGGTATTTTCCATTAATGTTGATACCTTGATGATTTGGGTGGAGGACCGCTTATTGTTAGTTTTTCACTCATACAGGAAACTATATTTAGTGTCAAATCATTTGCATGGCTGCCCCTTTTGAGAAAGGGAAGCTACTTCTCCCTACTTGTAGTAGGATTTGTTTAGCATTCTTTCTCTCTAGTTAGTTTAGGAGTAGGAGTAGATTTTCTTTTAGCAGAAGAAGTGCTTATGCACACTCTGCATGTCTCATTTGAGGCATGTATGATTTGGTCTTTGTATATAAGTTTTGTCCATTTTGCTCCAAGGGTGCATCATGCTAGGCTCTTCAGTATTCAAGGTAGAAAGACTCATAGCTATCTGTAACAGTTGCTAGTTCCAAAAGGAAACAAATGTAGAGAAACTTAAGCCGTTTGAAATAGTCCATTTCAGGGACATATGAAAGCCCCAGGGTCAAACAATTTTCTACTCTCAGAATCCTTATTTCAATATTTCTTATGAAAATTGAGAGTGCAGACACATGGGTAGGTTCAGGGTCAGGTAGAGGTAGCAAAGGCGGGTAGTTGGGGTCCATTTTATAAGAAGGATTAGTGTTAGGCCATCATTCTTGACTCCATGCCCAATGGATGCTTCAAGGCCACTGGTCCATTCATCTAGTAGGAAACTTCCCCCGCGATTCACCTAAAATGCTATCCATATTTTGCCCCGACAACATATTGGATCAGCTCCGATCCCGCAGAAAAAACTAGAGAAATCACGTCAAATCCCACAAACAAGTTGCAGAGGGACTCTACAATGGAGTGGCGGGGCCTGCGAAAGATCAAATGACCCTATGCAGTAAATAAATTTGAGAAACGGTTTTGTCGAGCAAATCCATGCTTCAAATCTAGAAAATAGACTCGTGTAAACTCTAAAATGAAATAACAAAGTTGGAATGCGAGGCCGAGAGTAGTGTCAAAGGAGTCAGAGGCTCAAAGAGAAGAAACGGAAAAGGTTCGAAGTCTTCGGGCTCAAACGGTTTAGAATGAGTCTAAAAATTGACTAAGTACGGAGGAGACAATGAACGCTACCAAGTGTCAAAGTGGCACACCTGTAAAGATTAAATCCCAAGAGATAGAATCAAACAAGTTCTAGACCCCCACATGTCCCAAGTCTAAAATGAAGGAAAATTCAAAGCTAAAATTGAAAAGGCGAAGCAGGCAGGCCTAAAAAATGACTAAGTATAGAAATGCTAGCGGAAGCTACCACGCATGTCAGCTCGGCGCATCCCCAAAGGCAAAATCCTGAGTAGAGACTCAAACTTGCACCAACCCTCCACATAGCTAATGGTCAACAAATGTCAAAAGGAGAGTAGGCCCAAAATTGGTTAAGTCTCCCCCGTGGAGGCCTCCACGTGTCTCACTGGCGTGTTGTCAAAAGGAAAGTCTGGAGGCAGTTTTCAAATGAGTGCGGGCTTGCCACATGTCCCAGCTTTTTAAAAGGGACAGATTCGGGGTTTGAATAGTCAAAGTAGAGGTAGGCTAGTGGAAGGTGCCAAGTGTCAAGCATGACACCTTTTCAAAGGTAAAATTGGGGGTGTTCTCAAATAAGCGCCAAGCCTCCACGTGTCTAGGGTCAGATTTTTGGCTCGCCAAGCAAAAGACTCAAAAAAAATACAAGGGACCCCAAGGAGCTTGTAGAGGCCACCACATGTCAGTTTGGAACTATTTCAAGAGAAAAGGGTAGGGACCAAATCTCCAAGGTGCGCGAGGCCGCCACGTGGACCCTACAGGGGTGACTCTTTAAATATTGTGCCCCGTAACCCTAATATTCAAATGGCCATATCTTTTGACTGGAGAATCAGATTTGGGTAGGAGAAGAATTTATGGAAACATCTCGACACCCTCTATGCCTTGGGAACATAAAATATCATTTTGGGAAGGCTCTGGTAGGTGAAAACTAGGAAAAAGTCTTCTAGGCCATTAACATAATCTGATCTCTTCAACTACCAGATCTGATTCGATTCGATCCACCGGGGAACCATAAGTGACATATTGTGGGTGGATTTATAGAAGGCATTGATATTTAGTGGTTGAGCTTTCAAAATGGGATTCAATGTGTATCTTAAGGTGGTTAGAGTAGGATTTGAATTCTTCCCTCTTCTCTCTCCCATTCTTCTTATATATTGTAATAGAGGGGCACATTCAAATGGTTGGTCATTGTTTCTTTTCTGTCCCCTCTCCCTTTCTTCCTTAGGTTGAATGAGGACTCTAAGCCTCCTCTCATGGCTTTGTAATGGAGTTATCTTGCCTATTTCCCACTTGATGATGCACTATGTAACATTTTGGAGCAATAAAATCGTTTCATGATGCATCTGTCCATCCTTGGATTATTTTGTTGTCTCTTCTTACCTCTCATCGTTGCAGGGTATACTGTGCATATTTTGATGTTTGTTGCAGGTCCTAGGAGATATGTTTAATGGGTTTCGAAGTGGTGTTCTGCGTGAAATCTATCTCTGGTCTATGGTGCATTCTATCCACCCTCTCTCTCGCTCACCTCTCTCCATTTCGGGCCGTTGGGTTTGTGATTATCAACTTCCTTTTCTCGGTGTATCACCGCTTAGTTTAGGCTCTTTTACCCCCTCTATCTCTCTATCCCATTGAAATGGTTAGATTAGGATAGGTTAGGTTCGCCGCACTAGAGTAGCTTATGGTAGGTAGATTAGGAAGCAAGAACCAACTATCTCCGGAGGTCCATCTCAAGTTTTTAAGTCCCACAGCTTGAGAGATGGTCCCATGTTGTGCAATCACACCAAATCGCCCACTTCACACCCGAGCCATTTAGGGGTGCTATGATTTTGCACTAATAGAACCTCTAATAAATGTAACATGAGATGCAAAAGAGGAGGAAGAAGAAATTGAAGAATCAGAAGATGAGAATTAAGATGAAAATGTTCTTGAGATAGAATAAGTTGAAGAAAATTCACAGATTGGTTTCCTTGAGTATTATTTAGGAGATGATGATAATGATGATGATGGAAAAGCACCAATTTTCTCGTGTTTTATATTTAATCATTCTCAATCTCAAAAGGGATCTTATTCCTGGAGAGTGCTATGAAAAAGAAGAAAAAGGATGATCCTCAAGTAGTAAATCCATAAAACAAGATAATCAATAGAGGATCTCTGCTCCCACCTTTAATGGAATCAGTGAAGGAGAAACCAGATGTAGTTGTAGGAATCAAGTAAGCTTCCATGCCAATTAAGTCCTCTAGTGTTCCCCCTAGCTCTAATTTTGTATCTAAAACTAGTCTTGCAAAAGCTTCCACCACTCGATCAAAATCAGCCACTACCTCTCTATCAACTACCACATTTACTAAGAATACCAAAAATTCTAAGATAAAACCTCTTCCATCATGAAAAAATCCATTCTCCTAGGATTATCAATCCCACCCATCTCAGATCCATTTGATATAATTGATCATGTGTTCACGAATCTAAAGTTCAGATTTAGAATCTAAATTTTCCAAAACGTACTCGAACAATTTGAAAGGCTCGTCAACTATATCAAGGGTGGTAAACCCGAATCCCAATGATACAAATTATAATTCCAAAGGATTACTACCAACACCACCCACCACACTAACACAAAACGTATTTGTAATCAATGCATCAAAACCAACAGAGTAGAAAAATTCTACCTTTCCCTCCCGATTCAAGGATGCCAACTGAACAATTACATAATAGAATGGGTGCTTTGGATAATGTATTTCCCATCAAAGTTTTTAATACCCTTGGACTTTCCTTAACAAAAACAAGCTGGATCTTGCTATTCTATGGATTCTAAAGAAGTTCTATTGGTAGGAAGAATCAAAGATGCTTAGGTGACCCTTTCGGATTTTCCAAATAAGAAGGTTTTGCTAACCATTTTGGTGGTGGATATCCCAACATCCTTTGGAATGTTGTTGAGTAGGATTTTTTGTAGTGACTTGGGAAGAGAGATAAAATGGACTGGTCTTCTGGAATCATCCCGGTGAAGGGATAAATGAAGAAGTTTTTTCAAATGTGGAAAATGAAGTACATCATCCAAAAATATGAAGATCCAAAATCTAACATCTTGTTTCAAGATAGTAGATTGAGTAAATACTTCTTCACCTCCAAAAGATAAGAGAATATGCCTCTCCTCACGAAAGATTAAGAATAAAAATTATGGAAAATGGAATTTTATGGAAGCCATTATAGTGTAGGATATAGATTTGGTATTGTTTTGAATTCTTCTTCGGTGAGTTATTTCCATATGTTTACAAATTGCGGTTTGATGACACTAACAACACCATAGAATATGAATCCCTCCTTCTCGGAATAGATGTTGTTGATTCCATGGGTGTTAAGAAGTTAAAGTGCCTGGGTGATGCAGAGGTTATTTTTAAGTAGGTAAGGAATCAATATCGGGTCAAGGCGATGCTCAAGCATTATATGAAAGGCATGGACTACATCGATTATTTTGATGTTTTCTCAATCTAGGCCGTTCCTCGTGAGAAAAATGAAAAATCTGACTCTCTTGCAGTCTTAGCTTCCTTGATGACTCTATACACATCCTTCAATAAGGATAAAGTTACCGTTAAAATGGTGTTCGGGGACCGAGTGTGATGTAAAATGTAAATAATTAGCGGTATTCAATTACAACATTCGATTCCTCTCTTTCTTGGAGAAAAGAGATAACTTCAACAATATTTTCTACGAGGGAGTGATAATCTAAATAGAGAGTCTATTATGGATGAATATAAAGAAGGGATAGATCGAGTGGATTTAGAAGGTGTCATAAGGCTGAAAGGAAACAATATTCCAAAGGGCCTTGTATCTCTTGAAGAGTTGTTCGGAAAATATGACATATTCATCAAAGAGAAAGCTAAGCAATCATTTTGCTCAACTGAATTTGAGAAAGAAAATTTCGACACCTTTGAGTAGTAAATAATGGTAAACATCGAAAGGTGTTGTTCACCATAGGAGAAGAGAAGATTTGTCTCATTGTTGAGAAATTATTATGATGTTTTGGAATATTGCTATGAAAAACTCAAGTCATTCCATCTTAAGGTGATACATCATTCAATACCACTGAACCCTAAAACCAAGCCTTTTAGGAAAAAGTAGTGGTAGTAAAACCATAAAATTATAGATACCATCAAGGAGGAAGTATTGAAAATGTTGAATGCAAGAATAATTTTCCCCATCCATCACTCCACTTGGGTGGAAAAAATTACTCCAGTGCGTAAGAAGAATAAAGAAATACATATATGTGTAGACTTCTGTAACTTTAACCAAGCCTCATTGAAGGATAACTAACCATTGGCTATCATGGATCACATCCTACATGTGGTCACAGGATCAGAGATGATCTCACTACTTGATGGTTTCTATGGATATAACTAGATTGAGGTAGTGGAAGAATATAGATCCAAAATAACCTTCACAACCCTATGGGGTAATTTTTCCTACAATAGAATTCCTTTTGGTCTTATCAATGTTGGAGCGAGGTTTCAATGAGTAACGGATTTGGAATTTAAATATCTCAAGCATTGCATTTTCATCTACCTCGATGATCTAATAGTATTTTCAAAGAAGTGAGGAGATCATATAAAACATTTAGAACAAGTGTTGATCAAGTGTTGACAACATGGAATCTCTCTAAATCCCAAGAAGTGCATCTTCAAGTGTTATAGAAGGGAAACTCCTTGGGCACATTTTGAATAAGAAGGGGCTAGAACTGATCCAAAATTGGTAAGATAAATCCAAGAACTTTCCTTGCAACCAAGCAAGAAGGGAGTTCATTTTTCTTCAAAAAGGTAAAATTCCTTGTCACTTCATCCTAGACTTCACCGAGTTGACCAAGCATATCACAAATATGATGAAGCCTCAAGAAATATTCAAGTGGAATAATGAAAGAAAAACAACATCCAAAGAAATTAAATAAGCAATTTCCAAATCTCCCACTCGGTATGTATGTCCCAATTTTGATAAAGAGTTCATTTTGTATTTCTATGCTTTAGAGCACACACTTTCGGCCATCCCGGTCAAAAGAACGAAGAAGGCATCGAAGCATCCATTTCTTTCATGAGTTGTCCACCAAAGAATCATGAGTTGAGATATAATCAAATGGAGAAACACACTTATGCCATGGTCAAATAATTAAAAACTTTTAGGATTTAAATTTTCAATTCTCGCACCATGATAATGGTCCCTAGCTCTGCAATCAAATACATCCTAACTTATCACGATCCATGGGATAAGATAGGCAATTGGGTGGAAAATATTCGGGAATATGAATTGGATATCGACCTTCAAATATGGTTAGGGGAAATGGACTGCATTCTAGATGATAGCATAGGATAAATCTCTCTCAACTTTGACTTATGCAAAGGAATGCTTGTTATATGAATGTGTAAGTAAAAACTTACCCCAAGTTCTCTTCATAAATACCACCAATGAGTAGATATCTTGAAATTTCCTATTTTCTTACCTATGATGAATGCTTGGCTCATCTTTACTACAAACAAAGAAGAACTCTAGAACTTAATGACCTAGGTATGTTATTTGATATTATGTACTATACAATAGAGGACTCGATGGATGCTTTTAAGGGGCATGGAAAAAGGGAAACAAGAGAAGTTTCTAAGAGCATCTTGTGATAAAGCTTGTGGTAGGAATTTCTCCGCAATGGTGACTAAAAAAATTATCTGTGGTAGGTATTATTGTCCTACCTTATTTGCAGATGCTCAAGAATGGATCTCTAAATGTGAACCTTTCCAACAATGTTTTGGGAGACCACAACTTATTGCATTTCCTCTCATGTCGATGGTGATCGAAGAACCATTTCAACAATGGGGTCCTGGACTTGATCGGATATCTTAATCCTAATTCAAGCACATGGCACACCTATGCACTCACATCAATTGACTACTTCACAAAGTGGGTGGAGGAAATTCGACCAAGTAAGAAAATTCTGAAATAGTATGCAATTTCATCAAGGAGAACATTATTGTTCATTTTGGGATACCTCAGAAGATTTTGGTTAATAACACCACATATTTTTCCTCTATGGAGTTAACTGAAAATTTCTTTAGTTACAAAATCTCATTGATATGTGCATTAGACTATTACCTACAATAGAATGATTAGGCATAATCAAGTAATAAAAATATTGTGACCATTGTTTGCAAGCTAGTTGATGAAAATCAAAGAAATTGGCATAAGAATCTCTATGATGCAATTGTGGGAAGATAAAATAACTCTTAAGAAAGTAATTGGTATGTCACCATTCCAATTTTTCTATGGGATCAATGTATAGATTCCATCCTTGTTGAGTTTTCTACACTCCTATTAGTAAAGGTAGTTAAATATGACTAGTTTCATGATTCCCTTGACAAGAGAATCTTATTTCTCAAAAATATTGATGAAGAAAAATTCAAAGTGGTAAAATGAATAAAGGAGCATAAAATGAAGGTGAAGAAGTTTTTTTACATGAAAGAAAAATCCAAGGATTTCAAGCTTGGAGATCTTATCCTATTATGGGACAAAAGGAGAGATCTAAAATGAAGTCATGGAAATTTTGAATCCTTGGGGCTTAGACCATTCCAAATTCAGGAAGCCTAAGGAGAAAATGATTTTTACATCTCTTATCTGGATGGCACATACTTATAATAGACCCATATTGGGAAATATTTGAAGTTGTAAAAAACAATGACACTAGGTCATCCCATACATGTACCATAGGTGAATTTAGGATGTATGTTTCTCTTTCCCATTTGTTGAGATGTGTAGCTCAATAACTTCAGATTTAACATGATATATTAATTTTTTTGGAAAATATAGTATGCGACATCGATTATGAAGGGACCGACATCAATCAGGCAAGTAGGAACCGACATCGGTTAGGACTAACCGACATTAGTTACCTATGTGTGAGTGTTTTATTTAACTCATGGGGATTAGATCTAATTTTAGCATTAAAGAAGATCTATTTATTGTAATTTCATGGCTAAGTTCCCTAAGTTTGTATAAGGTATTTATAAGCTAGAAATATAGGGTTAGAAGAGAGAGTTAATGATTATTGTGAAAATAATTGTGAGAGAGAGAATTCTTAGCGAAGAAGGAAAAACTTAAGAGAAAGAAAGTACAATACATATAAGAGGTGTGGAAGATTGTAGATCTTCAATTGTATATCTTATAAAAGCTCTGGATAATAGATTGACTTGTTTCTTGGTGGATGTATCCCACACTAGGTGAACCACATTAAATCTAGTGTTGATTTATATCTCTTGTTTTATATATTTATTATGGTCGAATATCCACTTTTAATGGATGTATGCTTAGATCTAATATATTATCTGTACAACCTTGTGTTAACCCCAAAAAATGGTATCGAGTGAGGTTTGAGGGTTTTATGTGTTGACAAATTTAGTTAGAGAGGGTTTTTTGATTGAGTGGGAGCTACAACAATGGAAGAAGAAAACAAATACAAGGTAGAGAAGTTTGACGGCTGAAATGATCAATTATGGAAGATGCAGATTGAGGATTATTTGTATTAAAGAGATTTATAATTACCATTAGATGAAAAGTCTATACCTACGAAGATGACTGATGAAGAATGGAAGATTCTTGACAAAAAGGATTTGGGATCTATAAGATTGAGCCTGACAACATCTGTGGCTTCTAATATTACAGAAGTTACATCTGATGAGAGTTAATAAAATCTCTTGCTAATATATATGAAAAACCTAATGCTTCAAATAAATTTTATTTGATGAAAAAACTATTTAGTTTTAAGATGCATGAAGGTGATTCGCATCTAGTCATTTGAATGATTTACGATCTATTGTAAATAATTTAAAATCGATCGATATTCCATTTGATGATGAAATGAAAGCACTCTTATTCTTATGTTCTTTGCTTGATAGTTAGGATAACTTGGTTGTTAGTAATACAACATATGCTAATAATATTGTGAATTTTGATGATGCGGTTAGTATGATATTGAATGAAGAAATTCGTAGCAAAAGTATAGAGGAATCATCATCGGGATTGATTTGAAATTAGAAAGAAGAGGCAGGAAGAAGGAGAGATCGAAGAGTAATAATAATGGGAAATCAAAGTCAAGGAATGACAGATCTAAATCTAGAGGTAAGGGAATTACTGTTGGAATTATGGAAAGAATGGACATGCGCAAAGAAAGATTGTTGGTCAAAGGATAAAGAGAACCAACACCTAGACAAAGGTAAAGAGGAAAATATCGCATGCAAGATGTAATGCAAGATGCTCTTATTCTTTCTTTAGATAATAGAATAGAATCATGGATTTTAGATTCAGGAGCTTCTTTCCATGCAATCCCTAATAAAGATTATTTTAGAAATTATGTCCAGGAAATTTTAGGCATGTTTATTTGGGTGATAATGAACCTGTAATATTCTTGGTAAAGGGAAGTTCATCTAAAATTGCAGAATGGAAATACATGGGTATTGAAAGATGTGAGGCATGCTCTAAGCCTCAAGAGGAATCCTATTTCTATAGGAAACTAGGTGAAGCTTGTTACATGGTTACATTCACAAAAAAGTCTTGGAAATTCACCAAGGGTGCCTTTGTTTTGGAAAGAGGCAAGAAGGTAGGAATGTTATATTTATCTACGAGTTACTAATTCATTTTCTCTGTTATCTACTTTAGATTCAGATATATGCATGTGGCATAATCCATTGGGCCATATGAGTCAAAAAGGAATACAAATCTTAAAGACTAAGGGTAAGTTATCATATTTTAAATATTTAGATCTTGATTTCTATGAGCATTGTGTCTTTGGAAAGCAAAAGAGAGTGATATTTCTCAAAGTTGGCAAAACTAAGAAGGAACAAAAATTGGAGCTTGTACACTCAAATGTGTGGGGACCAGCCCAGGTAGCTTCTCATGGAGGATCCTAGTATTATGCTACTTTCATTGATGATGCTACAAGAAAGGTATGAGTTTATTGTATTAAACATAAATCTAATTTTTTTGATACTTTTAAAAGATGGAAAACCCTTGTTGAGAATGAATCAAATTCAAAGTTAAAGTGTCTTAGATCTGAAAATGGTGGTGAATACTATAGCAAGGATTTTAATGATTATTGTTCATGAGTAGAATACATAGAGAGAAAGGATGGTTCTAAGAACACCACAAGAGAATGGTGTTGTAAAAAGAATGAACAGGACAATCATGGAACGTCTTAGAAGCATAAGGGTACATGTTGGATTGCCCTTACGTTTTGGGTAGATGCAGTTGATATAACAATTTATTTGATTAACCATGGGCCTTCAAGTTGACTAGATGGAGGAATACCGAGAGGAAGCTTAGACTAGAAAAGAGTTAGATATTTATTTTCTTAATCTTTTTGGTTGAGAAGATTTTGTGCATATTGATAAAGAAAATAGAAAAAAATTGGATGCAAAATCCAAGAGATGTACTTTCATTGGCTATGGATCTAGTGATTTTAGAATTAATTTTTGGGATTTAGAGAAAACAAAAATGATTAGGATTCGTGACATTGAATGGAATGAAAAGAGAATGTACAGGGATCAAATTTTGGTGCCCAAGGATGAACCGGTTGAGAAGTTTGTGAATGAAAATGAACTCTTAGATTTAAAATACATACCTACAAGGTTACACAATAATTGGTGTCAGTTGACCCCTGACCGACATTGGTTAGCTAAACTAGTATCGATTCTGGAGAGCCAAACCGGTATCGGTTAGTATAAGCGGCGTCACCACTGGTGACCGATATTAGTCACTATCGAATTGGAAACAAATGTCCAAGAGGTCTAGAATGAGTCTTTTGTACCCCAAAATTTTGTGAGAAGGTAACAAAGGGTAATTAAACCTCCAGAAAGATTTACACATTCTTTATCTTATTTATTATTGACTGATAATGGTGAACCATAAAGTTTTGAAGAAGCAATGTAGGATGAGACCCACGTTCAGTGGGAGCATGACATGGATGAGGAGATGGACTCCTTAAAACAAAATCAAACTTGGGATTTGGTTAAGTTGCTAATAGGTAAGAGGACATTGTAGAACAAATGGGTTTACATGATCAAAGAAGAAGAGGGTGGACAGAAAAGGTATAAGGAAAGGCTTGTAGTAAAAGGATTTGCACATAAAACAAGTATTGACTTTGGTGAAATATTTTCTCTTGTTGTTAAAATGACTTCCATACATAATTTATTGAGTATAGTTGTAGTAGATGATTTACATATAGAGAAACTAGATTTGAAGACAACTTTCCTTCATGGTGATTTAGATGAAGAGATTTATATGTGCACTGATTTGGTATGAAGTCAAGTGTAAGGAGAAACTAGTGTGTATGTTGAAAAATGGTCTATATGGGCTCAAGTAAGCTCCAAGGCAATGGCACATGATGTTTGATAGTTTTATGCATGAGCATGGTTATTTGAGATGTGAATATGACCATTTTGTTTATTTCAAGAAGCTTGAAAATGTGAGCTATATTATTTTGTTATTGTATGTGGATGATATGTTTATTGCGGGATCTAGTATAAAGCACATTGGTGAGCTTAAAGGAAATATAGCTCACACATTTTCTATGAAGCATTTAGGAGATGCAAAGTGAATCCTTGGCATGAAAATATAAAGAAACAGGAAGAACAAGAAATTGTATATGTCTCAGGAGGATTATATCTACAAGGTGTTAGAAAGGTTTAAAATGCAAAATACAAAACCTATAAGTACACCTATTTCGGAAACTTAAAATTGAGCAAAGATAAATGTCCTTCATCACATGAGGAGGTTAAATACATGACATGAGTACCATATGTTTCAGCATTTAGTTGAGAGTTTCATGTATGTTATGGTTTGTACCAGACTAGACATTGCGACAGCAAAGTGAGAGTTGTGAGTAGATTTATGGCCAATCTAGGTAAAGGGCATTGGAAAGCAAGTCTAATAGATACTAAGGTATTTGAGAGAAAAAATAGCATGCAATTATGCTATGGAGGTTTAGATATTTATTTATGTGGATATGTTGATTTAGATATGGCTGGAGATTTGGATGGTAGGAGGAGCACTACTAGATATATTTTCATAGTAGGTGGGATGAAAGTTAGCTGGATATTGAGATTGCAGAAGGTTGTGGCTTTGTCTACTATAGAGGAAGAGTATATTGTAGCTATAGAGGTTAGCAAAGAGATGACATGGATGAACATGTTCATGGAAGAGTTTGGAAAGGAGCAAGATGATTGGAAATTATTCTATGATAGTCGAGTGCAATTCAATTAGAAAAGAACTCAGCATTTCATTCTAGAATGAAATAAATTTAGTTGAGGTATCACTTCATCCGATAGGTATTGGAGGATGGGTTGTTGAAAGCGGAGAATATTTATACGAGTGAAAACCCTACGAGATATTCTAACAAAGCCATTAGCAAAGGATAAGTTAGAGATACACTCCACTTCTGTTGGTCTTCAAGTTTGAGACTTGAAGAGGAAGAAACAAAGCTAAGAAAAGGATCCAAGAATGACGTTGTACATGTATAGTATAGTAATTTATATCCAATTGGGAGATTGTTGAGATGTGGAGATCAATTAATTTAGTTTAACATGCTATATTAAACTTGCTAGAAAAGTAGTAGTTAAATCGATTATGAAGGGACCGACATCATTCACCTAGGACCGACATTGGTCAGTAATTAGGAACCGACATCGATTAGTGCTAACCGGCGACGATTACATGTGTGTGAGTGTTTTATTTAACTCACATGAATTAGATCTAATTTTAGTATTAAAGTAGATATATTGATTGTAATTACATGACTAAGTTCCCTAAGTTTGTATAAGGTATTTATAAGCTAGAAATCTAGGGTTAGAAGAGAGAGTTAATGATTATTGTGAAAATAATTGTGAGAGAGAGAATTCTTGGAGAAGAAGGAAAAATTAAGAGAAAGAAAGTATTGTACATTTGAGAGGTGTGGAAGATTATAAATCTTCAATTGTATATCTTCTGAAAGCTTTGGATAATAGATTGGATTATTTTTTGGTGGATGTATCCCACACAGGTGAACAGTTAAATGCGGTGTTGATTTATATCTCTTATTTTATATATTTCTTCTGGTAGAATATCCACTTTTATTGCATGTATGCTTAGATCTGATATATTATCTGTACAACCTTGTCCTAACCCTAACACTGTTGTGTGTGTTTTTCCCTTTCAATGTGGTTTTTGTCATGTGTGCATGTGTTTGTGTGTCCTTTTAGTCTATATTTTCAGTATGCGACTCTGTACACCCCAATGGATAAGGCATTGGTCCATATCGTATATGGAGATTATGGAGTTCAGGTTTACCATGTCCTAACTTTGTTTGATATGAGATAAGTCCCCAAGTGTGAGCTAACTATTATCATGTGTTTTGCAAGGAAAAATTCAAGGTGAAAACATGACAACTTTAACCTAGTGTCAAATGTTTTGCTTTTATGCCCTCCTAAGAACTTCTCGGATCTATTTTCCCTTTGTTTCAGGACTATTCCCATCCTAAATATTCTCATGTGTATTTTAATAACCTTTACCATGTGTTAGAAAGATTAAAACAAGTTTAATAATTTCTTCTAAGATAGTGCTTCTCAAGGCAATTTTTCAGCAGACTTGGAAATGACTATTTTTAGTGTTTATAAGACATGTGTGCATCCACATGAGCAAGGTTAAAGGTCCAAATTCATTTGGAAGTGGTATTGAGGAACTAAGAACATTGTGAAAGTGGTTTAGGAATATTTAGGAAATATTTGAAGGTTTGGAGACAAGTTCAGTGAAAGCAATTTTTGAAGGTGAAGGAGCTTGCAGTTCAAAATAACACCTAAGCTTTGGGAGGTGATTTAGGAAGATCTGTAATGATTTGGAGATAAAAAAATATATCATTAGAAGGGTAATTAAGTTTTTAAATGATGGTGATTTCATATTTTCACAAGAGACATGCTCTTGTTTACATAGTCTGTTTTCAACAAGCACAACTGCGGTCGTGAGACAGAATGTTATTTTGAGGGATTTACATGAAGAATTAAAGAAATTAGGAGCCATCCCATTATTTTTATAATACTGTTTAGATTCAAATTCATATAAATAAGTGCCAAAAAATACCTCTAGATGCTCTAGAAACTTCATTATCAAGTCTCTCTCCAAGGTAAGCTTCTGGGACTTAGCCAATTTCAAGGGTGGACACATGTCATCACCAGGTGATGACGCAATTTTGTGTCATGTCTGTCCCATCCCCTTGTGAAAATTGGGAAAAAAATGTTCCCATGCCCATTTAATCCCCCTGGATCATCATATGATCTCGACGAAGCCCAAAGTCGTTAGTTAAGATGCTTCTCTCCTATTTTCAGCTCTTCCCACCACATAATCACGAAGTGGCACTTATCACTCATAGGTGAGGGAAAAATTTCCTATCCCACATATCCCATCCTCTTGGGAAATTTGGGACAAAAATATGCACTCCGTGCTCATCATAGCCCTTGATTTACCATGTGACCCCGGGAAGGTTTCGCATGCCAATTTTTAGCTCCTCCTCTCTGCCTCGAAAAATCAACTTCTGGAACTTGTCAATCCTTGGTGAGGGACAATTTTTCTACACCATATATCAATTACCATTGTGATATTTTGGACACAAAATTTTTCACATTTCCATCCCTTTTGCAGGTTCATCATGTGACCTAGTTTCAGCCCCTGGGAGCCTTTTGAGTGTTTTCTCTCTCCTCTCCCCAAACAATCATGGTCTGCCACTTGTCAAGATGAGGTGAGGGTACATTTTTTTCCTCCATTTTCCCATCACCTTGGGATAGTTGGGAAAATTTATTTTTCTCATGTCAAAGAAGATGTAAAAATCCAAAATTTGCAAAAATTCTAATTATCGTGTTTCTTCCCTTTGTGTGTGTGAGAAAGGTGTTATCGAAAGAAACTATAAAATCTTTTTCCATCCTTCATCACTCCATTTTTCCTCGATGAATTCATTTTAATTTTTGTAAAACACCCAAAAACTTGATTTTTGTCTAGACACCATGCCCATTTTTTTCTAGATTGACTCCATGACCAAAAACATGAAAAACTCATATCTCCCAATCCGGTGAGTGAAATCAAATAAAAGTTTTAGAGTCTTTCCCTCTCTAAAGAGCCTATAAGAAGAAAGAAAAAATAATAATAAGTGCTCCTAATTTTTAATGGTAAAAACGCTATATTTCTTCCCTAGCTCATGCTTTTTCAAATTCCCACCATTCGGCGGTCCGTTCAAGCTAGAATTTTGAGGATAGAGTCCAGAAGACAGACATATTCTAGAGAAGTTGGTTTCATCTCAATCCGAGGTTTGGAAGGATAGTTTTTAAAATATTAAGTACCTGGTTCTTGTACTAACTATAAATAGAAACTTTCCTAAAATAGAAAAACCATTCAAAGCAGTTAACTCATAAAACAACAGAGATGACAAACTAGGCAATTTGACCAAAAAAGCAAGAAAGCACAAAAAGTAAAAAATCAAAAGAAACTTTCTAAAAATATAAAAATGTATCAAAACTAAAAAGAAACATCTGTGAAAGTGTTCCTAGCATGTCGGGGTTACAAAAACTGATTTCAATTCAAAAAAATTATATCTCCCAAAATAACAACTCCTAGATCCTAATGCGACTAAAAAAGAAAGTTCAATTTTACGTGAAAAATCTTACTATCATCTTCATTTTGGTTCATCTTGTTTCTTTTCATCAATATGAATTTCAAATTTTCCAGTCTCGAGCCCATTTTGGCTTTGTCATCATATTACTCAAGTGTGGGTGACAATGATGTTACCTATATGGATCTAGAGGACCTCAAGAACATAATGCTAGGTGGACCCAGGGAACATGTGGAGTATAAATTCTACACAAGTGGGTTATATGTTTTGGGTGGTTATAGCATGTCCATTCAAAGTAATAATTTGTGTTGGCATACTCCCATCATTATGAGTTAGATACATGAATCATCAGAAGTGATGACAACTTAGGCTTAGCGGTACTCACACCCAAGGAAATATATCAATATATGTAAATTCCAATCCTAAATGACATGGTCATCATCACAAAAGATTTTGCATTAGGTGAGTGGTCTAATATTGAGTCATATCTCCAAGGCCTCTCTCTTGGTTCATTGTTGAAGCAAGGTAGAAAACCCTCCTGTATGTCAAAATCTCTCTCCCGAAGTGAATTTCACGAGGATTTTTAGATGTAATCATCCTCTGAGCCAAACATTGGGAGAAGAAACCATGAGATAATTTCATGAATGGATGAAATTTCTCATTCTCAAAATCATCGAAGGCATAGAGATGATATATTTTGGGAAATCATCAGTGACAACTAGCACCACCAACTACTTTAAGTGTTAGCTTCCAAAAATTTCTTCATGACTTCATACTGGTCTACACACTTGCAAGCACAAGACCATTCAAGGGTTTGAAACCTATCCAAAATGTTTATCAGAAGGCTCCTAGATATGAGAAATACCCACAATTGGTCTTGAAATAAAGAAATCAATACTTTGTAAGAGTGAACGATGTATTCATGATTTTTTTCGTCAGACTATTGGAAGGGAACCCTCACTCAAGAATGTCTTTGCAAGTTGTTTCTCTAATCAAAAGGTAAGGGTCCTTTTTCATACATGTTTTAACCTTTTCCTACATCTAAATGTTTGGTTTTGAACTTACTCCATGAAGGATTCCCCATCCTACCTCAACGATAGGATCATGTTGATCTAGTTGTGTAGATGGAATTTTCATGTCAATAGTAAGCTAATAAATCGAAAGAAGAAGACCGTTGCTTTCCCTAGTTCTTTAGGGATTTTATCCTACAAAATTTCTCATGAGGCTACAAGCATGGAAGATGCCTTCTCTCCCATAAACATATATTCATACATTCCAAGGGAAAACTTTGATATTCAGAGTGATCTAGACACTTTTCACCTCCCCGAATTATATCATGTTCGATAGGTTGAATACTACTGGGTGGATTGTGATGATGATTTCAAATTCAGAGAACGAGATCACAAGAGGATAAAAATAAAGAAAATGAGAGGATTAAAAATTTATTGATATGAGGATGGAAATCAAAATGATGGAACATATATGTATGACCTGGAATATCAAGTAGTGAAATCCTCACCCCTCCCACAAGTGTCTTGGAGCATTCATGAGTCAGGGAATATAAATGATCAGTTGAGGTGATCATAAAAATATTAAAATAGTGGTTCAAAAGGAAGAGGGGTTCCCTTATTTCATTTGGTATCTTCCTAACTCTTCAAAGGTAGGCATATCATCATTCCTCTTTAAAGGCCATGGAAAAATATCCTAGCTCAACTTACTTAGGAGAAATCTTAAAGAGAAAGGAAGTGGAACCAGAAGCTCCTCGCTATAAAAGGTTGTATAAAAGGTAAAGAAAACATAGGACCTTGTGGTTTATTTAAAGCAAGGGAAATTGATGTGGTTCATATTTCAGTCCCTCGGGATTCCCAAAGCTTCTCATCATCCTTGATGCACCAACCCCTCCTTCATAAGATGTTCCTTCTCATTCTAAGAAAAAGACTACAATATTTCCAAATTTTGATCCTAAGATGAATGAGATGTTTCCATAAATGCAAAAATGATTACAATAGTAGCCCTCACAGTTCAACAGGTGGAATTCCTTGACTTCTTAGCTATAGCCTTAATGGTCAAAGGAAAGAAGGGAAATTTTTCTCAAGAAAATTTTCACTTCTTGGTGAAGCTTTGGGTAATCTATATGTAAAAGTAGTTGAGTTGAAGGTGATCAATCCCATTGAAGAAAAGACCCAGTGACTACGAGATGATTTCCATCCCTTAGGCCCAAAAATCATGAGGGAGATGTAAATTTGTTCAAGGAATATTTCATGCATATTCTCACAAGGAATCAATAGTACAAGGAGAAAATTTATCAATTGGAAGGTCATGTGAAGACACTCACCTTGTACATGAAAAATTTCATAAATCCAAATTTTTCTTACTCTATTCCAATTGAATATGTTACTCCCATTAGTAGCTTTGATCCAAGGTCCATTCAAAAGACATAGGATTTCACCATGTGGGGACAAGAAAATGATAAATGGGTGAACAAGATTGTGGAAAAGGTGAAAGTTTTTCTTTCGAGAGATGATCTCATTATTCAAGTACGTATGCACGATAGTCACCAAGGTTCAAATGACAAGGAATGAAATTGAGAAAGAAAAGGAACACTGGGATCAAGTGTTTCCATTGGTGATAGAGATGGGGAAATCTCATTCTCACGTATTGGTAGATAGGAAGGTATTCAATTCTCCATCCGAGGATTTGTCATAGGCATGGGCCAAAACTCTTGTCACCTGATATAAGATTCTAAACCATGCTCTAGAATAATTGGATTTAAATGAGGAATGCACCTCTAAGATGCATGATGATGTTAACATCAAGATACAGAAGCTTGGAGTGCCTGTAATTGATGAAAACACCTCTACGGATGACTTGTTATAGTCATTTGAAGAACTTGTCAAGAAAGAATTTGGGTATCCCTTTTCCTTCAATAAGGACACATTGGATTCGCTCATCGAGATAAGATCAATGATATCAAGCACTACAAAAAAATGTCAATCTTGGTTCACAAAGTGTAAAAACATCAATGTCATCTTGGATAAGTGGATCAAGTCATTGAATTTTGTTCATGTTCCCTAGGCTCAAACATTTACACCTACAGAGGCTCAATATAGTAGAGAATTCAAAGGAGTGGATATCTCCCTAGGGGTACTTAGCAAAGGTTCACTTTAGAGGAAATCAAAATCCGCAAGGTCATTGTCTTCATGTGAGTAGTTAGCTCTCTTCTTTTCTATCTCTCTCTCTCTTCCCCCCTCCTCCCTATCTTCCTTCATGTTCTATTTATTCATTGGGGGGTTTTCACATTTCTTTTTGTCTTAAGTGACTTTAGTTTACATTGTAATAATTCACCTCAATTAATAAAAAGGAGCCTAATTTTATTCCTAAGAATACAAAGAGTTACATGTTGTAAAAGAGAAATGAAAGGTTATATGGGGGGTAAGTGAAGAGTGTTTCTGAAAAAATATATATATTGTAATGAATTCCCCATTCCAAAGGGTTATCAATTTTGTATGTTTAAGAGTAGATAACTACCTAGAATAAGAAAAAGATATATAATTCCTCCATTTTCCCTTTCATATGTTCTTCCATATCTCTCATTGTACAAATTTGCCAATATGTCAATAAAGAAAGGAGTTTCATGATTTTCTAGATGATTGAATAAGTGAATTTTTTTGTTCATGGTTTCATCTTGTCTTGATATAACTAGAAAGGTTGTTATTCTTTCTAATTTTGTGTGTTAATATTTATGGTTAATCCTTGTAAGAATCTAAGTTTCCTACTTGTAGTATTAATCCCTCTCCTAATTTCCCACTCCCACTTTCCCACCTTCCTAGAAAATTCCTCCCTTGCACAAATTACAAGCATTTTCCGCAAGTGTAGTGGAGTGTGCCTATTGGATCCCCGACCTCTGGGCAAACTAAATCATTTTATTTTGTTTACACACAATAATAGAGATGCCCATTCAAGTAGAGGGACCTAGTCTCAGGTCATTGGCGGAAATCCCCCAATTTTTTCCATCGACAAATTATTTCGCCAACAACATCATTATGTCATTTATTTATGTTGTTTTCATAAAGGTACACCTTTTTTAATGTACTTTTTATAGTTGTTCTTAGTAATGAATGAATTATTTTAATAATCTCATTACGACTAAGTTTAAGATGAAATTTTGTTATTTCATAACTTTGTATTGTTGTTCATAACAAGGTTTTTAATTAATCTCATTCATTTATACACATTAATGATAATGTCATACATATTGTCGTAATAATTTCCAATTGATAGTTAAGAATAATAATTGTCGTAAAGTACAATTACAACAATAAGAAAAGTACACTTTTATAATCAATTTTGAAGTACACACCATTGTTAATAATAGTATATATCATTATTACAACACATACAAGGTATACAAGTAATACATGTATTTAGTTAAACTCAACAATGATAAATCAATATATTTACAAATATTACAATAATTTCAAGTTGGTAAAATTAGGAAAATTGTGTTATGAAAATCAGAAACCGTGTTTCGATTTTCAATACATACAATGATCCATAATCGATATCGAATTCATATTAACACATTCATCACATTCGAATATGCATGAAAATAATCCAAACATAACTTCATAATAATTATTCCATCCTATAATCTGTTGGATAAAATGAAATAATATACATGGTCGATTCATTGAACTAGGATGGATTAACAAATCTCAATCAAGTGTGTTTCATTACGAATCAATTGAACATCAAATGATTTACTTAATATATACTTTTAATAATACAAGTAACATATTAAGTACACATAGCAACATCAAATGAAGTGATCAAATGATGTATACTATGTTTCCATCTATCATCAACCTTGCAAACATAAAATAAGATCGTTATGTCCTTACAACATTAATTTCATTTTAAAGTATTGACACATCAAAATCCAAATCAACATTCACATTCATATGAATATCTAACTATTCAACTTATACTCATACTATATCCTCCTCCTTTCTTCAGTCTTGATTGTCTTTAAATTAGCATTAGAAAGAAGAAAACAAGTTTCTATCTCAAGATAATTATTGACAATTACCAAACTTAAACACGAAATGGAGAAATGATAAAAAGCATTTTTATATATTACCTAGACAACATTGTCACAATGTATATATTATCATAAATAATGAAATAAATAATTTATTAACACATTTAGATTTAGTAAGATTTACTTATTTTTTCTTGCTAACCAAACATATTGCACATTCAAGAGTTTTATGCACAAAAGAATAATTGTCAACTATCCTATCTTGAATGTAACAGACATCAAATTTCACATCATATCTTATCATAAATAGGCTATAATGATATGCATGGATTTGACCATGAAACCAGATGGTTTAATAACTTTCTATTATCCACAACCACACTATATTAAATGCGGAAACTTTCCATGGTTAACTCATTCCAAAATAAATTTATTCAATAAAATTAATCATTAATCAATTAAGAAAGATAAGACTTGTTACTTGATAAGAAAACATTCCCGATTCTATAAAAATGGACAATTTTTTTGTTAAGAGATCATTTTTTGGGTCCATAGGAAACAATTGAGAATTCTGGAATTCTATGCAACAATAGTTTAAAAGGGCCATACTTCTTATAGTCTCAAAAAGACCTTTTAACAAGAAAATCAACCTCAAGATATGACGATTGTAATGGATAAAATGAATTCTTCACAAAAGCGAGTTCATATTATACATTATAATCTTTAACTACTTCATTATAACATAGTTGTTACAGACTTTTGTAATCGGTAGGGACAAGTCACACTCAATGCTAATTTCATTCACACCGACTTTCTTTTAAAAAGAAATGATAAAAAATTAATCATGGAGGATAGACATAGTTCTTATCAACAAAACCATGTGAGAACAAAAATATAATTTATACCCATAATGTATAGTTTACCTATATGGGTATTTTTTTGGAATATATAGGGTAAAAAGAGGGTTTTAGAAGGTCCCCCAACCTTAGAAACAAAATCCCTTCAGCAGATTTAACAATATACATAGCATAGAAAAAAAGTACCCATGGAGATTCCAAAAAAAAGAAGCTGAAAAGGACAACAAAAGAAAAGAAGAAAACACCAGAAGAGCTTTTTTAACTCAGAGACAACAGTTCTAGCTCTAGGGGAACCCGAGTCCTCCACAAGTTGTTCCAAGGGTGATGAGCTCCGAGCAATCTTTGGCAATGGCACTCCTGGTAGAATCAGTGAAGGCCTCCCAGGCCTTCAAAGCAGTGAAGGCACGCTGAAGCTTGTTTAAAATAGATGACACCATATCGACTCTGCGTTCATCCCTTTGTGTGTCAGCAGTCCCAGGCTCAGTGGGAGTTGAATTCAAATTTGGAGAAGATTTCATAGAGTCAGGAGGATTGTTGCATCGAAGGAGGATCGTTGTCGTCGAAGAGTGGATTGTTACCCCATGATCTAAGAAGTGGGGTGTCCATAGGATGGTTTAGCTCCATCTCGCTCTGAGGCCAAGGAGTCAAGGTAGAGCTTAGCGAGGCCCAAAATGTCTTCTGCAAGAGAGGTATCGGGGCTTGAGACTGGGGAGACAACTTTAAAGCTGGTGTCAGTGCCTTCTAAAAGCAAGCATGAAAGGTGCGGGGGAAAATAGTGGGGCAGGGGGCTTGGAAATAATGAGGGGAGGGCTAAGAATGGAGACATCCGAGTCGAGAATCGAAGGAAAGTGCGCACGATGATGGCACCGAGAAAGAGCGGAGGGAGGTGGAGCAGGGGCGGGGGGAAGGAGAGGGAGAGCGGTGGATGACAGATTTGGGGGAAGCGAATTAAGTTGGAATGCGAAAGCATAGATCGAGAAAAGTAGATATAGTAAGCCATGGTGGAGAATATCCCCTTCTTTGTTATGAGCCAACCTGAATAGAGTGTTCTAAAGACTGATAAAGGAAAGCTGCAAGATTTATCTTCTTCCCCCAGTGCAGATGAGAAAGGATGAAGAAGTGAGGGCCGTAAACAAGCCGATAACGACTGTCAATGGTGAAGTAACGCATTATAACTTCCATGAATCTATTCCATGGAGGAGGCAGGGAATCATGAGTATAGCCAGAGAGGTATTTGACCGGCTTGTCCCCAGGAGCAATAAAATCCTACATTTCAGCATGCAGCGAGCTTGAAGTAGATGTCACCGGTGGCAGGAAGACCCGTGGCATCAACGATAGCATTGGTGGAGATGGTAAAGCACGTGTTACCAATCTGAACCCGCCCCTTCGACCAGGAAGCCATAACCACGTACGAAACCAGGGCCGAGTAGCCCGCCATTCTCTCCAGGAAGGTCATAATTCCATTTTCCAGTAAAATGTTCCAAACCTCCACATCTTCTTTAACCGAGTCACAGGCAGTCAGGCTCAAGCCGCTTCAGCTGGCCACCCATTGTATAATTTTTTTGAAAAGTGTAGAAGTGAGAATGATGGGGGTCCTTTAACATCCCGACTAGGGCGTGGGAGCCATCGGCCTCATTATCATTGTCCTCTCGCCAGATCATCATATGATTAATGGGAGGAATTACCCCATGCGTGTGGAAATCCTCCACATCATAACACATCACCGTCATCAAAAGGTTCATCGCCAAAGGTCAAATCAAATAAATCAAACATAAATGCCACCACCTTTTGAGGGGGCCATAAAGGCTTTACAGAAACCCATATTAGTTCCCCCTTCCACCAGTCAACATTGGGAGATATCATTCTGAGCAATTTGGAGGAGGTCATCGAGAAGTTGTCCGTCCAACTTTGTTGACTCTCAAGGAGAACTCCAATGTTAGCAAGGTGGTCAGCCGCTTTGTTCCCCTCCCGGAGGACATGCTGGAACTGGATTTACTTGGAAAGTTCTTTGAAGAATTCTGATATCAGCAATGATATTTTGTATCGACCATTGACCAGAATCAACTGACTGCAGGAGATTGATGATGTCGAGGGAGTCACTTTCAACTTAGAGGGGGCCATCTTCAAATTTGATAGCTAGCTCAAGGCCTTTGAGGATAGCCAAGGATTCCACACGATGGTTGGTGCCATAGTTAAGATTATGAGTAGAAGCAACAACAATGGAGCCCGAGGAGCATCGAAGAATGGCTCCTCCACCAGAATTACTATGATTGCCTTTCGAGGCCCCATCCATATTAAGTTTTCTCTAGCCCATAGGGGGAGGAAGCCATCGAACCAATCCTCATGCAGAGGAAGTGACTTTACTAACAGGATGAATGGCCAACAGTTTCGCCACTCCCGAGAGTTACAGATTTGGATTTTTTGCTGATACTTGGACCAAAGGTGCGAGTTGAGATTGTCCTGGAAAGTAAGAGCAATCTGGGTAGCCACCCGATCAGGTTCAAGACTTTGGTCTTTGAAGATTCTTCTATTCCTTTCTTTCCAGATGCCCCATATGCCATGTGGGAGGAGAAGTTTCAGGCCGAACTAGAGCCAGGTGAGTGAAGGGAGAACTCCATTGAGAGAGGGTGTCCTGAATGGACTCAGGGAAGGTCCAAAACACACCCATCCTCGATAAGAACCAATGCCAGATAACTTGCGAAAAGGGACAGTGGATCAAAAGATGGGAAGAGGATTCCACCTCCTTAGTACAAAGCACACATCTAGTGGGAAGAGAGAAACCCCTCCTTTTCAGATTTTCTCCAGAGAGGAAAGCATTCTTAGAAGAGAGCTAGGAAAAAAACCAATTTTGGGGATGATCTCCTTCGGCCAGAATTTGGTGAGGGGGGAACCAGAGTCAGCACTATGCATTGAGAGATAAGCAACCTTAACCGAGAAAGAGCCAGATGGGGAGAGGGGCCAAATTAGCTCATCTTCATGTTGGGAGAAGGGGATATAGATGGATGAGAGCACGATTCTGAGTGAAGTCAGGAGCATGCTCTGCTATTCACTTATATCATCCCAAACCTGAATATTCCAGGAGGGAATGGAATTCACCATCTTCCAATAGCCCGAAACTAACCTTCCCTACTTATTAATGAGGCTTCTTTTCACAGGATCCCATGATGGATTGTGATCAAGCGGCTCGACCCCTATCCAATGATCTTGCCAGAAGTCAATAAGTCTACCATTTCCAAATCTCCATTTAGTGCCAGCCCTGGATAATGGGGAGGGAGCTAATAACAGAATTCCAAATGGCTAAACCTCTAATTGGATTGGAAGTGAGAAGATCTTCGTTATTAGCAAGATACTTAGCTCTGAGAAGCTGAGCCCAAAGAGAGTTACCTTTAGCCACTTCCCAGCCAAGTTTGGCCAGGAGGGCCACATTCATGTCAGCCATTTTTCTTAGACCAAGCCCACCCTGAGAAGTTGGCTTACACACTTCCTTCCATGAGACAAGATGGATCCTCTTCCTTTCATCTATCCTCGACCACAAAAAGTTCTTTTGTATTTTTTCCACGACCTCCTTCACCGAGTTGGGAATTTTGAGAAGGGACATGAAGTAAGTAGGAAGACTTTGGAGGGTGGCTTTAACCAGTTGGATTTTTCGGCCTGATCGAAAGTAGAGCTCCTTTCCAAGAAGCGAGATTTTTTTGGTATCTTTCAATGACTAGATTCCAAAGATTTTTAGATTGCTTACCATGGAAGAGGGGGATGCCAAGATAAGAGGCGGGGAGATCCACAATATTGCACCCAAAAATATCCGCAATCTTTCTCTGAGTCCTAGGTGCAGTATTGATGAAGGAGATGCTGCTCTTGTTGAAATTGATAGTTTGTTGAGAAGCTGATTGGTAAAGAGATAGGATATCCATGATAGCCTAGGCTTCAATCACAGAGGTGACACTTAACAACAAAGTGTCATCAACAAACTGGCTATGGGTGGCAGAAGGGAAGCTAGAGGTGATTTTCAGACCCGAAATGATAGACTGACTTTTAGCTGCCTCCAGTGCTCTGCTGAGGGAGTCCACCATAAGAACAAAGAGGAAGGGTGACAGGGGTCACCTTTCCTGATACCTCTGCTACTTTTGAAGAAACCTACCAGAATGCCATTGATAAGAATAGAGAAGCAAGGAGTCACGATACAAGAGAAGACCCAACTACACCATATTTTATCGAAACCAAATTTTCCAGGACCATAGTTAAGAAAGGCCAGCTGACTTTGTCAAATAATTTTCTCATATCAAGATTTATAATAATTCCTGGGGATTTCGAGTGTAAGGCCGAGTGGATAGCTTCATGAACCATAATGATGCCTCCTTGGATGAGTCGACCCTTTATAAAACCGTTTTGATTTTGTGAGATGAGATCATTCATTAGGGGTTTAAGTCTGGAGGCCAACATCTTAGTGATAATCTTATAAGCGGTGTTGCATAAACTGATTGGCCTGAAGTTGGAGACATCTTTTGAACTATGCACTTTTGGGGCAAGGGAAACGAAGGTGGTATTCCATTCTTTTAGAAGATTGTTACTAATCTGGAACTCATTCACCGCTTTGAAGAGATCCTGCTTGATGGTCTCCCAGAACACTTGGAAGAAAGCAGCAGGAAAACCATCTAGGCCGGAGCTTTGTCCCTTTTCATGGCAAAGACCGCTTTGTGAATTTCCTCCATAGCAAAAGGTTTGATCAGATTATTGTTCATCTCAGAAGACACAAGATGTGGTATATGTTGGAGCATAGCGGCCATTGATTGCTCCAGGAGGGGGAAGGTCAACCTGGAGGAGGTTAGAATAGAAGGAGATGAGCTCATTGGAGATATCAGCCTCAGATGTTAACAGGGTACCCGAGGATGACACCAGCTCTCTGATCTTGTCTCTGCTCTTATGCTTGGAAGCAGTGATGTGGAAGAATTTGGTGTTATGATCCCCCTGCTCGAGCCAAAGGGCTCAAGAGCGTTGCCTCCAATAGGTCTCCTCTTCTTGAAGCGTATTGTGATAATCACTGAGGAGGGAGGTTTCTTTTTGGTGAAGGTGATCCAATCTCCCCTCAATCTCCATTTGAGCAGAGACTTTAGCCAAATCCTGAGATAGCTTCATTCAGGCAGAGCTTGCAAAGGAGCTTCATCTTGAGCTACTTTTTTGTAAATCTAAACATGTCAGTGCCCTCAATTTTGATATTCCACCATTTGGCAACAAGAGGGTTCAGGTGATTATTCTCAAGCCATGCAAGCTCGAACCTGAAGGGAGGATTCTTGGTATTCAGATTGTGATTTGCGCTCAGCAGGAGAGGGCTGTGGTCAGAGGTAGCCCGGGGGAGGGATTTGAGGTAGAAGTCAGGAAAGAGAGAGATCCAGTCCAGAGAGCCCAGAGATCTATCCAATCTGCTTTGAATATGGTTCCTACCCAATCTGTGGTTTGACCACGTAAAGGAGGAACCATGGAGTTCCATGTCAAGAAGTGAATTCTCCCTGATGAAGTCAACCAGAGCATCCATGCTGGTGGTCATGGCAGGAATTCCTCCCTATTTTTCCGAAGGAAAAAGGGGACAATTAAAATCCCCCATTATTAAAATGGGAATTTTACCACAAGTGTTGATGAAGTTTGTGATATCTTTCCATAATTTCCCACGTTGAGTCTCTAAGTTGGGGGCATATACATTGATGGCAATCCAAGTGGAGTCAGATCCAACCTCTTGGAAGAGCATGCATAAAAAGTTGGGATGCTTGAACAAACAATCCCCTTTGAAGCTTCTGGGATCCCATAGGGTACAAAGACCTCCTGAGTTCCCTGCTGAAGGTTGAGATTCAAAAGAAGCCGCTGGCCAGATTTTTAGGAGTCGATCATCTTTTTTTAGTTTAGTTTCCTGCAGCATTATGATATCAGGAGAGTTCTGGAATTTGATATCTTTGATGACTCTTTGCTTTTGAAGAGAGTTGAGCCCTCTTATATTCCAAGAGATGATCTTCATTTCTTTGGTTTGGATTTTCTCCCCACCACCATGGGGATTGTGCTCTGGGTTCCTTGAGCGACATTAAGAGTAGCTTCTTGCTGGAGTTTGATATTGCTCGGAATCCTTCCCCTTACTTTTTCAGTGCCAATATCAGGTTTCTTGCTGCTACTTCTAGTAAAGCGGGGTTGAAACTATCATCAGAAGAATGGGCCGAGGGGGAGGTAGCAAAGTCCAAGGGAGGGGGAAAGATGGGGGGGGGGGGAGATTCAAGGAAGGGGGTTCCGAGGGAAGGGGACCAAAGGAGGGAAGGGTGGGGATGAGAAGGGAAAGTGGAGAAGGCGGGGGGTGGAGGGGGAAGGAGGGATTAGCCAAGGAGAGGTTAACCTCCTCAGAGGAAGGGGGGGAGAGCCGAGGGAGACAAAGGGATGATGAGGGACTTAAGGGCCAGAGAGGGGGGATAACCTCAAAAAAAGGATCAGAGGAAGTGTTTATTTCTCCTTCTTCCAGGAGAGCAAAGGAATTAGAGGTGGGGATGATAGGGATCTCAACAGAGGACAGTTTAGGAATAAAGCTTCTCTTAGTTTTTGGGGAAAGGTTTTGGGTTTTGGGTTTCAGCTGAGGTTTGGAGGGGCAACTAGAGGCCCGATGGCCAATGCTTTTGTAGAAGGAGCATGCTTGAGGAATATATTCATAGTCAATATTCTGTTTCCAGTTCCCAAGATCCGATATTAGCTCTATCTCTTTTGGGAGGGGACAACTTACGTCAGCATTAACACAAAAGTGAGCATGGATGAATCTAGTTTTAGCTTTTGTTGCTTGATCTATAGCAATTAAAGATCCTATGGAGAGGGCAATACCTTCAATAACCACTGGATGCCAGAACTCTAGGGGGAGCCCCAGAGGCGAACCCATATTGGGGCTTGGGTCATGGATTCAGTGTGTGGGTTGAAACCTGGAGACCATTTCCTGAGGTAGAAGCCCCGTCTACCAAAAAACCAAGGGCCACCGAGAAGAGCTCTAGCGAAATCTTCTTTCATGCTGAAGGAGAATAATATGAAACCATTAGGCATTGCCACTATTTCAAGCACTCCACATGGTTGCCATTTCAACTGTGCCCATTTTTTGATATCTTCCAATGGGGTCTAGGACCCATTAGTTTACCCACCAAGGAAAGATCATGAGAAGCAGCAGCAGCCTCCGTGATGTGAGAGGGGATGCACAGAGAGAGGGACCCATCTGACAGCGAAGGAGAGAGATTTTTTGAGCTAGTAGCGAGAGGTGGAACCCTCCACTATTTTATTCCAAGCATCGGGTGGCTTTGGAGTGAGGGCCCCTGACAAGAGGGACCCCTGATCCGGACCAGAGGGGTCCGGCATCCGAGCTAGCACCAGAAACAACGATTGGCTATAGGCGGTTTCAGCAAATGACCTAAAAAAATCACCAAAATTGATAAAAAAGATTACCTATATGTGTATTAATCAAATAAACAGTCTTAACCAATCAACAACTCAAATCCAGATGCAAGATAAACAAAATAACTTATACCTATATCATATTTTTTCAAGTATGATTTTTAAATCAAATGAAAATAGTCAACTATTCGAACTCAAAGGCCAACAAACAAAATAACCTCCATAGTTAATTATTCGAATCACCCAGATAAAGAAACAAACCAATTTTATTTTCCCTATATTTTCCAACCTTAATAGTATAGAAAAACAAAACAAAACATCAAGAGATTCAACCTAGAATCTATTCCATCATTTTGAAATGAATAAACAAGAAAGATTCAAAGGAAATACATTCCCGATAACTCAAATGGCCCTGCACTTTTCTTCCATATTACCTTTGTGAAATCCTCCACATAGGTGATCAAATAAACCCAAAAAAATCAAATAACATGAACCTAAAAATACATCCATAGATTTATAGAAATGATATGCCATTAATCCCATAACTAATATCATTTGTTTTTAGCAAATATTTCAACGAGAATAGATCATTAAAAACTAGTTTCCCTCACTCCTCTCCATGCACAGCTTGAACAAACGGAGCTAAAAAATAACAATAACAAAAATGAAGTTATCTTTTGAATGTAAAGGCTTTGAAGCGAAGCTTCCTAAAATTTAAGGTACTAGGGGATGTAAATGCTCATTAATTCTTGCAAGTTCCACTTAGTGGATTCAAAAAGATCACCGCCACCCATGACCAATTTCCTCCCATTTCAAAGTAGAGTTAACGAGTGTTCAAAGAAACGCTTAAAATAAAACTCAACTATAACCAAGGATTTCATGGCGTGGATTAAGTCCAAGATAAATTTAAATTTCCAAGGCTTATCTTCCATCCTAATTACATGGTGTAATGTTTGGTCGAATATTATAATTCGAAAAAACAACCAAATACCCTTAATAATGCATGGTGTGGTCTATTCAACCTTATTAAAAGAACACTATATAAGCTATGGTCGAAATCCATAAAAAAACAATTCAAAATATGCCATGGGTATTTGACCTTAATATATAACCAATGTAATTACTTTGCAAATGATATGGTCAAGGATAATATCTTTTACCAATTAAACTAAATCCTAAAACACCATGTTCAAAGATCAATAAAACCAATACGGTCATACCTTGTGATACTTTTCCATGGTCAAAGTCTATATGAAAATACCAATACAATTATACCATCGCAATGAAGACAATTTATGTCATCTTTAAATAAACATTTACCTTGTTGCATTTCCAAAAACATTACAACAACGTAATGGGAACCTTTTATATTATATGTGGTCTATGAATGATGTCATTACACAAGAATGTTATTATCATAAAATAATCATAATTATTTCCCAATGACGAAGTAATAAAATTGTAACCATGTCATATATTTAGCAACTTTAGCAAAACATTGACTATAGAAAACAAGATTACAAATCACATAAACAGTACAACAACATAAGAACACATCAATGTCATGAAATCATTGCACACAACAAGGTAAGGTAAATCCATACAACCAAGTATCAAAAAATAAGTTATAAATATTAATTACTCCAAAATTTCTTGATTGAAAAGTATTTTTGTGTGGTTGGGCATGAAACTATGTGTAAGTATATATCCTTTTTAGGATATGTGTATGTACGTATAGCTGAAAAATCATCTAAGAAACAATATCTATCCCCTTTCCTTTATAAACCACTTCCCATATTACAAATTAGTCATGAAATACAAAAAAATGAAAATGAGGGATGTGATAAATGTGTGAGAAACTTCAGGTCCTTTATGAAAGAGATTCCAAGGTAAGAATAACTAAGCTCCAAACTTTTAGAAATCAGTTTGAAGGGCTAAAGATGAGTGATGAAGAGTCAATTATTGCATATTTTCTTAGAGTTGACAAGGTTGTCAACACCATGAAATTCATAGGTGAAGAATTGAAGGAAGAGGTTGTGGTACAAAATTTATTAAGGTCTTTAACTCCTAAATTTGACTCGAAGTGTTTGCTATTTAAGAATCCAAGGATTTGACTCTCTTAAATATGTATGGGTTACATGGAACTTTGAATGTTTATGAGATGAGGGTTATTGATCCTAAACCAACCGAGAAGGATATTTCTTTTAAGACTGTTATGAAGGAAAAGAGAAATAAAGTTAAGGATGATGGTGCTACTCCTAAAATTTATGATGAATAAATCTTTGCTACGATTTCTAGAATACTAAAGCTTAGATTAGTTAAGTATAAAGGAAATTTACCTTTCAAATGATTTAACTATGGTAAAATAGGTCATTTTTCTATAAAATCCCCTCACAAGCATAAGAGTGAAGATGATGATGAGCATGAGTATGATGAAGACAAGAAGACTTAAAGGTTTGACAAAGATAAGAAGAATTTAAAAAGGTTTGATAACAAGAAGAAGTTCAAGAAGATCTTATAATCCAAGGAAGAGGATTGTTAATATGAAGAAAGCAAAGTTATGACGGTGTTTCAGATTCTAAATCTGAATTAGATCATGAATATGTTGGTGATGAGGTCTTATTCATGAAAAAGATGCCATGACATATATAATTGATGGCTCCACACTTTTGGGTGACTTCATATTAGAACCTTGTAGGAACTTTGAAGAGGAAGAAGAAGAATATGAAATTTAGATTGAGTTGGTATGTGATCAATATTAATTGAAATATGCTGAAAATAACAACAAGAAGTTGAGGTCTCAGGTCAAGGAATATGAGGAAAATATTCAGGACCTAGAAGAGAAACATTGGGTTGTGATAGAGAAGCTAGATGAGACAGTTAAAATCCTAGATATGTAGATGAGTTCCATGACATTAAGCTTTCAATCAAAATAAAAGAGGTGATCTTCCTTAAGAGAGAATTTCTTGATGTAGTCGGTAGGGCTAGATCATTCCAAAAGTTTGAGAAAATCACCAAGAATCTTGATGACATCTTGAGAAATCAGAAATCTGTAGGTGACAAGACAGGTTTGGGGTTTAAATATGACCTCAAAGGAAAATAAGTGATACAAGAATACATTGCTATAATAAATAAGGTTGAAGGACCAAGTACCAAAGAATGATAAAAGGAGAAAGATGCCAAAGACAATGTGAAGACAAAGTCAATTAGGCAACCTAATGCTTCAAGGTATGAAAGGTCATTTAATGGTTATTGTTTCACTTGCAATGGATTTGGGCATAGGGATAAGGATTGTAGGAGGTTTGAAAAATATGAGCATCCATGGAGGGATAGCAGGAGTGAAAAATAAAGGGATGTGATATGCTACAACTGTCAAGAGAGAGGTCATGTTATTATATATTCGTCTATATGATCCACCTAGTCAATTTTAGAGAGATGAAGGTTTCAAAGGTAAGAGAAATGTTGTATGCTTTAATTGCGATGAAGTTTCTCATGTTGTAAGAGATTTTTATGAGTCTACAAGGAAATTCAAGAGTTTTAGGGTCCTAGAACACAAAAAGGAGGAAAATCAGGTCTTGGGAGCCTATAATGAACAATAACGTTCCACCAAGAGCTACTATGAATGCAAATCAAGGAAGTTATCGAGTGTAGATAAGAAGCAAGATGAAAGAGTTGACTTTTAGGTATCAAAGAGGGATTAAGACCTCTTAAATTACTTATTATAGATGTACCATAAAAGTGTATGCCTCTATTAGGATTTCTATAGACATAATCATCCATATGAAGCATTGTAAGAAGGGGAGCTGATTGGTTTGAGGTATGATTCTAATAGAAGTGATTTCATAGTGTCAAGGTATGTTTCTTATGCTCTTGAAGGATGTCAATCATTCTTGAAGGTGTTTAAGGTACTACCATGATAGAAGGTTGTTAGATTCATAAGATATGAGTCATTCATTTTTATGATGAATTGATCATAGCTTCAAAGACAAGGAGAAATGAAGCATTCTAGGTATGTTCTTGAGGCACATCAAAATTTGGCTATGCATCATGAATTATGTATAAAGGAGTATGAAAAAGGTAAGGGATTTTGAGCTCAAAAGTAAGTTTCTTAGTTGATAAGCATTTTTCAAGCATGTGCATGGTCATTTGGAGTATGTGGTAGTGTCTCGGGGTAGGAATAAAGAGAGAAAAGGGAATTTTCTAGGCTATTTATGCTTAATATGGAGAGTTACATCTTGATGATAGTCTATAAGTATGAACAAAGATAATTTATGATTCCTAAGCTTATACCTTGAAGTAGACACATGGTTACAGGTATGAAAAATGAGTGTCTAGGTCTAGATGATGTGGTAGTTGCCTTGAGTCACGTTTTCAGATGTCTTAAGACAATTTATGCATCATGAAGGAAACATAATGAAAGATAGAGCATGAATAAGAACACAAGAGTTTAAGATGCAATTATTTCAGTTGGTAAGCATGATTACAGTCCTGTAAGTGTTGTTTTGAGTCTATAATAGAAATTATGATAGGTGTATGAGAAGAAAATATAGTTTGCAAGGACTCCTTGTCCTAGAATAAAGAGTTAAGACCTAATGAAGGTCTATTATATCTACATAAATACTGTCATGAACCAATATGTGTTCTTTGTGCTATTTCTTGGATTTGATACAATGATATGAAGGTATGAATGTAGTGCTACAGGTTGTATATGAAGTATTAGGATATTCTAATAGGATAGTAAGGCTAAAGGGGATATTGTGTGCTCTCAACCTCAATAAGGTGTAACTAAGTATGTTTTTCGGGGTGATTTAGTGATATCTTACATCTTGAGTGAATAGTGTATCATGTCAAGACACTGTAGGTTGTGAAGTTGACACCGTAACAATGAGTTATAGGTCCGTTATGGCTTATCAAGGCATGGGGAATTCGTTTTGATCATGAATCAAGTGTTCAAGGTGCTAAGAAGGATTTTGTAGTATAATTATCCATGGTTAGAAGGCATAATCTAAAGGGGAGTAATTCAAGTGTTGATCGAATGTGATAACAAGAAAGGAAGACTAAAAGATAATGAAAAGTTGCTTTAGGGATATGGTGATTATTCCAATTCATCTTCATGGCGTAAGGTAGGTAAGTAAATATTTACATTTTAAGTTAGAGGATGATAGTATGTTTCCAAGGGGATCTATAAGGTGTTGATTCATGATGTATGTGAGCTTTTAGAGCAAGGTGAAGTTGGGTCAAGTAGAGTGAAGGAGTAGTTTGGGGAACTTTTTCCTCAAACTTGCTTATAAACAGTATAAGGTGAAGTTAGGCCTGTTCACGAGTTTATTGGATAAATAATGGTTTGAATGTGTGATTGAAATGAAATTTCACACTCAGAATACTTGTTGGCATGAGTGGATGCTTTTGCACCACTATCTAAGGAGTGATACATTGATTTCAAGCTATGAAAAAGAGGCCAAAAATAGAGTCAAGAAGGAAATGATAGGTTAGCATGTTAGTTTGATGATTTTGGTTGATGTTTCCAACAAATAAGTCGTAAAAATAAGTTGAATGAATATTAATACCATATGAATCTGGTATGCTTTACCATTAATGTAAAAAGGGGGAAAAGAAGCTGGGTGGTTTTTCACATCGATGACGAAGGGGAGATTGTTGGCATGAGTGAGTTTGAGTGTTGTCATTGATGTAAAATCTCATTAATGAAAAAGAGGATGATCTAGGAGTGCTAGAGGATGTGTGTTATGATGATGACATGGTCAATCAGGTTGTGAAATGATGGAATAAGTGGGAACAATGAGAAAGGTTTAGTCTAGTGAGGTCTAATTACATGACCTAATTAGCCTAGGTGATAGTGCATGATGGTTTGAGTTACATGGTGACTTGAGGAGAATGGTAGAGGCATGTAGATAATTATAGAAGTGTGTTGAGACATTCACATGAGCTTTAGAGTATAGGTATAGGTTGTGAACATAGTTACAAGTGCTCATATAGACCTAGTCTTGGTGCATGGAGGCCAAATGAAGCATGAGGATCAGTTTGAGAGCCATGCGAGGTCATGGAACCATGTAAGGATGTGAGACATGTTGTATTACATATGTTAAGTATTTTGGAGAGTGTTGAAGAATATTCATGGTGTTTTCTTACTTGGTCTAGGTCCAAACTAGACCTAATCCTAGTGTTTGGAGGCCTAATAAGGCATGATAGTCACTTTCAGGTGTGTGTTAGTCCTTGAAGACACTAAGGAAGGTATGACATATTATTTTCATCATGTAGAGGCAGTTTTTGGTGGTTTCAAGAAAGGTTTTGGTGTTAGTTCACTTTGTTATGGCTTAAAACATGTTAAACCCTAAGTCATAGTCATGCAAATGAGATGGTACATGAATATGCAAAAATATTTGTGGAAACATGATAATTTGAGATGATGCACATGGGTGTCCTAGTGTTGTGAGAAAAATTTTAGGTTTTCATGATGAATATTTTGCAAGATATGAGGTTTAGACCAAAATAAGGTTCTTAAGAGCATGTTTTCCACTCGATATGAAATAAATGTTCTTGCTTGGCACATGTTGATCCAAAATCATAAAAAGAATTGCAATATTCAACCAAAATTTTTCTTTAAATGATGATTTTTTGGATTATAATTGACACTATGAATTTCTTGTAATTTTTATTAAAATAAAAAAACCACAAGCACTGTGTAAATCAAAGAAATAACTAAGAAAATTTAACAAGAGATTCAAAATTGTATGTGATAACTGTGTTCAACACTTTGACATATGTCTTCGGGTCTAATTAAATGGACATATCTATTAAAATCATAATAAAATAAAAATTACAAAAGTATTTTATGATTTTGACCTTCTCACTGTGTTTCTCCTACAAAAATACACCTAGTCTCCTTTGGAATTTTCTCCAACATCTTCTCCTAGCTTGCACAAATCCTTAAAAAAATACACAATCACTACCAAACTACCCTTTAGATTTAACCCGACCCCTTTTATAATGTTTCCAACCACCGAGCATAGAATTGAGTACCCTATCCTTTTACCCACTCAACCAAAGTTTGAGCCTCCCAAGCACTTTGGATTTTCCTTATTGGGATTAAATACCACATTGTGTGTAAGGAGTTTGTTAAAGGTTTAAAATTGGGGCAATAGATTTATAATCGGTAAAATGACTGCTTTTTACAAGACATGTTGTATGATAGTTGGGAAATGCGCTAATTTGGGTACATAGAGGGTAAGCACTTAGTAGATAGGATGCGTGGAGGGATAAGGAGATAGGAGCTTCATGGGTAAGGAGATAGGTAGTTAGAAAGGAGATGAGTTATCAATATGCGTGGGTAGATGGTGAGCTATGGCGGTTTAGTGGTTAACGAGGAGAGGTCGGTGGGCGGGTTGACCAAGTCGAGTTGTCCACCGAGCAACTGATGAAATATTTACAAAATGCAATAAAATTATCCCATTTGTATCCTTTTAATACAATTAAAATCATATATACATAGAAGTTCTGTAATGTTAATATGAAGAATGGAGGCCAAGGCACCCCTCCAAAATTGAGTGTGTCAAAATTAGCCGAGGGAACCTAACAAAAAAATTGGGGCCCACTGGCCCACAATCGAGTGTTGAATACCACTATTGGTTATACGAGGAAATAAAATCAAGTATGAAAGCACCGAGGTATTGGGAACGTGGACATAGGGAACACAAGGGTGCACAGAGATATAATGAAACAAGGCATAAGGACTTAGTCATTTTACACGTCAGGTGGCTAATTTTGGACATGGAGTGAGGAACACATTTTCTCGAAGACTTGGAGGATACATAAAGGCTATTTTAGGACTAGTTGGATCCCAAGTTCCATGCAGAGTTTTGGAGCTAATAATAGGATTATACTATAGATGTATTATTAGATGATCTATTATTAACACTAGCATGCTTTTGTATTCTCATGTAAGGGCGCATGGCTATTATTAGCATGTAGCCTATTTTGAAGGTGCATGGGTGGTGAAGGGAAATTCCCACCCCTATAAATATGTATTGATTTTCACCGAGTAGGAATCCTATGTTTTGTAGAGTTATGTTGTTGCTTTGTACACACACATGATTCATGGTGACATTATTATGATGTATGAAGCTTTTATGTTTTGTAGTAATTAATATAATGGATCTTATTAGTTGGATAATGGTGTTGGATGTAATTAAGCATGGATCTTGTATGGTAAATCTGATTATAGTAATTGTTTAGTTATTCTTTCATATGATTAAGATCTAGATCTGGTTTATGCATTGTGGTTTAATCATTTATCTACGTATGGATCTAATATATACATTCATTCATGCTAACATCTTATACAAGCTTATCTAAAGAGGGACCTGGTACCCTTGTGTGCTTCAGTGAGCACTCGGTTTAATTTGAGTGATGTGTTAATACACCTTGGGATTTTTGGTATATCCTAAACTACATCATTGGTTCCGTTGCCAGGACCTCTTTTTCAATTGTTTTCAAGGATGTGGCATGATAAAGATGTACTTGGTTGACCTTAGCTAGTAGTGAAGATTGGTTAGATGATCTAGAATAACATTATGCTCACGCAGATTTAGCATTGGGCCTAAGTTTAATGCATGCATGCGGGTTGAGAAAAATCATGTATGATGCAATATATATGAATTTCTTTACCATCTTTCTCGTAGAGCTGCATGAGTGGATATTTATTTACGTGTATAAGAGGAATTGAAGGTTTCACACACTTGTTTGGACACAAGAAGAATTATAGGTATTGTATGATGCATATATCCGATTTAGACGTGATCTCGTGAATGTTTGGTTCCATGGTGTTTTGAACATCTATATTTTTAGTACTGCAGATTTCCACTTACTCTTACCCAAAAGTTGTTGAGTTCTAGTTCTTGTGCAAACCCATAGGATCTTATTTGTGTGGTACTCCTTTGGCAATTAAGATCCTAATCATGACCTTAGATTTGGAAGAGAAACCTATGGCTAGCTAAACCCCACTAGGCATGGGGGCAAGAGTAGGTTTGGTAAATGTGATAGACCTAAAATAGAGAGATAGAGAGAAGAAAGGTGGATTAAGTTTAATGAAGTGTACAAGAGGGATCGATGAAGTAGTGAGAGATCACAGAGATAATGGTGTTGTGGAGAGAGATGGCTCGTGAATGATTTGGAGCTCACGCAAAGGACGTGGAGCCAGAGCATTTGGAACTCTCCTCAGATTTGGATGAAGGTGCATCGGGAGAAATATTATGGATTGCATTTGAACCTACCTAGCAACCTAGCCTTTGCACTTGGTTTTACAAATTTTATGGTAGTTACCAATAAGAAAGTTAGTGTGTGTAGTAGAGTTGCAGTAGATAGAATTAATTTGTAGTCAAGTTCAGGAGTTAATCAGGGAACTTATTAATCTATAGTGGCACAATCATCATCTCTTTTATTTGGAGTTCTAGCTGGAGGTATATTTTATGATGCAATGTCATCATAGAATGTGGGTGCATAGAACATTGGTATAACGTCTGGAAGTAGGAAAACTTCACAGATTGTGGGAGTCCAATTTAGCATGACTATTGGAACACAAGGTAGTGCATCCTCTAGTATGTTTCTTACTTCAAGAGGAGGATCAAGAAGGTCGGGTGGCTCGGAGAGTTGAAAGATCTGGGGCTCTAGAGGAAGAGGAAACACAAGAGGAAATACAATTACTAGATCTGGTGGGCATGTTCCGTACCAACCCCAATAGATTTATATGGAGATGTCCCTTCATCTTCCATAATATAGAGGCATTGAAGATGCAACCGAGCAAGTGCATATGTGTGAGATACTATGGTGAGTGAAGGTGATTACTGCTCCAGAGCACAAGGTGAGTTAGTTTGCAATTACGTTGTAGGGGCATGTGCATAGTTGGTACATAAAGTTTAACCACTGAACAAAATTGTGTAGATTACATTACATTTCTACAGGATGCTTTCTTGAAAGAATTGTATATCCCTGATTTTGAGTAGAAGAGCATAAGTGTGTTGAAATACATCAAGCAAGGCACTAATAAGAGTGTTTTGGAGTATGATGATTGGTTTTAGACCCTTTTATCCAAGTTATCTTATGACATACACGTATGCTAGCATGCTCAGTGGTTTTTGGAGGACTAAGCATGCCTTTTAGGAAGGAATTTTCGCATAAGAATTATATAGATCCGTGTGAGGCATTTGAAGTACTGCTTTACGCGCCGAGGAGGTAGGGAGTGTAGACACAGGAGTAAGCCCATTTTTGGAAGCTTAGATTGTAGTCATGACTAAATAGTTAGAGAAATTATCAGCTAATTTGGCATATGAGAAATGCAGTGGGATTTGGTGCAAAGATTGTGAAGTAGAAGGGAATTCCAAGGATAGTTTTCCTTGTAAATCGGATGCACTCCTTGTTGTTGGACTATGATTTCAATCACTTAGACCATAGTTCAAGTTGGTTCCCATTGTTGCAATGCCCGATAAGAAATAGCATGTCCTGTTACTACAATATCTACAAGTCTACTACTCACCATGATCTTTTGAAGATTGTAGGTTTATTGATTAGATTCATGATTCATGATATTGGTTTAAGACAAACCGATGTTGCAAACAATTTTAAGGAGAAAAGTGAGTATCATGACCATGATCATAATGAGGGCATTCGATGGAGGCCGTGGTAGAGGTCAAGGTTATCGAGAAGGATTTAGAGGTGAGGTTGTGGTGGTGGAAGAAGTGATTTACCTCATGGAAATTGTTTTACATGTGGATCCCTTGATCATTACATATGCGAGTGTCCTAAAAACATTGTCTATTATTTTAATAGAAAGAATCATAAATATGAATATTTCCTAGAATTGTATGAACATTTGAGAAAGAAACAAAAACATGAGAACAAGGGCACGAGAATGGTTAGGTGCAGGACGTTGTGGAATATCAATGGATTCCAAAGTTATCCCTGGATCCTGAGTTGGTACATGTGAATATTACTACATGCGCTAAAATTTGTGCACACTAGGGAATTTCCAAAACAAAATCCTTTCATTACTAAGGAGGAGGTTCTACATGCAAAGTATCTAGACCCTATGCATCAGAAGGAGGTTTATCAAGAAACCATGGAGGTAATTCAAAATTTATAGGGTGAGATACAATGTTTGAAAGAGCAGTCACGGAAGTTAGAATAGAAGAAGGTAGCTAAGCTCCATCAGATGGATGTTGATGATATAAAGGAGGTTTGCAAGATGTTGTATCAAGAGAACATTATTCCTTTATTGGGGAATTGGTTAAAGGGAAATACTCCACACTTTGGGATTGAGCATGAAAGGCAGATTTTACATGCTAACCTTCCCCCTCATAGCCTAGATTATGACAAGGAGATCACTCTAAACCTTTTTCTGGATGGTTGAATTTTGAGTAATATTGAAATTGATACATGCGTGGAAGTAAATGTACTCACTTTGGATGCATGGGTTTAGATGGGCAGACCACCATTGCAACCATATTCAAATGTTTAGTTTATGGAAAAGAATACTAAAGCCATGTCTATTGGATTTTTAAAGGATGAATCAATTACTATACAGGAGTCAAGTTTCTTTGGGGACTTAGAGGTATTAGCGCTTGCAAAATCCAATAGTTTTCTAGCTTTACTTGGGAACTCTTGGTGTTTTGCAAACAACGTTGATCTATGCTTCAACAAAGGGTATATAAGTTTTGAGAACAAAGAGGAGCACATCATTATCCCATTGATAAATGGGAAATATTCACCTTATGTAAAGCCCTAAGTGAAGAATATTTGAAGAAAATTTATGTGCACACCATTCGAGATCTAGAAGTTCTTGAGCCATCAAAGGAAGGAGTTATCCAATGGGATGATGCACAGTCTATGAGCGATGTTACAAGTGTTGCATGTGACAATTGGGCACATGGTACTTATGAAATGGTTTGGCAAGAAGTATGAAGTGTATTATGTGCATCATACTGACCACTTAATATTAGGCATTATAGCGGTAGCCAAGTACCAAGGTATACTGGTGAAGAGAATCCTGAGGTATTCCTACTTGCTATGGAGGTTTAATGTGAATTTTAGGTGGAAAGAAGGAATATGCTAGTTTATACTTTGCGTGGGATGATAAAACATTGGTAGATGGTCCATAGGCATAACCTTTTGGAGTGAAGAGAAGTAAAGATTGCTTTATCTCGCTCAATTTTTAAGGAGTAATGTGCCTACTCAGATTTGTGCATTTTATGGTAATGATCCTATTCAGCACCACGTTCAGTAGTGTGAGAGACTCTAGAAAGAGGGAGAAGCTTTACCACCTTCATTGTGGGTGCAAAAGCTTTATTTCACTTTGTGAGGCTACACATGCACATGGTATATCTATGCAAAGTTGAATAGAGAGATTGGAAATTGGAAAGAACTTACTGTAGGTATGATTCAGACCTTTGAATATTTTTCCACTAAGAATCTAGTGAATGAGGCATTACAAAGTTATGAAGCACTTAAGCGTGAGTGATAATGAAAATGTTGAGGAGTTCCTTCAGGAGTTATTAGGATGAGTCAAACTGGAGGTGTGATTTAAAGAGGAAAAAACAGATGTTGAACATCTTGGGCACACCTACCTAGAAAGAGAAAAGGGTAAGATGGTCTATATAGTTGATGATGAAGAAATGGAGAACCTGGATATTGAGCATACAGAGGGTACACACGAGGTCATGGAAAATGAAGATGAGAAGACACACACCTACCATGAACCTACAAAGACCACGAAAGTAAACATTGGAATGGATGTTGCACCAAACAAGGCCATCATTAGAGATTATTAGTTTGACTCTGAATTTGCTAAGATAATTGAGTTATTGTGTGACTTCAGGATCTGTTCCCTAGAGGCTATCATGAATTGAAAGGAGTACATGAATCTTTGGGGAAAATGAGAATCAAGTTGAAGGAAGGTGCACACCTAGTTTGGAAGAGGCCTTACAAGATGAATCTAAACCTGCATGTCAAGGTGAAAGAAGAAATTGACAAAATGTTAAATTATGGAATCATTGAGCCCATCGAGGAGTCAGAATGGGTGAGCCCTATGGTGATCAGTATCAAGAAGGATGGAAGAATCATAATTTGTGTGGATTACAAGGAGTTAAATGTTGCATGTGTAATTGATCCCTTTCCCACATCATTTATTGAAGAAATTTGGAAGGCATTGCAGGGCACAAGATCTACTCTTTCACTAATGGATTCTCTAGATATCATCAGGTGCAGATAGCTAAAGAAGATCAAGATAACACAACTTTCACCATTGAGTGGGGAATTTTTTCATACATGGTATGCCCTTTGGATTAAAGAATGCACCTATAATATTTTTGCGCATTGTTGTACATGCATTCAAGTACTTTATTCATAATCTATTAAAGGTTTATTTGGATGATTGGATAATCTATCGGCTTGTGAAGGATCTCTGTGATAAATTAAGGCTCATGTTTGAGAGATGTTGGTAGTTGAGCATCTCATTAAACATCAAGAAGTGCATTTTTTCCACACCCTTTGGAATTTTTTAGGACATATCATTTGTAAGGAAGGTTTGTTAGTGGATCCTGCTAAGGTTGTTGTTATTTTGGGCTTAGAGGAACCAACTATCCAAAGTGAGGTGCATGGATTCTTGGGGCACATAATATACTATAAATTTTTTATCAAGGGCTATGCCAATATTTTTCACCCTTAGAGGACTTATTAAAAGGAATAGGCAAGTTTTATTGGGGTGAGGCACAACAACGCACATTTGAGACACTAAAGGAAAGGCTTACTATAGATCCTATTTTGCTCTTTCCTTCTTGGGCCAATACATTCCACATTCATGTAGATGCCTCGACATGACCATTGGCTTGTATTATCTCAACCTGGAGAAGGGATTGTTGATCATCCTGTTTGTTTTGCAAGGAGGAATTCAACTTCAACAAAAAAAAATTGCACCACTACAGAGCACAAGGCCTTTTCTATGATCTACACACTCCATAAGTTTTGACAAAGCATTTCTGGCTACCCCATTCATCTTTAACACCGACCACATGGCACTGAAGTATTTGGTGAACAAGCCCATTTTATAGAGGTGCATAGGCCGTGTGGTACTATTATTCTAGGAGTATAACTTTACTGTGGTGGTTAAGCTAGGTAAGATTAATTTTGGTCCAGACCATTTATCTAGGATTTAATAGGGAGAGGATGTGCATAACATTGAGGATATAATTCTAGATGCATAGTTATTCAGGTTAAACCACGTGCCCTCGGACTTAGATGATATTGTTTTCTTTTTGCAAATAGGTGTGGCACTTGAAGGTATGAAGGTGTTAGAGAAGAAACAACTTGCTATCCTTGTCGTGCCCTACATGTTGATCAGTGGAGACTTATACAAATTATGTTGGGATGAAGTTTTACATTGGTGTGTACTTGAGCATGAGTGTGAAGCAATTATGGAGGATTCTCATGGTGGCATTGTAGGTGGACACTATGTGGGAGACACCACCACACACAAGATTCTATTAGTTAGTATATGGTGGGAAACATTGTATAAGGATTGCAAAGAATATTGTAAGGCATGTGACCATTGTCAACACCTTGGAAATCATGGGCATAGAGATGAGATTCCTTTGAGGCCTATTGCTAGCACATAACCTTTTGAGAAGTGGGCAATTGAATTTGTGGGTCCTATCTCCCAGCCTGCACTGAGTTTGGATCACATTATATTATCACTTGTATAGATTATATTATAAGATGAGAAAAAGTGACACCTATAAAGGATTGCACAGAATCTATGGTAGCGAGGTTTTTGTGGGAAAATATTATCAACATGTATGGATGCCCTTTAATTTTAACAAGTGATAGGGGTACTCATTTTCTTAATGAGACCATCAGGATACTATTGGATGAATTTATGGTTGCACACCATAAAATAACACCCTATCATCCTCAAGAAAATGGAATTGTTGAGGCTTTCAACAAAGATATTGAGCCATACCTTGACTAAGATTTGTGATGTTGGAAGGAAAGATAAAGTATCTTCTATACTTTGGGCATACATGACAACCTATAAAAGGTTAAATAAAGCACACCCTCTCAATTGGTGTTTTAAAAGAGGCTATTATACCAGTGGAATTCATGTTACCATCCCTACGTATTTTACATGTAGGTGGTTTAGTTGATGAAAAGGCACTTGAATAACGTATAGAAAACTGATGCGATTGGATGAAAGGCATGCTATAGCATGATTTATTCATAAGCAAGAAAATACCAGGCAGAAGGCATGGCATGATAGGCACATTAGGGATAAGAAGCTTGAGGTTGGATAGATGGTACTTCTGTATGATTCAAAAATTTTGTGCCACCCTAGAAAGCTTAAGGTGCATTGGTTGGGACCGTATGTTATAAGTTATATACTTGATTCAGGCACTTGCCAATTAGAGATCTTTGGATGGAACATGGTTTCTGGTTACTTCAACGGGAGTAGGTGAAGCCCTACTATAAATAAGTCTTTTTGGTGTTTGTAATAAGGTATTATTTCCACTTAGATTATATTTCCTTAATGCATTCCCTTTATATGTGTTTCCTTCATAGTTGTTATGCTTTGTCAATTTAGTTCATTTTTTGTGTAATAAGCGTGCTTGCGTGCCAGAAGCTTATTACTATGTAAGTGTTTTCATGTGTAGAGGATTGCACATACCCTTAGTGTGGGGTGGAATATATATAGGGTTCATTTCCAAGTTTGAATATTGTTTGAATATTATTTGTGAAGCGGTTATGCATAAATAGAGAAAATTGGAAAGGTGCAGATAGAGAAAAAGGAAATTTTCTCATAATTGAAGACCACATATGGATAAATGGATGTACAGTGTAACGGGAGGTAGGCTACAACAAAGTGGAAAAAATTGGTGAAGGGCATAGTGGAAATTACTTCAACATATTAGGGTGCACGCAAGAGGAGATTTGTGGTGAGAAGTAGAACACGCACTAGATGCCTATGGTGTGGAAAAAAGTAGCGCGGAAGAATTGAAGAAATGCCAAATCAATGTTGATTACGGTGGTAGGTGGGGAGCAATAAATGTGGATTCTTTTAAAAAAATATAAGGATGTGTTGTGAAATCATTTTTACCTTTTCATACAAGATCTATCAAGCGAATTGAAGTTGAGAGTGAGCTAGCAAAAAAGGTTATGAAGTGTGGAGAGCTGCAAACCACTTGTATTTTGTCATATTTGTGCATGAGATAGTCTTGCGCTCCATTTGACTAAGTGGTTAAGAGAAGCGAGAGGCATGCCGGGGAAGAAGATTGACAAATAGGGTTTGGTTTCAAGATAGGGCATGCAGAGTTGAATCAGTAGAGCTCAAGGAAGGTAAAAGAACACACATTTATAGTTATTATGGCACCAAAGAGAGCACCTAGAGTGGCCGCAAGGGGGAAAAGATAAAAGGAAGTTGAGATCGAAATAAAATATGCCCTTGAAATATATTTCTTGGAAATATAGTACCTGTAAGGGGTTTACGTGGGTTGCGATTGGGACTCGCATGTTTGCGAGTGTCGGTGAGTGATTACAATCACCAAACGACAGAGATAACAAGGATGAACTGAATAAACTACATGTAAAGAAGACAAACAAAAGAACAACAAATGATATGGTCATATATGATGATGTGGGTGAAAATCTATTGACAAAGGTAGGATATTTACATTTGTATGAACTCCTTATTTTGGAAAACCAAAGAAATTATACCAGTGGTTGATGAGAAGAGTCCATGAGGAATTCTTCTATTTTTCTGAGTGACTATTTTACAGAATTAGGAGTACGACCACTTTGAGATAAGTAGTGACTTGACAAAAAAGGAAGGTATAATGGTGAAAAGGAAAGCATTGGGTTACATAAAGGGATGCTACGGGATGGATGTAGGGAAGCTATAAAAGTATCACGTGGTTTAGGTGGCAGCGCACCTCCTCACAAAGCTTAATGACTAGGAGCGGTGGTCGTCAGGTAAATACCTTATGGCTACATATAGAAAAGAAAATGAGTGAAGGGGTAACTTATAACTTAGTGGGATTCATTGTTGAAACTATCATTGAGGAAGTGCACAAAGGAGATAAGATAAGTTTCAGCGTAATCCTATTATCTCTTGTGTTTTTAGAAATTGGGGTGCTCGATGGGCCTAAGGAGAAAATTTGGCAATATCTTGAGGTGAAGAAATATCTTGCAGAGATATTTGAGAAGTATATATGTGATGGGACCATGAGTGGCCCCTTTAAGAAAAGGGAAAATATGTGGTATGAGCTCTTACGCACCGTGTGTGAGGAATAATGGAGAATACCAAAGTAAATTCTTACAAAGTATTGGGAAGACAAGTATAGTTTGCATTAAATAAATTTTTTTGCATAACACGTTTTGGGATGAAGGATGGAAAATGGGGATGTTAGTATAATCTATCATATGCCTTCACCGTGTGGTATTTCCAAGAATTTGTACATAGGATTTTGGCGCGCACCGACTTCCCTTTAATGCAGACAAGGTATACTGTGACTACCACACCCTCAAGAAGACTTACATGTATCCAAGTAAGTCTCACGTATATTGAAAGGTTAATTTTGATGATATTAATATGAAGGCAATGAGTTTGGAAATTGGTGAGATAGGGGCAGCCCTTGTATATATCCAACTCAAGCCTAGGTTGGAAAATGGGAAATATGTGGAGAATGAGTTCAAACTTCCTAGCCCACCCAAGGGGAAGCATACAATTGGCACTTTGGTAGATGAGGAACCAACCTCGCCCCTTTTAGAAGAAGAAGGATAAGAAATTCATGAAGATAGTGGTGGTTTGGAGCACAGGGGTAGGAAACAACCCACTGTTGGAGAAAATAATGAGTACGAGGTGACCCCTCCATTACAGGAACAAGATGATGAAGTATTGGAAATAGGTGCCATAGAGATCAATGTGGATCAGACCACTGAGGAGCCTCAATTTAAGTTGGTGCTAAGAAAAACAAGGGCTCATGAAACGTGAACATCACCTGTTGGGCCCTAAATTGACTAAGTCCCAAGGTAGAAGGAGTGCACGTGTGTAATGTAAGTGAGTAAGAAGGTGCTCAAGGAAAGGGGTGCAAGAGAAAAGGTTGGCATGCGAGAAGCAGAAGAGGGTTTGGGGACTTAGCCGCATTTTGAAGGTGGTATTGTAGGAGAAACATGTGAGGGATCAAGTAGGCATGATGAATGGATAAGGTGCCAACCTGGAGACTTGGAGGTCAAGAAAAGAATATTCCACGTAGGGAATATTCCCAGGAGGATAATTATAGTTAGTGGAATCCTTTGCAAGATGGCATAAACAATCAATCATGGAGGACCACACTTCCACTTGGCATGCAATCTACTCATGGGTGAAACTATGGCGGTGAATCCAAATTCTATTTAAAGGAATGCTTGTGTCGAGTTGAAAAGAGAGTGTGAGAAAGAGTTAGAGTTTAAGAGGAAATGAAGTGATGCAAGATTGTTTTCCCTAGGCATATATGTATGTGCTTGGGTTTGAACAAGGGTTGTAATGGGAAAGCATAGATAGGATCTCTGTTCATAGTAGTTTTATAGGGTTGGAATGTTATTTCATGATGTATATGGTCTGAGATGACCTTGTTTGATGTAATATGGCTACTGTAAATGAATTTAATCAATATATGGATCTATGTTGTGTATTTGTGTTTATGGACTAAACCCTAGTGTGATTTCATGTTATTCATGGTTCAAATCTATTTCCATTATGTTGTTGTGATGTTTATGTTTATCTCATGCAACATTTATGCTTAAAACTAGATTCAGTTCCTCTATATTACATTAAATTCATGTGTTATTACTCCACAAAAATTTCCTCCATTAATGGTAGAACATTTTCACAAGGCTCACATAAAGGAGGGCTAGCTGTCGGTGTGTGCCTCAAATGATCTCCCAACATCCGGGTGATAGGTTGATGCACTTGGGGTTAAAAGAAAGATTAGTGGATAGAGGTAAAATAGAATCTAATAAAATCCCCTTAGGACATCACCTAATACTTCACCTCGAAAGTAGAACCAAAAAAGAATAAAAGGAACATGCATAAAATTAAGGAGGATGAATATGGGGAAAGTGTGCAAGTACTCCAAGATAACCCGAGAACATAGAGGATCCTTAAGGAGAAGTAATGAAGAAAGATGAAAAGGATATGAAGGAGATGGGTATAGAAAAAGATAAGGGTGAGCCTTGAGTATGCCCCATAATACACAAGAAGGTGAAGGACCAATGCTGGATTTAGTGCTTGGATTCAAAAGGGTAAGTGAACAAGAAATAAGGAGGATGAAGACTATGAGACCCCTGTAGTCGGGTATGTGGATGAAAAAAGTAAAATCATATGTGCATGGTTCCAAAGCACTTTGGATCCTAAGGATTTGTATGGATGGGAGCTCATGGACGTAGAAAGGTGAACAAACACACACACAATAAATTATATTGGTCTATGTAGACTCATATGGATGAGCTGATTTTGACATGTGTGAAGAGTCACGTGTTTTACAGAATGAAGAAAGTATCGTAAGTCAAACATATGAATTTAAACTCCTACTATCATGTCGAATGAGCAAGTAAACAATTCTTTGGTGAAGGTATCTACAAAGGTTGCGTGTAGAAACATAGATAAAGTAGAAACCATTAGTGAATTGATAGATGATAATAAGGTCTAAGATAGATAGATAAAGTGCCTGAAAATAGAGAAGGAAAGGGCTGAGATAAAGGAGGAAGCTTTGGTTAGTATGGTGGAGGAAATTAGAGATGACATTATAAAGCTAAGGCCGCACTTGGAATCATAAGTTCCAGAAAATTTTCTTCTATGATGCATTACATACACACACTGGTAAAGTTGGTAATAGATGAAGGCCCAATGCATATGCCAAAGACTAAGGATGCAAAAAATAGGCGGAAAAGGCCAAGGAAAGTATTGCGCAAAAATTACTCGTTATGAATTAGTTTTACAAACCTTACAGGAAGAATTGAAGAAAGAAAATTTGGCCTTGAATATGTGTGCAGCCCTTGATATTATCATCAAGACAAGGACCATGGCTAAAGAAAATGAAGTCCTTCAGGCATAAAATAATTAAGCTCTTGGGCACGTGTAAAGGCTAACACTAGTAGAAGAGAAGCACGACACTCTTGTAGCTGCCCAAGTCCCACATAAGGAAATAATTAAGGAAATTGGGAAAATCATCATGGAGAGGATGGATGTAATGGAGGGAATGGTCTCAAGCATGGCTAATGTTCTCAGGGTCTTACGAGAATGAAAGTGAAAAGATGACTCTTGATGAAATGGAAGCCATAGTTGTAGACATTCCTAGATAAGACAAATAAAGTGCTAAGTGATTGGAATGTGTTGGAGGTAAAGATTAAGGTTGAATATCCTGAGTTGATCCTGCCGGTAGAAGAGAAGAGTGTCAGATAGTTTCTCACTCTTTATTATTTTCCTTTATTCTTTCGTTCATTATTCATTATTATTTTTTCATGGAGAGATGAGTTATGACTACTCATTTCTGGGGATGAAAATGAAATTAGTGTGGGGTAATGTTGATATAAGTAAATACAATTTAAGTATATAAGCCTTGAATAATTGGGCACGTGGACATAGGGCACATAGGAGCGTACAGAGATACAACAAAACAGAGGTGCACCTAGAAGCAGTTTGAAATCAAGACTCAACTGTTTTGTAGATTAGAGCTAATTTTGGACGTGGAGTGAGGAGCACATTTTTTTGAATACTTGGATAATACACAAAGAATATTTTGGGACTATTAGGAGATCAAGTGCCATATGAAAGTTTTGGAGTAATAATAGGATTACACTATAGATGTATTATTAAATGATCTATTATTAGCACTTGCATGCTTTTGAATTCTCATGTAACGACACATGGCTATTATTAGCATGTAGCCTATTTTTGAAGGTGCATGGGCAATGAAGGGAAAGTACCCACCCCTATAAATATGTATTGATTTGCATAGATTAGGAATCGATGTATTTTATAGTTATGTTGGTGGTTTTGTACGTGCGTAGGACTCATGGTGATATTATTATGATGTATGAAGCTTCTTTTTTGGAGTATTTAATAGAATGGATTTTATTAGATGGATAATGGTGTTGGATGTAACTGATCATAGATCTTGTGTGGTAAATCTGATTATAGTAATTGGAGTTGGTGAGACAACATGAAGTTTCGGTGTGATGGACTTATGGAGGTAAACATTATGGGAAGGATTTGAGGTTCACATAGAGAGGGCTGGACTCGAGAGCGATCTGTGCTTTACCCCATCATTACAAGTACGGAGAGAAACCCCTTAGCTTCTAGTGAGAGCTCATTGTATGGAGAAAGGAGAGCCATAGGCGTGCATCTTAGCCCACCTAGAAACCAAACCATGATGCTTAGTTTTCCAGTATCTGAGACAAGTACTTCTAGTTCAGTTGGTGTTGGTGAGCAAATAGCTTCAGGTAGATATCATTTTACATTACACCCATCTATGGCCACACAGACATTTCTGGTGTTTGGAGGTATTTTTCTGGCACATTTTTGGGCAAGTTTTGGTTCATAAAGTTTGGGTATCACATCTAGAAGTGGCATGGGAAACACATATGGGAGTGGTTCAGTATCGCGAGACTATCGGCGTGTAGTTTAGTAGAGGCGGTGGGAACACAAAGTGCAACTGCATTAGGCCCCTTACTTGCAACATGAGGAGGATCTAGAGGATCTATAGGGATAGGAGCTAGTGGATCTAGTGGTGCTGGTGGTGGAGGAAATTTAGGAGGAGGTCAAGGTTTTGGATCTGGTGGGCAAGGCCCACAACACCATCAACAGGTGTTTTATGAGATGTCACTCCACTTATTTGATTACAATGGTGTAGAATACATTGTAGAGTATGTGTACAAATGTGATATCCTATCGCACACAAAGGGAATCACTTCCCTAGAAAGGAAGGCAAGTTAGTTTGTAACTACGTTGTAGGGGTGCGCACAAAACTAGTATCGAAAAGTATGACCCCCATGAGACGGTGGTGGATTATATTGCATTGCGTGATGATTTGTCGGAAAAATTCATATTTCGAGTTCAAATAGAAGAGCATCATCGCAGTGAAGGAAATCTAAAAAGGTATGACAGAGAGCGTATGGGAGTATGACGTGCATTTTAAGACTCTCCTATCAAAGTTATCATATGATATCCATCCTTCATAGCATGCTCAAGTGGTTCATCGCAGAGACCGATCACATTGTTCAGGAGGGTGCTTTCACGTAAGACCTTCACATATATTTGCGAGGCCTTAGAGGTTGAATTATGCGCGAGGTAGTGGGAAGCATTTATCTGGAGTTAGCCCATTTTTTAAAGCACATATTTCTACCATGCAAAGCAGCTGGAAAAATTTTCCGCGAACGTGCCTCATGAGACTCATAGTGGTTTATGGTAAATGAATTGTGAAGCATAAGGACACACAAAGGAAATTTGACCATAAAATTTGGTGCGCACCATGTCGATGGATTGTGAAATCTGTCATGGGGATCATGATGCAAGTAGATGCCCATTGTTGCAACGTGTGATTTGCAAGAATGTGTCCTACTATTGTAAGATTTACACATCCACTACTCACGATACAAAGGAATGTCGATTGATAGAAAAAATCCATGATGCCATTGATGTCGGTGTATGCTGTAGACCAACATTGGGAGAAGTTCTAAGCCTAAGAATCGTCAATATTAAGGGTACATGCATGGAGGAGGTTGAGGAAGAGGTTTTCGTGAAGGATTTAGAGGCTGTAATGGTCACGAGAGGAAGAGGTGACTTTCCCCATGGGACATGTTACAATTGTGGATCAAATGAACACTACAAGCACGAGTGTCCAAACTTGTTGCAATGCTCATGGTGTGGGAAGAAGCACAAGTATGAAGAGCATCCGGAGTTGTATGACCACATGAGAAAGAATTAGAAGAAGGAAAAAGGTGTGGGGATGGTGAGTGTAAAGAGGACCGACCCACAATGGATGTCGAGGGTAGTGCTTAACTCGAGCTAGAGCCTATTTTGGTCACTACATGCGCTAAGGCTACACGTACCCGAGAGGAACCAAAGCAGAGGCCCCTTATCACAAGAGAAGAAGTGTTATATGGGAAATATCCTAATCCTACTCAGAGAAGGAAGCTGTACCAAGAAACCATGGAGGTGATTAGGAGTTTGTAAGGAGAAATCTAGTGTTTGAAGGAGAAATCACACCAATTGGAACAAAAGAAGAGCATTGAGGTTCCGGCAGGATATGGATGAGGTTAGGGAAGTGTGTTGAATGTTGAGGTAGGAGAAAATTATTCCCATGTTGGGAGAATGGATGAGGGAGAGGTACCGCACACTGGAGGAGGGCATGAGAGACAAGTCTTACATGTTAACCTACCTCCTCACAACATTGATTATGACAAGGAGATCACACTGAATGCAGTTTTTGATGGGTGGATCCTTAGTAATATATTGATTGAAACATACATGGAGGTCAATTTCATTACTCTTAATGTAAGGAATCAAATATGGAGGCCCCATTACAACCATCATCCAATGTGTTGTACATGGCTAACAGGATAAAGGCCATGCCTATAGGGGTGTTAAAAGGTGCATCCATAACTATTTAAGGGGAAAAGTTTACTAGAGAATTTGAGTTCCTGGAGCTTGCTGAGGCTGATGGTTTCCCATCATTACTTGGGTGCCCTTGGTATTATACAAACAATGATGACCTACATTTCAATAAGGCCTACACTGGCTTTGAGAACAAGGAAGAGAACGTGATCATCCCACTTCTTGATGGAAAATCTGCACCTTATATAGAGCCATTAGGTGAAGAAGACTTAAACAAGATATATGTGTGCACCATCAGGGACTTGGAGTTCATTCAGCCATCAAAGGAAGGGGTCATTCAATGGGATGATGCACAATCCATAAGTGATACAACCAACATTGCTTGTGACAACTTTGCACATGGGATATACGAGTTGGTTGGAAGGCATCTGAAGGATACTAAGACTAGAGTTTCAGAATGTGTTGGTTAGGTGCTTGGGAGGAAGCGTAGCCATGTTACAATGGGGAAGCCAACCTTGATGTATTTTTACGAAATGGATACCCAGTGGAAGTGTCAAGTGGAGAGAAGGAATATGCTTACCTATACTTTTCATGGATAGCATCACATTGGTGGTCGACACATCGAGATAATATTCTAGAGTGGTATGAAGTGAGAATCACGATCTCTATTAGGTTTCTCCAAAGCAATGCACCATCTCAAATTTGTGACTATAATGGGAAGGTATCCGCCTCATGCCATGTATAGGAGTGTGAGAAGACTGGATGGAAGGGACAAGAGATCTACCCCCTTCCCTATGGGTGCATAAGTTATATTCCACCTTATAGGGCTACACACGTGCATGGTATATTCATTTAGAGTTGTAACATCAAATAGGAACTGGGCAGGAGTTGACAACAAATCTTGTTCAAACATTTGAATATCAGAGTACTAAGCCATTAGTGAATGAGATGTTGTAAGTAGTCAAGTGCCTTACCATGGGAGACAGTGCCATGGTAGAGGATAGGATTCTAGAGCTGTTAAGTTAACCAAAGTTAGGGGCACACTTCATGGAGGAAGAATCATAGGAAGTACAACTTGATCGTGCCTACCTGGAGAGGGAGAAAGGAAAATTGGTCTACTTAATAGACAATGAAGAGGTGAAAAACTTGGATGTTAGCCATATAGAAGGTACACACGAAGTGCTAGATAGCACTGATGAGTAAGTGCGTGCTTACGAAAATCCATTGAAGACAAAGAAGGTTAACATTGGTACGGAGGTAGAACCAAAGGAAGTTATTATTGGGGACTATTAGACAAACCAAGAGGTCTCAAAGATTATTGAGCTTCTGCATGATTTTCAGGATTTGTTTTCATCTTTGGTATAATGAACTTAAAGGAGTTCACCCCTCACTAGGATAAATGAGAATCAAGTTAAAGGATGGTGCACGCCCGATTTAGAAGAGACCTTACAGGATGAATTTGAATCTACACATCAAAGTTAAGGAGGAGATTGATAAGATGATAACATCTGGGATCATAGAAGCCATTGAAGAATCTAAATGGGTAAGCTCAATGGTCATCAGTATAAAAAAGGATGGGAGAATAAGGATTTGTGTTGACTATAGGGATTTGAATGCAATGTGTGTAATTGATCCTTTCCCAACCTTATTCACTGAGGATATCCTAGAAGGAGTAGCTGAGCGTGAGATCTATTCATTTATAGATGGGTTTTTGGGATATCACCAAGTTTGAATTGCAAAGGAAGACCAAGAGAAGACAACTTTCACCATTGAATGGGGAAGTTTTTCCTATATGGTAATGCCTTTTGGAGTGAAGAACGCACCTGCTGTGTTTTTGCGCATTGTGGTTCAAGTGTTTCAGGATTTCATTCACAAGTTTCTTCAAGTCTACCTAGATGACTAGACGGTTTACGGATTAGTAAAAGACCATTGTGATAATCTACGGTTGATGTTTGAGAGATGCAGGTAGTTGAGCATCTCCCTAAATATTAAGAAGTGTGTTTTTTCCACTCCTTTTGGCATGTTGTTGGGACACATTATTTGTAAAGAAGGATTACTGGTAGACCCCACAAAATTTGTTTTTATAGTGGGATTAGAGGAGCCTACTAGTCAAAGCATGGTGCGTGGGTTCCTAGGGCATACAAGGTACTATAGGAAATTCATCAAGGGATATGCCTAGATTTATGCACCCCCTGGAAGAGCTATTGAAACATAAAATTAAGTTCTATTGGGGAGAGGCGTAATAGGTGACATTTGACACATTGAAGGAAAAGCTTACCACCGCACCCATTCGTAATTTCCTTCTTAGGATAAACCTTTTCATGTGCATGTTGATGCATTTGGGATGGTGATTGGAGTAGTCTTAGCATAGCTTGGAGAGGGGATTGTTGATCATCCCTTGTGCTTTGATAGTAGGAAGCTTACTCCAGTAGAATGGAATTATACCATCACATAGCGCAAGGCATTAACAATGATCTACGCACTGCACAAGTTTAGACAATAGTTGCTAGCAATTCCTTTTATTTTCTACACAAACCACATGGCATTAAAATACTTGGTGAAAAAGAATGTTTTGTAAGGGTGCATATGTCATTGGATACTATTATTTCGAAGTTTGAGTTTACGGTTGTGGTGAAACTAGGGAGAAGTAATTTGGGACCTGATCATTTGTCAAGAATTACTTTGGGTGAGGATGCACAGAGCATTGAGGATATGATTCCAGATGCATAGTTATTCAAAGTTATAACGTGCATCCTCTAACTTGGAATATATTGCATTGTTCCTATGAACGGGTGGGGCACCAAAAGGGATGAAGGCATTAGAAAGGAAGTAGTTAGCCATACGCGTTGCACCCTATATGTTAATTGGTGGAGACTTATACAAGCTATGAAGTAACGAGGTTTTGCATCGGTACATGCTTTATAGCATGAGTGAACTGCAATCATGGAAGAGGATCAAAGTGGAATTAGAGGAGGAAACTATGCAGGGAATGTGATTTCATGTAATATCCTTCTAGTTGGCCTTTGGTGGGAAACGATTTACAAGGATTGTATCTAATATTGCAAATCCTATGACCATTGCCAACACCTTGGTAAACCAGGGAGAAGAGATGAAATGCCATTAAGGCCTTTTGCCAGTGCAGAGCCATTTGATAAGTGGGAAATTTACTTTGTAGGCCCTATTTCCCCATCCATGTGAAGGATAGGTTCGCGTTGTATCATTACATGCACAAACTATCTTACATGGTGGGAAAAAGCGGTGCCTACGAAGCATTGCATGACAAAAACAACAACTAGATTATTTTGGGAGAATATAATTAGTAGACATGACTAGGATGATAAATTTTCTACCTTTTTATAGTCATATCGGACTACTTATAAAATATTGAACAAGGCAAAACCTTTTCAATTGGTATTTGGTGTGAAAGTTGTGTTACCTATTGAATTCATGTTATCATTGCTGCATATTACACATGCAGGAGGTTTAGCTGATGAAAAAGCATTAGAGGATCACTTTGATAAGCTTATGGAGTTGGATGAAAGGCAAGCCACTACTCGATGGAGTTAGAAAACTAAAAAATCTAGGTAGAAGGCGTGGCATGATAAGACATCAATAATAAAAGTTTTAGGTTAGGAAGATGGTCCTTCTATATGATTCTAAGTTTTTGTGCCATCCTGGGAAACTCAAAGTGCATTGGTTGGTGGCATACATTATCACTTGCATACTTAATTCTGACACTTTCCAATTAGAGGCACTTGATGGAACAAGGTTTCCCAATTACTTTAATGGGAGTAGGCTAAAGCCCTACTATAAATAAGTCTTCAAAGTGTGTTTGTAAATAAGGCAGTATTTCCATTTAGCTTAGGATTTCCCTTAATGCATTTTCCTTTCTTTGTGTTTCCCTTTTTCATCGCTTTTCTTTGTCTTTTGTTTGGTTTGTTGTGGGCATGCTTGTGCGCGGTGGGGATTACTATCTAAACATTTTTTTATGTGTAGAAGACGCACATCTATTTAGTGTGGGGTGGAAGGTGTCAAAGAAGGTTCTTTGTAAAAAATACGGTAAGGAGAAGTGTTGGGAGTGATGTGCATAGGCGGCCCAAGTGAGAAAATCAAAAGCGCGTGGGTTCAGAAAAGCACATAAAGCAGAGGTGATCATGAGAGAATATTGGTGTCAAAAGGCTTTGAGAAAACCATGTACAAGGGTAAAAAGTGTAGAAGCAACATGAGGTAGGCGAAGGTAAGAGCTTGGTAAAGGATGTAGAGGTTGACATACTTTGCACGAGGGGTGCATGGAAGTTAGTTTGATGTCAAATAAGTCTTGTGTGTCAAAAGGTTGCGGAAATTTTTGTGTGAGTTTACGCATGAAGGAAAGCATTGGACACAATGCACGAAGGGATGTTGTTGGAAAAATCAACCTTTAATGTGTTTGTACATTGGTAAGTGGCATTAGAGTTTGTGTGGAAAAAAATCTATAAATAGAAGGTCGGGGTGAGTTATTCTTTTACCTTGCGTTTGTGTTAAAAAGCTCTTGCGAACTAGGGCATCCTTGCAAAGAAAAATTTGTGGAGATTTGTGTGCATAGCAAAAGATTCAATAGATTTGTGAACTAGAGTGGAAAGGGAGTACATGGGCATGGGAAGAGAAGTGTGTTTGGAGGATTCCCGTGGGTATTACACCATCTTGTGGAAGGAATGATTTCCAGGTTAGGGTTTAAAAAGCTAGGGCATGAGTTTTTGAGGATATTTCGTAGGAGTAGAGTCGAGGGTTTGAGTAGTGGTGAAACTGAACACAAGGAAGGAGTTTTAGAGGTCCGAGGAGAAGAGAAATGACACCAAGAAAGGGAGTGAAAATTTCACTAAAGAATTGAAAAGGAAAGGGCAAAGAAAAACTAGCCGTTTTGACTAATTTTAATGAAGAGTGGTACATGAAGATGTAGTACCCAGATGGCATGTTGTTAGGGAAGGAATGGGTATCTCACATACGCAAGATGGCCGTGAGTGACTACAACCATTGGACAAGCACCACTAAAAAATAAATGACACTGGAGTTGGTTCACCCCATGGGAAGGAGGACACGAGGATGGAAAACTTGTGTATGACGACGAGGTGCAAACCAAGTTGGAGAAGGCTAGACTCTTGCAGCTCTATGAGCTTCCCTATTTTGGCAAGCCTAAAAGGTTATACCAATGGATGATGTCACACATGCATGAGGATCACTTTTATTTCATAGGATGGAGAATGCGCATAACTCCTCAACTGATTTCCAAGTACACTGGCATTATCTACGAAGGAGAGCCACTAGATGATGACTTTTGCAATAAGGAGGCCATCAAGAAGAAAGTTGCAACATATGAATATAAGAAGGGTTCATGCTATTTTGATATCTCTGTAATCACCGACCCTATCATGAGGATGGCCGTGCACTTGGTCACAAATTTGAATGGGAAAGAGAGGTGGACACAGGTAAACAAGAGTTGGTTAAACATTTTCCACAAGATCTCGAAGGGAACAATCTACAACCTTTCATCCTTTATTGTAGAGGAGATCATTGACACTGCATGCGATGGAGAAAATATTATGTATGGTAACGTTCTTCTCATCATTATGTTTTTGAAATTGGAGTATCCGATGGGCTAGATAAATATGTTTGGGAGTACTGGATGAGGACCCCTCCCTACTAAAATATTTTAAGCCTACACTTGTGACATGATGACAGTTTCTCATAAGGCATGCTTGGAGAACAGTACAAATGAATGTGAAAAATTTCAAAGAGTGGAGAATTTTCAACATTAGTGGATTGAGAGGATAAGTTTTTTGTGTATCAACACTTTTGTATCGACATGTTTACTTTGACTAATGGCACCAAGATCCCTTGGTGTAATTTTCCCTTCTCTTTCACAACGCAATACTTTCATAGAGCATGGTCAATCGGTTTAAGGAGGCGAAGAAACTTAGATTTGATCTAAGTGTAGTAGATTAGATTAATGCAAGCTATGGTGAACATTGGTGTATCCCAAGAAACGTTCTTATGTCGAGAAGTATGTCTCTTATGATGTACATATGTTGAAACCAATGACATTGCCTATTGCAGGGAGAATGAAAGCAAGGGTGTATGTACGTCTAAGGCCCAAATTCAAAAAAGGGTGCTTATGTTGAGGATGATGTATCTATCCTAGAAGACCCCACTTGGGAGGAAGAAAGTGGTAATAAAAAATAGGGAATGAGAGGAGACTTCGACAGAAAAGGCACCAAACATGCATATGGTTCGGACGTGGGGAAAAAGAATTTGGCATGGGCACGAGCACTTATACTCGCAGGAAGAATTCCACTACAAAGGAGTCACTCGAGAGGGAAGAGTTACTAGAAAAATAAGAGTCCCCTATGTTAGAGGAGTTTCTAGAGAAGAAGAAGCAGAAAGTGGCACAAGGTTCGGACTCTGAGGAGACAAAGAGCATGAAGGGTGATGACTCTAAGGAAGAGGATGAAGAGCACAATGAAGGTAAGATTCCTCCTATTCACAATATACATGAGTTCGATGAAGAGAAGAATGGGGATGGGGAGGGCACCCATAAAAAAGGAGGAAGTGAGGAAGTAGACATGTATGCTTAGAATATCTTGACCCCGACCAAGGTAAAAATAGATGACATAGTACAGAAGGAGGTAGCGGGTATTATACAACAGTCATTGAAGCATGAGGTAGAGCACAACACTAAAAAAGTGCTAAAAGAAATAGAGGAGAGCGTGAGCATGGAAAAGGAGTATGGAAGCATGGGTGGAGATCCTAGCATGGCAGTAAGTTTCCCTAAGGTAGTATGCATAGGTGGAAAGGGCATAGTAGCGGCACACGAACATGCCATTACTTATATTAATGATCCAAACAAGGTACTACACGCATGTTTCAAAAACATGTTTCCTATAGAAAACTCCTCACTTGGTATTATTTTTATGAAGAGGGTGCATACCCATGCACAAGGAAAATTCTATCCTGGGATTTTGAGTCCCACATTGATGAGCCCGAGTTTGAGGTTAATAGTGATGCATTGATGAAGACACCAAATGCTAAGGGAATAAACCCTCTTGTGAATGCCCAAAGCAATTGTCGGATGAGAAAGTTTGCAATGCGCTCAACAAAGTGTCAGTGGAGGTGGAAGAAAGGATTTTTAGAAGAAATGATAGAATAAGAGTCTTGGAGGATGAGCTTGAAAAAAGAATGAGGAGATCATCAAGAGGGATATGGAGATAAAACATAAGGAATTGATCAATGTGTAGTTAAGGCATGAGTTGAGGGATGAAAAGGTGAAGGTGTGTGAAGTATACAAAAAGATAGAGGTTATTTCAAATGCCATTATCTTAAAACACCCAAACTGGCCCTCCGAAGAGTAAATGAGTCGACCATGCACTGCTTGGAAGACTTGACATGCATACTCACCATGGAGAGGCAACCACTTGCATTAGAGTCAATAGAAGAGGTGATGGCATGCCAAAGGAAGAAGAAAAGTTGAAGATTGGGGAGACAATAACTCGGTACTCTGAGATCCTTGCCTTAGTGATGACAATGACAACGTAAATGGCCAAAGTTGTGTATGACAACTGTGGTGACAGAGATAAAGTAGCAAGCATATTGGTTGTTACCCATGAGGTGGATTTGAATGAGTTTCAAGAGAAAAATAAGGGCAATAAGGCAGAGTGAGATAAAATCTTGGAAAATTTTGAGAAGAATTCAGATGTGATCAAAACCTTGAGGGTTTCAATTAAAAATAAACTGAAGGAATTATACCCCCAAGTCACTTGTAGGATGGACGTGTTGGGTGACCTTAACAAGTAAATGGAAAACATTGTAGATATGTTGAAGGCTAAGGGAGATGAACTAAGTTTTGATGAGGTTAACATGTTGGTGGGTGATTTACTTCAACATGTGTAGGGTGAGGTAGATTCTTGGGATAAAATTGAAGCATCCATGAAGAGAGACTTCCCACTCCTCATGCAACAAAGTAGCAGGATCCCTCTATTCTTCCATTTCTTTATTCAATTGCAGATTATTTCATTTCTCATATTCTTTATTCTTTGGTGAAAGAGTAGAGTGTTTCCGGGGATGGATAACATACATAGTGTGGGGTATTGTTGAACCCTGAATTGAGTAAGTCCCAAGGAAGAAGGAGCGCGTGCACGCAAGGCAAGCAAGTACAAAGGCACTCAAGGAAAGGCCCATGGGAGAAAAGGTTGGTGCACTGAAGCAGAAGAGGTTTTGGGACTTAGCCACATTTTGAAGGTGGTGTCACAGGAGAAACACGTGAGGGCCCAAGTAGGCATGATGAATGGATAAGGTACTAGCCTAGAGCCTTGGAGGTCAAGAAAAGAATATTCCACATAGGGAATATTCCTAGGAGGATCATTATAGTTAGTGGAAGCCTTTGCAAGCTGGCATAAGCACTCGATCATGGAGGACCACACTTCCACTTGGCATGCAATCCAATCATGGGAGAAACTATGACACCGAGTCTAGATTCAATTTAAAGGAGTGCTTTGGTCGAGAGAGAGAGAGAGAGAGAGAGAGAGAGAGATATGTATGCACTTAGGTCTAAATAAGGGTTGTAATGGGAAAGCGTAGCTAGGATCTTTGTTCAAAGTAGTTTTGTAGGGTGGAATGTTATTTCATGATGTATATGGTCTGAGATGACCCCATTTGATGTAATATGGCTACTGTAAATGGATTTAATCAATATATGGAGCTCTTTTTGTGTATTTGTATTTATGGACTAAAACCTAGTGTGCTTTCATGTTATTCATGGTTCATATCTATTTCCATTATGATGTTGTGATGTTTATGTTTATCTCATGGAGCATTTATGCTTAGAACTAGATTCACTACCTCTGTATTAGATTAAATGCATGTGTTCTTATTCTAAAAACCTTTCCTTCATTAATGGTGGGACATTCTCATAAGGCTCACATAAAGGAGGGGCTCGGTGCTGCGTTTGGCTTGGGTGAGTGCCCAACATTTGGATGATAGGTGACACACTTGGGGTTAAAAGAAATATTACAGGATAGAGGTAAAAGAGACTAAAATCACAGCCCCTTAGGAGATCACCTAGAACTTCACTGTGAAAGTAGAACCAAAAATGAAGAAAAGGAGCAAGTATAAACTTAAGGAGGATGAATCCAGGAAAAGTGTGCCAAGTACTCCAACACAACCTGAGAACATAGAGGAGCCTCGGGGAGAAGAAATGAAGAAATATGAAGAGGATATGAAGGAGACATGTATAAAAAAGATAAGGGTGAGCCTTCGATGCGCCCCATACTACACAAGAAGGTGAAGGGCTAGTGTTGGATTCAGGTGCCTAGATTAAAAAGGGTAAGTGAACAAGGATGGAGAAGGAGGAATAAGACTATGAGACCCATGCAGTTAGGTATGTGGATGAAAAATAAAATTCATATGTGCATGGTTCCAAAGCACTTTGGAACCTAAGGATTTGTATAGATTGGAGCTCATGGATGTAGAAAGGGAAAAAATATACACAGAAGAAATTATCTTGGTATATGCAGTTTTATATGGATGATCCCGATTTAAACGTGTGTTAAGAGTCAGTCATGTGTTTTGTGCAGAATGAATAAAGTACCCCATGTCGGACATGTGAATGTCAAGCCTATTGTCATGTTAGATGAGTAGGTAAGAAATGCTTTAGTGAAGGTATTTGTAGAGGTTACGTGTAGAAACATAGATAAAGTGGCGACCATTAGGGCATTGATAGATGATAACAAGGACTAAGATAGAGAGATAAAGTGTCGACAACAAAGAAGGAAAGGGTTGAAGCAAAGGAGGAAGCTTTGGTTAGTATGGTGGATGAAATTAGAAATGACATTTTAAAGTTAAGGTCCTACACGAAATCATAAGTTTCGAAAAGTTTCCTTCGTGATGCATTACATACACACACTGGTAAAGTTGGTAATAGATGAAGGCCCAATGCATATGAAAAAGACTAAGGATGCAACAGAATAGGTGGAAAAGGAAAAGGCAAGTATTGCGTAAAAAATTACTAGATATGAATCAATTTTGTAGACCTTACGGAAGAATCGAAAAAGCAAATCTTGCCTTGAATATTTATGCAGCCCCTGATGTGATCATAAAGACAAGGACCATGGATGGAGGAAATAAAGTCCTTCAGACACATAATAATGAATCTCGTGGGCACGTGGAAAGGCTAATACTAGTAGGAGAGAAGCACGACACACTTACAATGACCCAATTCCCACATAAGGAAATTTATTAAGGAAATTGGGAAACTCATCTAGAGAGGATGGATGTAATGGTCTTGAGCATGGCTAATGTTCTCACGGTCTTACAAAATGAAATTGAGAAGATGACTCTCAATTAAATAGAAGCCGTACTTGTAGACATTCCAGATAAGACAAATAAAGTGCTAAGTGATTGGAATGCATTAGAGGTAGAGATTAAGGTTGAATATCCTAAGTTGATCCTGCCGGTAGAAGAGAATAGTGCCGAGATAGTTTCTCACTCTTTATTCTTTTCCTTTATTCTTTCATTCATTATTCATTATTCTTTTTCATGGAGAGATAAGTTATGACTACCCATTACTGGGGATGGAAATGAAATTAGTGTGGGGTAATGTTGAGATAATGAAATATAGCTTAAGTATGGAAGCTACCAAGGATTGGACGACCTTTGACATAGGGTAGACAGAGATATCTGATGAAACAAGGCCCACCCAAAACTGTTTTAAATCACGATTTAGCCATTTTGTATATCGGGGCTAATTTTGGATGTGGAGTGAAGAGCATGTTTTGTTGAAGACTTGGAGAATACACAAAGGCTATTTTGGGACTAGTAGGAGATCGAGTACCATGCAGAGTTTTGGAGATAATAATAGGATTATACTGCGGATATATTATTAGATGATCTATTATTAGCACTTTCATGCTTTTTTATTCTCATGTAAGGGTGTATGGCTATTATTAGCATGTAGCTTATTTTTGAAGGTAAATGGGTGGTGAAGGGAAAGTACCTTCCCTATAAATATGTATTGATTTGCATGGATTAAGAATATGATGTTTTGTATAGGTATGTTGGTTTGTACACACACATGACTCATGGTGAAATTAATACGATGTATGAAGCTTTTGTGTTTTTAGTATTTAATATAATGGATTTTATTGGATGGATAATGGTGTTGGATTTAATTGAGCATGGAACTTGTATGATAAATCGATTATATTTATTTTTTAGTTATTTTTTCATAAGATTAAGATCTAGATCTGGTTTATGCATTGTGGTTTAATCAATTATCTGTATGGATCTGAAATATAAATTCATTCATGCTAATATCATGGACAAGATTCTCTAAAGAGGGACTGGTACCCTTATACACTTTGGATGAGTTCTCATTTAAAGGTGAGCAATGTGTCAACGTGCCTTGGGATTTTGTGGGTATATGCTAGGCTACACGAGGCATTATAAACGAATTTTTTTACTTCATATATATTGTTATCATGTGTCGTAATTTCATTGGTCCACTTGGCGGATGTGCATGCGTGTCACCTACACGCATTCCTAATTTTTACCGATTGGCTAAAAGTTTTAAGAGCCATAAGTTTTGCATACTTGCTTCATTGTTTGTAATCAAGATACCACCGAAAAGTTCTAATTTTTCTTTATGCCATGAAAATTCCGGTAACTTATTTTGTGAAGATTATAGATCATCATTTCTCAACGAGGATCCTATAGATCACTCCTCCCCACTGAGAAAATTTTGGACCTCCAAAAGTTATTTTAATTGGTAAATAGGTGAGGGTACTTCTCCCTCACCTTTCCAATTTCCATCCATTTTGCCTTATTTGGATGCATGCCTTTTAAAACCACACAAAGATATTCAAATTAACCCCTTCGCGAGGGCCTAACTTTCATGTACAAAATGATATCATCCTCAGTAACTTATCAAGATACTCGAGTGAAGGCGGTTCATACAACTTAAAATTTTCAACATTTACAACTGAATAAATTTGTATGTATGGAGGTAAATCCAACCGGAAAGCACTTTGTTACCATTTTTGTCCAATATTCAGAATGGATCATACCATATTGGTTTTAACTTTTCCCTTCACATGTTATCCTTTCTTTGCTGATGTGAAGCCAAACTGAATCACCAACTTAGAACTTGTGATCAATTCTATGTTTATCATGCCTTGCTTTATATTTCTCTTGACTTTTCTCTAAGTTTTCTCTAACATACGATGGACTGTTGTATTCATTGCATAATTTTTTTCACTTTTTTAATATCATTAAGTCCATTAACAATAGTTTCCTATCCAAAAGAGAAATCTAATGGATATTTAGGAAATAACCAAAACAAGTCTCAAAAGGAGACTTCATAGTAGAAGAATATAAGGCATAATTATAAGCATGTTGCACATAATATAAATGTTCATCCCACAATTTAGGATGTTTACCACAATAGCCCCTAAGAAAATGTACCACTATGTGGTTCACAACCTCTATTTGACCATCGGTCTGTGGATGGAAAATAGTGCTTTTCTTCAATTTAGTGTCCATCAAACCCCACAAAGTTGACCAAAATTCCCCAAGAAACCTGGAATCTCAATATGAAATAATAGAAGTGGGAAAACCAAAATGAACCCATACAAACTGAAAGAATAAATGTGCAGTCCCTTCACCATTTATTTTTTTAGTACAAGGAATCAACACACACATCTTGCTAAATTTTTCCACAACCACATATAAATAGTTTTGTTTATTTTGTTGCATAGGACAATCTCCTAAAAATCCATAGAAATACTTTCCCATGGATGTGTAGGGATAGGAAGAGGAGTGTAAAGTCCTAACTTCATGTTGTTAGGCTTTCTCGTGGCACAAATAACACATCCTTTTATATACTTAGTTACATGTTCATGCATTCTAGGCTAATAACAATACATCTGTAAATGTGCAACTATTTTACCAATACCAAAATTTCCAAATATAAGAGAAGTATGAGCTTCCCTAATCATATGCACTCTTTCATTTTGTGGAATGTAAATTTTACCAAAATGATACAAAATTCCATCATGCACATGATAATCCAATTCTCGTACTTGTTTCCCACTCATTAAGTCCTCATACACTTCTTTAAAATCAACATCATAAACATATTATTATTTATAAATATCATGAGCCAAAGAAATATGTTGTAAAATAATAGATGCAAAAACAACTGGAGGTCTATATATCATATCAACAACATTATTTTGTATACCTTTCTTATACCTGATCATGAGGTGAAATTGTTGCAAAAACCCCATCCAACAGAAATTTCTAGATTGTTGTATATTTTTTTTGTGTTTTTAAGTCTTTGGAGGGGTTTATGATCTATATGTATTATTATTTCCTTTCCCATCAAGTAATGTTTCCATTTCTTTACACTCTACACCAAATCATACAACTCTTTATCATAAGTTGGATAATTTCTTACCACACTTGTGAAGGTATCAGAATGGTAACAAACAAGTTTTCTATTCTACATCAAGATTTTCCCCATTGTATAATCATTGACATCCTGTCTCAATCTCAAATGACTGCAGTAAATTTGGAAGTTTCAATATGGAGTGATACTAATTTAATATTTCAAAGTGTATCAAAATCTCTCTAATTTTTCCTCCCCACTAAAATACCTATTTAATACTAGTCAAAGCATGTAAAGGAGATGTAATAAATGGGAAGTTAACAATAGATTTTCTCCAAGTATTGTATGCACCAAGACAACTTCTAACTTTTGTTACATTATTGGGTCTAGGCTTTTTAGCAATGACCATAAATTTTGCAGGATCTATTTTCAATTCACCATTTCCCACAACATAACCCAAATAAACCAAATATGTTTTCCCAAATTCACATTTATACATCTTTAGAAATAATTTCTCCTTTCTTAAAGCATCTAAGACTTTCTAAATATGAATGATATGATCATCCCATGATTTACTGAAAATCATAATATCATCTAAGTAGACTATGAAAAAATCATCAATGAATGGCCTAAATACATCATTCATCACATGCATGAATGTAGCTGGTGTATTGCACAATCCAAAAGGCATAACAAGCCATTAATTATTACTTGGTGATAACCACTTCTTAAGTCTAGCTTAGTGAAATAAATAACAATATGAGGAAGAGGGTAATGATTTTCACCATGATTTTGTTTAAGGCACAAAAATCAACACACATCTGCCATGTGCCATCTTTATTTGGCACCAAAATGATTGGTGAACCACAAGGAGATGAACTTGGATGGATAATTCCTTTTGCCAATAGTTCCATCACTTGTTTCTTGATTTCCTCATTTTCAACCATAGACAATCTATACATACCAATGTTGGGAAGAGGTGCATCCTATAGTAACTATATCTCATGTTGAACCCCTCTTTTGGGAGGTAGACCTTGTGGATCTTAAAAAACATCATCATAGTTAGAAATAAGTTTAACCAATTCATTACGATGTTTAGGATCACAATCCTCAAAATACTTTTCGTGATATTTCTCTTTGGCTTTGATCACCATGAGTACAAAATTATTTCTTGAATTTATAAGCCTTTTCATCTTCCCCTGTAACCAAGGAAAGACTTATTTTCACATGATGAGCTCTAATAATATATTCAATCTCATCCTTAACAAGCAAGTACTTATTCTCTTCCCTATAGAATATTGCTTTACGATCATATAAATAAGGACTTCCCAAAACCACACCACAAATATCTAAAGGAACAACATCCAGATCAACCTCATCAATAAACTTGTCTATAATGGAAAATAAAAATTTACGATTTTTTTTTACCTAGAACTTTGCATCATCACAAACCCAGCCCAATAAGGATTTGGATGTGGATTGGTTTTAAGTCCCAATTTCTTAACAACCTCCTCTGAAATCATATTATCTTGAGATCCATTTTCAAATATAGTGTCAATTTTTTATATGTTTGGAAATAAATCTATGGTGGAAAAGATCATTTCCTTTCTTTTCATCATGCATAGATTGTTGTTTAGAAGAAGATGAAACATTTAATGAACTAGTGTTAAAAGAAGAAGATGAAGAATTACTACCTTGAAAACTCATGGCCGCGATCTTCATTTCATATCCGAATCGACCCAAGATCATGAACCAGTAGTATTTTTTTATTCTCTTTTCCCTTCTTATTAGTCATCCATTTAGGCTTCATTTCCAAATGTAATTTTGAACAATTGAATTCATCATGATTCTTTTTACAATGATTACAAAATGGTTTTTCATATTCTTTCTTAACAATAAAGTTTTTCTTTTTCTTACCCTTTACTTTTTGTGTTATTTTGAACCTTTTTCTTTTCTTTCATTTTTTTCTTGTGTTTTAAGGAGGGATAATCCTTAGTCATTTTTCCTCTTGCTTCCAAATGTGTAGCTTGCACACACACCACATCAATATTAGTATGATTAAAAATGAGAATAATATGTCTTAGATAACTATGTAATCCACCAATATATTTAAGCAATGTTTATTGTGTATGGAGAGAAATGCCCGAATAAGAGCCCTTTTCTTAAACTCTTTTGTATAATTCTAGACACTTTGTTCCTTTTTTTGTCTTAATGTTTTCCAGTCCATCATAGCTTGTTGCATGTATCGTAGAGGAAAAAATTGTTAGCTTAGATTGAAAATAAAATCATACCATGAAGTGATTTTTACCCTTTTTCTCATCAGCTTCCTAAAGCTTACTCTCCCACCATATGAGTGTTGTGCCATCCACTTGAAGAGATTCCAAATGAATTCTTGCTTCATCATCAAAAATTTTTTGAACCATACAATATACCTCAATCCACTTGATCTAGCTATCCAACTTCTATGCATTAAGCTCCCCATTATACATTGGCAATTCAAACTTTATATCTAGTTTTAATGAAGGAATAAATAAGATTTTTGTGCTTCATCTTTAGAAAAATCATATTTTTGTTTCTCACCTTTAGGAGAATCAGAATTAGATGAAGAACCATATTTCTTTTTACCTTTTCTAGCTTCTTTTTCCCATTGTCTTTTCCTATCTCGACAATTCTTCCACCATTTCTTTCATTTGAAGGAATGATTGAAGAAATTCTTCTTCACGTTCCTCAGACATTTTTGGGCTTTGAGATCGTCTTGTACCAATTTTAGGATCAACTTCTACTAGTTCTCCTTCACCCTTTCTAGAATGGGACCTTGTTAACATTCAACAAAACTTGCAATCCAAACATTGTTAATCTAATCATAGACCAACTCTGATACCAAATGATCCAAAATCATAAGAAAAATTAAAACATTCAACCAAAAATTTTCTTTAAATGATGATTTTTGGATTAAAATTGACATGATGACTTTCTTGTATTTTTAATTAAAATAAAAAAACTACAAGCACTGTGTAAATCATAGAAATAACCAGGAAAATTTGACAAGAAATTTGAAATCATATGTGATAAAAAAGTTCCATGCTTTGGCCTACGTCTCTAGGTCCAATTAAAGGGACCAATATATTAAAATCATAATAAAATAACACTTAAAAAAGTATTTTATGATTTTGACCTTCTCACTATGTTTCTCTTGTAAAAATACCCCTAGTCTCCTTTGGAAGTTTCCCCAAAATATTCTCCTAACTCTCACAAATCCTTTAAAAAATAAATATTTGCTACCAAACTACCCTTTAAATATAACTTTTGAACTTTTTATGATGTTTCCAACCACCGAGCATAGCGGTCATTCCCCTATCATTTTTCCCGTTCGACCAAAGTTTGAGCCTCCCAAAGCAATTTGGATTTTTGTTATTGGGATTAAATCCCACATTGTGTATGGGGAAGGTTCGTTAAAGGTTTAAAATGGTGGGTGGTGGAGTTATAATTAGTTAAAGGACCACTTTTTCACAAGCAATGTTGTATGGTAGTTAGGAGATGCACTAAGTTGGATGCGTGGAGGGTATGGGCTTAGTGGACATGTTACATGAAGGGTTAAGTAGATAGGCACTACTTGGGTAAGGAGATATGTAGTTGGAAAGGAGATGAGTTGTCGGTTTGTGTGGGTAATATAGTGAGTTGTGGTTGTTTAGTGGTTAAGGAGGTGAGGTCGGTGGGTAGGTTGACTCGGTCGGCCAAGTCAGGCTATCCACTGAGCCATCAATGCAATATTTACAAAATGCAATAAAATCATCCCATATGTATCCTACAAATATAATTAAGAGAATATATACACATAATATTTGAAATGTTAATATGAATAATGGAGGCCAAGGCATCCCTCCACAATCAAGTGTTTGAACTGGTTGAGGTACCTAGCAAGTAAAATGTGGGGCCCACCTATCCGCAACCAAGTTTCGAAGACCGACGTTATAAACCAATTTTTTTTAACTTCATATCCATTATGCTCATGTGTTGGAATTTCATTGGTCCACTTGGCGGATGTGTACATGTGTCATTTGTGTGCAGTCTTGATTTTTACCAATTGGCCAAAACTTTCATCGGGCCATATCTTTTGCATACATGCTTTGTTTTTCGCAAACAAGATACCGTCGGAAAGATATAATTTTCTCCGTACACAATGCAACTACTAGTAACTAATTTTGAGAAGATTATAGATATGAATTTTGTAGTGAGAATCCTTTGGATCACATGTAAGGTTTTCATTGGGATATGAGCCTTTCATGTTAGGAAATATCCTATTTAGTGTGTACATTATATTATATTAATGTGTTTGAGTGATTATATTGTTAGGAACGAATGTGTTTAAAATAGTAGTGATTTGTAACAATTCGTGTATCAAGAATTTTGTTGAGGAATCATAGGGATTTACTTGTTTATGGTTGTTTACTATTTTATAACAAATTGTAACCTATATATCTGTATGTTGCATATTGAATAATAGAATAAAGTTTTTTGTGTGTTTAATCGTTGAGCATGTCTTGTGCACATCATGGATTCTTGATATTTTTTACGGGGAAGAACAATTGTTGTTCATGGTTTCCCCATCTCACTAATCCACATGTAATGGTATTGACATCAGTTAAGCTCAACAATTAAGTGTTAATTTTTAGTCTTTTATTTTAAGTCATTCTATTGTTAATAGAGCATTTTAGATAAGTCTATCAAAATGTGTCAAATCGAGAAGTCACTTTATTATTAATAGAGTATTTTAGGTATAATTAATATTAAAGACTATTAAAATGCATCGAATTATTATTTGTGTGTTGTTTTTTTAGACTCTTTGTATATAGAGTAAGAGTCAATTGGTGTATGTATACATCATTTTGTGTCAATAGATTTTAAGTCTTAAATGTATTTTGTCACTTAGTCAAAGTCGTTGAGTTATTGTTATTATCAAAATTGTGTATTTATCCTCATTTAAAGTCATCAATAGTTAAATAAGTCATCATCAAAATTCTTGTAAAGTATCTAAATATTTGAGTCGTCAAAAATTGTAAAAAAAAAAAAAAATTGCCTCACTTTTCAATAATTGGATGCATTTTTCACTTATACACGACATCCATCTTGTGGGGGTGAATTGTTCAAAGATCCTCAAATTCAAATCAAGTTGAGTTAGTAGCATCATTCATTGGAGGTTGGAGGAAATAAAGGATGGAGACTAATCAACTCCTCTCGTCACTCACCAACGACGGGGTCACATACAATAGTGGAGGCATATTTTTATATTTTTTCAATTGTGTGATGTGTGTGGAATAAAATGATGTGTGGTTTCCTTCCCCTGCTATGATTGAAATGAGGAGAATGTGCATTGTATATGTTAAGATTAGTCTGTATAGGAGGGCAGTTGAACTGGAGTGATCCTCTTACTGCTGAGATTCTTTGATTATTGTACTTCTAACATCAATCAGTTGGTGAAAGAGTGTTCACTAGAAGTGAAAGTGGGAACTATTGAGTTCACATATGTAGGTGAATCAATGGAAGTGTGATCATCGGTATGGGATTCACTTTGGTGAAGTGGATTGGTCATGTACAACAAGATCCAAGCCGATGGTATGCAGAGGCATACAATTTCGTTTCTAGTTATTGAGATGTATTTTCTCCCCATGCACTAAGGGGGAATGTTAGGAAATATCCTATTTAGTGCGTACATTATATTATATTAATGTGTTTAAGTGATTATATTGTTAGGAATGAATGTGTGAAAATAGTAGTGAGTTGTAACAACTCAAGTATCAAGAATTTTGTTGAGGAATCATAGGGATTTACTTGTTTATGGTTGTTTGCTATTTTATAGCAAAACCTATATATATAATATATATATATATATATATGTATGTTGCAAATTGAATAATAGAATTAAATTTTGTGTGTTTTTAATCTGCTGCTATACCATCATTTCAGATATGTTTGGGCATCGAGTTAAGAATATCTTAGAGTTTGAATGAGATCAAATGAGGCCCAAAAATTTATGAACGATTGTTAAGAAGGTAAGTCACTTTTTATGGCCTTGAAACCCTAGTTTGCTAGCAATGGAGAAGATATTATTGGTAGGTTCCTAGAATGGAATGGTTTTGAAAATTTGATTATTTGAGGTTGTATAAGACTCCTCCAAATTTCCAATGAGGTATTTTAGAGCTTGTGATGTATGTGGGCGCCACTCAAAAAGGCTTTTTTATGGAGATTTTCAGTTTGTGTAAAATATGTCCATTGAACCTATTGAATAAATTACCATTTATGAAATCCTAGGAGTTTAAAAAAATTCCATGATATTTTTAGGTCAAGTTAGAGGTCTTAGAGTGCAAAGTGTGCCCTATCTTTGAAGATTGGTATTTGGGCCAAAAAGGTAGTTTTGGAAAATGGAATTTCTTGAGCACTTTTGGGAATGATGATGAAGTATAATTTCCTTGGAGGTGTTTTTAACATCTCATGTGACAAGTTTCATTTTTGGTTTTGCTCTAAAAGTGTATTGAGGTGGCATGGTTGAGGTCATAAGTTGACCTAGTTTGATTGGTTCGGGGAGAGATGGTTTAGTGAGAAGATGTATGTAGAAGACAATGTTTGTGGCTTATTTGATGATGGATATCCACTTGAGAGTGAATATGGATGAATTGTGTTCCTATTGAATGGATTTAGAGGTCTTGAAAGTGACATAAATGGTGAAAACTAGTTAAGTTTAGAAAAGCGCTTCCTAGGCAATTTAATTTATTTAAGAGGAGAATTGGCTTCATTTGCCTTGTTAGATTTTTCGTGAGGTATAACATGCTTAGATGTGTTATAAAGGTAATTTTATTTCCAATTAGTGGTTACATGGCATATTTTAGTTGATTTGGTGTGATCTTGAGCTCCATTGTTGAAGACTGGTTCTTGGAAGTGCCTGATTTGAGTAGGAAACAATCCTACTTGAGAGTGATATGAAGAAAATGAATGATTCATAGGTTATTTATTAGGTTTATTATGTTTCTAAGGTATTTTTACATGTGTGAAGCCTTTAGAGGCATTAAAAATCTTGATGAAGTGTTTTAAGTCTTTGATGAGCTCGATGATAGGGATTTAGGTCTTTTTGCGCATGTCTTGAGTCTTGGTGCATTTCGACTCATATGGGTCCTTCATGATGTTTGATACGAAGTAGTAGTTCTATTATTAATTTTTATGACTGATATATTGGGTCAATACTGACCTATGTTATGTTTTTATTTAATTCATGTATAAAAGTAAATGTAATGTTTCATTTTTGAACTAGTTGTGAGAGAGGAAAAAGTGGAAACTAGGTGAGAAAGTAGAAGTGGTTCAACGACATCAAGATAGATCTAAGAGAGTGTGTGATTGTATCAAGAGTGTTGAATAAATTTTTGTAAGGGTTTGTGTCCAAATTTTTCCATGAAAGATCAATTTAGAGAGAGTTAGGAGAAGGTGAATTTGAAGAGGTTTTGAAGGTGTATGAGCTGAATATTGTGATCACTATCAGTTATGTGTGTTGACAACATATATTTAGTGGAATTTTGATAAAAAATTTTATGTGATGATTAATATTCACATGATTAATTTATTATGAGTAATATCAAAAAGGGTTTATAGGGGTTAGTGCTCCTTATGGGGTTGGTGCCTCACTAAACAAATCTTGTGTGATGAGTCATATTCATAAAATTATTTTGGTTTGAGTAATATAATAAATTTTTTTGGGGTTTTCTTCTCCTTGAGGGTTTCCCACTTACATCTTGTGTTCTTGTGTACTCTTTCATGGCTATGATCTTGTGAATGGTTATTACATGTTTTTAATCACACACTAATGCATGGTTGAATGATAAATGGTTTATGCAAGTTAATTTGGTGTTTTAAAGGACTGATTCACCCCCTCTCAGTCCATTGTGCTTCTAAAATAATTTTCATTTAGTGGAGGGATCAAGCTTCTACACACTCTTACTGATTTTTTATAAGATAACATATCTATGCTCTTAACAAGACTGCAACTTTAAAATTGCATATTTTATAATTTCATACCTAGCATTCATTGTGTGAGACCACAAAGGAGAAAAATTATTGGTGACAGATGTAAACACATTATTTATGACTAAGGATTTAAAATCAAGACCACTCATCTCAAATATAAATGGGAAAACACTATCCCAATGGGATCTTTATTTATTGATCTCAACCTTTTTCATCTTCACCTTGGAAATGGTGGTACGGGAAAAATTGTATAGAGAGAGGATCTCAGGAAATATTTCCTTCCCCTTTCGATGATCTTTTCCACCCATTTATCATTGGATCTCCCCTTCCTAGTGTACCCTTGATCTCTCTTGATCACTTGTTGATAAAAGATAACAATAGGAGATATAGAATTGATCATAGGAAGTGGTGTTGCGTTGGGTTTCAACAATAAGCGTGCATAAGAAATTAGGGTTCTCACATGTTCTTCAAGTTGTGCCAAAATTTTCTTATTCTCTTCATTTTGGTGAGAAACCGAGTTGCATAATCTTTGAATAAATGCACGTATCCTTTGTGTGTGGCCTACCATAAGTAAATCATAGTAATCTAAAAATCAGTTAATGCCATCTCTCAAAGGGGTTTGATAAATTTAGGATGTGTAGCTTCCACATAATTAGATCAGAATCCACAGTGAAGAATTGAGAAGCTTTTTGGGATTTCTTGGTATGCTTGGTTTGTATATACTTTGAGATGGCATTAAAGTTAGGTGGAGTTTCCTTATAAATGAGAGGACTCACTAACCTTATTGGGAGCCATGAGAGGATAAGTGAGATAAATTTTCTTGGATGTAGCCAATAGACCACCCAATTTAATGAAGGAGACCCTTTCCATATAAACCAATCCTTGGATCTTTGAATCACTACCATGTTTCTTTCTTTGATATCTCTAGATTCTCGGATATTTGATAGAGTAAGAGGAAGGAGAGATGATTGAAATAGGTATAATCCATCACCATTCATCCCTTATAAAAACCATTCAAACTTGATATCCATCATTTAATCTATAGTCATCCTCATGTAGTTCTTCCTTCCAACCTCAAACTTATCAGCACAAATGGCCCAATAGTCTTCAATTTGTGGAATGTGTTGTATGATAGGTAAATGGAAAGTGTCAAGGATCTTCCTACTATTAAATTATATCTGGGATATGTAGGAATATATATTGAAGGATACCTCAATTTTTTCCACATCCATTACACTCTTACATGAATAGACCCCAGGAGATATGGAAAGATACGCCATTCCTATTCACACTTTTCACCTATTGTGAACATGAGACAACTTTATGCACAACTCAATCATGATGATCTTGTCACCTGGGTACCTTGGTAACCTACAAGGTGTGAGATAAAATCCTCCAACTATGATATAGGTGAATGTGGGAAACTGGATGAAGTAACTTCCATATCTTTAAATCAATCCAAATCCTTGAGGTGAAATTGTCTACTTAGGGTTTCCTTCATGTAACATTATGACATACATGGTGAATGCATGATTCTCCCTTGAGAAGTGAGAGTTACTCTCCGATATGTAAGTTAGGGATATTTTTCATATGTTAGGAATTTTTTGGAATATTTGGTGCTAAAGAGAGACCTTAGAAAGGCCTCGTATACACGAGAGCATACATTAGATAAGAAGTCATTGTGAACTTATTAGAGGTAGGAAATTATAATAGCGTCAATGATTGTTGTTACTTATAATATATCCCCATTCCATCATCGAATATCCTCCTAAGACCACTAGGATGAATTGATCCATGTAGTCTTGGCAGTGTTTTATAGTCTCTTTTTTCTTCACCTTGTTCAACAAGATAATTGCATTTGAGTTTACTTCATGGAATTCACTTCGAGACCAAATTTTGGGAATCCATAAAGGCTTCCTTCCCTGTTTGAGCCATGATCCAACTGCCAAACCTTATAAGTATGAATCTATTCTTACCCATTCTTGAGAGGAAAATTCCCTAGTGATGATCACCATATTGTTACTAGAAGTAATTTGAATGCATTAAGAGATACCCTTTGGAGTGAGAAGCACCAACGGTGAATTATCGTTTTCCTAAGTTTTCCTTGAAACTAGGTCATAGTCTTGGGCATAAGCTAAGAAAATATTTGTGCTTTGAACAAACAATTGATGTCCACCAACATTGAATATCCCACTTGAAAATATCTTTATCTACATAACTTCACATTGTTCTCTCATCATCCTTTTTCCAAGTCCTCCAGATCCATTTTTATCATGTCATTGTCACCCACATTAGGATACTCAGTATTTAATGTGGAAATATGATCTAAACCCAATTATTTGAACTTCATGGTGATAAAATATAGTTAAATGGATAGGTATAAAAATTTGAACAAAATTCCAACACTTTCTATTTTTAGCAAGTCCTATCTTGGATGTCTATTTTTAGCAAATGTCTCAAATTGGAACTTTTAGTGTTTTTGATATGAAAGGAGTGATGATGACTCAGAAAGTGACTGGTTTTGAAACTTACTATTTTTATAATTTGAGAAGCTAGTAAAAGATTGCTATTTTTAGAAAGTGGTCTTTTGGGTGTTGAAATGATATGAGAGTGTCTCACATGGTTATTTATTTCTCTAGAATGGTTTGCTCCAAATTTTAGATGTTTTAATTGCCATATTTTCTAGATCTAAAAAGTTAAGTTTTATGCCTATATTTTTCTTGTCTATTATCACCGAATCACATCACCCTATGGTTTGCACGAGTGTTTGTGTTTGAGCTCACAATGTGATTGGATAACATGGGTACTATCTCCAAGTTACGAGACTTGTTACTTGAGCTAGACCTACAGAGAAAGTTGGTTTTGCTCCTAAACTACCTGCCACAATCTATTGTAATGTAGGAAAAACTATCTAATCCTAATCTAACTTTCCAAGAGACTAGGGAGAGAGAGTGCATGAAAAAAATCCTACACTAAAGCAGTGATACACTAGAAAAGGAGAGTGTGAGAATAGTCTTCCAATGTGTGAAAAGTAGAAGCAAAATGCATACTAGGAGGGGTGATAATAGTTCTCCACAATCTAGCAACTACATTCACAACAATATTTCATGCACACATAATGATAATGAATCCTTGCAAGAATGTAAATAGACACAATATATTTGTAAAGAGATTGAAGGGGAAAGAGGAATGCAAACAACACAACAAGGGAAGATACATCCACAAACTTATATCTATTGCTTCATGATATGCATAGTTCAAATGTTACAAAATAAGGGCCTGGATCACCATGCAAGGAGTCCACTACAAGGGAATGTAGCACATTGGCTTCAAAAAACAAAAATGATAGATTTTTGGTACTCAAAACTACCTCCCCTTTATAATGAGCCCAACACTCTAATTTATAGATTTCTAAGAGGAGAGGAGAGAGAGAGAGAGGGAAAATGAAAATCCTAAAATATATCCTTCAACCACTTGAAAGATGTATTAAATGAAGTGAAATGATGTTATGTTGCTTGTAAAAGGCTCCCATATTGTCCCATGACTTGCAACAGTGAGAAATGTCAGCCCATGCTCCATTGAATGCATCCCAACTACCAAATAAAACACTGTTATGAACCTGGGCACGTTTTCTAAAAATTCACCATATATTCTTCATAAAATTATGGATTTATAAATATTTTTACATTGGGATCGGGACCATGATTCCAACGGTACCAATTTTGTGCACTTTTGTTGAGAAATGCAAAATTTATGGCCTTCTGAGTGTGGGCAGCTATTTTGGGTCTACCAGGCATTTCTATCATTTAACAAGACTGAGCATTTACTTTACTAGAGCTGAATATATTTCTTTTATTTTTATATATCTACACTCAATAAAATTTCTAGAAATTCAAATTTTATGAAAATTGGAGCTCGGGGTCAAAATATATGGCCATTTGAAGTTCGGGGCTAATTTGCATTATTTTCCTTCACATGCGGGTGTTTCAAACTATTTCGGGTCTTGGTGTCTTGGATTTCCTAGCGTTGACCAATCCTTAAGGGCCATTGACCTCGGATTCCTCCACATGTCTCTTGACCTACTTTGTAAATCAGGCTAGTCAGCTTTTCGGGGCCCACGTGTCCCAACGTCCCACCGCCCCGAGTGCGGCACGGGACACTTTGACTCGACTTTGCTAATTTACTCTTGGTGCAGAGATTTCAGCCCTATAATGAACTCGTGTCCCAAAATTCTATGGACCATGCAGGACAAAAATATCTGATTTCTCTGATCCCCTTTGATTGCGTCTTTGTCGGCTATGCAGGTCCCAAATGTCCCTCGTGTACTTGTGTGGCTTGGGCGAAAAAAACCAGAATTTTCCACAACGCACTCTGCTGCAAAGTGATTTCAAAGTGATATAGGTCCTAGTTGTCCCGATGTCCTGTGGACTTTGTGGAGCAAATTTACCTGATTTTTTTGATTTACTCTATTTTGGCCATTGAAAAAAATCTATAGAGCCATACATCATCGAGAAAATTGGGTTTTTGGGTCCCGACTGTCCCAACTAAACCTATGTGGCTTGGGCCACAAAAACTTGATTTATATGCATTACTATAACAGAGACAAAGTTTTTGGATTTTTTCAATTTTTTCTAACTCCTTGAAATTTTTCCTTGAATGGGGGGTTATAAAAGAGCCAAAGGGAGCTCCAAAACTTGAATTTTGCCCTTGAGCCATTTCTACTTGCTTCAGCTGAAGAAATCATGTGAGTTGTCTAATTTACCTCGAGGGGTGGATTAAGGATAAAACCATCCATTAAACATTATCTAGACCATCAATGGAGGAAATAGTGGAATCAAAACATGAGTGTTTTTGAAAGGAAGAGGATGTATAAATTTCAGAGGTTTTTGATGTGGGGTTTTGAGTTATGAAAAAAACTTAATTATTGGGGAATGGCGGTTTTAGAAATTTTAAGCACCATAAAAACATGGAAATGGTGTTTGGGATGGAAAAATTACACATTTGAAAACGAAAAAAATGGCTAAGTGTTTGATATAAAACTTTTCTCCTCCTTGTGCATCTTAACTCATATTTGACTCAACAAGGAGATACACACAGATTGGGGTTAGAGGATGAGTTACACCCATGAATATACGAGATAGTTGAGGTGAGTGTACAATGGGGAAACTAAGTTGTACTTTGCATCAAATTGTGATAAGTTTCACCATGTGGGAGTATGTGAGGGAGATGAAGGGGCTGAAAACAAGCTCCTAGGAGTTAAGAAATGGTTTTGCATGTGATTGAGGATTTCTAGAAGAGCGGGGCACATTTTTGTGTCCCAAATTTCCTCTTGTCTATTAGGACCAAGGGAAAAGGGATAGAAAGAATGAAAAAGTGTAACATGGATGGAGTTTCACATGAGGAGTGGCCAAATTGATCCAACAAGAAAGTTTACAGGTTTAATAGAAACCCATGTTAGTCACTTAAGTGATGAAAAAACATTCCACAACTAGGGGCTATAATTTTGTATCCGCTCTATCCCCTTTCTCTTAGGGACATGGGACAAGGTACAATTGGTGTGAAAAAGTGAGCCATGGGTTATGGTGGTCATGATTTCAAGTTGTTCACATTCCAAGGACACAAGTGGTGTACTTTAAGTGACAAACAAAACAATAACGAGGGCTTACTTTTTTGTCTCCACTATCCCCTTACATAAAGGGACTATTGAGGTGAAAAATCTTGCCATTTAATCAAATTGAGTTTTGATGTCATTATGCCAATGCAAAAATAGAACATGGGAATGCCTTTTCTACCCTAGGATAAAAATTTCGAGTTTATATGATTTTGAATCCAAAACACTGTTGAGTCCATCCCTACCATTTTCAAGACCCGATTTTGATTTAATTTTGATTTTTAGGCCCGATCACCATTTTGGCATAAATGAGCAATAGTAATGATCCAAACTACCATGGAGAGTAGTAAGGTATATGATCAAAACTAATGTATCCAACATGTAGTGGACTCCAAGATATTTCCATTGACCATTTTTTACCTCCTAAATCCTCTCGAAACTCCCAAAATCCTTAGAACAATTTCACTTTCTCTATTGAATCTTACATTCCAAGTACCCGTAGTAGTGACCCGGTCTTTCTTGAATGGATCCCAAGACCAAATTTATTAAAACTTATATGGATCACTTTAATTTTCTCCTACACAACCTATATATGGGTTGATCCTTTGAATCTATCTTGCAAAGGATGTCCTCTCGCTACAATATGGCTAAAAATAACCAATTTAGTACTCCAGGAGCACTATTCCACCTTAGAGCTTAATATCACAATGAAGGGTACTTGGATATATCCCCCTACACATGAAACAAACTTTAAATCCATGTTATTATGTTCCTCTTAGCTATAATGAGGTTTATAGAGATGCAAAGGGGCTATATGAGTTGAAAGGCTAACCAGAGGAAGGGTTCACAATGACCAAAAAGGGGGATTTAAAGTGGGGGATTGGTTGTCACGACAAAAAAATAAATTTTACATGTTATAAATTTATTGTGACAACAATAGCATACACTCGCATCTTATTTCTTAGGTACTTTCCTTAATAGATCCAACTATTGACTATAAGGGAAAGTAATCAAGAAAAATTCAAGAAATCATTGAAAATTACGTATGGGATTTCAGTTAACCTTATAAATTATCTATGTTTTGGTTTGTTGAGGTAATAATATATTATTATTTTATGGTTTTTCTAGAACTACATCAACCATTCATTGAGCCTTACAATGAGGGTGGAAATAATTATCACTACAATTTTCTTGGAAATTTCCCTTAGGTTGAAAATTGTCTTTGTTAGAGGAAGAAGCATTGTCCCCATATGTAAACATGTTATCCTTTATAAGGGTATTTGCATGGAAATGGGGGAAAATGGGTTCAAAAGTGGTCATTTTTTCTTGAAATAAATAAATAAATAAATTCAACAAGGAATTTGACATGCCTATGCTGAAAATCCAATAAGAATAAGAGTCATAGTGTTTGGAATCTAGTTTCTAAAATACTAATTATTTAATTACATGGTAGAGATCAAGAGGGTGAAATAAGGTGCACACATAAATAGGTCTTATTTTGTGTCAAAAATATAACATAGTGATTTTTTGTGTGCCCCCTCATTTTAATAGTTTAAGTAAATTATTTTACAAATCCCTTGATAGAAAGTTAGGTAAAATCATGTACTAGGTCCCACTATATTTTCATAATTTTTCAATGAGTTTATTATTTTTTTCTCATTTTCAAATAGAACACATTATAAAAATGAAACATTCATGTGTACACCCCCATTTTGAGAATAATAATCTAAAATAAAATTTTCTTTTTATTAATGTGTAAAATGGAGTGTATATTGTTTCAAAGTATTTTTAAAAAATTAGATGAGCATATCACAAGTTATGTAGAAAAAATAATACATGTGTTTTGGTGAAAAATAAAGACACTAATAAAAGATATTAAATATGAAAATCTAAACTTTTATATTTTAGAAAGAAATACATTGAAACATGTTGGCATGCAACATGACAACTAAGCCCATAGCTCGAAAATCATGTTTTTGTCATCGTGAATCATTCTTATGCCTAGCATGCCCTTACTTCAACCATCACCCCGACTTAGAGGAACAATGTAATAATTTTTTTAAGTGTATGTTAATGTGCGGGGAAGAGTTTCTAATTTGATTCATGGACTCGTTGAAGTTCGATGAATTTTTTTTTTCTCTGAAGGCCTAAAAAGGCCATTTTCAGCCATTCTACATCTAGTAAACACCCTACGGTAGCCTACAAGAAAATTCTAAAGCATATAATGGTGATGTTTTAGAAATTTGAAGGTGTCCAATGCATTTTAGGAAAATTTAGAAAAATTAATTTGATTTAGGGACAACTTGGGCAAGACTGGTCATTACGGGTGTAGGGGATGAATGCTTAAATGAAAAAATTGAATTCTACATATAATTATGGGAGATACAAAAGGGGTTAGGAGGAAAATAAATAGGAATCATAAATCTCTTAGAATCCTATACAAGTTGGAAACTTGAAATTTTCTCCAAGACTTAAATATGTCGTGAGGTGACTCGAGAACACTGTTGCCCTCTCAGTCAAAGATGGAATAATCCCTAAATTTGAAAATTTAGGAATAATTAGGTCTAAAAATTTGTTCCATTGATTTGATCAAGTGTTTTGGAGTCAAAAGCATATAATTTTGACCCAAAAACACTTTCCCAAGCTCTCGAGGAAGAAATCTCACTCCTGGTGACCCAATTTAGACACAATGAGTTTAAAACAACTTTCTTATAGTGGGAAGTTGTAATAGTAGACCTCCTCTGTCCTAACTATCCCCTAGGGGATAGAGGGGACACAAAAATTTACCCTCTTCTCAATAAAAGTTTTCATCACTTAACAAATTACAACTTTTGCCCCTAGGTTGCATGTTTTCAATTTGCCACTTGCCCCCTTTCATGTCTCCTTGGCGTCATGTCACACTTTTTCACCATGACTGTCTCAAATTTCCCCCAAGGGATAGAGGGGGAAGAGGGGACACAAAATTTTGACCCCTATCTTTCCATTCCACCCTTGGTCACTTGAATAGCCATTTTTAACTCTATATGACGCTATTTTGGCCCTCGGATCTCACTTTCAGCCCCATCACTCTCCCAAGTCACACTTTTTCACCTCCTTTATCCCAAATGTCCCCTAGGGGATAGAGGGTACACAAAATTGTGACCTTACCCCTCATGTGAATTTTTTTCTAACTCTAGTTAGTTAAGCTGGGTCTTAGGCGGGTTTTAAACAACCATACAAATCAAACTTATTATCCCTCTTCGAAAACTTAGTCAATTTATCATGTCAAAGAGCTGATGAAGCATCCTCTCAAAAATCCATTTTTGTCCAAAAATTCTACACAAATTTTTCCATACATCCATAAACCAAAGATTTTCTCATATCTCATCAACCATGCATTTGTTTTCGGTGAAACTTTGTTAGTATCTTCTTCTCAAAAATACCTTTGGGAATATTTTCAAAGAAAATTCATAGAAGCTATGTATTTTTACAACAATAATGTGAAAATATCAAACCCTAAACTTTCTTTTTAGTTATACGGAGATTGAGATGAAAAACCTTCAAATTTGGAGTAGGGAGTCTGGTGCAAAATAGAATATTTTAACAGTGTTTTCACTACAAACTGATCCATGTAAGTGAACTTTCTCAAAATAACTAGTATTTAGAGTAGTGGGTGTCTAAAAATAGTAAATATTTAACATTTTTAATACTTATAATGAGCAAAAAACATCATAAAACAAAAATAGTGGAAACTTACTAAAAATAATAGTCTTGGATATGACATGCTAAAAAAGTAAGTATTATAATTGAGCTCGAAAAGATGTGAAAAATTCCATTTTACCTATCTCATTACTTTTATCAAAGCAAATCACAACATCCCCAGAATGACCAAGTTGTGAATGGGGCATTCGGTGTGATTGGGTAACGTTGAACTCTCCTAAAGTGTGGGACTTAGAAAATGGGATAGCTCTCCGGAGAAAGTGGGTTCTTGCCCCTAAACCTACTTACCACCAATACTCCTAATGCAGGGAAGAAAATATCTAATCCTAATCTAACATTCCATGGAGACGGGAGAGATTTCATGAAAATAAACATACACTAAGAGCGGTGATACACCAAGAAATGGAGGTTGTTAATCACCATCTAACTGCCTGAAATGGATAGAGGTCAAAGCAATGGAGAGGGTGGAAAATATACAACATAGATAAAATATAAATTCACATAGAACACCATTTATTTACCATTAAACACATCTCCCACAACCTGCAATAAACATCAAAAGTATGCACAATATACCCTATAATGAAGAGAGGCAAGTAGAGACAACAAAAATGTGCAAAGGATGGACAAAATGCATCACAAACACAATTCTATTGCTCCATTAAAAGTTTGCACAATACATCATTAGTGGGAAAGAGGTAATAGAATGTCATTAAAAAGCATGGAGAGGAGGCTTGAAGCTCCATATTCAACCCTATAGATAGAGAAGAGAGAGGTTGTAGAAAGGAAAAAATTACTAACTTCTTACAATGAGACCATGTTACAATTTATAGAATTAGAAAGCAAGAGAGGATAAAATCCCAAATCTGTCTTCCAACCACTTGCAAGTTACAATAAATGAGGGAAAATGATGATATTTTATTTGCAAAATCTCCCTCATGTTTTCCCATAACCTACAATTGAAGAAAATGATGCCCATGCTCATTAAATGTTCACCCAACCACCTTGAAATATCTATCAGGAACTGGGTTTGTGTTCTACAAAATTCTCCATCGAATATTAATCAATTCTATAATTTCTTAATATTTGTGTGAAGATCTTGGAACCAAAATTCAAACAAGATAAATTTTGTGAAAATTCATTGAGAAATGCTCAAGTTATGAGGTTATGAGTGATTACATCTATTTTGTGTTTTGCCACGCTTAACTTCCATTTCACGGGATGAAGATTTAATTTTTGCTAGAAAAATGTTCTTTGCTTGATTTTAAATGATCTAAGCATTAATCAAATGGTGGGGCCCTCTTTATTTCCAATTCTTTTATATTGGGGAGGATTAGTTGAATATTTGGCTTTTAAAAATCAATTTCTAACTCGGCCACTTGGCCAAACTAGCACCTTGCTATATCGCTGACCTACTTGCTCCATGCATCGAGACCAATTTTTATTAGTATTGGTGTATAGTTCACATACCTCAAGATCCCCTCAAACATCAACCTTCACATTGGTCGAACCATACCAACCTCACCTTATCTTTTGGTTCCACATTGCATGTATTGTTGATATTCCGGCTCGGTCATCGGATTCCTCACGACATTATGCATCGCCGACTCAGCCGGTCTCCATGAACTCCTCGACACATCCAGCGACCACCTTAATAATTCTAACTCGAAACCACCTTATCTTTATTCCACTTTGAAAAAAAAATTCATTGGTCCTCTCATTTGGATTGTGCCTCCCAACGAGTCCCACATTGTGTGTTGACAAGTCCACCCTCCAACACCGACTCGCCCTCCAGGATGCCAACTCACCATCTCGAGTTATGTGCATTGCAAGATCATCACACACAAATGGCCCAAGTTGTACAGAGCCACTTGGGTCTTCCAACTCAACGTCGGCCACACAAGGTTCATGGCTCACCCCCCGGGATTGCATAGTTCACATGTCCCACTGGGACGCATGTTGAGTACCTCACCGGATGTTGACCCCGCATTGGGTCATTGGTGACGACTAGCCACCCGCATCATGCAAAATCACATATTTTTCTAGTTTTTGATGCACATGTGTCATATGGGCCATTTGGGATCTCTAAATCTACCACCCCGCACAATGCATCTACTACGGTGAGTTTGGGTCATTCGTGCACAAATGTCTCGACTTGCTCTTGGGCTCCCGAGCTGCCAACTTCTACATTCACCACATTTCTCTCACTTTCCCTCTCAAACTCGCTAATTCAACTCGGCCTCCAATGTTCACACTAATAAAAACTTTTGAGCTTGCCATTGTCAATGAGCTAAGCTTCGACTTGCCTTACTTTGCATTGAACTCTCAAACTTCTCAATCCGAGTCCGAGCTCTCGAGTCTCGCATCATGGCCATTTCAACAACTTGACCCCCGACTTCTCCAATTTAGGGATTAGCCTCTCAAATTTTCTTGTAAAATTTACCCTTTACTTGTGGCTCAACTCCATTTTCTTTGTCATGAGGCCCTCGCTATGCATTGTATCGGCTACTGATTGAGTTCTCCTTCCATGACTCACTTCCATAAGTTTGTGAGAGCCATTCCTTTATACAACTTTGGCATATTTCCTTAGCTCCAAACCTTCCATTATGGTTCATCAAGGATTTCGAAGGGTTCGACACTTGTAAGTTTGGATTTGGCTTAGTCGGGTTTCACATATAAGCTTTCGGTGACTGCTCGATGACTCACCCTTCCAATGTAATACTTGGCCATGCATGTAATAGCTTGGCCCTTCACATCACCAATTTATGTGGTCTAGCCCTCTAAATGGATTAGTTGTGAGAGACATCTCATTAATGTTACTAGCTCACCCACCATGGAACCCAACTCAATATAGGCCCAAGTCGGCCCTTCTTAATACACTACACAACCATACTTGACCTCAAAGCATCTCGATAACTCGGTCCCATCAACTTGGTGTCATTAAACAATTCACTTAATGGTTGTAACCTTAAGCCACTTTCTTTAAATTATTACCGAGTTTTATAGGTTTTTGGATCTTTCGGGTGTACCAGGGGTTGAGTGAAATGTATGAAGGTGTCCTAGAGCTATGCATCATATTTTGTCATTTTTTGCTAGTGGGCCCCGATCCTTTGCTTCTTCTCTATTCAATAAGATGTCGAACTCCATGAAGACCAAGAAGAGGAAAGATTACTCAAGCGAGTTTCAACCTTCCCAAAGACCTTGATGCTACCCTACATACTAGAATCTTCCTGTATCCACTTTGAATAAGTAATGAGAGTCTCATAATGCAATCCCGCTCAACTGTCCAAATTCACCTAGGGGTAAATTTGGATTATAATTACTTTTTTCCACCATTACAAGGCCATGAAGTTGGATCATGGTCCAAAAAGGAAAAAAACACCCCCACGAGGATCTCGAGCATCGGTCAAAGGTGATTTCTACATAACATGACTTGATTCAAGAAGGTGGATGGTTCACTCATCCCAATTGTGGAAGAAAGGAGTCATCCTGGTTGAATTCACTCAAGGAGGAGATGTCTTTATCACTAAAGTGAATCAAGGAGCCCCAAACCAATTTCTTGATGAATTCTTTCAACTTTTGTAAAAATGAATTGAGCCTCCAAGGAGGAGTAAGTTATTGTCAGAGGTCCATGAAGTGTAAGATATCACAATAGTGTTTCAGAACACTCATTGAAATTCCATATAACATGCACATAGCTCATAGAATAAAAACAATGCATATATCATCAAATTTATTTTAAACACTAAACCAATGTTTTGTAATGTTATCACATCTTGCAAGTAAAGGAAGTGACATTTGCGGTGTTGCAACGTAGTTTGGAGTCAATAATAACCACATGAATGTATTCCTTCATCTCATTCATGAACCAATCCTTATATCGGAGGAGGAAACCTTTTTCCATGAGGTAATTGAGAAAAAGGTTGTCTAGATATCCTAATTATGTTTCCACTCGGGTGCCATATTTTCTAGGAAATTTAAATGTGAAGCTCAAGAAGTAAGGTGATGATCATCATATCTTGAATATGCCATTATGTTCAAATATCTTTAAATAATAATCTGAATGAAATATTCAAAGGCTACCAAGAGAATCTATGACCATAATGTGTGAAGGATCAAGAAGTCATCTATCCCCATTAGAATCATATGAGAAGGAAGGTGTATGAGAATCCTAATTTTTATGTCATTTAGGGAGAATTTTGGATCCGGGAAGGGCAAAGAGATGATATTAATTTGGAGTATTATGTTTACAAGAATGGGATATCATCTCAATTTCACATGTTGCAATTCGCTTAATAGTTTTCTTAAACACTCATCCAACACCTTGTAGTGTGTTCACACCTCAAAGGAGGAAGCATATGCAATCACCTCATTTCAGTTCAATGGATGGCCATGAGATAAGAATTTCATTCGAGGAGAAATCCTTCCATCTGTAAGATGAAGACCTATTTTAGTGAGTGAAAGATAAGCATAATAAGGTTTGAGCATCATGGAGCTGATTTTTGGTCCCAAAAGTAACTTTTGAAGGCTTGAAGGAGTAAGGAAGTGATCCCCATACCCTAAATCCTACCTTATGATCAAAGAAGATCATCATGTTCCCATCACAATGCAGATCTCATAACAATGTTTTTGAACACTTATTCAATGCCTTGGAATTTTTCTATATTTCACGGAAGGAGGAGATTGTGATCACAGTGCTTCAAGTTAGCAAGTTCTTCATCGACAGAGGCTTCATCTTCATCATATTACTTAACCCTCCTCTATTTCTTTCTCTTCTTTTCTCTCTCTAACATTTTATTCCTTCGTTGAGAGTGTACTTTTTTCACTCTTTCGTCTTATTCACTTAAGTGACTTAATGTTGCATTGTAAAAGTCCCTTTTCCAAAATAAGAAAAGTACTTAGTTTCATTCCTATGGAATATGAAAAGTCACATGATGGTGAGATGAAAAGACAATTGTAATGTTATAAATTGGAATGGCTTCTCTGTTCTAAGGGGTTGGTAATTGTTGATTTTTGTAGGTTGTTGAGATTTTTATCACTACTACATCAAGAAATAAGAGCTACATTTCCTCTATTTTCTTGTCTATGTTCCTCTATCCTCTCTACTCTCTGAATTCGCAAGTATGGTGATATTGTATAACCAAGAAGGAACTTTGTGTCCTTTATTAATGAATTTGTAGAACTTTGTGTCTCTTGTTTTTAAGTCTTTACAATTGCTTACATTGTTGTGTTCTTCTAATTGAATTTATACCTACTCTTATGTTGGTGATAATCTTATAGTTCGTACTCACAACATTAACCCTCTCTCCTTTTCTCCTACTCCCTTTTACCGACCTTCACTAAAATCCTCACTTATACATTGTAGAAACACTTTTCCACAGGGTTTAGTGGATTATTCTTGTGTGATCACCAATCTAACGGCCACCCATAATTTTTAGTTAGTTTACATTCAATAATGATAGCCTCCCCATACCCAAGAATGTGGGGCTTAGCCCCTGTGACCATTGGTGAAAACCAATAATCGTTTGGAAAAATTATTTTTCCAACAAAATGAATCTAAGATAGAGCTTGACAACATAGTTATGTTTATTTGAAATATTTCTAAAAACACATGAGAAAATAGGGTGTGAACTTGAGATTCTTATATTTTTGTAAAACATGATTCACTCACATAATAAGCATTCCAACCCTTAGGCTTAGATAACTAGGAAAAGGGTGGGTGGTTTCAATATAAGGAAAATAAAATGTGCTCACGTTGTGATGTGATAACATTATAACATGATCACAATATTTTAATTTTGAAGATTTGAATTCTGTGAAAAACATACGATATCATTATAAACATTATAATGTGAGCACTTTATAATGTGCTCATTTCATAGCATGGTCATTTTATAATACGACCAAATCATAATACGCTCACATTATGTGCAAAATGGCTCTAAAAATGGATTTTGGTCATTTTTTTGTCCCTCATCTCCAAGTGCATGCCCATAAGCTTGACCTCTTTATTTTTGGTTCCATAGAAAAGTTCAACAAATGATTGGTATATGTGGACATGTGTTATTCCTTGATAGGTGAGAGTAAGATTTGGGAAAATATATGGATGAGCTTAAATTTAAGTAGCTTATGACACACTTTGGTAACATGGCTGTGCTATATAATACATACTAAGCTAATAGTCTTATTATCAATTTTCTTAGTTAGGTGAAATGTGTAAATGTGACCTTCATGTTAATATTTACTAAAAATGTGAAAGAAAATCATCTACTAGTGAGGAAAGAGTATGTATAGACCTTTTAAGTGATGCATATAAATGATCAATAACATTATCTTTTAGGATCCTTGGAAATCACATAATTAATAATTGATCATCATGTAAAAAATAAAAAACATGAAGGATAAAAGGACCTAAGAAGATGATTTGGATCTCCATTCCCATTGTATATTTCGTAAATTTTATCTAAGAAACAAATTGGGATAGGGTAAGCTAGTGCAATTTAATTCAAAGGGTTAAGTAATAGTTTTCATGAAGTGGTCTTGTTGCATGAATTTTGAGACCCTTGAGACAATTCCTTGATCTTATCTTGTACTTCATGTATAGTGTTCATAAGAGTGGTCATTTGATAATGTATAAGTGTATTAGTGGTGGAATATTTAGGAATAGCTATATGAGGAAAGGAAGAAAATAGTGAAATGATGGAAGTAATGGAAGGATTTGAAAGAGTATGTGAAGGATGAATAATGTGACAATGAATAATAGGAGTTATAGATGAAAGAGAAACATGCATATCATGTGACACACAAAATGAAATGGTATTGGAGGAAATATATGATATATTCACAAGAGAATGCATAAGAGGTGTCTCAATAAGTATGTAGTCATTGATAACATTGAGGTATTTATGGTTCATCCTATAGCTTTGTTCTTGAATAATAAGTTCATTTTCATTTTCATTACCTTGATTTTGAGAATGAATTTTTTCATTATTACACACAACATATCAATCATTTCTCTAGGATTTTTCAAGATATATCATTTTAAAATATGCAAAGTAGTGGTTCATGTTAGATCATTTGAAGTAACTTCTTTCCTATTCTTGTGTTGACCTTAAAAAATAATATGAGGACCATTAAAATAATTTTTATACATGGAGATCTCAAGAACAAAAATAATATGATAAAAATAAGAGCTAGGGTTAAAATATTAGAAGAAATAAGGACAATTGTAGGACAATCATTAAGAGGTGATGGAAATCCCTTAGAATATGGTAATAAAATGTGTGTTTACAAAGTGAAATTTAAGTTGAATACAAGTTGAGAGTTGGGTGAAATAATAAGGGGATGGTTAGATGTTCAATCAATGCGATTTCACCAAAATACAAGCATGGAAAGCGGTTTTAGTACATAACTACACTAAACTAGCCCCATATTAACTATACAATTAAATAATATAAAATAACTTAATAAATCATACGTAATTGCATGAGCTAAATGAAAAACATAGGTCATATAAATTAGAGATGACAATAATAATGTAAAATAATGAAGTAATTAGATTACTAACAAAATTTAGAGGTTTTAAGATAATACCTAGTTTCACACAATAACATGAGTGAATTTCAAAACCATAATAATGAAATAGGGTTATAAATCAAATGAATGATCTCCACAAAAATTGTATTACGAAACAAATTTTGATTGTTTTGCCTTATGATGACTAATTCTATAAGATATCTTACTCCTAGAATAAATGGCTCTACATGCGTAAGAAAAATAATTCATTCGCCTTACGAAATCTAATTTGACAATTATGTTTCATGTGCTCTAATGTGATAAATTTTTCTCACAATGTCCATACCATTTATGAATTGATAGAAAATCAATCTCGTTTGTAGAAACACTAATTCGAGTCTCAACTCTTTATAAAAACCATAAAAATAGAGGATGTTAACGGGAGATTTTGTCATCCCTCAAAATTATATACTACAACCCTAGTTTGTGAAAAATATCATAGTCCAAACTCATACAAATTCAATAGACAATCTTGTGTCCTAACCCTTATTTTTCCATCTATGCAACAACTAACATAGTCTAGAATGAGTCCATAAATGTTTGACCTATGCTTTTGGTATAAGGTTGTTTCAAAAATAGATTGGACATTGGCACAAATGTATCTATACATTTATAAAAAAATTAAATCTCAAAGTAGGTACCTATTGGTGATAAATCGACACACACAATGGTGTTATCTAATTTCCCTCTCCTGGTGAAATTGATAATTAGGTGGGTTAGCAAATGCGCACTAGACCGAATAGAGAATACAAGTTGATCGAAGGGGGCGTTGCAGAGAAGAAAGAGGAAATACTTAGAAAAATCAACAAAAATTCATAAAAAGCGGAAGAAAATGTCCCATACGGTCCACGAGATAGCTAGAATAAAAGTACCCGAAATGCCCAAAAGCCAATTCGGTGCAGCGATTCCACTGCGGGAAAGAAGGAAAAGAATGTCCGAGCGAGTCTAAGGACGATTGGAATGAAAGTACACGGGCCCCAAAAAGATGAAATAGCCATAGCCAATGAAGTGCAGAGATGGCGAGAGAAAATGTCCTGGACATGTAGGACACGCGGACCGAAAAGGCCAAAAAACAGAGTCAACTACTTGCATTTATTATAGTATGGCACCCTCATCCTCAAATGACCATAATTTTTACTGGAAGCTCAAATTTACATGAAATTGGAACTTTTGGAAATCTCTCAACATCCTCTACACAACTACAATATCCCATCATTTTAGAGGGTGTTTCTAGATTTCTCACCTACCACATAAAGAGGTATGGGCTTCCTTTCTTCTCCAGCAAGGTAGAGTACCTAGAGGCATGGGTTTTGTACAGTGGCAACCATCATTTTTACAGGTGATTTTAATGTATTTTTGGGTGGTTGAAGTAGGATTTTGAATTCCTTCTCTCCTCTTTTCTCTCATTCTTCCTATATATTGTAAGGAGGGGCTCATTTTAAAGTGTTGGAAAACTTGTATCTACCCCTCCCTTCTTCTTTCTTGTCTGTAAGATATTTTGTGGAGATTCCAAACCTCCTGTTGGACATTGTAATGCAAGATATGTGCCTTTGAGCTTGAGTGTGGTGTATTGTATCAATTTTGAAGCAATATAAATAGATTTGTGGATATTTCAAACACCCGTTTTTTGTTTTATTACATCTTTTCTGGTCTTTCATCACATAAAAATTATTGTGCACTACTATGTTTTCATTGCAAGACGTTGGTTGTGTTGTGTTTATTATGTAGGTTATCTAACCATCCTTCTTGGTGCATCACCTTCCCTTAGAGTAGGTTTTAATTTTATGCATTTTCTCTATCTTTTTCTCCTTGGAAATATTAGATTAGGGTTAGATCTGCAACTCTCTGCACTTTGGAGTAGTTGGCACTAGGATAGGATAGGAAGCCAGCCTTCTCTGGAGATCTTTCCCGATTGCAAAGTCCCACACTTTGGGAAATGCTCCATGTTATGTAATCACACTAACTGTAACAATCCTTCAAATTGCAAAATAGATCAGGGATGTTGTGATTACACATCAACAAATGGGAGAGGATGTTGATCAAAAGAGGTACAAAACTTGAAAAAATAACACGAAGGAAAGAAAAGGACCAAAATAGAAAATGGACCATTTTTTCCATAAGAGACAATTTATACATGGTGTGCACATAGTCACTTCCAAAGTAAAAATGACAAAAGACACTAGAGACTAAAATTCTAAGATGGGAAATAACATGACATGGACAAGAAATAAAACATTAGATCACATGAGACACAAACGTCGAAACAACGACAAACAAGATCGATAAGAATAGAAACCAATGAGAAAATTCAATGAAAAGGTCAATATATAAGTGAACAAGAACACAACAATATACATTCCAATAAAAACCTAACTTAAACCAATAAACACATAAATACACTAGTACCATAATAAATAACTAATCTTATACCAAAATTAATGGTGTACAATTTGTTTTGTTAATTACCTTGTATAAGTACATAAGATACTCCTAAAATTAATAACATTCATATAGTCCCCAAATGTGTTTTCATCTCTAACTTTGTCATCATTAAATTCGTTCTCATCTTTGTTAATCTTATTTGAATATTTGATTTTAAGAATGCTCAAATTTTTGAACATCTTTTTTAAAAATATAAATATGATATTTTGTTATTAAAAAAACCATCTAATATTAAGGAATAAAATTATAAACATTTCCACATAATTTAGAGGACTTGTCATGGAAAGTAATTAACTAAGAGATTACATGGCATAAATTGTTTCACAAATCAATATCCAATCTTATGACTTAATAAATATTAAAATTTAGAATCTAAAATAATAATATGTTTTTAAAACATTTTATTAAATGTAAGATTGACTCTACTAGATATTGTGATGGACTTCTAATATTTTTATTCCTAAACACGTTATATAAACTCTTAAACATCTTAATATTAATATTGTCCTCATTATTTCACATTATTAATTTAAATAATATATAATATTAGACGGAATATTAAAGGGTCAACTCACATTATTTAAACTTTCACATCCATGTTGTCACTCTCTCAATAAATTCAATTCCCTCCAATTTCTAACTTCATTATTTTATCATTTATAATACATATATTACAAGAAACATATATTTAAAGCATTTCTCCTTCATTTTCCTCAATGTAGGTATATATACACATATTTATAAAAGTGTATATATTTTTAGGACTTAGTATTTAAGAACTAGTATTTTTAATATAGTAGAATTGAACACAAAGACTGACCTTTTATTAATCCAAATAAATAGTATTTTAATTTACGAGATGTTACACAACTTGTTTGAACTAAGACATAATTTAATTTTAATGGATTTCTTAATTTTATTACGTATAATCCTAACAAATTCTAATTTATAAATTATTTTAGAATATTCATTTAATAAAACTAGTATTTCCTTGTTATAAATTAAGTAATTTGAGAAACTAAAATGTTTGAGTAGGTATTATACTCTCACTAACTTTAGTTACTTGAACTCGATTTTGTTTAATTTTTCACTATAATTTTTTGGACTATCTTTTCACTAATTTATTTTTTGCAAGGAGTCATTCCTTAAATCAACACATCCACTTCGGAAGCATTATCACATAATGCTTTGGCCTCTCGGTGTAAAACATATAATCTTCATTCTCCTTGTTAGTGTTAATTCTTAGAGCTATAAAGGGCATTGACATATGATGTCTAGCAAACAAATGGATTCATTCGGGGACTTGGTAGATGAAAAGTAATGCATGCTCAAGTGGGGGAAACTTTTCAAAAGTGACAATCATTGGACCCATATCAATGGTGACACATAATGGGGAATTTGATTGTTATGCGAAAAGAACCTTATGCAAGATTCTATGAATCTCACGGAGATAATTTGCATAATACTAGTGAACATATTGGTTTGAATATACAATATGTTGAGCTTCATTAAATTCTCATTTGTAAGAACTTTATAGTAATTCACGACACATGGGGCATCAAGAGACCTTATGGGACCTCATAGTCAAATATGGAAATATGCGATCTCATAAAGAAGGTGAAATCCCCAAACTCACTTGACCTCCCCGTTTTGTGCATGCATAAGAAATTTCATGATTTCCATCACATCACAAAATATTGTGAAGTCCTTTCTTAATGGAATTGTGTTATCAACCAATAGAAATATGTGAATACGTATTTTCAATATCTCTAATTTTATGGAGTGATGCAAGATTTCTCATGAACTTGGATACTCTTACATCATACACTTAGGTAAGTTAATTGAATCCCAAGCTCCCACTCATAAACAATACATGATATTTTAAATAGATATTTCATGCTTCACAACTTCATATTTAATCATCTAAGTTACATCTCAAACATCTATATTTTTCTTCACACCAACTATTTCTTTTATTCTTTTCATCATGCTATCTTGATGACTCTTGAGTCAATCACATTCTAATTATCCTTGTGTGCCTTCTTAGGAAATTATTTTCTCTAGTCCACATTTACAAATTTTAAATAAATGTTCTCAATACTTACTTAACCCTTGTGGTAAGGGTATAATCTACCACATTGTAAATAGGAAAAATGTCTCTTATATCTTCTTATGTTTCATCTTTTCATTATATGTTCCCCTTGGGAACCATTCTTTCCTCAGTGACATCAAACTCATTCTCTTTCTTTTGTCAATTTGTTCATTGTTTTTTTTTTCGTGTATGCAACCTAAAAATGGTCTATATAATATTCTATTTCTATTTTTTATGATATAGATTAGGGTAAAAGGGTACTATTCTAAGGCCACTTAGAAGAGGGTTGTATGGTACCAATGTCATGGAAATAAAAGATGGAGGTCCAATCTCTATCAAGGATATAGGGTTCCAAAGCCTAATTCTATGATAAGGGTAGCATCCTACAAGTATCTAATTGTAAATCAATTGTAAGGATTGTAAATAAACTGAATATATCTATGTTAGAGTTGTAAACATGGGTTTGTACATATTAATAGGTTGTAAATCCCAAAGGTTAGATTGTAAAGTAAGAATTTATAGATAATAATACAATAGATCAAGAATATTTCTAACCTATACCGCATCACAAAAAAAAATTGAATCTGAAATAACATAAAGGAAAAGAGAAGTTATATATACTTACCTTCATGCAAATACCATTGATGCATTAACTTTCCCCTAGGGACAACATCTTATGAGAGAGTTGATGTGTGGGACCGCAAAATGGACGAGAGAAAGAAGACATAAGTAGATCAAAATTGGGGACTCCAAAGACTTGATATACCTTACTAGTGCAACTTTTATTCTCGAGTTTCTAGACTCAATGTTCTAAAGGGTAGAGTCAAATTGATAACAAAAACTAACTTCTAAACACTTAATACCTATAATAGTATGTTGGAAAGTGTAAGCATTGAGTGAATGATGATGATGTGATGGAAAATGCACTCGAACACCTATAAATAGGGAACATTATTATTCATTCGAAGATATTTTAGTCATTACACCTATAAGTTGGATCTTGTAGGGATTTTACATTAGGAATTAGTATTCACATGGTTTATTTATATGGTTAGTTTAATGTGTTATTAATATATTATTGTTATATAAACAATAATATATTATTGGTGTTGAGTTGTGTATTGTTACGGGAGTAACAATCACAACTAAATAGGTTTATTTGTTGTAACACTTTCCTATTTTATAGGAAGTCAGTTTTCCTATGTATATGGCTATTTAATAGCCTGTGTATGCAATTCAAATTGGTCGAATACAATATCAATATTATTTTTTTCTGTGTGACAATATTGCTGTCCTAATATTTGGCATCAGAGCGATTATGGATTCCTGAGCATTATGTGGGGTGGATCCAAGTTATTCATGGTCGCCCTTGTTATGGTAGTGATTTTATTGCATCATTATTTTACCTATAGGCGTGCTCTTTATTGGATTCATTGCATTTCAAACTGACCTGCAGCATCTTTTCTATTTTTTCAAAGATTATTGTTTAGACAGTGTAATCAGGGAAAATAAAAGGCGTTTGAAAGGTGTTATTGAAACTACAGAATATTGTTTCCACACGTATTACTTTTGCAGAATCACAAAAGAAAAAAGAGAGGAAGAAAGCATGTTTTTAAGCGGTTTAGGCGTCAAACTCATTCAAGAAAAAATTTCATATCATGCAATGAAATAAAAAAAATAAGTACCATTGCAAAGCTCTGGAAATAAGCTTTCCCACGCATTAAGCGGTTTGCAAATCGGAGCTCTGGTTCTCAAGTTATGAACAAATCATTGTTGGTCACTTCAAAAAAAAACAAGCCGTGAGTTTCTTGCCTTACCACAGCCATTTCTGATTGGCTAATTATTTTATAGTTTTGCAAAACTATAGTTTGAAAATATTTATTTTTTCTATAGTTTTTGCTTAAATAGTTGCAAACTGAGGGAAAATAATACATTTTTGGCCAAATTAATACTTGTTTGGCGCGAGTTCTTGAGGTTATAAATATTTTTGGAATCTACATTTCCTCTCGGTTCCAACGAGTGGTCACACGATAAATTTGCTCTCCATCTTGAGTAAATTTTTAATCGTTGAGCCAATTTTAATTAAATTGGGTCTTTTTACGGGAAATTGTAACTTCAATAACTTTTGCATGGTAACTCGAAATCGAGCGCCGTTTTTTCCAAAAGTGTATATTTTTTTATTCCCGTCCTAGTGGTTCTAATTTTGGGAGAAAATAAAAAAATTGAAAATCACCCTCTATTTTGGCCATCTTGTGGACGCATTATCGGTTGTACCCGACGTCCTGAAATAAAAGGTTTCACATTGAGGGGAGAAGCTTAAATAAATACAATGTGGAAACCATGTAGTCTCATGTTCAGATCCGGCTGAGTTAAGCACCCATATGATGGAGGAAGGAGGCATCGGAGGAAGGAGGTCGAACAACGACCTCTCGTCAGTCACCAATGACGGGGCCGCACAGAATGATTTGGTGGCACAGGTGTGCAGTGTGAGTACTTGTTTTTGAGTTTTGCAGTGTTCCAGTTTCAGCTTGGTGTGATTCTTTTTCAGAGTTCCTGTTTTGTTTGGTATTTGATGGATGTTGGAAAGAGATTTGTGTTGGAGCGCAGATGACTGTCAGTGATCCTCTGACTGACTTGGTCCTCTGACTGCCGTACTTCGTTGGAAGATGGTCAGCTAGGAGAATACGTTCACTAGCATTAGTGACCATGTGCAGCAAGACCTAACTAGCAAGATCCATTCAGGAGTATGTTCTTCGATGCATTTTGCTTCTCAGTATCTATATGAGTGGAATTTCACATTGTGGGGGGGAATACATACCAATGTTCCATTCCCATTATGCACCCAAACGGCTTAGTCAAGGAAAGCTTCCGAGTGGCGGTGGCGTTTTCTATCTTTGTTCGAGATCGAGTGGCAGCGATCAAAGACAGAGACTACAATTAAGAACATTACGATTCTTATAGGAAGTAATGTGAAATTTTTTCAGTATTTCTTCTATTTTGCAGTTTTGTCATATGCAAGTTGTGTTTCCTACATAATTCCCTGATGTATAAGCATAGTGGTGAACAGTAGCACCAGAGTAAGTCAGTTCATGGATCTTGAAAGGGTTTGTGGGAGGATCCAGAAAACCACACGAGGTCGACAGTTGATGAGGTTCCTGTCGCATCAAGGTTTGTGGTAAGCCTGTTTAAAACCATGGAAGGAGCGAGCCTTTCTTTTGGATCAAGGTCATGAGTCACAGAGTTGGACATGCCACAGGGGTGAGCATACTGCAGAGGAGTGTGTGGATGTTTTTCTACCATGTAAACACTAAGGGGGGGAATGTTAGGAATTAGTATTCACATGGTTTATTTATATGGTTAGTTTAATGTGTTATTAATATATTATTGTTATATAAACAATAATATATTATTGGTGTTGAGTTGTGTATTGTTACGGGAGTAACAATCACAACTAAATAGGTTTATTTGTTGTAACACTTTCCTATTTTATAGGAAGTCAGTTTTCCTATGTATATGGCTATTTAATAGCCTGTGTATGTAATTCAAATTGGTCGAATACAATATCAATATTATTTTTTTCCGTGTGACAATATTGCTGTCCCAATATTTTTGAGCTGATAATGCCTAAAATTATTTAGTTATATGAAACATTTCTTGCAAAACTAGGAACTTTAGGGTTCCTTTGAGGATTTTTACAATTGGATAGTACAACTCCATGTCTTCCTTGTAGGCGTTCTTGTCTATAATTACTTCATAAATCCACCGAAGAGTCCTTCGATGTTTTTTATGGATTGCATAACCTTAAGAATGGTGTCATAACTTTTTGTTTCAATTACTAGACCATGCAAAAAGATAGAATTCTAAAATTCATAGATTAAGCCTTCAATAATCTCCCTCAACGTTTACATTTATAAATTTACAAAATTATTACATGACACATTTCTTTCTATTGTGTAGATGGTATACCAAATTTTCTATTAATTTGAGAGAGGTTTTCACTCCTCTGCTTTCTTTTCATATTTTGTGGAAACCATCAATGTGTGTACAACGTTTTCTTATTATGTTTTTTTCTTGTCATTATGGCATGGCCTCTTATAGTTATGTATTCCATTACAACAAATTGAATGTGATATTATTGGATTTCTTGACAACCTCCTATAATATTTTGATGTATTCACACAATACCAAGATCACCTCTTTAGCCTCCCTATTCTCCTATACCACATATTTCTTCATCTTCTTTGTAAGATTCATGTTAGTGTTGATTATCTATAGTTTTAATAACCAACGTAGTTAGTTGTACTTAATTCACTCATTACCTAGCCACCAATAGCCTTTTGTCACTAGTTAAGAACACATTTATTTGAATTTTTTTCAAGGGTGCATTTTGTTGCATTATTTTTATAGCAGGTGTACTTATGTTCACATATATAATTCTTGCACCTTATATCTACATCTAGAGTGAAGACCACTCTGTGTTAACCTCAACTATGTTAATGAGATTCTACGGTGTTGATTCTTCTACATAAGTCTATGCAATTAGAGGAATCTAAGTGCACAAATGTGCTAAAGGGAGGATGATTTTTCTTCATCATGTTTTCGCTTATTGTTTTCCCATACCATTACAATGTTTATGTGTCTTATTCTCCAACATATTCACTAGACTATGTTGCAAATGATTCTGAGGTAGAACTTCCTACTTCTTATATAATGTCTTGAGGGTTTTCTCCTTTTTAAACAATTTGTACTAATATATTAGGAGATGCAATTTTGGACCCTATTTTTTCTAATTTTATGATTTCATCCTCATTTACCTTGTGCTCCACTTCCTGCTTGGTAACTTCTTGCTCTTTCTCAATGTGGGCTTATGTCTCCCTTTTTTATCTTATCTTCCTTTATCTTCCTTTCATATTTGTCCTTTTCCTCCTCCTTTCTTTTCTTTTCTTCCCTAGAAATGTTTTCCTACTCCTAGAGATTTAAATTCCATTTTTCCTCTCTTGTTTCCTTTTGTTTACACTATTCATCTTCCTTTTCCCTTTTCCTTTTACAACTTCAATTTTATACCTTACGATTGTGAAACGATTTTTTTCACTCTCCTCATCTTCCACTTTATTTTTTATTTTCTCATCCTCTTTCTTTGAAATTCATTTGGTCCTATTATTTTACACACATTGTTTTTCCTCTTAATTTTGATTACACTCTTCTTCTCTTTATTGCAAAGTTATTTCTTCTTTGGATTACTTCTTATTGTCTTCCTCAAAATCCTACTTTTATTTTTCTATCTTCATCATATTTCTCTTTCTTCATGTGTGTTTGATCTAACTATTTCTTGTTTAGATCCTCGTATATAGCCTTATTTATTTTATCTTTAATTTATTTTTCACCTTTCTTATACTACTTTTTAGTTTCTTCCTATAAGAGAACTTGTGATTCTATAGTTTGTTATTTGGAAATTTTTGGGGAAATTATTTTCAGAAGTGGTTATTGTGGAGGTGATGGGGTTCCTACATTCTCCAAGATTGTTTTGTTTTTCATGATAAACTCCATGCTTATGTTTTACTTTTCTCTTCTCTTTTCTTTGTGTGTTCTTCCCTTTCCAATTTCATCTGTATTCCTCTTACATTTTATCTTTTCCCCTTTTTTTTTCTCTTGAGTTTATGATATGGAGGATAACCTCCTTATTTTTACACACCAACTTGGGATTTATAATATTTTCTCCTTAATTATTGGTTATCTACAAAGGAACAAAAATGTAATTCCTTATCCTATTTATCTCTTTCCCATTCCAATGCATATTTTCTTGATTGGAGTGATAAGGATGTCTTCATTTTTTCCTCCACATTCACGAGATAAAAATTTTAATGTATCTCATGGATTTTAATCCTTATTCCTCCATAGCTTTATTTATTATTTTTACAAGATCTTATTTTATGCATTCCCTATCTACATGCACTAATAATGAATGAGGGAGAAGATATAATATTACAAGTATTTTTGGAACCTTATCTTGTAGTTGAATAGTCTAGATTACCTCCGATGTTAATCATTTTCTTTTTATGATGTATACAATATGGATCCCATTTCCTCCAAAGACACCATTTGAACTTTATCCCTCTAAACCTTTTTTTCCACAAAATATAGCTTGATGAACCAAGTAAGGAGTTAGGGATCCCTTTCAATTTTGATTTATTATTCTTACATCTTTGTAGTTCCATTTTCATTATTTTTATTCTCCCTTTTAGAGTTCTTCAGTGGTGGTTTCTTTATGGGGCATATCTCTTGCTTGGTGCATGGTTTTCATATTTCACTCTTCCAAAAATTGGATTTGTTAGGGTTTATATACTCAATGGAATGATGTTTGTGGGAATCATCTTATGTTTCATACTTTATTTTCCCTTTGCACTATCCAAGGTGATGAATAATGGTTTTTGATTATGTACTTCAATTTATCTCCCTTTGAGTGTCCTATTGTACCATTATGTACTATTATGATTTTTCTTCATGGTGTCACATATGTACACACCTCTTTTATAACCCTTGGGTTATCACTCAACTTCTCCTTGATCTTGATTATCCAAATTCTTATATTATAGTGGTCCTCAAATGTGGTATATGGCTTTTTCATATGAATTGTGTAAAGTTATCATGTGGGTAATACCCTTCCTAGAACTCAATTGTGCCCAATAGAACTCTCTAATATGTGAAGCATATAGAAAATTCATTGGTACATGAATAATTTGCTTATTTCTTCCATGACCTTCTAAGAATTAGTGTTTAGTTCATTCATGAGGAAATTAGGAAAGTTGAATTCTTCCCCTTGATTCTACATATGCAATGAATTATCCATAACCCCTAAAGAATCATTTATGTTTTCTTGTGATTTTTCTAGAAATATTCTACTATCAAATCAACCAACACACACACACACACTAGCATATCTTTTATTTTCGAGAGAGATGCCTCTTCCTCGCATCCACACAACAAACACATCATTTTCTCTACTTGAGTAGGATACCTTTTATATTCATATGACAACATCGAGGTTCCCTATTTGATAGGATGATTGAATTTTATATGGTGACAACATTTATAGGGAATGCATATTGCACAATAATCCAGTCGCATCTTGATAGTATCAAATCATCAAATTCTACATGACCTATGGATGGTCTCCAAATAATGGTAATTTTTTCAATCTATCCATATATGTCCCTCTTGAAAAATTAAAATAAGGGTTTTACCTAGATGACCTAAGGAATATCTAGGGTATTAATGTTAATCTAGCTAGGAGGACAAAAACAACCGCAATAAAAGACTAGAACAATATGAAATAAATGAAAATAAATTATTCTAATGTGAAATAAAAACATATTGTGAAAGAGAAAAGTAAGGAAAAGGCTTAGCTGATAAAAGAAGGTTGTTGCACACTTTCATAGATTTGGGAATAAAATTTGGAAGTGTAGAAGAACCCTCAGGGACCCTGCGAAGGGTAGATTTGGAACATTTGAGATGACACGGGAGCATGTGCGTGTACAAGGGCACCTTGGTCTACAATTTGGGTGCTTGAAACAATGTAAATTCTCAAAACCTCAATCTAGTATGGTCACTATATTTCTTTGAGTGTTTCTTGTCTATTGCGTAGGATTTGTCGGATGAACTAGAGAATGAATCATAATGCAAAGAGACATATAAAACCCTAGAAAAATGAAAGATGAAAATGAATGGGTCAGAATTACCTCAACTCCCAAGCCATTAGACTTATCAATGACCGCACTACATTACTGAGACACTCATGTAGTTTTGTGTGTGTGTGTTTTGTTCCCTAGGTTCTCTCGTGTCGGTTGCACTTTGTGAAGTAGTGAGAAATAACAGTTATATAAATGTAATTAGCATGTGTGCATGGAATAGAATGGAATCCCTCCCCCTATGAAGTGTGTTTGATGAAGATATCCTATCTTGAATCCATGGAACGATGTGGATGTAAGTGATGCAATGGATGTAGCCCTAGATGGAGTGATAGTAGTGATAAGATGTAATGACCTAGGACCCTTATTATGGTCTTATAACTTTATATTTATAGGGCTCTCAAGCTTAATTTTATAATTAATCTGACAAGGTCGACTAGGAAGAAGATAAGGATGACCAACAAATAGAAGTGAACCAAAAATAAGTGGGAGAGGTTGTGCATAGACCATGGCACCTTGGGGTGCCCAAAGACGAGTTGGGGTGCCTTGATTTCAGGATATAATGTCGAAAGGTCATGAAATGGGCTGATAGGTATCGAGAAATACACGGGAAAGATGAAATAAAAGATAAGAAAAAGGTGGCGAAAAGGTGGGATTAATTAGTAGTTTGTACACTTGAAATCCTTCTAAATAGTAGTATTAGGTCGAGCTAAATATTATTTGATGTGCAATATTTGTGTCTACATTTGCCCCCACTTTATGTTGGTGATTGGAAAGCTTGGTAACATGAAGTAGATAGAGATGCATATCTGATAACCATGTAAAGTGTAGAAGAAGATGTGTTGATGGAATAGACTCAAGCATGGAATGAAAAAAATAAAAATGTGGAGGAGCATGGATTCTAAAGATGAAAAATGTGTATAAAAAGTGATGAGATTGAACCTAGGGTAGAACACATGTGTAGTTTCTACTATGTGTAGTTTACCTACATGGTTAGTATGGCAAGTACTACAATGGTGTGTGTTGTCATCGTTGTTGTTACTATTGTTTTTGCCCCTAATTTGACTACTTGTTTCTCATATGACAAACCTGCAAGGAGAAAACAATCAAGTAGTCAAATATGTATGTATGTAAAAATGTTGTGTAAAATATGTAAATGTAAAATACACTGGAATAGAAAATGTAAATATAAAAATGGAACATGTGCACCTGATCTATGTCAAGAAAAAGGGTGTAGAAGGATATCATGTAGTGTGGCGAGTTTTTCGGGTGATATCACACCACCTTGGATAAAAAAGTATAGGGAGGAACCATGTTGTATCCTCCAACCTTTAACCGATTCTGTTGAAATGTTGGAAGAGATCTCTATACTATCATATTTTTGGGTGATCGCGCGCCTTTGGATGGAGAAGTGTAGAGAGGCACACCCATGGAAACCCCTGAGCCTGTAACTACTCCACATAATTACGAAGGATACCATGTCCTGTTAAGGCTGTTGTGTATGGAGTTCATAGATTAATTTGAATTCACTCGTTGTGTGTGAACCAGTGTAGATACATTGTGTTAGTAGAAACCTTCAATGATGCCCACTCTATTTTGGGGTACATGTGATGACCCGGAAGGAGAATACGACCCCAAAGAGAACCAACCTCACTCTGACCTATAGAAATCTACCTTGCAGGGGGAAAGGGAAACATTTGGTAGATACCAAGGTGCACACAAAAGGGGATGGCTATCTAATACAAGTGTTATTCGAAAACATTCATGCAAATGAGACAAGTGTACAAGAGCAGAAAATGTAGAAAAACTACCAAGTACAGTAGTGTAAACATACAAGAAAACAAGAAGACCACAAAAAGTGAGTTTCAAATGTGGGACATCACTCAAAATGTTGTAAGACACATAAGGCCATCATAGACACAAAAAATAGTCAAGTGTGTACACAAGCAAGGGAAAAGCTCACATATAATGGAAAACAACACAAATAAGTAAAAACAAACATGTAGTCATGCAAAACAAGTGTTGCATATGGAACACTGTTATCATGTTAGAGTGATAACAAATATGTCAAAGTGTGTGAAACAAGTAGTATAAGATGATAAGTACAAAATGAAACAATAGAACCTGGATATGATGAATGTGGATGCCCCAGGATTTGGTATAGGAAGGGTAAAAGGTGAGCATCCATGTTTCATATAGAGTCTTGTATCTATAATCACACTAAAAAAAGGCATGAACTTGCATATTTGTATGATAATGACATATAATAAAGCAACCTAACATGTGTAGTGGAATGAGCATGCAAAACACTAGTAAGAAAGAGTAAATGCTACCAAGATAATGTAGTATGTTATGGATGGATGGAATGGAATGCAAGATGGAATGATAGGAGCAATGTGCCCCCCGAGTGTATGGAAGTGTATGAAATTAATTTCACTTTGTTTTCCCCTCAAAAGTCAAGAATGGATGTAAATGAGAGTTCATCATCGGGAAAGCGGTCGAGTAGTGTAGGTTGCATCTAGTGTGTTGTTGACGAGTGTGTATGTGTAGTGGTGATGAAATGTGACATGGGGAGAATATGTGCATGAACCCTATAGCCAAAGTGTATATCATGACTTTGTTGATCGAAGGAGTGATGATTTAACCCTAAGCATATATCACTATAGAAGGAGTGTATGGGAATGAGATATATGGAAAGATGTGTGTGAATCCTATAGCTTAAGCATATACCATGACTTGTTGAATGGATGAGTGATAATTTAGCCCTAAGTGTATATCACAAGAGAATGGGTGGATGGTGAGGAGTAATATGGAAATATGTGTGTGATCCTATAGCCTAAGTGTATAAAAGCGACTTGTTGATGGGAGAGTTATAATTTTTCCCTAAGCATATATCACTATAAGATTAAAAATTGGAAGGTCGCATATAACACTATGTGAAGAATAAGGTGAGGGTGGTGATTTATCCTAAAGTGTATACCACTAATTGATGATTAGGATAAATGATGAGGCAATAGAAGGATGATAGAATAGGTGATGATCGGATGTAAGAGGATAAAGTAGAATGGATGAAGGGAGTGGTGATTTAACCTAAGGTGTATACCACTACAGGATGATGGAAGGTGTGATAATGTAATGGAATAATTTGGAATTGAGAAAATGTAAGAGGAGAAGAGAATAAAAGATGATAGGATGTAATAGGATGATGTAGAAGTGATGAAAAGAGTGGTGATTTAACCTAAGGTGTATACCACTATGGTATGTGATGATGTGTGTGGGTGACGATATGACCTAGAGCATCATTCATTAGTTCGATGAATGTGGTATGATGACATTTTGCATATAGGTAAGGTCTATTTGATTGGTAAACCCTCGGCAATCAAGTATGGACTGAGGAATGAAAATGTGTCATAGGGTGGTGAGTGTAGCGCATAGAAGACAATTGAGTGTAAATGTCCAAGGCGTGTGAATGTGTAGTGTAGGCCATAGATTATAGAGTATGTAATGGGTATGGAATATAATGTAATAAATGTGTAGGTAGAAGGAGAATGTGTAATGATGATAGATAAAACTAGACCCAAGTATAAGGAAATCTAGTGTAGCATGTAGAATAGGTCAGATGTATGAGTGCAATGTGATGTAGGTTTGTAGGATGGATATGTAGTGTGGGAGATATGATGATAGGCGTAGGTATAATATGTGATGGTAAAAGAGAAATCTAGACTCATATACAACATGACCTATCATAAATGTAGAATGAGAGGATGGAATGAAAAATTGGGCTCATAGACAATGATGACTAGTGTAGTGTGTGCCATGAAGATAAAATTTAGGATGATAGAATGTAAATGTATAGGTTCTATAGTGTAGTGTGTGGGTTTGGTGTAATGGTAATCCCTTAGTAGTCCAGTGTGAACAAACGCACTAGGGTGTGTCATGGGGTGATGAGGGTGCGACAACACGTGAGATAGAAAAGATGATGACCTGGATAAAAAAACATGTAATGGAAGACTATATAGGTATTCAAGATTATAAGAGGGGGAGGAGAATATAATGTGATATTACCCCCAAGCGTGCTAAAAAGATAAATTAACCAAGAAGGTCAAAGGACAAAGGTCTTTCGACTAGAGCTTGAGATGATGAGAATGGAGGGCCACGATCTATTGGTGGGGATATATTAGAGATGGGTGGGGAGGTCGAGTGGGATTGATATGCATGTGAATGAAGACCTAGTGATCAAGATTCTAGTGTGAAACCTGTAAAGGGAGATATGGAATGGTGTTGAGATGATATGTGGGTAGGTCATGTTTAACACGGATGAACCTGGATACATCCAGAAATTTGTATGTAGAATAGGAGGAGGTTGGGTGCGGAAGGAAAGGATGCCTAATTTTTGGATATCTTTGATAACATGGGCTAATGCACACCAATAATCCGTCATGTCAAGTTCACAAAATGATTTTAAAACATAAGTGTTTTACTTAGATGGCCTAAGGCGATATCTAGGGTATGAATGTCAATCTAGCTAGGAGGAATAAAACGTTGTAATAAAAGACTAGAACAATATGAAATCAATATAAATAAATTATTCTAAGTGAAATAAATCCCTAATGTACAAGAGATGAGTAAGGAAAAGACTCAAATGATAAGAGAAGATTGTCGCACGGTGTGTCGCGAGATCTAGGAATAAAATCTACAAAGTGCACACGAACCCTCATGGACCCTGTGAAGGGAAAATATGGATTATGCGAGATGACACGGGAACCTAAGAAGTCTTGGGAACCCTAGGGTACCTAGGTCATAAATTTGGTCACTCGGAACATCGTAAATGCTTAGAACCTTAATCTGCTATGGTTATTAAATGTCCCTAAGGGTTTCCGTTTATCGCACTAGATTTGTCGGATGAACTAGAGAATGACCCGTAATGCAAGGAGAAGTATCAAACCCTAAAAAAATGAAATATGCATATGAATGGGTTAGAATAACCTGAGCCTCCAAGCTAGTGGACTTATCACCTTTGAGTGATGTACTATATTATAGACCTAGATGTAGTTCTAGTGTGTGTTTGTGTGTATGTTGTGCCCGAGGTGCTCGTGCGGTCAAACTTTGTGAAGTGAAGTAGCGAGCAATAGTATCTATATAAATTTAAGTAGCATGTGTGCATGGAATAGAATGGAATCCCTCCCCCTATGAAGTGTGTGTGATGCAGATCTCCTAGTTTGAATGTATGGAACTATGTAGATATAAGTTATGCAATGGATGCATCCCTAGATGGAGTGATAGTAGTGATAAGATGTAATGACCTAGGACCCTTATTATGGTCTTATAACTTTATATTTATAGGGATCTCAAGCTTAATTTCGTAATTAATCCCGACAAGGCCGATTGAGAAGAAGATAAGGATGACCAATAGCTAGAAGTGACCCAAAAAGAAGTGGAAGAGGTTGTGCATAGACCGGGGCACCCAGAATGTGACCAGGGTGCCTCGAGGTGCCCTAGTACAAGATGGGGCACCTTGATTTCAGCTAGAATGTCGAAAGGTCATGAAATGGGCTGATAGGTATCAAGAAATACATGGGAAAGATGAAATAAAATATAAGAAAAAGGTGGCCAAAAGGTGGGATTAATTAGTACTTTGTACACTTGAGAACCTTCTAAATAGTAGTATAAGGTTAGGCTAAATATTGTCTAATGTGCAATATTTGTGTCTACGCCTTTAAGCAAGTCTTTCACTACAAATTCACCTTCATAGCTTGTATGTTATGGATTGGCCACATAGTCTACCATATATTTTCTACTTTTTCCTATCATTCATGTTGTGGAGGTGATGAGACTATAATTGTCTCATCTTTTGGAACCATAGTTCTTCATTTTTAAGTAAGTTTTGAATGGACTTAATTGTGTTTTATAGGATTTTTAATTTTTTAAACTTCAAACATAAAGCATATATGGTAAATTAAATTCACAAGACATGATGCTTGATTTGCTTCCTAACATCTAATAAATATTGTGAGGTAGATATTTTGTAATGAAAAATAGGGCATAGTGAATATGATAAAATAATGATAAATAAACTAAAAATTATCTATGACTACAATTTTTGCATAAGAAGAAGCTTTGAGCTATACAACTATAAATATAGACTTATGCACAATACATTTAGAGTTAAACTCCAAATGTTTGGACTTGAACATACAAAATTCAAACTAAGATGCCATAGCTTTCAATTGTGTAGAATAGTTTTATGTCACCATGCATGTGTCATGATATTATTAAAGGATGTTTGGTGGTCAATATTTAAGAGGATCCTAAAACCATTGTAATTTTTTTGAGAAGATGAACACATGGTAATAAAGTGAAATTTATTTAGTAAAAAGTAGGAAGACAGGAATGAGTTACTCTCCCATATTTTTGTGATGCGTTTTAGTTACTAAGTCTTAGTAGGTGATTCCTTATTATTTTAGGAGTAGTAAACCCATTGTAATATCCACACTTTTCATTTGGCAAGATGGAGTCATAGTTGAATTCTATTAGGAATTTTTCTTCATCAAAATTGCCATGAATGTAGAAGATAATTCTTGAAATATTCAATATTCGAGTGTTTCTTATAAATATATCTTTGTAACTTGAAGAAGGGGATCCTTGTATTTAATATTTTGTAAAAACACTAAATGAATAATATAATTTTAGTTTTTGTATATCAATGTTAGTATCTCCTTGAAAAATATTTAGAATTTGAATCCAAGGGAAGAGAAAGGGAAAATCTCACCTAAGGAGGAGTAGGTTTATGGTATTTTTATAGCATTCTATTATGGTTCCTTTCAAGTACTTTTACTTTTATTTTATTTTTAATAACACGGTTGATAGATTATGCAATTTATTTTGATAATTATTTATAAATGTCATCTATTTTTGTTGAGTAATTTAGAAATGCTATTTTAGATTCATAGTATAGTTATGAATTGAATATTTACTATGTTAAATCTTGATAGTATAAATTTGAGTGAAATGTTTACCTATATTTCCTATAGCATACATCCATTAGATGCCACCCTAGTTCAAAAAATGATGAATCAAAGTGATGGAGAAATGACCCCCACCACTCTTTGTCATTGTTGTTAGGTAATTTTAGGTATCAATAGGAAATTTGTTGAGATAGATATTGTGGAAGAAGTTCTTGTAAGTTTCTATTTAAGAATTTTAAAATTCCCTAATTCCTATTGTTTCACCGGATTCTTAGTAGATTAATGAAACAGATAAGGGTAGAAGGCCAAAGAGGAATACCTGTTGTAATATTGGTTAAAGGTTGTGGGAACAAATATTATTTCCTGATCTAAGTTGATTGTGTGAACTTATTTTTGGCTAGGAGGAATTAACCTGAAATGCAAAGCAAGACCATAAAACATATTTAATAAAAAAGGTTAGTGGATTGCCTAGTGTGAGATAGATCCAAAAGTGTGATACTTCCTCGATGGTTTTCAATCAATTGATATATATAATTCAATATAAAGTAAATGAACATGCAACTAAGAGAATCTAATGATAGTGTTCTAATTTAGGTATCTCAGATTACTATCAATGTTAATCCAATTATATGTTTTAATAATTAAACTGATGAAGGTATCAGGTTATGTTACAGGATGGGTAGGTGGTTTGGAGGTGATAGAAATATTTTGGGTAAGACTTGTTGAGTTTGGGTTGGTCTTGGATAAGCGGGAAGATTTCTAGTGAAGCATTTTACTAGATACAAAGACCGATTCCGGTTAGTGCGTGACTGATGATGGTTTAGGTATGACCAATATCGTTCTGTGGGTGTGGTCGAATGTCGAAATAAGTTTTAGGCTCTCTCTATGTTTGTATAGAGAGTTGGGAAGGTATATTATGAGGTACCAGGTTTTGGTAAGGTTAAGGTGAGATTTTGGGGTGTTAAGGTAAGTTTAGTGAAAGTTTGACATGAGACACAATAATCGACGTTGGTCAGTGATTGATTAGGTGAAGAGGAAACTGATGATGGTTAAGGTAATCGACATTGGTAGAGGAAATTTGGTGAAATTTGATAAAAGGTGATTTTATGTCTCTTTGTGATTACACAGAGAGTGAAGGGTGGTTGGTTGGGTTTGTAATAAGGTGAGGAGAACTCAAGAAGGTATAAAGGATAGGCAGGGAGAGCCAAAAGGCTAGGGGTGGTTGGATAGGTATATGGGTAGGAAGATGGAGATGGAGGAATACATGGAAGAGAAAGATCTAGTAACAAAAGATGAAGAACCTATTAAGTAAGTACAAAAATGATGCAAAATCAAATGTACTTACTTATATATGTAATCTTGGTGGGTGAAGGAAGGTGATTGGTGATCTATGAAGAAATGGGTGGCAGTGTCACAAAAGTGCTTCCTTGGAGTGCTTCGTGAATGCCAATGCCTTCATATTAGTCTTAGGTACTTACTTGGGCTTCTAGTTGAATGCATTCTATCATCTTAATGTTTGAGAAAAATGTAGTTTGTGCTTGAATGTAGATAGCTCTCTCCAAAAATTGAAGTGACCAACCTGGGAAAAAGGTTGCAAAACTATATATATGGTTACCAATGATGGTCAAGGCAACCAAAAATTGGTTATGTGTTAATTGGCATCGGTTAGGCGGGAAATCCTAGGTTTACCAAAAATAATAGATCTTGGATATTTTTGGTGTGCTCTACTTGTCATTTTGGGTCTTAAGTTATGGTTAGCACTTATATAAGTAGTAGTATTGTTGGAGAAGGGAAAGGTATTTAATGTTAGAGTTAGAATAAGTCCCAGTTGGTTGGGATAAGTAGAGACTAAGTCTTATTTAATTAACAGGTTAAGAATAAGTCCATGGTGAGGTGTCTAGGTGAGGCGTCTAGGTGATGTGGCTGGGTGAGGTGGAAATTAGCCTAATTAAATTAATTAGATTAATTAATAATGCAAGGATGGGTATTAATTCAATTGTAAATAATTAAATTAATATGAATGTGGGGTAAAGGGGTCATGGTTAGGTGAACATGTTATGTTAACTGATTGAAAGGGGACTAAGGGGAGTGTGACCCAAATTTGGTGTCCACATCTCAGTAATATGAAAAACACATGGATGTGACAACATGAATAATTTATGATCTTTATGAACTAAGTGGAACAAGAATTATCTCATAACTTCTTAGTATGGAGGAAAGTATTAATTTAACAATACTCATAGTTATAATTAGGATTTCAAATACACTTTCCTAGTTCATGTATAGAATTAGGGATTCATAAGGAATATTTGTTAAACAAAATCTTCCCAAAATCAAGATCAAACTATAGGTTCATTAGTTAATGTTAAAACACAAGAAAACATTTAAGTAGTAAAAACTATAGCTCATGCACAAGAAAGAACTTTCACTTATCCTATAGTGATAGATTATTAGTAACATTATCCTATGAAGATCTTATCCCCATCAATATTTCCTATTATTAGGGGCATAGCTTTAGAAGACTCTAAAAAAATTTCTTTGAATTTAGGGTTCTTTTTCCAAACCTATGATTACATGGTGGAGAACCAAAAGTTAAAATTGTTTCCCTCTATACTTAACAACTCAGCCATATGTTAGTTTGTGGGATTGGTTCACAATGCCATTCATGATTCAACTAAAATGGAAACAATATTTTTAGATAAGTACCATGATGGTTGTAGGGTTTTGAGCTCAAAGAAGAACACTTTTTATGACACAAAGGAAGATGAAATCCTTAAGGATTGTATTGATAGGTTCATATTTTTCAATAAATGTTTTAGTAATGGGATGGAAAAATTATTAGGTGCCTCAAGGTGCCCTAGTACAAGATGGGGCACCTTGATTTCAGTGCTAGAATGTCGGAAAGGTCATGAAATGGGCTGATAGGTATCAGGAAATACATGGGAAAGATGAAATAAAATATAAGAAAAAGGTGGCCAAAAGGTGGGATTAATTAGTAATTTGTACACTTGAGAACCTTCTAAATAGTAGTATAAGGTTAGGCTAAATATTGTCTAATGTGCAATATTTGTGTCTACGCCTTTAGCGGAGTCTTTCACTACAAATTCACCTTCATAGGCTTGTATGTTATGGATTGGCCACATAGTCTACCATATATTTTCTACTTTTTCCTATCATTCATGTTGTGGAGGTGATGAGACTATAATTGTCTCATCTTTTGGAACCATAGTTCTTCATTTTTAAGTAAGTTTTGAATGGACTTAATTGTGTTTTATAGGATTTTTAATTTTTTTAAACTTCAAACATAAAGCATATATGGTAAATTAAATTCACAAGACATGATGCTTGATTTGCTTCCTAACATCTAATAAATATTGTGAGGTAGATATTTTGTAATGAAAAATAGGGCATAGTGAATATGATAAAATAATGATAAATAAACTAAAAATTATCTATGACTACAATTTTTTGCATAAGAAGAAGCTTTGAGCTATACAACTATAAATATAGACTTATGCACAATACATTTAGAGTTAAACTCCAAATGTTTGGACTTGAACATACAAAATTCAAACTAAGATGCCATAGCTTTCAATTGTGTAGAATAGTTTTATGTCACCATGCATGTGTCATGATATTATTAAAGGATGTTTGGTGGTCAATATTTAAGAGGATCCTAAAACCATTGTAATTTTTTGAGAAGATGAACACATGGTAATAAAGTGAAATTTATTTAGTAAAAAGTAGGAAGACAGGAATGAGTTACTCTCCCATATTTTTGTGATGCGTTTTAGTTACTAAGTCTTAGTAGGTGATTCCTTATTATTTTAGGATTAGTGAACCCATTGTAATCCCCACAATTTTCATTAGACAAGATGGAGTCATAGTTGAATTCTATTAGGAATTTTCTTCATCAAAATTGCCATGAATGTAGAAGATAATTCTTGAAATATTCAATATTCGAGTGTTTCTTATAAATATATCTTTGTAACTTGAAGAAAGGATCCTTGTATTTAATATTTTGTAAAAACACTAAATGAATAATATAATTTTAGTTTTGTATATCAATGTTAGTATCTCCTTGAAAAATATTTAGAATTTGAATCCAAGGAAGAGAAAGGAAAATCTCACCTAAGGAGGAGTAGGTTTATGGTATTTTTATAGCATTCTATTATGGTTCCTTTCAAGTACTTTTACTTTTATTTTATTTTTAATAACACGGTTGATAGATTATGCAATTTATTTTGATAATTATTTATAAATGTCATCTATTTTTGTTGAGTAATTTAGAAATGCTATTTTAGATTCATAGTATAGTTATGAATTGAATATTTACTATGTTAAATCTTGATAGTATAAATTTGAGTGAAATGTTTACCTATATTTCCTATAGCATACATCCATTAGATGCCACCCTAGTTCAAAAAATGATGAATCAAAGTGATGGAGAAATGACCCCCACCACTCTTTGTCATTGTTGTTAGGTAATTTTAGGTATCAATAGGAAATTTGTTGAGATAGATATTGTGGAAGAAGTTCTTGTAAGTTTCTATTTAAGAATTTTAAAATGCCTAATTCCTATTGTTTTGGATTCTTAGTAGATTAATGAAACAGATAAGGGTAGAAGGCCAAAGAGGAATACCTGTTGTAATATTGGTTAAAGGTTGTGGGAACAAATATTATTTCTGATCTAAGTTGATTGTGTGAACTTCTTTTTGGCTAGGAGGAATTAATGAAATGCAAAGCAAGACCATAAAACATATTTAATAAAAAAGGTTAGTGGATTGCCTAGTGTGAGATAGATCCGAATGTGATACTTCCTCGATGGTTTTCAATCGATTGATATATATAATTCAATATAAAGTAAATGAACATGCAACTAAGAGAATCTAATGATAGTGTTCTAATTTAGGTATCTCGATTACTATCAATGTTAATCCAATTAGATGTTTTAATAATTAAAGCTGATAAAGGTATCGGAGTTATGTTACGGGATGGGTAGGTGGTTTGGAGGTGATAGAAAGATTTTGGGTAAGACTTGTTGAGTTTGGGTTGGTCTTGGATAATCGGGAAGATTTCTAGTGAAGCATTTTACTAGATACAAAGAGCCGATTCCGGTTAGTGCGTGACTAATGATGGTTTAGGTATGACCAATATCAGTTCTGTGGGTGTGGTCGAATGTCGAGAAATAAGTTTTTAGGCTCTCTGTGTTTGTATAGAGAGTTGGGAAGGTATATTATGAGGTACCAGGTTTTGGTAAGGTTCTGTGAGATTTTGGGGTGTTAAGGTAAGTTTAGTGAAATTTTGACATGAGACACAATAATCGGCGTTGGTGGTCACCGATTCCGGTGAAGAGGAAGCTGATGATGGTTAAGGTAATCGACATTGGTAGAGGAAATTTGGTGAAATTTGATAAAAGGTGATTTTATGTCTCTTTGTGATTACAGAGAGTGAAGGGTGGTTGGTTGGGTTTGTAATAAGGTGAGGAAAACTCAAGAAGGTATAAAGGATAGGTAGGGAGAGCCAGAAGGTTAGGGGTGGCTGGATAGGTAGATGGGTAGGAAGATGGGGATGGAGGAATACAGGGAAGAGAAAGATCTAGTAACAAAAAGATAAAGAACCTATTAAGTAAGTACAAAAATGATACAAAATCAAATGTACTTACTTATATATGTAAGCTTGGTGGGTGAAGGACGGTGATTGTTGATCATGAAGAAATGGGTGGCAGCAGTGTCACGAAGTGCTTCCTTGGAGTGCTTCGTGAATGCCAATGCCTTCATATTAGTCTTAGAGTACTTACTTGGGCTTCTAGTTGAATGCATTCTATCATCTTAATGTTTGAGAAAAATGTAGTTTGTGCTTGAATGTAGATAGCTCTCTCAAAAATTGAAGTGACCAACTCGGGAAAAAGGTTGCAGAAACTATATATATGGTTACCAATGATGGTCAAGGCAACCGAAAATTGGTTATGTGTTAATTGGCATCGGTTAGGGCGGGAAATCCTAGGTTTACCAAAAATAATAGATCTTGGCTATTTTTGGTGTGCTCTGCTTGTCATTTCGGGTCTTAAGTTATGGTTAGTACTTATATAAGTAGTAGTATTGTTGGAGAAGGAAAGGTATTTAATGTTAGAGTTAGAATAAGTCCCGGTTGGTTGGGATAAGTAGAGACTAAGTCTTATTTAATTAACGGAGTTAAGAATAAGTCCATGGTGAGGTGTCTAGGTGAGGCGTCTAGGTGATGTGGTGGGTGAGGTGGAAATTAGCCTAATTAAATTAATTAGATTAATTAATAATGCAAGGATGGGTATTAATTCAATTGTAAATAATTAAATTAATATGAATGTGGGGTAAACTGGTCATGGTTAGGTGAACATGTTATGTTAACTAATTGAAAGGGGACTAAGGGGAGTGTGACCCAAATTTGGTGTCCACATCTGTAATATGAAAAACACATGGATGTGACAACATGAATAATTTATGATCTTTATGAACTAAGTGGAACAAGAATTATCTCATAACTTCTTAGTATGGAGGAAAGTATTAATTTAACAATACTCATAGTTATAATTAGGATTTTCAAATACACTTTCCTAGTTCATATATAGAATTAGGGATTCATAAGGAATATTTGTTAAACAAAATCTTCCCAAAATCAAGATCAAACTATAGGTTCATTAGTTAATGTTAAAACACAAGAAAACATTTAAGTAGTAAAAACTATAGCTCATGCACAAGAAAGAACTTTCACTTATCCTATAGTGATAGATTATTAGTAACATTATCCTATGAAGATCTTATCCCCATCAATATTTCCTATTATTAGGGGCATAGCTTTAGAAGACTCTAAAAAAATTTCTTTGAATTTAGGGTTCTTTTTCCAAACCTATGATTACATGGTGGAGAACCAAAAGTTAAAATTGTTTCCCTCTACACTTAACAACTCAGCCATATGTTAGTTTGTGGGATTGGTTCACAATGCCATTCATGATTAAACTAAAATGGAAACAATATTTTTAGATAAGTACCATGATGGTTGTAGGGTTTTTGAGCTCAAAGAAGAACACTTTTTATGACACTGAAAGGAAGATGAAATCCTTAAGGATTGTATTGATAGGTTCATATTTTTCAATAAATGTTTTAGTAATGGGATGGAAAAATTATTAGGTGCCTCAAGGTGCCCTAGTACAAGCTGGGGCACCTTGATTTCAGGCTAGAATGTCAGAAAGGTCATGAAATGGGCTGATAGGTATCGGGAAATACATGGGAAAGATGAAATAAAATATAAGAAAAAGGTGGCCAAAAGGTGGGATTAATTAGTACTTTGTACACTTGAGAACCTTCTAAATAGTAGTATAAGGTTAGGCTAAATATTGTCTAATGTGGAATATTTGTGTCTACGCCTTTAAGCAGGTCTTTCACTACAAATTCACCTTCATAGGCTTGTATGTTATGGATTGGCCACATAGTCTACCATATATTTTCTACTTTTTCCTATCATTCATGTTGTGGAGGTGATGAGACTATAATTGTCTCATCTTTTGGAACCATAGTTCTTCATTTTTAAGTAAGTTTTGAATGGACTTAATTGTGTTTTATAGGATTTTTAATTTTTTAAACTTCAAACATAAAGCATATATGGTAAATTAAATTCACAAGACATGATGCTTGATTTGCTTCCTAACATCTAATAAATATTGTGAGGTAGATATTTTGTAATGAAAAATAGGGCATAGTGAATATGATAAAATAATGATAAATAAACTAAAAATTATCTATGACTACAATTTTTGCATAAGAAGAAGCTTTGAGCTATACAACTATAAATATAGACTTATGCACAATACATTTAGAGTTAAACTCCAAATGTTTGGACTTGAACATACAAAATTCAAACTAAGATGCCATAGCTTTCAATTTGTGTAGAATAGTTTTATGTCACCATGCATGTGTCATGATATTATTAAAGGATGTTTGGTGGTCAATATTTAAGAGGATCCTAAAACCATTGTAATTTTTTGAGAAGATGAACACATGGTAATAAAGTGAAATTTATTTAGTAAAAGTAGGAAGACAGAATGAGTTACTCTCCCATATTTTTGTGATGCGTTTTAGTTACTAAGTTTTAGTAGGTGATTCCTTATTATTTTAGGATTAGTGAACCCATTGTAATCCCCACAATTTTCATTAGACAAGATGGAGTCATAGTTGAATTCTATTAGGAATTTTCTTCATCAAAATTGCCATGAATGTAGAAGATAATTCTTGAAATATTCAATATTCGAGTGTTTCTTATAAATATATCTTTGTAACTTGAAGAAGGGGATCCTTGTATTTAATATTTTGTAAAAACACTAAATGAATAATATAATTTTAGTTTTTGTATATCAATGTTAGTATCTCCTTGAAAAATATTTAGAATTTGAATCCAAGGAAGAGAAAGGGAAAATCTCACCTAAGGAGGAGTAGGTTTATGGTATTTTTATAGCATTCTATTATGGTTCCTTTCAAGTACTTTTACTTTTATTTTATTTTTAATAACACGGTTGATAGATTATGCAATTTATTTTGATAATTATTTATAAATGTCATCTATTTTTGTTGAGTAATTTAGAAATGCTATTTTAGATTCATAGTATAGTTATGAATTGAATATTTACTATGTTAAATCTTGATAGTATAAATTTGAGTGAAATGTTTACCTATATTTCCTATAGCATACATCCATTAGATGCCACCCTAGTTCAAAAAATGATGAATCAAAGTGATGGAGAAATGACCCCCACCACTCTTTGTCATTGTTGTTAGGTAATTTTAGGTATCAATAGGAAATTTGTTGAGATAGATATTGTGGAAGAAGTTCTTGTAAGTTTCTATTTAAGAATTTTAAAATGCCCTAATTCCTATTGTTTCTTTGGATTCTTAGTAGATTAATGAAGCAGATAAGGGTAGAAGGCCAAAGAGGAATACTGTTGTAATATTGGTTAAAGGTTGTGGGAACAAATATTATTTCTGATCTAAGTTGATTGTGTGAACTTCTTTTTGGCTAGGAGGAATTAAGCTGAAATGCAAAGCAAGACCATAAAACATAATTAATAGAAAAAGGTTAGTGGATTACCTAGTGTGAGATAGATCCAGGAAGTGTGATACTTCCTCGATGGTTGTCAATCCACTGATATATATAATTCAATATAAAGTAAATGAACATGCAACTAAAAGAATCTAATGCTAGTGTTCTAATTTAGGTATCTCAGATTACTATCAATGTTAATCCAATTAGATGTTTTAATAATTAAAGCGATAAAGGTATCGGGTTATGTTACGAGGATGGGTAGGTGGTTTGGAGGTGATAGAAAGATTTTGGGTAAGACTTGTTGAGTTTGGGTTGGTCTTGGATAACTGGGAAGATTTCTAGTCTGAAGCATTTTACTAGATACAAAGACCGATTCAGTTAGTGCGTGACTAATGATGGTTTAGGTATGAACAATATCGGTTCCTGTGGGTGTGGTGAATGTCGAAATAAGTTTTTAGGCTCTCTCTGTGTTTGTATAGAGAGTTGGGAAGGTATATTATGAGGTACGAGGTTTTGGTAAGGTTCGTGAGATTTTGGGGTGTTAAGGTAAGTTTAGTGAAATTTTGACATGAGACACAATAATCGACGTTGGTCGGGTGCTTGATTAGGTGAAGAGGAAGCCGATGATGGTTAAGGTAATCGACATTGGTAGGGGAAATTTGGTGAAATTTGATAAAAGGTGATTTTATGTCTCTTTGTGATTACAGAGAGTGAAGGGTGGTTGGTTGGGTTTGTAATAAGGTGAGGAGAACTCAAGAAGGTATAAAGGATAAGTAGGTAGAGCCAAAAGGCTAGGGGTGGTTGGATAAGTATATGGGTAGGAAGATGGAGATGGAGGAATACATGGAAGAGTAAGATCTAGTAACAAAAAGATGAAGAACCTATTAAGTAAGTACAAAAATGATACAAAATCAAATGTACTTACTTGTATATGCAAGCTTGGTGGGTGAAGGAAGGTGATGGTTGATCTATGAAGAAATGGGTGGCAGTGTCACGAAGTGCTTCCTTGGAGTGCTTACAGTGAATGCCAATGCCTTCATATTAGTCTTAGGTACTTACTTGGGCTTCTAGTTGAATGCATTCTATCATCTTAATGTTTGAGAAAAATTTAGTTTGTGCTTGAATGTAGATAGCTCTCTCCAAAATTGAAGTGACCAACCTAGGAAAAAGGTTGCAAAACTATATATATGGTAACCAATGATGGTCAAGGCAACCGAAAATTGGTTATGTGTTAATTGGCATCGGTTAGGGCGGGAAATCCTAGGTTTACCAAAAATAATAGATCTTGGATATTTTTGGTGTGCTCTACTTGTCATTTCGGGTCTTAAGTTATGGTTAGCACTTATATAAGTAGTAGTATTGTTGGAGAAGGGAAAGGTATTTAATGTTAGAGTTAGAATAAGTCCCGAGTTGGTTGGGATAAGTAGAGACTAAGTCTTATTTAATTAACGGAGTTAAGAATAAGTCCATGGTGAGGTGTCTAGGTGAGGCGTCTAGGTGATGTGGTGGGTGAGGTGGAAATTAGCCTAATTAAATTAATTAGATTAATTAATAATGCGAGGATGGGTATTAATTCAATTGTAAATAATTAAATTAATATGAATGTGGGGTAAAGGGGGTCATGGTTAGGTGAACATGTTATGTTAACTAATTGAAAGGGGACTAAGGGGAGTGTGACCCAAATTTGGTGTCCACATCTGTAATATGAAAAACACATGGATGTGACAACATGAATAATTTATGATCTTTATGAACTAAGTGGAACAAGAATTATCTCATAACTTCTTAGTATGGAGGAAAGTATTAATTTAACAATACTCATAGTTATAATTAGGATTTTCAAATACACTTTCCTAGTTCATATATAGAATTAGGGATTCATAAGGAATATTTGTTAAACAAAATCTTCCCAAAATCAAGATCAAACTATAGGTTCATTAGTTAATGTTAAAACACAAGAAAACATTTAAGTAGTAAAAACTATAGCTCATGCACAAGAAAGAACTTTCACTTATCCTATAGTGATAGATTATTAGTAACATTATCCTATGAAGATATTATCCCCATCAATATTTCCTATTATTAGGGGCATAACTTTAGAAGACTCTAAAAAAATTTTCTTTGAATTTAGGGTTCTTTTTCCAAACCTATGATTACATGGTGGAGAACCAAAAGTTAAAATTGTTTCCCTCTACACTTAACAACTCAGCCATATGTTAGTTTGTGGGATTGGTTCACAATTCCATTCATGATTAAACTAAAATGGAAACAATATTTTTAGATAAGTACCATGATGGTTGTAGGGTTTTTGAGCTCAAAGAAGAGCACTTTTTATGACACAAAGGAAGATGAAATCCTTAAGGATTGTATTGATAGGTTCATATTTTTCAATAAATGTTTTAGTAATGGGATGGAAAAATTATTAGGTAACACTATATTCTGAGAGGAATGGATCACGGATCTAGATATTATCTTAATCTTATAAGAAAAGGTGATGTAAAAAGTTAGGACCCATAGAAATTTCTGACCTTTATAGGTATTCTTCAAGAACTAGACTAGGAAATTGGAGGAAAACACAAGAAAGGAAGTAGTGAACTGATCAAAATTATGGAGGAGTTTTCAATCCTTAAAATAGATACTTAAGTGTAGTTAAATACTTATTTGGATGATATTTAAGAAAAGGTAGGGCTCTTGAACCTTTATCTATTTATCATCCCAAGTGTAGAGATGAGTATGCAATTAAATATTTCTCTCTAGACGGGGTAGGCATATGTGGTATTTTTGGCTGAAATCACTCCACAAACAGATCGACATAATTCCAAGAATTAGATATCATATGAAAAAAATTCCACCAAGAATCATAAGTTAAATGCGTGGGGAAAATATAAGGTGTTAACTTTTCTTCTAATCAGCATTCTAATCCATTTGTTCCCAAAACTCTTTGTCCTATAAATAAATGGACTACACCATGGTGTAGTCAATAACCTTTAGGTCGAGTATCTATCTCAAGAATATAATAACCCACCATGGTCTAACTAATAGCAATAAAAATTGCTACCTCAACAATATTGCAATAAATAATTCCAAGGTAAAATTTTAAATAAAAATGTGTAAAATCATAAGTAAGCCTTGATTCTTGTACATTCCAATAAAAATTAACAACCTCAAATAGAGTAGGTTAATCAACCAAAATCTCCTTCTCAACCTATGGCAGATCCTAATAATGTTAAAAGGAACCCCTATCTATATTGTGGAATTAGGAAATTTAGCTAATATTAATGCTATTGAAATTGTGCCAATGTTCAACTTCATTTTGGGAAGACATTACCCCAACCTCCTTCATTGATCATTAAAGAAATGACTCGTGAAAATAGAATAATTTAAAGACTCATCTAAGAACCTTCATTGCATGGTGAGTAACCAATTAATACTCGTGATTCCCCATCAATGCCATTTCTAGAAAGATTCAAAGAAAATTGATTTATCAAAAGGTTAGTAAGATCACCGAATATGACCTTATTCAAGAATTCATATCTATCGAGCATTGGGATATAAGTATTACAAGTCATTAGGGATGTTCTTAAAATTAATAAAGCTGTTAATGAGTTACACATTGAAACTCATGGATGAAGGAAGCAATACCCTAAGACCATTCTGAAATAATTTGGTTAGTTTGAGAAGAATAAACATACAAATAAAATTGATTATTTTATCATGTTAATATATATATGACTATACAAATATAAAAGCGATTTTTTTCCTATTTTCAAGGATAACAAAGTCCATGATTCTCTCAACAAGATTCTATTATTTCTCACACATTATCTACATGAGTTGGTTTTAACATCTCCGTTATAATATATTTTCTCACTATAACAAAACTATATTAACATAATTATTCACTAATCCATGTATTTAAAGCGCATGAGGAGCACTAATATAGGATATTCCTAACATTTCCCCACTTAGTGCAAACATGGTAGAAAAATAATTACGCTTTCCAATTGCAGTGTGTCACCTTTGCTTTCTCATGATCTTGGTCAACAAAAATATTAAGGTAGAGAAGGAACTCATCAATCTCTCATCAACCATATACTACTCGGGAATTAATTTGACCGGACCCGTATAGGAACCATTTTACCATCAACCATGCACTATTGGGAACACATTGAACAAACTAGTGTGGGCAATATTAACATGAACCATTTGTTCAACATTCACAAATGAATAGTTTTCATAGAATGGCCACTAACCTAGGCATTAATAGGGACACGCATTTTTATCCTCTTTTAGTATCATGATTCTACAATACACTATGCTTTTTATTTTCCATTCTATTTTTACATAAGGGGATTTATTGAAATTATGCTCATCACATAAGAACAAGAATACACTTTTGTTTCAAACATGCCACACAAAATAGGTATTTGGAACATATCAACATAACACAATGGAAAAGAAATTTTTGAAAAAATCACTAAAAACACACCCCACCATTTATCTATTATGCGACCCCATAATTGGTGACTGATAAGAGGATATTGATTTTATTCATTCCTCCATTTCCTCCATCCTAGAATTTTCTTTGCTACTTAATCAATAGATATGAATTTAAAGATCATATAATCCCTCTTCTTATTGATGTGGCTTCCCAAAAAAAAATTCTTTGGATCTGAAATTTGAAATGGGGAGTCTGGAGGTGGCGATCGATGATTTGTTTTATTTCTTGTTTAAACAACTCATCTACAATATTTTTAATCCATGTGTACCCATGAACTTGTATTTTGTGGTTATACTGCTGAACATTTCCACTATATCTTGAACTTATAACACATATATTAGTTAATATGATTATTACTAAGTTTACTTTATTTTGTGGATTATGGGTATGCATTTATTCTTTTGGATGCAATGTGATGTTAAATAGTTCTTTGAATAAGTATCAACCTTGATTGCCAAATAGTTGTTATGTGTATCCACTAACATGTAGCCAAAGAAACTCATTCACAATGTAGAGGTCATCCACAACAACTGACATGCAACCAAAGGGACCCATCCCCAGAAATCACCTGTAGCCACATGAGTTCACACACATTATAGACACCAAATTTGCGTCATACTCCCCTTAGCCCCCTTCAATTAATTAATGTAACACATTTAAATAATCATAACCCCTTCATCCCATATTAATATTCATCCTCACATTATTAATTAATTTAATTATTTTAAGTTAATTTAATCCTCACACCTCCACCTAATCCTAACACCTCACCCTGGATCCATTCCAGGGGCATTTAACTCAAATTGACCAATTCATCACTCTCAACACTGAGTCATCACTCCCAGTGCTAAGTCACTACTTGACCTAACTAACTAAGAATTCTTCCTAAACCTAATTGGACTTCTTCTAAGATATTCTTGCCTTCTCTCATGTGAACTCTACTTCCTAAGTGGAACCAACAAAGAGATCACGCCAAATATGGGAATACTTTCCTATTTTTGGTAAACAATACTATTTCACCCTAACCGATGCCGGTTTATCCTCGGTCGACGTCGGTCACCTAAACTACCATCAGTTCTTTTATATATAATTTTACAACCCTTTACCCAGGTTGGTCATTTAATTATTGGAGCCTTATTGCATTCAAGTGCAAATCTTCAATCCCTCCTACATCTAGATGACAAACACACACAACCATAGTGTAAGACAAACAACTGGTTCTCCTTCCAGAGCATTAGAATACTCATGGGAGCACACAGTTATCTTCATTGTGACATTGGACTCAAGAACCTCTTCTCTAATCAACCATCAACCATCTTAACTCACAGGATCTACAAAATACCAAGTAAGTACTATTATTTTAATCATTCATGTTTATCCCATTATAGATCTATTTCTTCTTTGGTATTTTATTTCTTCTATTACCCGTACATCATCTTCTTCCCACCAACCCACTATTCAACCACCCCAAGCCTTTTCACCCTTCTAAACCTCTTTTTAGTGTTCTTGAGTCCTCTTAGCCATATTACAACCCAAACCACACTACCCTCACTCTTTGTAAAAGGAGAAAAGTAAATGACGCAAGTTCACTCCTAATTTTCTTAGACCCCATATCATTTCTCATGCATATGGATCTCGGTGCTTATCGTTTATCTTCACTTGAAGGTAAACTGCACTGATCCCCTCAATGCCTTGCATCTTTGACCATTCTATTATTTAATCAATTCATAGATCACCTTCTATCTATTAAATTCTCTTCCCTTGAGAAACATTCACCTTCCATCTACCTCTTTTATGGACCAACGACTACACTGAGTGCGTGATTATCCATCACCTTTTAGCCTTATCTTAAATATGAGTACCACGGATCTACTCATGGCATGATTCTCATGGATAATTTTTGTCCTTTTCAAGATGAAATCCCATGGTCATTCGTCACTTAAAACCTCTCTTTCATAGATAACCTTTGTATGTTATGGTTTTGTCTTCATAAAAGAAGCCTATACTCCTTTATAGTCTTGTCCATGACCTAAAAGTCCAAAGACATTCAAAAGTAATATATGGGATTTTCAAATTTAACTCCTTGAGTCAAACTTCTAGCACATAGATGACTCCTTAAACAATACATCTATCTTTCTATCTTGATACTATAAATAGACTACTCCCTCAAAGGAAAACTATACAAAGCTAGCCATATTGTATGTAGTCTATCCAAAAAGAAGACTATTTCTGTAAAATAAAATTAAAATATTCTAAAGCTTCCCACATATACTTCCCACATCGATTAGTATATAAAATAAAAGAAAATATATATATATATAACTTTTTCATCATGGACTTGCCTATTCTGGTCCTGGGTATCTTATAGAAGAGGCATGTTGTCTCACACCAAGGTTACGCTAACACAAACCATTTCACCTCATCATATTTCCTTTCTAATCTTCTACCTACTCAAGGGACATGCTGCAAATGTGAAATTTCATGATCATGTGACTTTCTTCACTCATAGAACAATCAATCATGTAACACCTTTAGGGTCTTACGTTCATAAGCCAATATTTGGTATGATAGAATCATCATGGTTCTTACCAATTAGGTGGCTTTTTGTCTCCTCTTACCGTTCACCTCTTTTCTTACTTATTGATCCTCCTTCACAGGACCAGACCTTTGACACCTAAATTCGGGAATTCCTCTCCCACCAAAATCAACCATGCCTATTCAACCTATACTCAACCATGCCTAAATGACCTAGACTCAATCATGCCTAAAACCTACCAACCCATTCATCTCCCTTATCATATTCTTCCCTAGCTTATGGGAGAACTACATTGTCCTGAGGCCCTTTTTTCCGTGGCTATATAGGAAACACTTTGAGGGCATGGGGCCCTTGGAGGTTAGCTTGGCCACTTTTACCCCTAACCAATTTTCCCCCTTTACATTCACATTCTACCCTAGTTAGTTTCCATTTACACAAAAACTTGGAAATTAATATATCATAAAAACATACATACCTACCATTTTATCACCATGACCATATTCTACTTAAATCATTTCATATTTCCATGATATTAATTACTTGGAAATTTAACCGCAACATACATACAATACGTTATTTCCATAAGATCAGTAACTCGTAAATTACCTAGACTCCACCATGCCTATACTTAACTCCACCATATGTATACCGACTCCACCATGCCTATACCTAAACAAACCATACCTATACTTGACCAAACCATGCCTATTCCTGACTCCATCATGCCTACAAGAGCTCGAATCAATCATTCATAATGTAATCGTGACCTTATTACCTCTCACCTAACCTCACCATCAGTTGGGGCATGATTTTTCCCCTCACGTGGCCTTACCTACGAGCTTTCCTAAATCACCCAACCTGACACTCACCTTTTATGACACTCAAATTTGTGTACTTGTTATACCTTGTGATGTGATACTTATGTTGTTTAGCCTAATGACCTTACCTTGCCTAATTTTGTGTTGTTTATCCTAACCATACCTTTGGTTCCTTGGAAAAAACCTATTGCGCATTCCTACACCTGGCCTAGTGGTGTTTCAAGACCATATCCTATACCTTGGATACCTAAACCACTTCAACCTTGTTTGGATAAACCTATCAACCTTTGATGACGTAGAGTTTGCAAGATCTTCAACCTGGTACCTTATCGTAATCTATACGTGTGCGTGCATTAGACTGCCACTACCTATTTCCTGACCGAAATCACCCTTAACTACAGCCAACTTACCCTTATTTTCATCACTTACCCATTCATCAAACCACTCATTGACTCTGTTTAACACCTCATCAATTCCTAGTTTGAGGGGGATTACCTCCACCCTTACTTAGGGAAACCTTACCTTCACTCATACCTAGAGCACTGAATTCCTATTTTTGGTGTCACTTATCAATACAAGATACACGACAAAAGGGAAAATGTAGAGAAAATTTGGGTCATACTCCCCCAGCCCCCTTCAATTAATTAACATAACACATTTACCTAATCATGAACCCTTCATCCCATATTAATATTCATTCTCACATCATTAATTAATTTAATTATTTTAAGTTAATTTAATCCTCACACCTCCACCTCATCCTAACACCTCACCCTAGACCCATTCCAGGGGAATTTAACTCACAATGACCAAGTCATCACTCTCAGCATTGAGTCATCACTCCCAATGTTGAGTCACTACTTGACCTAACTAACTAAGAATTCTTCCTAAACCTAACTAGACTTCTTCTAAGATCTTCTTGCCTTCTCTCACGTGAACTCTACTTCCCTAAGTGGACCTAACAAGGAAAGCACGCCAAATCTGGGAAGATTTTCCTATTTTTGGTAAATAAGACTATTTCTCCTAACCGATGCCGGTTTATCCTCATCCAATATCGGTCACCTAAACCGTCATCGGTTCCTATATATATAATTTTACAACCCTTTACCCAAGTTTTTAATTTAGTTAAGCGAGTCTTATTTCATTCAAGCGTGAATCTTCAAGCCCTCTTGATTCCAAACGATGAAAACACACAACCAAAATGTAAGAAAAACAATTAGTTCTCCTTCCAGAGCATGGGAATACTCAAGGAGAACATAGGTTATACTGTCGTGGCACTAGACTCAAGCACCTCTTCTTTGATCAACCATCAACCATCTCAACTCACATGATCTACAAAATACCAAGTACTATGATTTTAATCATTCGTGCTTATCCCATTGTAGATATCTTTCTTTCAGTATTTTATTTCTTTATTACTCGTACATCATCTTCTTCCCACCAACCCACTATTTAACCACCCCAAGCCTTTTCACCCTTCTAAACCTCCTTCTTAGTGTTCCTAATTCCTCTCATCCATATTACGACCCAAACCACACTACCCTCACTCTCTGTGTAATCAAAGAGATCCTAAAAACCCATTTTTAATATTTCATTACCTATTTCCCCTATCGACGTCGGTTCCCTGACCACCATCGGTTTAGTCCCCATACCGACATCGATCACTGATCGATATCGGTCTGTGTCATTTTATATTCTCATACCAACAAGCTTCACACTCACCCAAAACCAACACAGACCTCGACCAATCAGCCCTACACCCCTACTAGACCTTTGAAAAACCCGTCTAACTTAAACAAACCCCGGTTCTAATTATATTTAGTGTTATTTTGATATATAGCATAAAATATAGTGTATTATGTGTATGAGAAACCTAAATCATTACATTTTAATATGAATTATTTATTTCAGTTATTTATTCACATTGAATTGTTATTAAATAGTGGATTGACAACCTCTCTAGGAAGCACCACACTTCTGGATCTAGCATACATTAGGCAATCCACTATCATATGTTATTTAATACTCTTTTTGGTATTGATTTTCATCTACGATTAGTCTTTCCCAAACAAAAAGGATTTTCCTATAATCAAGTTGGATAACGTCAACAACGTGTGCATTCTACCTTCCACCTTTGCCTCACAGGTATTCCTCCTTAACCATTTTATCTTCTATCTGTTTCTTCCTAGAAAGTGTAAAACTTATTGGTGAAACACACATATCTAAAGTCGTGATTACGAGAAGCTTGAATAATGTGGAAACTTTGCTTGAGCTTACACGTGTTGATTGAGAAGTAGTTATGCAAACAAGAAGAATACTCAATTCCATCACCTGATTATGCATTACAACTCAAACAAAGAAATAATTGATTGAACTTATAATTTAATAACTGGTTGTTCAATTGATTAGTTAGTTAAGTTATGTGATTGTATTAGAACATATCCTAAATATTTATGTAGCATGAAAATTTCCATATTTTTGGTTAATATCTTTTACTGAAGCCAATTGTAACTCCTAGTATGAATATATCTCTTCACGCCAATGTTGTAATGAAGGATATAAAAAGGAAATATTAATGTTGTAAAAATATATGTAGAGGTAGATCGATCCATAGATAGATATTTTTGTTGTATTCTTCCATTTGTAATCTTCATGATGATGAAATAAGAATATGAGTTTTTTAAATTGTTGTAGACATAGGCCTTAGGAGGGATTAACACCCAAGGCAAGGCCCACTTGTGGTTTTCTAATCCTCCCCTTTTTGTTTCTTTTTTTAATTCATTTCATGATTAGAATTGCAGAAGTTTACTTCTTTATCTGTATTCTATTTTTACATGATTTTCTATAGCCATAGTATTTACTTCTGTTCATAGTTTAGTTCATTTCTAGTAATGTTATTTCCTAATTGTAGTGACAAAAATTTTAACTTTACACTCCTCAAACATCTATAATCTGTTCATACAACTCGACAATATATTGAAGTTTACGTCCCTAGGTATGATAATTAAATGGCTATAGATTAATGAACAACATATTAGTTTATGTAAGATAATTTTCACCACCATAGTCCCTAACAAGGTCAAGTGGAAACACCAATTTCAGGGTCTTGAGGTATTACCTAGGGTCACTCCTTGTTGTGGTACGGGGAGTGGTCGGGGAAAAGCCCTCAAATCCATGCACTTTTTCCTTCTTTGCAATCCTCAAAAACTTCATTATAAATGTAATTTGTTTCATTTTATCCACCCCACAATTTAGATGTCTGGTTACACCAAAAATGTGTCTATTTTCAAATAGATAAAATATCCCCGCTTACATCAAAAATATAATCCCCCTTAGCTTATTTAGCAAGCCACATGATTATCTCAGATGGGTTAAATATAAATAAAAATTTTATACCCTCATATCAAATATTCTTTTAATTTAGGTAACCTCTATGGGTAGATGAGACAGATGAAATTGATATTAGAAAATTTGTTTCTCTATAGTATTTATTATAGTCTATAAACAAATACATGAGTTAAGTATCATGAAGAAGAGGATAAAACTCAACACCAAACCTTAATATCCTCTCACTACCCTTATCATTCCTTTAAACAAGAATGTTTCCATAATGGAGCAATTGGTAATGATACGGTGATCTTTCACATGTTATAGCCACATGTATTTCTATTACATACATTACTTAGTGACTTCCCTTCAATAAAATAAATCCTCCAAAAAACCAAATGAATTGAAATATACCCACGAAAACCATTGGATATCAATTACTAGTTAGTTGAAAAATGAAGAGTACATACTATTTACATTTTTGCAATCACACTCAAACGTTTTTGCATGGGAATATAGTGATATGATATGAATTCATCCTCATTTTTACACACACCATATTTATATAGAAAATTTGAAACCTATGATATAACCTCAATTTAGTATAAATTCCACACTTAGAGATATTGTAGAAATCGAAATAGAAAAATTATTACAAGAAAGTATCATATATCCCATCTCGGACAACTAATGGGTGTCTTCCTTAGTCATATTACCAAATAAAAATAGGAAGTGGAAAGTCTCTATAGATTGTAGGGAATTAAATAAAGAAACATGGAGGGATTGCTTTCCTTTTTATTGATAATATTTTGGATAATTTGGCAGGGAAGAAATATTTATCCTTTTTATATGGTTTTAGTGGGTATAATAACATTTAAGTAGCAATAAAGGACCAAAAAAACAAATTTTACTTTTTGTTGGGGTACATTTTCATAAAATTCCTACCTTCAAATTGTAATGTACCTACTACATTTCAATGAGAAATGTTAGTTTTCTTTTCAGAGACTTAACCAATGAGTGCGTGGAAATATATATGGATGATTGTACATTTTATGGAATCTCTTTTGAGGAATATTTGACTAATCTCGATAAAGTTTTTGCAAGATGTGAAAAACACTAGTTATCACTAAATCATGATAAATTATTGATAATGGTATATAAAGGAATAGTCATATGATGTCAAATCTCATGTGAAGGAATTAAGGTAGATCAAAAACAAATATAGGTGATTAAAAATACTCCCACCATATTCAACTCAAACTAATGTAATAAGTTATTTAGGACATGATGGTTATTACAAGTGGTTTATAGAGGATTTAAGTAAAATAATAACACCCAAGTTATTTATTCTTAATAAGAACTATGGATTTATATGGACTTATGACTGCCAAAAATCCTTTCAAAACCATAAAATAAAATCTTGTTTCGCCCTAATATTTTGGGGACCAAAGTGGAATCTCTTTTCTACATTTAAAATGAAGCACCCAATGAAGAAATAAGAGCTATATTTTATAAAAAGAGGAAGGGGAGGGAATGTATGTTACCTATTATATAAAAAAATTTGACACCAAATGAGTGGAATCAAACCACTACTAAAAATTAATTTCTTGTTGTAGTGTATGAAACCAACAAATTCCATAATTATATTACTAATTATAACCATGTATAAATACCACTTTTTCATTAGATATTTAATGAAAAATCCACTGGTTACTGGTAGAATTATTAGATGGTTTTTACTCCTTTAAGAATTTAATTGTATAGTAATTGATAAACTTGTAAAAGATAATGTGGTTGAAGATTTTGTGTTAAGAATAAATATTGCAAGTGAGACTAAACCAATAGAGGATGAATTTTAAGAAGAACATCTATTTTTCATTTCAAATACATCATCGTGGTTTGTTGACATGAAAAATATCTACCAGAAGGAAATTCCCATCCACCTTAACTTATTTGAAAGGAAGCATCTTATAAAGGACAAACCAATGTTCAAATGGGTTAATGGGATATTGTTTAATTATGGTCTTGATTTGTATCACAAATGTGTATTAGATAAGATAAAACTTTTGACATCCTAAGGGCTTGTCACGATGAACCATCAAGAGGCCATTACCCATATCTTAAAATTATTGAATAATTTTTGAGTGCTAGATACTATTGGCCCTCCTTGCATAAATATGTAAAAAGGTATGTATGGTAATGTGACCAATGTCAAAGAATGGGAAAGCCTACTCTTTCCAATGAAATGTAACTCCATCCTCAAGTGGTATTGAAACATTTTTTTAAATGTGGATTGGATTTTATTGGACCTATTAATCCAAAATCATAAGGGAAAGAGTATATCCAATTGTTTGTCTAGTTTTTCATTCCTTATAAATTAATGACCTAGATAATAAAGAAACTAGAAAATATCGAATGATGGAGAGTTTAATATATCTCAATATGTGACGTGATTGATGAACGGGAAAAAATGTGGTTGATCTCCACTATAAGCTATATAAAATAAAAAACTAGAGAAAGATTTGATTAGATAGTATATGTAGGGATTTGCTGGGAAAAGCCGACTCAAGAAGAGTTAACTTCCTTGGTGGATGTCAACCCCCATATTTGATAAGATAAGATAAAAGCGATAATAATAAATAGGATAATATGAAAAATATGAGGCACACAAAAACTGAAAATGTAGACATGTAAGGAACATAAAAATATGATCCGAATGAACTCAACATAAAAGGTTACATGAATGGGTTGACAACAACCTAGGTAATGCAGAGAGGTAGGTCGATGATAGCACTGGATGAGTAGATATGAGTAGTAATAGAAATATGTAAACTCTATAAGATTTGGAAGTCAACCAAAAGAAGAAGAGGTTTGAAGTGTTGGAATCAAACTTTAAAAGGAATCCATGGGAGAAGAAACTAGAAAATGATAGAAAACATGGATTAAAAAGGGTAGATTGAGGATCGGGACCTTGGTCAATGGTGACCGAGGGTGAAATAGCGGTGACTAGAGTGTAGATAGGCTAGTAATGCCATAACAAAGGAGGTAGATGGTGGATATGGGGTGAACGGAAACATAATATATGTAGAGGTTGGGGAAGGCTATGGAGATGGAAAATATGGAGATAGAGGGCTGAGTTGACAAAGCAACTTGAGTTGGGTGGTGGCGGCGTATCAAAGTAGAATAATGGCTGAGAGTAGATGGACTAAAAAAGTAACTTGTAAGTAGAAAAAATGATGGAATATGTTGGTAATAGAGTATTGAATGTTCTTTGGACTGTAAAAGGTTAGATATGATAAGATAATAATAATATGATAATAGCTAGAATAAAATAACACCAAGATAATGATAATCTCACAAAAGAGTGTTCATGAATGGTGTAAGCACATTGAAAGGAGCTCGGGAGTGCGAGATAATGTAGGGATGATTAGACACGAGGAAAGGTTCCCGAGGTTGGGGAAAACTCTAGTATTTGCATGCGTCTGATTGAAGAATGGGAAGAAAGGATCTAGCTTTATAGGGGCAATGACGAGTGGGGAAATTTGGGTGGAGGATTTTTCTACTTTTGGCGTGATTTCATGTTTTAAGAGTTGGAAGGATGCTTTAAAGCATGTAGGTGGGAAGGGGTGATTTAGGGATGAGATATGGGTGAGTTGGAGATAAGGATAGGTTAGAAAAAGCATAGGGATGCATAAGATGTATATTTAGAATGAAAGCATCCTAAAATAGAAGGTTGGTTAGGGATAGATTAGGATGTGGACATTAATTAATTAATTAATAGTAACTAATTAATTAATTTAATTAAAGGGGATTAAAGGTGAGGAGGTAATAGATGGGAAATTGATTAATTAATTAGTTAAATGGTATTAATTAATTAATGATGATGGGATAATAAGTGTTTTTGATTAAAGGAAGGGGTGAATTAAATAAATATGTGCACATGGGCGATTAAAGGTATAGATACTTTGAATTTAGGTGCCTAAATTTTTCTCCTTTTATTGAGTGGTTTGTGCTAGCAAGCCATGAGACAAAAACGATGAGGGAGTAAGATGAAGGATTGATAAAAGGTAGATGATAATCTCCCCCTCAAGCGCGGGGATTGATGACACCATGAGAAATTGATGACGTGTTTGAAAAAGGTAGATGATAAAGGGAAGGTGGGTGAAGAAAAATGGGTAAAATGATTACTAAGACAACATGCATCAAGCAAAAGGGATAGAAATAACAATAAAAACTATGGCGGTGAATTCGATATCACATTGGTAGAGGAAAATTGTAGTCTCGATAGAGAGAGATGAAAATGTTCTACGAGACCCATGAGTGGGCGAAACCACCGCATTATGGATGTAAGTGATATAACCATCGGGTCATTGATAATTCATCAAAGTAGGCACAACTAAATGTGAAAGGTATGCGAAATACTTCGTACATAAGGAATCAAACAAAAAGGTATGTGTCCACAAGGGATGAGGATGAAAAATATGGTGCCTAGTGGGGCACAAATAAAGGGCCAAGAAGGAAAAATGAAAAAGTGAGTGATGAAAATAATATGCGCTAAGGGGGAAAAGATGGTTGAGAAGGCAAAAAGGGAAATAAAATATGCCCCGGTTAAAAAATTATGGTCGTAAAGGTAAAAATGAAAATGTATGCCCCAAGAGGGGAAAAATATGGCCACAAATATGGTGCCTCTAAGGAGGGCATGAATATGCCCATAAATGCAGATTTGATATGATGAATACAATACCAAAAGGGGAAAATAAATATGGCCTCAAGAGAGGACTTTGTGCATGAATTATATAGGATTGTAAAATAAAATTCTCAAAGGAAGAGTAAATATGGCCACAAAAGTGGAATTCGAAATGAGAAGGAGAGGATTCAAAATATGAAAACAGAATTCCCTAAAGGGAGAATATAGAATATGGCCACAAATGTGGACTTTGGAAACCAAATGTATTCCCAAAAAAATGGATAATTTGAATTTTGTAATAAAATTCCCAAGGGGGATGATTATGGCCATGAATATGGACTTAAAGAAATGAATGGTTAAGAGGAGTGTCCCAAAGGGGAAATATGTATGGCCCAGTGGGTCTTAGGATGAGAAAGAGAGAATAAGATCAGATGAGGAGTAGGATAAGACACAACCTTAATGATAACGATCTATAGATATAAATGTCTCTATGTCATATCAAAGAACATGTGAGGAAAATATGCCACCAACCACATTGGAGGTAAACAAGAGGGGATCTAGCTAAGGCCACACACAAGGAACCAAAGAAGATGTTAGCAAGTAACCAACGATAGTGAGTCACTTCAAATATAATAAAGGAATGGGGACAAGATGATCTCATAAACCTAATGTCAACATGAAAAATGTGGTTTTAGATCACCTCCACCCATACTTGGGGTAACCCCACTCCCACTTATATTTGGGGCAACCACTTCCTCTCTTTTATTAGCATCACTTACAAATACAAGCCACGTAACAAAAAGGGGCAAATGTGACACCAAAATTGGGTCATAATTCCAATAGAACCCCATCAATTAAATTAACCATATCTTGACCATTCATATCCCCTAGTGCACATGTTAATTAAATTAATCAATATCCTTAGTTAACCACCTCACACAGCCAAGTCACCTAACCACCTCACTCAAATGACCCACTCAAACCTCATTAATGACCTAAGACCAAGTCTAAGCTTACCCTAACCAATTAGGACTTAGTCTAAACCTATACTTAACTCTTATTAACAAACCTAACCTATACTTAACTCTTATTAACAAACCTAAAAGAACTCTTACTAATCCTTCCATGATCCATCACTCAAGACTCGGAAGAAAATTGAAAATCACGCTAGAAATAACAACAATCAAGATATTTTTGGCCAACTTAGATATTCCCGCCCGACCGATGCGGTTATATCTCAACTAACACTTTGGTCACCTAACCATCTCCAATTAGGTTAAATACATTTCCAAAAGAATTTCCCTAGGTTGGTCATTAGATTCAGGATCTCATACAAATAGAGACTTGGAGCACTCAAAATTTGAAGCACTCAGGAAAAGGAAAATATACAGAATCACTACCAACAACCATTGGCATTCATCATCTTCTTCACAATCATATATTAACACGAGAGAGGCATGGAGGTTCAAACTACCACGACATGAACATAACTTCTCTTCTCTTGGAATCTCCGCCATCGCCGTCCTCATCGCCTACATTCTTAAAACCTACTCTTCATAAGTACCCAATATATCTTCATTTATCTCAGTTTGATTTTAGTAAGATTTATTATTCATCTTAATAATTTATCTTTATCCATGTCCATATACATCCTTCTTCCCACCAACTTATCACCTTACCACATTTGGACCTTCCACATGTCTTCCCCTATCCTAATCATCTCATAACCTTTTAGACCATTTCATGACCTCACCCTAGCCATTTTCAACCTCGTGTAATTACGGAGAGTCTAAAAGACCATTTCTAGGAAGTTTCTACTAATTTCCCCTACCGAAATTAGTTAGCCAACGGACGTCGGTCATTCTTCCTAAGCGACATTGGTCACAAAATTGATGCTTGAGTATTGTGTGTGCAGCTGCAATATAGCTCGAGGCCAGTGAGCTAATACCTATTTCCCAACAACCAGAATCACTTGTAACCTTTACTAGACCCTTTTTAGAGCATGTACTAGACCTGCAACCCAATACCAGCCCATCACCTAACCCATTTTGGCCTCAAACAACCTTTTGAACAACCTTTCTTATTGTTTTGTACGAGATACCTAAATTGTTTCAATTACAATAGGATCTTTATTTCATGCATATTTTGAATGGCATTAATATTGTTATATAAAAGTGGATTGACAACCTGTTCAAGAACAATCACCCTTCCCGGATCTAGCTTCTACTAGGAAATCCACTCATTGTTTTGTTTAACTTTATTTGACGGTATTGTTTTTCTTTTTACAGGTAGTTACTCCTAGACAAAAAGGGAGCTCTCACAATCAACTTGGATCAGGAAATCAAAATGTGCACACAACCTTTAACTGACATCACAAACATGTATTCCTCCTTGGCCTATTACCTCTTATCTGTTTCATTAATTTGTTAAGAATCCGGTGAAATTTTTTGGCACGTCGGTGGGACCCATCCGGGGTTCCTTGCATTTATTCATTCTTAGGGAACTATTGTATGTTTGTTTTTTCTTTTCAAAAGGAAGTTAACATTAAATTATCTCCCTAGAAATATTCTCTTTCTTCTATTTGTCTAAGTGACATTTGTATTTTAGGACTAAAAAGAATCATTATTTTTCTTCTTGCATTTGCATTAGTGAAAGTCATTCTCTTTCCTATTCACTCTTTGTTTACATCGAATATCACATTTCGATTTGGGTTCTAAAATACTTGCATTTCATAATTCTATGCTTTTATTTTTATCTCACATTAAAACTGAGGGCAACCTATATATCCGGAATTCATTCCCAGGTGATGGTTGACATAATTGAATCGTAGAGAAATTTCTCTTCTCTCTCTTTTCCAAACTACACAAATATAAATTTACACATCTTCTTAAACAACACCTTACGTAGAAGAATATTTCAATGATCAAAGGATTGATAGTGGGTGCCCAATTGGTTTCTCTATCTAGTCATTAACTCAGAGAAAGGATCACCCCCACAAAAACATAACCTAAAACCACCCTTAGATCTTTCCTCTTCATAGGACACCTTTCCAACCAAAAAACTATGTTTTGTTCATAAGTTAGTCTTAAATAGAATAAGCTAAAACATAAAATTCACTTATAGGATTATGTGTTTTTCTTATCTTTTTCTTGAGTTGTGTTTTGAGTTGTGAGGTCACATTATTTATTTTCTTCTTCCTTTCACAATCCGTCATCATAGTTGGTGTGTTTGAATGTTTCGAGTGTGTCAGGGTCCATTACTATCATAATCAGGTTTCTAGGTTGATATTCCATCTGACTTAATTCCAAAAATAAAATTTTCTTCATTTTTTCAAATTTCACAGCTTTCGAGTGTCGATCCGGTGACCATCATCGATTTACCTAACCGTTGTCGATTTCCTCTTTTTGGTCATTTTACCAAAAACAACACTCATCACATCTTCTATTCTTTTTGAAATTCTCAGGACATCATCATACCCCCAGAATTTTAAAATCATAGTCAAATACAACTTTTGTACTTCATTTTCATCAATTTTTGCCTCATTTGCAAAACTGTTGATTTCCCTGATACACAGTAGTTGTCACCCTGTCACCATCATTGGTTACCCTAACCACCTTCAGTTCTTGTTTTTTTAATTTTTAATTAAAACATCGACCATTTTAAGCTTCGGAATCTATTTTTCTCCATTTCTACTATTTTTCTATGTCATTTACAGAAAATAGATTACCATGTTTACGCTAACTCACATGGTTTTGACTCGTAGCCAATCTAACACCCTTGTGTTTCATGCTATCCTTCAGCCACTTCTGCCTAGCCCATCACTACCTTCCATCTTGTCTCCTATAGATCCAACTCAGCCCATTACCATTAGTATCGGCGATGAGGAGTTTGCAAGACTCCTTGACCAGAATCTCACTACCCTACAACACTATCTCACCCACTCATCTACCCGGGACTCATCAGGACAATTGGTATAAGACATGCTTGTGTCTATTCCTCTTACACTTGCCCCAAATTCCGTGTCAGCTACTACTAGCTTAGCATTACCTTCATCCACCTTATGACCTATGGTGTCTCAAATGAACCCCACATCCTCTATAACTTCTTCACCTATGGCATCTGTCACACCCATGGTGTACACTATTCCTTAAATCGGTCACCTTGAGCATAGCCCCATCTGCACCCTTTACCTCATATATACCAGTTTCATCACAACCACCCATGGTGTCGACAACCCATACCCATTCAAAAACCTCATCCTTTCCATCCCACAGTCCCTACCCCCAATTACCACAAGAGTCATTACGACTACCCCACCTACTTATACATATCACCAACAACCCCCAATCTTGTCTATCACCTATTCGGGATACCTTCCGCCTACATCTATTCCCCCTTCACAATTCTCATACTGAAACCACCATATACTGGGATGTCATCCACATCATACATTCATCATCAACCTCCTTATACTGTAGGGGGTGCCTAATCATCACAACCTACCAACAACCTTATTAAAATGATGATGGAAAAGATGCAAACATTGGAACCATCGGTTATTGGATCCACAACTTCTTAGCCTACGATGAAATCTATAATGAGCGCATCCATCCATCTATTCCCATTCACCCATATCATGTGCATTAGGAAATTACCAAATTTAACCAATTCAAAATTATAGAAGACCCCCACCAACATTTGCGTAATCTTTCAAACATGGGTGTTATCTAATCACCCACGATGACACTTTACTCCTACGAACATTCCCCATGTCCTTAATGGGACTCGTGTTAGACTGGTATAGTAGTTTGTCTTGACATTCCATTTACTCATTAAATCAAGTGGCTCAAGCCTTCTTGGACCATTTTTCACGGTATCATCAAGAATGTCACTATGACCGACTTGTACTCAACTGGACAATACAATGATGAGTCTATCACTGATTTTTTTACTTTTCGGTGGAGCCTCATCAACCAGACTAACATTCCAGTTGCCTCAAACCAAGATTATAGATTTTTTCACTAGAGCTTGTGTTAAGAACATCTCACCAACTCTGTAAGTACAAACCTTCCATACCTTCGATGAATCATTTACCATGGTGTGAAAACTGGAAATTCGTGCCATTGAAGAGAAGAAAATTCATTGTGTAACAAAAACAATGCATTAACAACAAATGATGATTCTTCCTCTTCAAAACCCCAAAACAATTATTCAAAAGCCAAAGGATCTACCAATGTGGTAGTTTTAAATGTTGGCCCATCTCACCCCTCTAATCAATCAAAACCTACCTCCAACCTTTCTCCTATTCAAACTTTTCAATTCAGACGAGAGCAACAAAAATACAATCCAATCAGGGAGCCTTATTCTTCAGTATTAGAAAAAATTCTTAAGGCCAGAGCCATTTCTCTTCCACCCATAAAACCACATACTAGTTTTGACCCCACTTGTCCTGTGTTGGCATGGTACAAGCAACATGACTATTGTAACTATCATCATGTAAAAGGCCATAGTGATGGTAATTGCATAACATTTAAGAACATTGTCCAAGAAATGTTAGATAATGGAGATCTCATCCTAGACAACCCAAACACACCCGCAAATCAGAATTTGCATATCTTCAAGAATTCATTCCCTAACCATACCTCATCATAAAAAAACCAGTGAACCTTAAATTAATGATAGTAATGTCCACGAAGTCCATGTTGTGTTTGATATCGTACTATCCCTTCTACAATTTCCTCCTATCCCCTCTATCAAGGAGATTCTAGCACGAGATCCTCTACCCATGGAGGAGCCTACTTCCTCTACTCCTTCACCCATAGAGGAGTCCCCTTCATCTCCCCCTTCACCCATAGAGGAGTCCACAATTTCTGCCAATGTTGGTTCACCACTTACCTTGCAACCTAATGAACAACCAACGGTATTAACTCTCCTACCCATGGGAGAGTCATCCTTACTTTCTTCTCCATTAAAAAGGAAACTATCTCATCCCAACTATCATCTCCCTACCCATAGGGGATCCTTTAGATGCACCATTTCCTATTGGGGACAATTCCCCATTAGTATTCTAGGATCTCACTAATCTGCTCTTTGGCTCTCTTACCCACATTCGAAGCCAACCAAATTGCCCCTGTATTACATACATATTTTAAAGGGATTTCTACCAAGCCAATGTCGTCTTCTCTTACAACAATGCCATTTTAATGCCCGACCAACCTCTTGGATTACATTGATAATTACATGCTTTAGAGACACCTTCGGTTACCATTTTCCACACAAATGCAAATGTCACCTGTGGATACCTCCACGATCTATTCAAAGGTGTTTCAAGTAACCAATTCAACCATGACCATGCTTATTGAAATGGCTTCTTCTTCATCACCCTCACCTACATCCAAAACTTTACTAAAAATAAACTTGTTCATATGCCTAAGAACCTATCTCGTATCCATACCTTCCCCTACATCTAGACCCTTCACTACCTTGGGTGTCATGCTGAAATCAAGCCTAGTCCATCTTCCCATCAAGATGAATTTAGCCACATCTTCCCAATCTCACATAAAAACCAAACCTCCACCTAAAAGGAAAACCCAACTTTTAGGCCGCACACACTAGTTTTACCCACCACACCTTTGTCACCATCACCCCTTTCGTCTATCGTAGGGCCTCACCCATCGAACTTGGCAAAGAAACCACCTATCCAAGGAAAATTAAAAGTTACTCAACTTGCCTCTTCATCATAATCCTTTATTACACCCAACCTATCAGCAAATCATACACCTTCGTCATTACCCACATCTTTCTTACCAACTATACCCCCACCAACTACAATAACCTCATCACTACCTATGAGACTTCCTTCTCTTCAATCTGTACCTTCCACCTCACCTCTGCCAACAACCTTTAGTACACCTCCATTATCACCATGGATAACCCATGCTCTTTTACTATCTACTTTCCCTTCTACACTCACCTTTACCTATGAAGGTAAAACCTAAATTTAAAAATGAATTACCCTCCAAAGAGGTAGTCAAGCCTACAACTCCTTCCATCACTAGTTCATCTACCATGCCTTTACTTAGGAAAGTACAACCCAACCCTAAAAAAGTACCACCAACCAAACCAATGGTCAAATCTATCCCACATCCTGTAGTACCTCACATATAAAAATCAACTACACTTCAATCCATACCCACCCTCACCTCACATTGCGATCCATTAGTAGGGTCTTACGCCATCATTCTATCTAACCTTTTAGAGACTGTGTCATCACATTACCGCACCTTAGAAATTATGACCCACTCATGCCCAAACCAAAAGGGTTTAACGATACTAAAATTTACACCTACTATCATGTGCTAGGACATGATGTAGATAACTGTAAGGCTCTAAAGACCATTCTTCTCTAACTATTTCCTCCTAAAGAAAAATTTGATGATGATGATCTCCTAGATGTGGATCCTATTCCACCCCTACCTATCACCACACATCCTCACCCCTTACCTATTCAACGACCTGCATCACCACCTCCATAACCCATTTATCCTCCTCCAAAATTTGAGATCAACATGGTCCATATAAGAGAGTTATCCAAACCTCCGCCTATATACAAATGTGATGCCTTCTTTACACAACACCAATGCATGCCCTCACCCTAATATTTCCCATCATGTTGTTACACATATCATGACTCAACAGCTCCTTCGCCCCATATCAATATGGTTAAAATTTCAAATCGCACCCAAAAAGACAAAGGAAAAGAGAAAATTAGTATCCCATCCAGTTCACCTTTACCCGCTATCCAATATTACACAACTACCCCATCTACCTCAACCTTACCCTAACCTTGTCCAAACCTTGCTTAACCTTGCCCAATCAACCTTACCCAATTTATCTCAAACAAATCTACCTTACCTAGTTTACCCATCACCTACTTCATGACACTCAAACTTGCCTAATTTTGCACAATGTTACCTATCATCACCTTATCCTACTTTACCCTATGGGTGACTCGATATACCCTCTTCTTATATTTTACGCTTCTCATCCAAACCTGGACCTTTGTCATCTACCTTACCTAATCTACCCACCACCTACCTCAACCTATCCTAAACCTTTCCTAACCTTTCCCAATAAACTTGACCTAATTTATCCAAATATGTCAAAACCAATCTACCTTACCTAATTTACCCATCACCTACTTCATCACACTCAACCTTGCCTAATCTTACACAATGTTACCTATCATCACCTTATCCTACTTTACCCTATGGGGGACTCGACATTCCCTCTTCTTCTATTTTTCACCTCTCATCCAAACCAAACCTTTGTCATCTACCTTACCTAATCTACCCACCATTTATCTTAACCTTGCCTAAAACTTGCTTAACCTTGCCCAATTTTTCCCCACGCCTCAACCTTTTTCCTAAACCTTTCTTAACCTTTCCCAATCAACCTTACCCAATTTTTCCAAATTTATCTCAACCAATCTACCTTACCTAATCTACCCACCACCTACCTCATCACACTCAACCTTGCCCAATCTTGCACAATGATATCTATCATCACCTTATTCTTCCTTATCCTATGGGGGACTCGACACTCCCTTTTCTTCTATTATACCTCCCTTCCAAACCATATCTTATTCATTTACCTTATCTTACCTTATCCAACTGTTGATGAGAGAACATTTGACGAGAAGGCACACAAGAAGTCCGTGTGGGAAATCAGGTCATATTCAAAGTCATGAATGGATAGGAGAACACGCGCAAGGAGCAAAAGTTCGAAACTTTACTGGACTTAGCCATTTTCATTCATAAAGGTTTATTTTTAGAGATGGTGTGTAGAGCACACAAACTAGGTAGAGACGTGTGTGCAACACATTGGCTATTTTGGAGAATTAGATACAAAGTGCTTTGCATGGATACAAAGCTAGGAATAGGATTATCACTGTAGTTGTTATCCAAAATGGTGCCCCAGCTCGTTTTTGTGGCTAACTCCTTGTGTTCTTACCTCTCTTGTGCCTCAGTCTACATTTTTTTATTTTCAGGCACTCAAGGCTTTCTAGAAATGGCACCATCAGATAGAGCTCTCTCTCAACTTTCCAGAAAGGTAAAGTTTGCCTCCTAACTCCTTATATTTTTCAAGTTATGGCTCGGCGGAGTTTTTGTGGAAAATTTTCCCATTTGAGGCCCGCAGCCAATAGGAAGCTGCCACGTGGTAGAGGAGTTCGGGGGTCGGAGGAAAATTTGAAAATTTTCCAAGTATTTTGGTTAAAGTTCAAATGGAAATTTTTTCCCACGAGGCCCGTGGACCAATCATAGTGTGACACGTGTCACAAGGGGAAGGCGCAATGAAAAATTGGCTAAGTGTTTGAGAAGGAGAGAGAATTCCAGAGTGAATCAGAGATTGCCACGTGGCATCCGACCAGCAGAGTGTGGGGAATTTTTGAAATTTTTTTCCAAAGACAAAAAAAGGTAAAATTTGAAATTTTTTCCCGCCGATCCGTTTTTGGGCCATTTTTGCCCTAAATCTTCAAACAATCATATCTTTTGATCCAGAGCTCGGATTTTCACGTTCTTTATATCATTGGAAAGTTGTTAAAATTCTCTACATGGTTCCATGGTAAATTTATAATTTTGGTTCAGTTTGGAGAGAGAAAATTCAAAAATGGTTCTGGTACGTGTCCATGGCCAGAAATGACATTTCAACAACCAAATTTAATACAGAATGGGTCGCATTCTTCTCCAATATGGTCAAAAATGACAGGGTATGGGTTTTTAAGGTCCTCCATGCTATTTTAATGCATTTTCCATCAATGAGGAATGGGCTCCCATGTTTTCTCTCTCCTAGGCTCGACCCATGTATTGTAAAAGCTAGATTTGGCTCATTTCTTGATGGTTGAACACTTTTTGGCATTGCAAACTTCTTCTTTCACCTCCAGCAAGTGATAGTTGTAAGAATCAGACCTTTTTCATAGTTTGTAACAGGTTTATACCTCTTTGATGGTGGAATGCAAGAGATTTTTACATGGAATTGACAGTGCAAACTCTGTGAATGCTTTCAGTCCTCTGTTTGTATTGTTTTACTTCATTTTAAGACCTCTAATTACATCTATCAGCTTGTGTATGTTTTCCCTTGTTGCATTTCATGAATTTGTGTCTATTTACATGGCAAAAAATGTTTCACCACTCCTTTTGGTGCATCACCATCTTTAGTTTAGTTTCATTTTTGCATTTTTATCCCTGTCTCCTTGCAATTTAGAGTAGGATTAGGATCTGAACCTTTGTAGTTGTGCAAAATATAGATCTAAATCAGAGGAGTTTGAGGAACCAACCTCTAATCTGGAGATTCCTCTCTCATTTTCACAAGTCCCACACTTGGAGAGAGGTTTCCATGTTGTGTAATCACACTGGATGCCTAAAACATCAATTCAGAACCTTGATTTACATCTAGGGGAGTGCTGATTTGCAACAATAGTAGTTAACTACGACTAGTCTATTATTAGTGCACTTACATGTGTGGCTATTTTTGTAACAAAGCGCATGGTTAATAATATCATGCATTCTATTTTGAGATGGGATAAGTGGTGAAGGGAAAGTCCCCACCGTTATAAGTATTTAGTAAACTATGTAGTAGGAAGAAGGTAGAGAGGGATAGATATATGCATACATAGGGAGATTATGTTGTTAAATCTGTTACACACATACTACTGTTATTGTAATGAAGCTTCGGTATAGTTATTGCATTTAATATAATCAAGGATATTGGCTAAATCTAAGTATTAGTTTTGTGTGTTTCTGGATCTAGTATGTTTTTGATCTCATCATGGTTAATACTTAATTTTGTTCTCCCTTAGAGATAGATTTGACATGCCCCTGTAGAATGATGTGTTAGTAATGGAAGCTGTGTGTGTTAAGTCTTCATCATACTAACATCCTATAACAACAACCCTACGAGAGGGACTGATACCTTTGCGCACTTTGGGTAAGCGCTCGAGTTTAATTTGAGTGATGTGCCAGTGAATCTAGGGTCTTATTGGGCTTGTGTTATTGAATTCTAGGCTGCATCATTGGTTCCATTTCCAAGACCTCTTTTCGATTGTTTTCAGCATGGTTCATGATGAAAAAATACCGATTGACCTTAGAAAGTGTTTAGGAATGGATACACGATCACGGAGAAAGAATACACACGGTGATTCAACACTAGATCTAAGTTTAACGCACACTGTGGGTGGAACAGAATATGTATGATAGTTTATATGAGAGCTTTTTCACTATCTTTCTAGTAGAATTATACGAGTGGTTGATTGCTTATGCATCTAAGTGGAATTGGAGGTATTGTGCACTTTTCTGGATGCATAAAGAATTTTAGGCCCTTTATGATGCTGATTTGATTTGGACTCAAGCTATGGATACGTAGTTCCGTGGTGTCTTGAACAATTATATCTTGGAATACTCAATTTCCACTTATTCGTGTCAGAGGTAGCTGAATTCTAGTTTTTATGATATCCAAGGGGAAATTACCTGCAAGTAATTCCACCTTTGGAAATCAATATTTTGATGGTAAATTTGAATTTGGAGAGTAAACCAATGGCTAAGTAAACCACACCATGCATGGGGATAAGAGTAGTTTTGGTGAGGGATGGTAGACCTAGCGGCAGAAAGGAAGAGAGAGGAAATGTGGCTTAAGTACAATGAGGCATGTGAGAGGGAGATCGAGAAGTAACAGAGAGGTTGCAGAGAAAATGGTGTTGTGGAGAAAGATAATTCGGGAAGGATTTGAAGTCCACTTAGAAGATGTGGAACCTGAGCCTAGGAACTCCCCCATTTGGGAAAATATGATAGGGAACCCTCCTCGGCCTCACGTAGAAAAGTGTTAGCAAAGACAACCTAGGCCGCATGTGTGCATCGAATCACACAGAAACCTTTCCCTGCACTTGGTTTTCCAGCATTTAGTACAACAAGTAGTCAACACTCTAATTCCAATAGTGGAAGAGTAGGAGTGAGTATTATAAGAGGTATAGTAATGGCAATGCAAATGAATTTTTGTTATATGGGAGTAATTTTTCAGGTGTATCATCAATACGAGAATACAAACACGTTGATTTTCATACTATATTCGAGAATGGTAATGGTTCTGGGGCACATTGTTGGGGTACAGTTCAATTCTACTATTAGGACATATGGAAGTACACCTTTTGTTCCAACACCAGCCATAGGTTCAGGATCAGGAGGCATGGGTAGCTCAAGTTTGAGTAGATCGGTGGTTTTGGAGGTAGGGAAACACATGAGGTTTTGGATCGGGTGGGTAAGGTCTTCACCAACCCTGAATGTTTACATGGATGTCTCTTCGTCTAATAGAGTATAGGGGCATAGAAGATATTTCTGAACTTGTGCATATGTGTCAAATACTATGGCACACAAAAGGAATCACTTCTTTTGAGCATAGGGCAAGCCAATTTGCTACTATATTACAAGGGTATGCACACAGTTGGTATAGAAATTTTGATCCTAATCAGACTTGCATAGACTATAAAGCTTTACAAGATGTATTCCTTAAAGAGTTTCACATCCCCGAGTTTAATCGGAAGAGTATAAGTGCACTCAAGGATATTAATTAAGTCACTACCAAAAGTATTAGAGAGTATGATGCATGGCTTAAAACACTTTGTTATCTAAGATTTCTTATGACATACACATAAGCCATGCATAATGGTTCATTGGGGGCTGATTACACCTTTTAGGAGGGCATTATCACATAAGATGTACACTAATCCATGCGAAGCACTTGTAGTGACCTTACACACCGAGGTAGAGAGAAGCATAGATCTTGGGTGAGCCCATTTTTAGAAGCACAAATAACAGCCATGATGAAATAGTTTGAGAAACTATCAACAAATTCAACACATGAGACGTGCACATGGATTTGGTGCATAGATTGTGAAGTAGAAGGTCACACAAATGATATTTTCCTTGAGAACAATACACTTGTTCTTTGATGGATTGCAAAATATGACATTTAAACCATGATGCTAGACATTACCCATTATTACAACGTGTGATAAGGAAGAACGTTTCAAGATACTATAAAATCTACAGATCCACAACTCATGACACGAAAGAATACTGACTGATTAGATAGATCCATGATGCTATAGATATTGGTGTATGATAGACATGAGTTTCAAATAAAGGAAAGAATGAGCATCAGGACTAGGATCATAATCAGGCGTGCTATGATTGGAATGAAGGGAATTTTAAAGGAGGTCATGGTAGAGTCCGAGGATACCATGGTGGATTCAAAGGACGAGGCCGTGGTGGTGGGAGAAGTGAGTTCCCTCATGGAACATGTTATACATGTGGATCTCCTAACCACTACAGGCATGCATCTCCTCATAATATTACATGTTCTTTCTACGGGAAGAACCATAGCTATGAGGACTACTTGGAATTATATGAGCATCCGAGCAAGGTTCATTTTAAGACACCTCTAGAATATTGTAGGTGGAAAATACGCGAATATCCCAAACTCGATTTCGGTGAAAGGTGAATTTTGATTTTCGAACCAAATTTTGCTAGGTTTTTGAGCGGAGAGATTAAATATTTCTTAGACATTGACACCTCATTGATGCACATTAACAAAAACTTTTGATGTTGTGTTGATGCATGTCAATGACCCTTGTTGACGTGCATCAATGGTCCTTGTTGATGCGCGTCAACATTGCGTTAAAGGTCCTTGTTGATGCATGTCAATGGTCCTTATTGACACACATCAACAAGGGCAATTGATGTGCATCAACAAGGGCCATTAACACACGTCAACAAGGGCCATTGACACACGTCAACAAGGGCCATTGATGCGCGTCAACAAGGGCCATTGATGTGTGTCAACAAGAGCCATTGACGCACGTCAACAAGGACCATTGAGATGTGTCAACTACCCTCATTAACACATGTCAATGGCCCTTGTTGACATGCGTCAATGGCCCTTGTTGACACACATCAACAAAGGCCATTGACGTGTGTTTTGTCCTATAAATGCCCTTTCGTCGGTCATTTTCACGTTTACACTTTCTCGGCTCTCTATTTTTTTTGTATATAGGTATCCATCATTCTCAAAGACACAAGCATAACTACAATGGAAAATACAAGTGCATCCCAATTGCAAGCTCAGGAAAAAAATCAAGAGGAAAATTCAGTCCTATCCACGGCCAAGATCATCTACAAGAATCCTTTGTGCCCCCACATCCAAACTATTTTACAGATGACTTACAAATACAAAGATTTGATCGATGCATGTGAGTTTAGTGGGCTCATTAAGATGCCCCATTTCAAAATAGACTCAGATATTTTGAACCGCCTTCTCTTGTCTTACTATACGAGAGGATGGCCTATTTTACTTTACTATGAACGATGGTCGATTGTTTCAATTCGGTGCACTGAGGCAATGGCGACATCCATCGGTTTATGGGCCTTCTATTCAGAAATTTACCCTTTGTTACAACGAAGGCAACACTCGTCAAAGATGATAAGAAATATCTTGAATCGACATTTGGTTTCCATGTTGATTGTAAGTATAATTCATTTTCATTCATCATTTTTTATTTAGTTTTTATTGTGATACAATTTAATGTTATATTAATTCCCACTATTTTTTGGCATTTATAGCTCATGTCAATAAATCCAGGCATGGTGTGGATATGCAAGCAATTGCACACCATTTTCTTACTACAATGATTTCCTTTTTCAATCCAGAATAGTTTTGCAAGGTCGGCAAACAGATATACCAAATCGGGCCATTGCATACATTGTTGCAACTATTGCAAAACAAAAATTTGATTGGTGCACCTTTTTATCAAAAATAAGAACTGACATAACAAATGTAGAGCTTTGAGAAAAACCTGTCATTTACTTTACAAACTATATCCTTGGCCTTTATTATGAGGCTCTCTTAAATTTAAAATACAAACCTATTCCCACTTGCACTAACGAGGCGTTGATGAAGTTGTCAATTCCATTTGAAGAACAACAAGTATAAACTATGGCGGTTTGTATTTCGACATTACACCGTGCACAATTATTAACAATTTACTATTTACTGAGAGAATATTTGTGGAATCCCTTCCCCAAAAGAAGGTGTTATCAATAGGAAGAGGCCAACAACACACCGAGGCTTGAGGAGATTCCCAATTTGAAATGGAATCTCCCAACGAGTTGAATTCGTTAAATGCCAGAGATGTAATACCTTTTCATGCATTATTTACAAATTCCAAATTTGTATTTTTATTTTCCATTTTAAATTTTATCCAATTGAATTGACATACAATTCAATGTTGATTATTGCAGGGACTTTGGACCATACACGTGTTTTTCGCAAACTCAACCATCTTCCCCAACTCACTCAAGATCTGAGTCACACACATTTGTATCTTCTCAACAACCACCAATTACTACAACACAGCCACCCTAAGCATTGTGACAAGCTACCCCTCAATTTCAACAACAAGGTACATGTTTTGAATACTACTTCATTTAATTTCATAGTTTTTGCATTGTTTTCTAGTTTTTCATATGTTTTTTCTTGAAATTTTCAACACATTGTAGTCCTCCTGTTCAAATAGCGGCACCGACCCCCCCTCAACCAATAATATTTAAAATGCCAACTAGAGGAACAGGAAAAAGAACATTGGTAAATGCATGCCAATTGCTCCGGCCCCTAGCGGGACACTAAACATTTCCTCCTCCTTTCGAATTCCAACCCTCTCACTTGGTGGCTTGCCTAGTGCAATGGGCTTATTGGTTTTGAATAATATAAATTTAGATGAAGATTACTTGGGCATTGGTAACAATGACCCACCTAATTTTTTTCAATACTCATGAGATGATTCAAGGCCAACAGGTATACTTCAATTTCAACATAATTTACCGTATTAAATTATATTTTCTTTATATTTATTTGTTTGAATCTTGATTAATTTTATCACAAATAGGATCAGGCCACCCAAAGGTAGAAACAAGTAGCAGTTGATCTAGCCGAAATCCCCCATACCTCTCTCTAAGCGAGATCATCTTCATTAGATACAGATGGTGAAAAATTGCTACCATTTTATTTGGAGAACTTAATTGGTTATGATTGTCAATCCCATGTCAGTGAGTGTATTCTACCTCATATTAGTCAGCTCATAGAATGGGAGAGAAGGGATAAAGTACTTATCAATGAGATTATTAGTCATTATGAAAATTATTGGCAAAGGGATAGTTTATACGCTGCGCTTCTAGAATCAACATGCAAAGATGGATTCCTTACTTACCCAAGTAAGAAGTGGGGTACATCACGTATAACAACAACTATAAAGACAACATTTTGGATAAGACATTAAACAAATTGGAAAATATTAGTGTTGAGGCCCAGGCATATTTTAACAAATTGTCTAAGGACAAGGATCTGGTAACAATTGCAAATGTCGAGAGAGATAGAGCAGTTGTAAGTATTATCACTTTCAAACAATAATTTTTGTTAGTTTAAAGTTTTCTTATTTTAGTAATATGTTGAATTGACATTACTTTTTTGTGCGGTTGAAATATGAAAATTTGAGAGTCAAGCTAAGGTTTTCCAAGTTCACTTGGAAATAGTGAAGAACATTTATCCACAAAGAAATAATTTGAAGGAAAATATTGTTTTGGTTAACAAACAAAACAATACACTAAAGCAAATAATTAAAGAGCACGACTTCGACCACGAAATATTATTCAAAGCTAAGGTAGCAGGTGATCCAAATTTTCTGTCCCATGGGGATGTGACAAAGCGAGAAGAAAGAATTTTAAAAAATCTAGATAGTACTGTAGAAGATCTTATAAGTTCTAGGGTTATTTCTTCCGGTGGGGAAAGGGGTACAACCAAAGGCAAATAAAGCATTATTGAAATGGATACGAGAAAAAGAGGGTTGAAAATTTTTATTATTGAGTGTGGAAACTTTAAATATTGTGTCTATATTTGAAAATTTGAAACACTGAATGTTGTGTTTATTGCATTTGAATTTTATTATCTAGATTTGATAGCCTTTGAAAATTTGAAATACTATATAATATTTAATTTTATAACTTCCTATATATTATGTATAGAATTTCTAGATTTTATATGGTGTTTAGGTTTTTTGTTTTACTTGTAATGATGATTGCATTAGATAGGAATGATGACGTATGTTTCTGTTTACTTGGATTATCATGAATTGTTTTAAAAAATGGATTGTGTTAGGACATAGACATTTCTTTAAATTTAAAATAGATAAATAATTGTTTTAATAATAATTGTAGTGTCAGGATAATGATAATGATATGATGATGATATGATATATATGGATAATGATGAATTTTATGTGGACGTAGATTTAGCTTCTTGCGGGATAATTCATCTTCTTCTAGACATTTAAACTTGTTTTAAGATAATTCTTCTTCTCTATACTTGTAATGATATGATCATAATGACATTAGAATGGATATACTTGTAATGATATGATGATGAATTATTTTTAAAAAATGGAATGTGTTAGGACAGAGACATTTCTTTAAATTTAAAATAGATAAATAATTGTTTTAATAATAATTATATATATTGTCGGATTATGATAATGATATGATGATGATATGATATTTATGGATGATGATGAATTTTATGTGGACGTAGATTTAGCTTCAGCAGATGATCACGGATGACAAATTATATAATGGATCATGGATTATGAATTGTTTAATATGGAAATATCTTAATCAGAAAATTCAATTGTGTCATTTTATCCTAGAAAGTTTAAAAAGTATATCAAAGCATTTTGCAAATATAAAAATAAATTAAACATAATTGTAAGAAATCAAGAAATATGATATGATAGGGTTTAACTTACCTCTAGTGTTTTAGATGTCTTTGAAATCATCACTTTGGTAATGTGCTAGATCTTTGTTTTAAGAAAACTCAACATGAGAAATGGATTAGTAGATAGATGGGTGAGTTGCCACGACATTATCGGCCTCGAGAAGTACCACCTCCTCGGATGAATGTCAACCCACATTTCAAAAAAATAAAAAAATTGTATTTAAATAAATGTTAATATATATACTAGTAACATCTTTAATGATAACAAGAGCTGAAAAATATTTAACGTGACAAACAATAAGATTAAGGTGAAGAAGATACCTATTTAAAGTTGAAATAATCCATTATCAATAGCTTCTTCAAACTCGATGTTATCTTCTCGTAGAGTGTGATGATGCGCCAATTTCCACTCTCAATGTTGGGAACAGTTGTACTTGTAGTCAGTATTATTCACACCTCTTCTTTCACAAAGGAATTCCAATTTGTAATTTCTCTGTCGAAAGAAAAGGTTTCCATGGATTATCGAGATACATAACACCTCATGCAACTTTCTAGATTTTTATCTAACTGTTTCTCGCTTTGATTTTATAAATGATAATGCACTCGAAAACCCTTTCGTCCTCTATAGACCCCAAAATAATTGTTTGGCATAGCTCATATAATCTGAAACATTCACCGATATCTTCTTGTAAGATAGAACTTTGATAGATTCCTTGCCACAACATTGTAATAGAACCACTTTGAAGGTTCTTCTAAATTTTTATAGTGGTTCCTCATTGTTGTTGTAAAATTTGTTGATGAAATTTTAATAAATTAGCATTCAAGTATACCTTTGATTTCCATACCCTTAAACTCTGAAGTCTTTGCGAAATGTTCCATTATTATACCCATGGATTTATGGAAATACTTTCTTACAAAGTCAGCATGACCACCTTCAGTATTCCAAAAATTAGGATTCATCACACCCATGGCTTCAAGAATTTTATCTTTGGAGAAACGTTCTCTAATTTCTGATGATAAGGATTCTAAAATTTTTTTAAGCTTTATTCTTGTTTCAACTATAACAGACTCAAAGAGATTACGTGTCATGGGAACATCTTCTCATTCCAATCTTGTAATATCTTGACATTTTTGCAAAATGTGCAATGGTATGTCCCTCCCATTAACAGTGATGCAGAGGTGATCGTGGATATTAAATCTTAAATAGTTATTGGGATTTTTAAGATCTAATAAAGCTTTCCAATTCTCAAAAATAGGTGTATCAAAACTATCTTAGGAATAGTACAAGATATCAAGACTTTGACATACCATTTTTCTCATCCGTATAAAATCCACAATATAGATTAATCTCCCTATGCATGCTTCATCGTTGTATTAATCTGCTTCAACATTGGAAGAATACCAACCAATGTAAGAAATGTCTCCAAATCGTTAAACAGAACAACAAGTTCCTCACCCTATCAACTTCATGATGATATTTGTGCATGAAACCAACCAACGAAGGATACTCCTCATGAACTCTGCATGCAGGTTCATACAAAGAGATCCATCTAGTCTTAACATCTTTAAGAAGTTTTTTTCCATTTGTAATTCCAATTACAAATTTCTCGGAACTCAAGAAATTTCTTTGGGCTTCTTGCCATATAGGCATGAAGTTCTCTTATAAGGTCTTTTAATTTAGCAACATTTTCGTGGTTGCTTACCATTTTATACACTAAATTCATTCCGTGAGCCATACATTGAATTGATAGAATATAGGGGGCCTTTGTTGTTTGTAATCCAACAGACATCCTGTCACGGTGACCCTACATGACAAATGAACCATCTACTCCGATGCATACCAACTTCGTAGCAATTTCATAATCAATCATTCCAGCAATTTTTTCAAATGAGAAACAACTATTTTATGTAGGTTTTCGGCATTATAGTTTTCAACCATTTTCATAACACCCAATGATGAGGTGTCCTTATATGATTTTCTAAAGTATAGACGTGGATACATACCCATGCAGTGTTGTTGACTGTTGTCACTTCATCAATTGAAAGAGAGATAAAATTTTATTTTTTACATTGTCTTTCAAATCTTCCTTCTCTATCATCGAAAGGCATTTTTCCATTTCCCATCCACTACTTTTAGACCAATGAGACTAAGGTACATTCAACATTCCATTATATTGATACAAAACTTTGAAATCGAGGAAATCTGAAATCAGTCTTCCTTTCTTTAGTATGTGAAATAAAGTAGAGAATTGTATGAGTTTTGCATGTAGATTTGTTTGATTCATCTTACCAATTTGCGATGTGATCATTCCTCCCTTTTCCATGAGATGTCTACATTTTTTTTCTCTACCTCATAATCTGCTACGTATCTAACATGTATGCATTATTTTTAGTTTTCCACTTGTGTGTTTTGATTTTCTAGCCATCCGCCCCCATTACAGTCAAATATTGTTTTCCATAATGTTTTTCTATATTGTCTAGCTTCATTTGCATTTTTTTGCTTTCCTAATTTCCACGTACATATTGTACATGTACATTCAGATGGGATCTCTTCAGAATTAGATGATTGTATAGGTTCGATAAACAGAAATTTAGCTACCCAATCAAACTTGTATGACCTGCCAATGGTCCACATATTCTTGTTCGCTTTCAATGTTTTACTTTTTTAGTAAAATTTTGAGCAATATCAAAATCACCTAGTTTCCTCTTTCGTGAATCAGAATTTAAATTTTATTTCTGTGTTCCATTTTACTGAGTATTTGTATGTGTGATATCTTGATGCAATTCTGGTTGCACCCCAATAGGAATAATATATTCAAGATCTGGCATATTATCGTAGGTTTCATTTGTTTGATACTATGTAGAATGCATGTCCACCTCAATAATACCTTCCACATAGTCAGTATTCTAATTCTTTCTGGTGGCATCTATATGGTTATTGGTATTTTCAATATCTGTATCAGCAGAGTTTCCAAAATACTTGAACAGTGATTTCTAAGATTTCTTAGTTACTTTTAGGGTCTTCGCATTCTTAGGACTAGCACCTTCCATTATTCTAAATAGAGTCCTACGTCAGCAAAAGAACCAAGTAGCGACTCAGCGAGTTAGAGTCAAAATTACTGTCATGTGTCAACTATGGTAATCCCTATCACATGTCAACAACTAACCCTTTGTCACACATCAACAACATGTCAACTATCCTTGTCGTGTGTCAACAAGGTGTCAATCGCTCTCTATCGTCGTGTGTCACCAAGGTGTCAATGGCTCGCTCATCATGCGTCAACTCTATTTGTCGCATGTCACGAAGGCATCACTTGTCTCTACTGTGCATCAAATTCTTACCCCATGTCATGCGTCAACTACTTACCCCCTTGTCATGTATCTACAATATCTCCTTGTCGCGTGTCTGCAATACCTCTTTATCGCACATCAACTATATCCCTGTCATGTGTCAACAACTAACCCTAACAAGCTAACAACAATCTCTGGTGCTTAAGAGTATGTGAGTTCAAACTTCACGGTATTGGTAATTTGGTAAGCTACTTGTGGTAGTACCATAGTATACTACCCAAAGAATCACCTAGGTTTTTATAGGAGATGTTTTCAAATGAAGGTGAAGCCGACCCAAAAAAATATATATTGTGAATTTTAGGTGAACAAGACACCGACTGATAAAAAAAAATTACCTTTTCAAATTTTCCTAAACTAAAATTTTCACCATATTACAAATATTCACCACTAAAATTATCCCCGCATCCGAGTAAGCAACATAAACAAGAAAACAAAAGCACAAGGATGGTTAGGATACAACTCACTGTGGACAATCAATGGATTCCCAATATGGAAGTAGAATCCGGTGGCGCTACAAGTGAAGGCCACAACCCTCGCCGAGGTGGCACGTGCTAGGGAAGCATTACAATAGAAACCTACCATCACTAAGGAATAAGTTCTTCATGCACGGTACCTAGATCATACCTATCAGAAGGAGGTTTATCAGGAAACCATGGAATTTCTAAGGAATCTTCAGGGTGAGATACAAAACTTAGAGGAGTAGAAGAAAGCATCGAGAGATGGTCCAAACTCGATACAAATGATTTAAGGGAAGTGTGTAAAATGTTGTGCCAAGAAAACACCGTTCCACTAGTAGGGGATTGGCTAAAAGAAAAAACTTCACATGCAAGTACTAATCTTGGATGACAAATCCTGCATGTGAACCTTCCCCTCATAGCCTAGATTATGACAAGGAAATCATGAATGTTATTGTGGATGGGTGGCTATTGAGTAATATCCTGATTGATACAAGAATGAAATTCAATGTTCTTCCCTTAGACGCATGGCTACAAATGGGAAGACCCCCATTGCATCCATCCTCTAATGTATTATTCATGGCTAATCAGACTAAGCGTCAAAGTTTTGAAGGATGCATCCATTACCATACAAGGAGCCAAGTTCACTAGAGACTTTGAGATTTTAGCATTGACAGAGTCGAGATAGCTTCCCATTTCTATTGGGGCTTCCTTGGTGCTATGAAAATAATGCTGATATTCGGATTCAACAAGGGCTATATCAGTTTGAAAAAAAGAGGAAATATTTATTATCCTTTTGATAGATGGAAAATATGCGCCTATGTTGAGCCCTTAAGTGAATAATATCTCGAATAGGATTTACATACGTGCCATACGAGATCCAGAGATGATTTAACCAACCAAAGAAGGACTAATTAAGTGGGAGGATGCACAGTCTATTAGTGATACTACAAGTGTTGCTTGTGATAATTGGGCTCACAAAACTTATGAGTTGGTAGGGTGTGAAGTAAAGAGCATATTTCCTTGAGGCACAAAACCACGTTATGTCAGGAGAATAGGAAATAACTCAAGTACCTTGTTACACAGGAGAAGGGGATCCCATGGTATTCTGCATGCCATGGAAGAACAGTGGATAGACCCACTGGAAAGAAGAACTATGCTAGCATATACACTACGTGGGACAACAACACGGTGGGTGACCCACAGGGATAATCTTGTCGGATGGAATGAAATTGGGATTGCTCTTACTACTAGGTTCTTCAGGAGAAATGTACCTACTCAAATCAGTACTTATCACGGTAATCAACTTATTCAACACCACGTTCAGAAGTGTGAGAGATTCGGATAGAAGGGCGCGGAAGTTTTACCACCTTTGTTATAGGTGCACTAGTTTTATTCCACTTTACAAGGCTGCGCACTTGCTTGGTATGTGTATGCAAAACTCCATAGAGAAACTGGAAATTGGTAAAATTTAATTGTAGGAATGGCCCAGACGTTTGACTTCTTCTCTATAAAGCCTCTAGTGGAAGAAGAATTGAAATTTAATAAGTGCTTAATTATGGGAGATAACACTAAGGTTGAAGAAATCCTTCAGGAGTTATTAGATAAGGAAGACTCAGGAGCACTTTTTGGTGAAGAACTTGAGGCTGATGCAACATTACTTCAATGCACTTGCCTTGAGAAAGAGAAAGGAAAATGGTCTAATTTGTAGATGATGAGGAAGTAGATAATTTGGATAAAAACCATTCAATAGGGAGGCGTGAGGTATTGGACAGTGTGGATAAGACCACATGTGCCTATCATGAACCTATGAAGACAAAGTAGGTGAATATTGGAATGGATAATGAGCCTAAAGAAGCCATTATTAGAGACTATTGGTCGACTCAAGTGGAAAAATAATAGAGTTACTAAGGGATTACAGGAATTATTCCTCTAGCGGTACCATGAAATTAAAGGTGTCCATGAATCAATAGGGAGATGAAGATAAATATTAAAGAGGGTGCGTGCCCGATTAGAAAGATGCCTTATGAATGAACCCCAACTTGTGTGAAAAGGTCAAAGAAGAGATTGATAACATGTTGAAGTCTGAAATTATCAAGCCCCTTGATGAGTCAGAATGGGTTAGTCCAATGGTGATCAATATCAAGAAGGATGGATGGATTAGAATATGTGTGGACTACATGGAGCTGAATGCTACATGTGTAACTGATCCATTTCCTATGCCATTCACTGAGGAAATACTAGAAGGAGTTGCAAGGTGCAAAATCTATTCGTTTATAGATGGGTTCTCTGGGTATCATCAAGTCCAAATTACCTAGGAGGATTAGGAAAAGACTATATTTACTACTGAATGGGGTAGCTTCGCCTATACTATCATGCCTTTTGGTATAAAAAATGTGCCTATTGTATTTTCATGCATAGTTGTCCAAGCATTCAAGGAATTTATTCACAACTTCTTACAGGTATATTTAGACAATTGGATGGTGTATGGATTAGTTAAGGATCACTGTGAAAATCTACGCTTAATGTTTGAACATCAAGAATTTCATATTTTCTACACTATTTTGGATAATTTTAGGACACATAATCTGAGGATGGTTTTTTGGTTGATCTAGCAAAGGTTTTAGTCATTATAGGCCTAAGGGAGCCTACCATTCAAAGTGAGGTGTGTGGATTTTTGGGTCATATAGGATATTATAGAAATTTTATCAATGGATATGCCAAAGTTTTCACACCATTAGAAGAGTTATTGAAAGGGAAAGTTACGTTCTACTGGGGAGAACAACAACAACGTGCATTCAAGACATTGAAGGAGAAACTTACTACCACATCTATTCTGCATTTTCTTTCATGGGAAAAACCATTTCATGTACATGTTGATGCCTCTGGTATGGCCATTGGCGTGGTGTTGGCTCAACCTGGAGAATATATTGTAGAACATCCTTATGTTTTTCTAGTAGAAAGATGACTCCTGTAGAAAAAAATTACACAACTGCAGAGTGTGAAGCTTTGCAATGATCTATGTGCTACATAAATTCCACTAGTACCTACTAGCTACACCATTCATCTTTTATACAGATCACATGGCATTGAAGTATTTGGTAAATAAACCTTTTTACAAGGGTGCATATGTTGATGGGTGCTCTTGTTTCAAGAATTTGATTTAACAGTTATGATAAAACTAGGAAAAAGTAATTTTGGACCAGACCATCTATAAAGAATATAGTCGGGGAGAAGAAGCAAAGTTAATTGAGGATACCATGTCGATGCATAGTTGTATAGGTCAGTAATGCGCACCATCGAACTAGAGCACATTTTTCTCTTTCTACAAATATGGATGACAACTGAAGGAATAAAATCCTTGGAGAAGAAACAAATTTCTATACGTGCCACACCTTATATGTTGATTAGTGGTGACTTATACAAATTGGGCTGAGAGGAGGTATTGTGTCGTTGTGTATTAGAACATGAGTGCACTGATATTATGGAAGAAGATCATGGTGGTATTGCGGGTGGCCACTATGTTAGTGATGCCACAACATGGAAGATTCTACTCGCTAGAATATGGTGGGAGACCCTATATAAATATTGTAAGGAATTTTGTAAGGCATGCGATCATTGTCAATGTCTTAGAAAACCAGGTCAACGAGATGAAATTCCTCCGAGACATATCACAAGCACGAAGCTGTTTGAGAAATGGGCTATAGATTTTGTGGGTCCTATTTCACCAACTACACATAGAACTAGATCATGTTATATCATAACTTGCACAGACTATCTAACAAGGTGGGAAAAAGAAGCACCTACAAAGGATCGTATAAAGCAGCTACAACAATGATTTATATGGGAAAATAATATTACAAGGTATGGATGTCCTTTAAGTTTGACCAGTGATAGGGGCACACATTTTCTTAATGAGACAATCAGAATTTTATTGGATGAGTTCATGATTACACACCATAAGACTACACCCTATCATCCTCAAGAAAATGGAATTTCTGAGGCTTTCAACAAAATTTTGAGCTAGACATTGACAAAAATCTGTGATGTTGGAAGAAAGGATTGGGATGATAAAGTGTCTGTAGTACTTTGGGTGTATTAAACAACATATAAAAGGTTGAAAAAGTCACACCATTTCAATTAGTGTTTGACAGTAAGCGATTCTTCCTATGGAATTAATGTTACCTCCTTTGCATATTGCACATGCTAGAGGTCTAGTTGATGAGCAAGCTTTAAAAGAACGAATTGAAAAGATAATTAAGTTGGATGAGTGACGAGCCATAGCACGTTGGAGTTAGAAGTAAGAAAAGGCCAAGTAGAAAGCTTGGCATGATATAAACATAAGGGACAAGAAGTTTGAGATTGGAAAAAAGGTGCTTCTCTATGACTCTAAGTTCTTGTGCCATCCAGGAAAACTTAAGGTACATTGGTTAGGGAAGTATGTTATCACTTACATCCTTGAAATAGGCACTTCCGGTTAGAAGACTTTCATGGAACACGGCTACCAGTTACTTCAACGGGATTTGGTTGAAGACCTAGTATAAATAAGTCTTCTTGGTGTTTGTAATAAGGCATTATTGCCATTTAGATTAGGTTTTCAATTATGTATTTCCTTAATGTAATTCCTTCCTTGTCGCTATGCTTTGTCAATTTAGTTATTGTTCTTGTGTAATAAGCGTGCATGAGGATAATTACTATATGAAGCATATTTATGCGTAGATGAATGCACATACTTTTAGTGTGGGCTGGTTGTCGATATCTAGGTACAAGATTATGGGAATTTAAAGGTGAAAGGAATAAGATGCTTCTGGTGCTTTTCAAGTCAAAGGATTTCCTCTAAAAAGTGACCAAAGATGGAGATGGATGAAGGGAAAATATAATGCGAGGTAAGTAGAGGCCATAACAACTACCAATGGAAGGTGTAATGACAAGGTACTCAGGCACAAGGAAGCACACTAAAGAGAAGTCTATGACTAGAAGGTAGGAAGGCACACTTGAAGGTTATAAATGGGGCTCAAAGATGTACCATGTGGAAAGAACAAAGTTGGTCAATAAATGAGAGGAAATTGGGTAGGTGAAGGAGTAATAACTACATCAATAATTTATTTTTTTGAAAATCTATATAAGGATAGGACACGAGTTCATTTTTCACCATTTGATTAAGAGTATTTAAAAAGAGCTAAGTGTGAAGAGCCGAGAAATCGAATTAAGGTGTGAAAGGTGTGTAGTTAGTCATGACAAAGAGATCTATGTGCATAAAGAGCTTACATCCCCGGTGGTGAAGGGTTTGGGTGAAGCAAGGCAACGAAGAGGAGCGAGGGAACATGATTTCACCAAGGGAACATTGAATCGAGCTAGGGTTTGATTCGCACATTGCATAATTCAAGAGGCAAGTATTTGTAAAGGATTGCAAGGAAAAAATGGCACCCAAGAAAGTAGTTACAACAAGATTGAAGGGAAAGAAGAAGGTGCTCATAGAAGAAGAGGAGATGGCTCTGAAAGTAATTTTTTTAAATGCAATATCTAGGTCATCGTAGGCCAAGAGTGGGATTCTCACATAAGGAGAAGCAAGGTGAGTGAGTATTTGGTGTGATTACACAACATTGAGCTTTCCCAAAGTGTGGGACCTTTGAAAATGGGGAAAGCTCTCCAGAGAAAGTTGGTTCCTCTTCCTAAATTACTTGCCACAAGCTATTCCAGTGCAGGTAAGCTAACCTAACCTAATATAACTTCCAAGGAGACAAGGAGAGGAAGAAAACAAGGAAAAACAGAGCCTACACTAAAATGGTGATACACCAGAGAAGGAAAATATTGATCATCTATCAAAACTGCCATGGAACAAGAGAGGTGAGCAATGGAAAGGATGGACAAGTGCATCACAAACCAAAGATGGATTTCACATAGAAAATGTTCCAAAACTCCATGAACACAGCTCCAAAACCTACAATGAACATCCAAACATGCACAAATACCTGTAATGAAGAGAGGCAAGAAGAAAACAACCAAAAAACGAGCAAGGATGGACAAATGCATCACAAAACACATTTTTTTTATTGCTCAGAATTTACACAATGCATCATTTCATAGGTAAGAGGAAAAAATTCCATTACAGAGTAGGGGAGGAGGTTCAAACTCCATTTTCAACCTGGGGAAGAAAAGAAGGGAGAGGCAGAGAAGAAGGATGAACAACTTTTACAAATGAGCCAAAACTAGCTTTTATCACTTGAAAAGAATGAAGGAAATGAGAAAATGTGGGAAAATCAATTTGACATCTCCAACCACTAACAAGATTCATTAAAACAGCAAGGGCACCCTCAAAATCCATTTTTGATGCATTGGCCATGTTGGAGAAGAAACAGATGCCATACTTCATTAATTTTGGTGGTTGAAGGTCGGTTCTGTATTTTTTCTCATGCTAGAGACATTTTCCCATTTTTCTCCTACAAAACTCCATCAAAATTTAAAATTGAAGTGTCCATCATGTGGAGAATTTCACCATCTTTCCAATGATACCAAAATCATGAAAATATGAGCTCTGGTGCGAAAGATATGCCCCTCTAAAGATTTAGGGAAAAAATGGTGAAATTAGGGCAAAAATTGGGTTCATGGGCCAAAATTTGAACTTTTTCCTCTTTTTTCAAATTGGGAAATTTTCCAAAAAATTCACCCCACTCTCTCCGATGACACGTGGCACCTCTTGGTTGATCCGCGGCTTCAAAACAACATTTTCCCCCTTTTTGTAAAATTGGGAAATTTTCCCAAAATTCTCTCGACCCCCGCCACTCCCGCTCATGATGTGGACATGTGGCACCATCCTATTGGTTTATGGGACTATGGGTTTAACTCATGCCTTTAATTTTTGCACCAAAAATCCAAAATCTTCAACCTTCCTTTGACCCTGCCTCGTGGTGCTACCGACATAGACTTAACATGGCACCTTTTTATTGGATGCAAAACCTTGGCCATTTCCCTTTCATTTTCCTTTTCCAGATCCACCAACCAATTTTGCTTAACCCTTTTTCCCAAAAAGGCCAAGTGGCAAATTTTTTTTTCCCCCGCCCCCAAATGACACTTTTTTCCTTTTTTCATCTGCGGAGTTAAAATTTGACTTTGAGCATTTTGACAAAAATGCCTAAGTGCTAAAATTTTCCCATCACTCCGCTAATCCACCAAATATTCCTTGGCAAAATTTTCTTCCTTTCCGCCAAAGAGCCTCTTTGGCAAAAATTTTCCTCCTTACCTCCGTGGGCCCGCCTATGGAAAATTTCCCTCCAAACTCCGCCGAGCCATAACTCAAAAATACAAGGATTTAGGAGGACTTCTTTACCTTTCTGGAAAGGGAAGAAAATACTATCTTGATGAAGCCATTTCAAAAAAATTTTGAGTGCTTGAAATGTGTAAAAATTGAATTGAGGCACAAAAGGAAGCTAGTTAACCCAAAATAAGAGGGAGCTTATTTTGGTTAACAATTTGGCGACTCTCAGGGGTCATCTACCTGCTAGATGAATGATTAGTGGCCTTTTGAAGCATCCATTGGGCATGGAGTCAAGCTTGATAAACAATTCTGATCTGAACTATGAAAATCTGACCTCTGAGCCACTTGGAAACCCACTGAAACTTGGAGTTGATCTTCACCAAAAGCCATTGAAATGGACTATGCAAGAGCAACCAAAACAGCACCAAACAACTATGTACAAAACTGAAAATCATACATGCTCCAAATGGAACATGTAGAGTGTGCAAAAGCACTTCTTCTACTGAAAGAAAACCTACCTACTCTACTCTAACCAAGAGCAAAGGTAAGCTAAACAAACCCCTACAACTGGTTGGGAGAAATAACTTCCCTTCCTCAAAATGGCAGCCATGCAACTGATTTGGCACTGAACATGGCTGGTTGGATGAGTGGAAAATCAACAAGAAGTTGGTCTTCTACCCAAATTAACAAGGTGTCAACTTGAAAAAAAATTAGATACCTCTTTTAATTGCTCTGCATTTGGATTGAAGAGGTATGCATGCTTGATCCTTGGTACTTTTACATATCATCCTCATGCTTTAAAGTAAGCACTGGTTTTGGCTTCTCCTTTGGCTCCAATGAAGCCAAAGTACCTGATTGGGAAAGGTATGGTCCTTTGAATGTGCCCATTGCTTTGAATTTTAACTCCAAAAATGGAGTCTTCTTGTAGACCTTCTTGGATGGATGGTGTGGAAGAGGTGATGGAATCCTCGTGCTCTTTTCCTTCCTTCATGGTAGTATGGAACTCTTCTATAATATGCAGCTCATCATTATTGATTGCAACATCCAATGAAGTTGCTTTTGCATTATTGTAACCTATTGTAATACATTGTTGGCTCTAGAGTTCCTCCATTGTAGCTTTTGGAAGATCAAATTCTTCCAACTTTGATTCAAGAGGCATGTTGCAAACTACAGGTGGTGCTTGCATGTTCTCTTCCATGGAAGCAAGGTTCTTGTGGTTGAAGAATGAATGATGAAGAAGGAAAAGTTGCAATTTCTACAGGCTCCTTCTCATCAAAACATTCTTCTAAGTCTGATGGAAAATCAAACTCTTCAATGTCCTGCTGCAACAAGGTCTCTCCCTTTTGTATGGTGACCTTCAAATCTACATTTTTTTCACCATGTGGAGCTTCATCTTCAAACATGAAGCTTGTCAACTCGAACTCATCCAAAAAATCAGATTTTTGGAGAGATGAAGTGGGAGAGAAATCTGTAACTTCTTGTGCAACCTGCTCATGATTCAAGTGCCTCTAAATTTTTTTTGGTCACCTCCATGATGGATTCATCAATCAAATCAGGCCCTTCAAATGAAAGCAAAAAATATTCAATAATGCTTCCTTCATCTAGTTCCAATTCTGATTTGATTTCTTCCAGTTGCTCCTCTTCAATGGGACTTGGAGCTGATTGTTCTTCCTCCTTGTTGACTGGTTGTGCAGCTTGGATTAGATCAACATTTTCTTCAAATAAAGTGCCAACATGGACACTACACTCAAAACAAATAGCTAGTCTTCTTGCCCTTCTCGCTGCTATAAAATCAGCCTTGGCCACCACTTGCTCTTCAACTTTACCTCCTCTAAGGCTTAACCATCAAGGGATCTTTGTTATCCCAAATTTGAGAGCCAAGCTTACCAAATTCTGATTTTTTTCTTCTTTGTTTGGCTCTTCTTCTGCTGCAAACTTGGCCTCAGCCACCACTTGGTTCTTCAACCTTGACCTCCTCCATTGGTTTGACCATCAAGGGGATATTTGTAAACCCAAATTTGGCAGCCCAACTCTTCTTGATTGTCTATCATTTCTTTTTGTTGGGCTCCTCTTTTTGTTGTCCTTGACTAGATTCTTGAGTCTCTTCCCAACATGGATTTGGGAAAGCAAGAGGAGGGTGGGTTGGGTTTCAACCGGTTTTGCAATTATTTGTGGTGGTGGAGGAGGTGGAACTTCTTGTTTGTTTGGAGGGGATGACTATTTGGAAGGGAAAAGGATAGAAGAATTGAGATGAGGTGGAAGACTAGGGAATGGAGAAATGAAATCAACACTTGGGGCAGCATGGGCTGGATTTGGAATTTGGCATTCAAAATGAGATGGTGTTGCTTGAGGAATGGAAAGAGAAAAACTAGATGATGGTGTAGAACTTACCCATTGACAAGGTTGCTTCAACACCAAGTTCATAGGCCTCTATCTCCACTGTCCATTGTGCAAGTTGGGGCAACATCTCCACCATGAAGTCCAGCTTCTCTTGAGGGCTGAAGTGTCTTGGAAAAGGGCCAACCCATGGACAAGGTGCCCTGCAACCAATTCTAAAAGCCTTCATTTGAGTTTTTGCTCTTGATTGCACCATGCCAATCTCCATTTTTGGATTTCTCCAGCTAGACCAACATCTTGCATTTGATTTTCTTCATTATATGCATACCCTTACTCTTGATATGTTTCATAACCAAACTGATTTTGGCATTGTTCATATGGATATGCATGTTGTTTTGAATTTTATCAAAATGCTGATTTCGAAGGAGTTGTAAAAAACATGTTGGAGGTGGAAAATTGTTGCTATTGTGAATGTGAATTCCATGATGGAAATGAAGTCATGATTACACAACTTCATGGAATGAAAGAAGAATGAAGAAGATGGAATGAAAAATGAAAGAAAATGAATGGAAAGAAGGTCTACAACTTTAGAGATGGGTTGTTGATCAGATGGAGTCGCCAGATGTGTTTGCAAGTGCCTCCAAAGGCTGAAATTTTAAACAGGAACACATCAACCTACAAAAATGAAGTGGAAGACCTCTTGGTCCCACCGAGGCATGCCAAAACTGTTAGTGGCGCATGGTGGTGTAAGATATGTTGTTTTTTGCATGAGACACTAAGAGAAGATGAAATATCTAACCCCAGTGTCCCACCGGGTGTGCCAAAACTATTAGTGCAAAATCACAAGCACCCCCAAATGAGTTATGGATCTGCTTTTCTAAGGAAAAGTCATTTGGTGTGATTGCACAACATTGAGCTTTCCAAAGTGTGGGACCTTTGCAAATGGGGAAAGCTCTCCAGAGAAGGTTGGTTCCTCTTCCTAAACTACCTGCCACAAGCTATTCCAGTGCAAGGAAAGCTAATCTAACCTAATCTAACTTCCAAGGAGATAAGGAGAGGAAGAAAACAAGGAAAAATAGAGCCTACACTAAAATGGTGATACACTAAGAGAAGGAAAATGTTGATCATCTATCAAAACTGCCATGGAAACAAAGAGAGGTGAGCAATGGAAAGGATGGACAAGTGCATCACAGACCAAAGATGGATTTCACACAAAAATGTTCCAAAACTCCATGAACATAGCTCCAAAACCTACAATGAACATCCAAACATGCACAAATACCTATAATGAAGAGAGGTAAGAAGAAAACAACCAAAAAACGAGCAAGGATGGACAAATGCATCACAAAACATGTTTTTTATTGCTCCAGAAGTTTACACAGAACATCATTTCATGGGTAAGAGGAAAAAACACCATTATAGAGTAGGGGAGGAGGTTCAAACTCCATTTTGACCCTAGGGAAGAAAAGAAGGGAGAGGCAAGAGAAGAAGGATGAACAACTTTTTACAAATGAGCCAAAACTAGCTTTTATCGCTCGAACAAAATGAAGGAAATGAGAAAATGTGGGAAAATTGATTTGACATCTCCAACCATTGAAAATATTCATTAAAATAGCTAAGGTCACCCTCAAAATCCATTTTTCAATGCATTGCCATGTTGAGAAGAAACGAGACACCATACTTCATCAATTTTGGTGGTTGGGGGTCAGGTTCTACATTTTTTCCCATGCCAGAGACATTTTCCCATTTTCTCCCATAAAACTCCATCAAAATTTAAAATTGAAGTGTCCATCATGTGGAGAATTTCACCAGCTTTCCAATGATACCAAAATCATGAAAATCGAGCTCTAGTGTGAAAGATATGCCCCTCTGAAGATTTAGGGCAAAAATGGTGAAATTAGGGCAAAAATCGGGTTCGCGGGCCAAAATTTGAACTTTTTCCCTCTTTTTCAAATTGGGAAATTTTTTCAAAAAAATCTCCATGCCCCATTCTTCTAATGACACATGGCACCTTTTGGTTGATCCATGGCTTCAAAACAACATTTTGCCCCTTTTCGCAAAATTGGGAAATTTTCCCAAAATTCTCCATGACCCCCCGCTCCACTGCTGATGTGGACATGTGGCACCATCCTATTGGTCGATGGGACTACGGGTTCAATTCATGCCTTTAAGTTTTTATGCCAAAAATCCAAAATCTTCAACTTTCCTCCGACCCCCACCTTGGCGCTGCCGACGTAGACTTGACACGTGGTGCCTTTCTATTAGATGCAGAACCTTGGCCATTTCCTTCCATTTTCCTTTACCGAGATCCGCAAGCCAATTCTCAACTTTAACCCTTTTTCCCAAAAATTCTAAGTGGAAAATTTTTCTCCCTGGCCCCGTGAATGCACTTTGTTCCTCTTTCGAGCTCCTCTGCAGCTAAAACTTTGAGCATTTTGACAAAAATGCCTAAGTGCTAAAAGTTTCCCATCACTCCGCCTTATCACCGCCAAATCTTCCTTGGAAAAATTTCTTCCTCCGCTCCACCAGCTCAAGCCTCTTTGGAAAATTTTCCTCCTTACCTCCATGGGCCTGCCTAGGGAAAATTTCCACTCCAAACTCCGTCGAGCCATAACTCAAAAAATACAAGGAGTTATGAGGACTTCTTTACCTTTCTGGAAAGGGGAAGAAAAGTCCTATCTTATGAAGCCATATTTAGAAAATTTTGAGTACCTATAATGTGTAAAAATTTGGTGAGGCACAAAAAGGAAGGTATTTAACCCAAAATAAGAGGGAGGTTATTTTGGTTAACAAGAACCACCGTACCACAAAGAATAAGAAGGAGCTTGATTCCTTGTTGAACACAAAGATGAATAAATGCATGACAAGAGACATGCCGGTACGATATATTGGTAAGAAGCTCTTGAAGAAGATTAGAGTTTACCAGTATATACGAGCTCCCTTACTTCAGGAAATATGAGCCCTTATACCAGTGGCTCATGAGTAGAGTGCATGAAGATTTTTTCTACTTTGTAGGATGCAAAGCCAAAATTTGAACCGCACTAATCTCCACGGTAACAAGATTGAATGGCACAACATAAGATTTTAAGAATGATTTAATAGAAAAGGCCGCAATCTTGGAGAATAGAAAGGAGCTAGGGTAAACAAAGGGTCCACGTGGCATGGACATGGATAAATTGAAGTATCTAGTTGTGCAAGCAACCACATATCTTTTTACAAAGCTAAATGACCAGGAAAGGTGGTCACAAGTGAACACCATGTGGCTGCATGTTGCAAGGAGGATGTCCGAAGGGGTAGTCTACAATATTTCAAGCTACATTGTAGAGACGATAGTCAAGGAAGTGCACACAGGAGGAAAGATCAGCTTTGGAGCTGTTTTGTTGTCACTGGTGTTCATGGAGATTAGAGTACCTAATGGACCAAAAGAGAAGATATGGGAGTATCCCATGGAGCATAAGTCACCGGTGGAGTAGTTCAGCAAATACCTATGTGAAGGATCCATGACATAACTAGTCAAGCAAAGGGCTAAGAAGTGGTACAATAGGCTTCATGCAGCCTTTGAAGAAGAATGGCGCATCCCAAGGAATTGCCTTTGATGGTTGGAAAGGCAGTTCAATTCACTATATACCAACACTTTTGCATAGCACAATTTTCCATGAGGGATGGAGCATGGAGCCCTTGTTGTAAGTTATCATATGCCTTCACAACAAGGTACTTCTAGGTGTCAGTACACATGTTCTCAGACGTGCGATGCCTAACATTCAATGTGGACAAGGTAGATTGTGACTACCACATGCTAAGGAAGAAATATGTGTATCCAAGATGGGGTGCATATATTGAAAGGATCATTTCAGATGTATTGAGCATTAAACCAGTAATTTTGGCTGTGGGAGATGTTGGAGCAGCACTGGTGTACCTTCAACTAAAGCCCAAACTAAAAACAACAAGTATGTGGAGGATGAGTTCACACTCCCAGGGCCACCAAAGGGTAAGCATACAATGGAAAATATTCCAACACCCAAGCCCACAAAACTATTCAAGTTGATGATGAAGAGGAGGAGCATGAGGATAGTGGTGGTTTGGAACACAGAGGTAGAAGACATCCTACGAATAAGGATGAAGCTAAGCACGCAACTACACCACCTCGGCCACAAGAGGAGGATGAAGAGGACTTAGGTGTGGACCAAGGAGAGTGTCGATTTAAGAGAGTATTTAGGACAAGTACCTAAGGTGATACTTTGTAAACAATGTGCAAATCACCTCGACTCTCTCCATAGGAGACAACTAAGAAGAGGAGAAGGAAAATAAAATTGAATGAGGAAGTGAAAGAGTCAGAGGAAAGCACGCCTAATTATCCTACACCTCCAGAGAACATAAAAGGACAACAAGATGAAGAAATGAAGGAAGGAGAAGAGGAAGAAAAGGGAACAGATGAGACAACTACCGAGACTGCTCAGGACATGGAAACACAAGTCCCAAATCTGGAAGCTCAAGTTCCTAAGCAGCCTAGGTCGAAAAGAACAAGTGGGGAATACATTCCACCATCCATGGGCTATGCTGAGGATAGGTAAAATTATCCATGCCCGCTTCCAGAGCATAATGACACAAAAGGAGTTGTATGGTTGGGAGTTAATGGATGAGGATATGGCAACAATGCACACAAGAAAGCAATTATCATGGTCGATGCACACACACATGGATGAACCAGATTTTGATGTGTGTGAGGAGTCGTGTGTGTCGAGGAGGTTGAAAAAGACACCTCAGGATAGACACATAATAGTAAAGCCTATTGTTATGTCGGATGAACAGGTGAGAAATGCATTAATAAAAGTCTTAACATAGGTGGCATGGCGGAATATGGACAAGGTTTCCATAATTAGGGTGCTAAGGGGAGAGATCAAAACTAAGGATGAGGAGATAGCGTGCCTAACGTAGGAAAGAGACTTAGTGCAGAAGAAGAACTCTGTATTTATTAGCATCATAGAGGAAATTGGTGATAATGTCATAAGAGATAGGCCACACTTAGAGCCAAAGGTACCAAAGACATTTCCTTGTAAATACACTATGTAGGTACATTGGTGGACTTAGTGCTTGAAGATGAACCTTTGCACATGTCAGCGCCAAAGGATCCAACACAAGATGCAGAGCAAGAAAAGCTTCAATGATACGAAAGATTTGATCATATGAAGGATTGTTGCAAGTGTTATGGGAGGAAATAACAAAGGAAGACCAAGCCTTGAACATATGTACAGCTCCAAAGGTGCTCATCAACATAAAAACCCTGGAGGAGAATAATGAAGTCTAGAAAGTGATGAAGGATGACACATTGGGCCGTGCAAAAAGATTAACATTGGTTAAATAGAAGTGTGAGGCCCTGGAAGCAACCTAAGAACCACACAAAAATCAGCTAGAAGAGCTTGGGAAACTCATTGCGCAGAAGATGGATTTGCTAGAGGGAAGGATGACTGCAATGTCCAACATTGTGTTGGTCTTGCAGAATGAAAAAGGAGAAATTACACAGGAGGAACTGGAGTCCATTGTTGTGGAAATTCCAGAAAAAAGTAGAGGAATCACTCATTGAGTAGAAAACCTTAGAGGCTGAGATAAAGGAGGAATATCCTAAATTAATTTGTCAGGTTGCAGAAGAAGAAACTGCAGATTAAAAACATTCTTTCATTCATCCAAATTCTTTCTATTATTCTATTCTTTGATTCATTTTGGAGATAACCATTTTCGGGGTGAAAATGAAATTAGTGTGGGGTAATGTTGATCAGAGAACACTTGAAAGAAGGCACACAAGAAGTCCACGTGGGAAAGCAGGTCATATTCAAAGGCGCAAATGAATAGGAGAACACACGCTCGAGTAGAAGTTCACTTTCAAGGGACTTATCCATTTTCTCTCGTGAAGGTCTATTTTTAGAGATGGCGTGTAGAGCACACAAACGAGGAAAAGACGTGCATGCCACACATTGGCTATTTTTAGAGGATTTGAATACAAAGAGCTTTGTATGGATACGGGCTAGGAATATGATTATCACGGTAGTTAACTACCAAGTAGTCTATTATTAGTGCACTTGCATATGTGGCTATTTTTGTAATGGTGCATGGCTAATAATAACATGCGATCTATTTTGGGATGGGATAAGCGGTGAAGGAAAGTCCCCACTCTTATAAGTATGTAGTAAATCATGTAGTAGGAAGAAGGTAGAGAGGGATATATATATGCATACATATGGAGATTATGTTACTAAATACATTACGCACATACTACTAATATTATAATGAATCTTGATATACTTATTTCATTTAATATAATGGAGGATATTGGTTGAATATAAGTGTTAGTTTTGTGTGTTTTTGAATCTAGTATGTTTTTTTATCTCATCATGGTTATTACTTAATTATGTTCTCCCTTAGAGATGGATCTAGCATGCTCTGTAGAATAATGTGTTAGTAATGGAACTATGTGTGTTAAGTCTTCATCATGCTAACATCCTACAACAACAACCCTAAAGAGGGACATGGTACCTTTAAGCACTTTGGGTGAGCGCTCGATCAAGGAATTTGAGTGATGTGTCAATGCATCTAGGGTCTTATTGGACTTGTATTCTTGAATTCTAGGCTACATCACCAAATTTACCCAACCTTTCCCCGTCTACCTTACCCAACTTTATTCACCCTTTCCCAATCTTACACAACCTCACCTATCACCATATAATTCTTACTTATGCCCATGGGGGTCTTGTCACTTCCCCTTCTTTTATTTAATGTTTCACTAAAACCATACCTTTTACATCCTACCTTTTTCCTTCTACTAAAAACGTATCAAAGCGTGCCTACGATAAACGTGTCCATGAACAAACCTTCAGGTCAATGAACTAATCACGAAGGAAAATTAACATGTAAAAAAAGAGGAGAAAAGTAAATAGGGAAATTTTTCTCCTAATTGGCTTGGACCTTATGTCGTTACTGATACCTATGGATCAGATGCTTACCATTTGTCTTCAATCAAAGGTAAACCCGAACTTGAGCCCCTCAATGCCTTGTATCTTCAACCATTCTACTATTGAATTAAGTCCTATATCACCTCTTGTCTATTTAACACTCATCCCTTGAGAACCATTCACCTTCCACTTTACCTATTCTAAGGATCAACGACTAAAACAAGAATCATGTGATTACCCATTACTTTTTCAACCTTATCTTCAATATGAGTACCATGGCTCTACTCATGGCATGATTATCATGGATAATTTTCATCTTTTTCAAGATGGAATCCCATGGTTATTCATCACTTAAAACCTCTCTATCATAGTTAACCTTTGTGTTTTATAGATTTGTCTTCAAAAACAAGACCCTGTTTTTCTCTATAGTCTTGTCCATGACTTAACAGTCCAAAAGAAAAACAATTTCAAAAGTAAAATGGGATTCAACTCCTTGAGTAAAACTTCCAGAAAAAATATGACTCCCTAAAAAAGGACATCTATGCTTTATATCTCGCTACTATAAATAGACTACTCCCTCGAAGGACAACTACACAAATCTAGCCATATTATATTTAGTCTATCATCAAAAGTGATTATTCTTGTAAAAATTAAAATAAAAATATTCGAAGCTTCCGCATCGATCAAATTCATGAATACCTCAAGGAAAATATCTACTCATCCCATATAGACTTTCCACATCAATCGGTCTATCAAAAACAAAAGTAAAATAAAAAAAAAAGAAAAATATTAACTTTTTGTCATGAACTGCCGATTGTGATTTCGGTCTCTTACTAAGTTGACATGTTGTCTCACCTCGGGTTACACTATAACCAACTTGATCTCACCTCATCACCTTTTTCACCCTAATTTCCTACCCAATCAAGGGATGTGCCGCAAATGCAACATTTTGTAATCATATGACTTTCTTCACCCTTAGAATAGTCAATCATGTAAATGCCTTTAGGGTCTTACATTCATAAGCCCATCTTACATATCACAAACTCATTTTGGTTCTTACCAGTTAGGCGGCTCTTTTTGTAACCTCTTACCCTTCCCATTCTTTATTACTTAGTGATTATCCAATACAGGAAAAATCCTTGACACCTCAATTTAACCACACCTAAATGACCTCAATTCACCCCTGCCTTCATGACCTAAACTCAACCATACCCACTTGACCTAAACTCATTACTACCACATAACACTTGGCTTTACCAACACTTATTACACACTATCCACAAGCCTAAATTACCCATATATTTCCTTAATTGCATTTAGGGACTTGTTATTTACCCATACCTTGGCCTTACCCTTGTCATGACGTATATACCCTACCCCGACCCTCCTTTTTGTGACCTTTGAACTTGTGTTTTCGTTATAGCTTGCGATATTGTCACTTGTGTTGTTTTAACCTAATGACCTTACCTCTCCTATTTCCGTGTTATTTATCCCAACCAAACCTTTGGTGTACCGGATTATACCTAAACATTCTTGCACTTAATGTAAGTTGTGTTTTTGGACCATATCTTGTACCCTAGATACCTAAATCATTTCAACATTTTTGGATAAACCTATCAACCTTGGACGATGTCAAGTTTATACGCTCTTTAACACAGTACCATGTCGCAATCTATACGTGTGCATGCATTTGATTTTAGTACCCATTACTCGATATGACCCTTTCCCATTACCTGTTTCCCAATTTGACTCTTACCCATTACCCAAAATGCCCATACCCTTACCTACAACTCCCTACCTTCAATTTTATCACTCACCCATTTATCAAACCACTCACTGATTATGTCTCACACCTCATCAACTCCTAGTTTGAGGGGGATCACCTCCACCCATACTTGGGGAAACCTCACTCCCACTTATATTTGGGGCAACCACTTCCTGTTTTTGTTAGCATCACTTACAAATACAAGCCATGCAACAAAAAGGGGAAAATGTAGACACCAAAATTGGGTCATAATTCCATTAAAACCCCATCAATTAAATTAACCATATCCTACCCATTCATATCCCTTAGTGCACATGTTAATTAAATTAATTATCTTAATTAAATTAATTATCTTGATTAAATAAATCAATATCCTCACTTAACCACCTCACCCATCCAACTCACCTAGCCACCTCACTCAATGACCCACTCAAACATCATTAATGACCTAAGACCAAGTCTAAGCTTATCCTAACCAAATAGGACTTATTCTAAAGCTATAGTTAACTCCTATTAACAAACCTAATTGGAATCTTACTCATCCTTCTATGATCTATCACTCAAGACTTGGATGAAGATTGGAGACCATGCCAAAAATAGCAACAATCAGGCTATTTTTGGCCAACCTAGATATTCCCACCTTGACCGACATCATTTATATATAAACCAATGTTGGTCACCTAACCATCGTTGGTTAGGTTAAATACATTTCAAAATTCTTTTACTAGGTTGGTCATTCAATTTAGGATCTCATATGAACAGAGACTTGGAGCACTGGAAATTTCTGAAGCACTCAGGCCAAGGGAAAATATGGGAGCACTACCAACAACCATTAGCATTCATCATCTTCTTCACGATCATAGATTCATATAAAGAAGCATGAAGGTTCAAAATATTGTGGCACAAACACAACTTCTCTTCTCTATATATCTCTGTAATCACCATCCTCATCACCTGCATTCTTAAAACCTACTTTTTAGTAATTACCTAATATGTTTTCATTTATCTTTGTTTTATTTTAGTAATATTTATGATTCATCTCAGTTATTTATCTTTCTCCACATCTGTATACACCCTTCTTCCCACGAATTGATCATCTTACCATACTTGGACCTTCCACTTGTTTTCTCTCTATCCTAATCATCTCGAACCTTATAGATCATTTCACGACCTCACCCTCACAATTTTCAGCCTCTGTGTAATCATAGAGAGTCTCCGAAAGACCATTTCAAGGAAGTTTCTGCTAATTTCCCCTACCAATTCCTGTTAGCATACCAATGTTGGTCATTCTTCACGACCGGCATTGGTCACACAACCGATGTCAGTTACTGTGTCTACCAATATAGCTCAAGCCGGTGAGCTAATACCTATTCCCAATAGCCCAAAATAATTTGTAACCTTTACCATACCCTATCCAAAGCCTGTACCGGACCTATAACCCAATACCATCCCTTCACTTGACCCATTTTGGCCTCAAACAACACGTTCAACAACTCTTCTTATTGTTTTGTACAAGATACCTAAATTGTTTCAATTGCAATAGAATCTTTATTTCATGCATATTTTGAATAACATTAATATTGTTATATAAAATTGGATTGATAACCTGTTCAGGAAGCATCACGCTTCCCAAATATAGCTTTCTCTAGTAAGTCCACTCATTGTTTTTAACTCTATCGGTGATATTATTTAGTATTTTACAGTTAGTTCCTCGTAGACAAAAGAGAGCTCTCACAATTAACTTGGATAGAAAATTAGAAAGTGCACACATCCTTCGATGGACATCATAAACAAGTATTCCTCCTTGGCTTATTACCTCTTATCTGTTTCATTAATTTTTTAAGAATGTGGTGAAACATTTTAGCATTCCGGTGTAAGGAACTTCAAAACTAGTAAGGAATCTTAAGAGGATCTTTGTCAAAGCCACATTTATAAAGAATACCACCCATGATGACATAGTGGGGACACCTTTGAGAAAGGAAGATCATCCATTGTGAGTAAGGTTTGGAGGTATAATTGAAAGGGAAAGGTAATCAACAAACTGCTTATACCAAAGGTAACATGGGTTTGGATTAATGGTTAAGACAAGGTTGACGTTTCAAAATAGATAGGAAGGTGATTGCAGCCTTTTTATTGTGACAAATATTTTTGATTCAGAGGGTGAAGAAGGTATTTGAGAAGAAATACAGGGCATGGTATTCGTAAATTTATTAGTGGAACGTGGAGTGGTTTGAAGTTCATAGTGGTCAAAGGTAGTCAAAAGTATGTCTACATGATGCTTATACTTTTGAAGTATTTCATTACGACACTGGTATATACCATTGACTTGATTTACAACCAGTTGAGAGTCACCAAAGATATTAATTGATTTGATATTTAAGGAAATGATGGTTTGAAGGCCTAATATGAGTTCTTCATATTCAAAATCTAGTTTGAAAGATAACGACATAGGTTCACCATTAAGAGGAATGAGGATAACTCCAGCACCACCCCCATGTTGACATTTGGAACCATCAAAGAATAAGGTCATTTGGTAAATGGTATCATCCAAAGATAATGTAGTGATGGATTCATTCAAGAAATTGAAATTAGAATCTTGGTTTCTAGAGAGAGTGCATCTGCGAGTTGTTCAATGATGGTTTGTCCTTTGACAATTTTTTGATGGATGAATTTGAGTTCTAGGTCTACAAGAAGCATGAGCCAACGTGAAACATGTTGATGTTGGTAGGGCTTGGCATACATGTAATATAAGGGGTCAGTATTGGTGACAACGAAGGTTTTTGGTTAAGTAGGTAATGGAGAAGTTTAGTGGCAAAAAAAACTAAGGCTAAGCAGATTTTTTTGGCATGGATGTATCGGGTTTCATAATCCAAAAGTGTATGACTTATATAATAAACCACTTGCTCCATGTGTTACTCATCATGATGAGTGAGAATCACACCCAAGGAATGATTCGTAACAAAAATGTAAAGGTAAAATGGTTGGTCATCCTTAAGAGGAATGAGTACAAGTTGTTGGAGGAGGTATTGTTTTAAGGCCTCAAAGGCTTTGTAGCATTCATCATCCCATTTGAAGGAGATGTCCTTTTTGAGGAGATGATGAAATGGGTGGTAGAAGTCAAAAAGATGTGAAATGAAACATCGGATAGATTGCAACTTGCCTTGAAAACTACAAAGTTGGCGAAGGTTAGTAGGTGGAGGAATTTAAAGAATAGCCTTGATTTTAGCTTGATCGACTTCTATGCCATGCAAAGAAGTGATAAAGCCAAGGATATTACCAGTGAGAATAGCGAAGATACATTTCTTAGGCTAAAGGTGAACACAATACTTGATGAGATGGTTAAATATGACCTTAAGTATTGTAAGATGTTCAGCCCAATGTTTGGATTTAGAAGGAAGGTCATCTACGTAATCTTCCAATATGCAATGCATGATGTCATGAAAGATATAAGTCATAGCCTACTAATATGTAGCGGTGTTTTTAAGGACAAAGGGCATGAATCGATAGCGAGAATGTCCCCAAGGAGTGATTAAGGTGGTTTTTGTTGATCTTTCGAGGCAAGTAGTATTTGGTTATAACCCGAGAATCTATCCATGAGTGATAACATCTCATGGCCAGCGGTGAGATCAACTAGTTGGTCTATACTAGGTAGAGGAAAATTGTCTTTAGGGAAGGCTAAATTAAGGTCACATAAATCCATGCATATGTGGAGTCCTCTTGTTGCTTTTGTGACAGAAATGATGTTAAAGATTGTTGCAGCCTAAAATTTACATTATAACTTGCTAGATGCGCTGGCACATCACTTAGCCAGATCGATCACTCACTTGAAGTGCAAAGGTGCCGGGTCCCTCTTTAGGGTTGTTGTAGCAGGATGTTAGCGTGATGAAGGAAGAAACACATAGATTCATAACTAATATATCATTCTACATTGTATGCTACATTCATATCTATGACAAAACAAGCGTTAAACAATAATCATGATTGAATCAATAACATACACTACTCGATTACACACAAGAATGACACTTAGATTTAGCCAATATCTTCCATCTATTAATAACACAAAAGCTCCTTACAATAATGTCAAATGATACCAATGCATGTATGGACCTGCTACAATAATTCAGTCATATGCGTATATCTCTATATCTTCATACATCCATCACACTCATATATATAGGGTGGTACTTTCCCTTCACCGCTTATCTATTCCTAGAAATAGGCCACATGCTATTAATAGCCACGCATTGTTCACAGGCATAGCCATACATGCAAGTGTGTTATCTATAGGCCTCTTACAGTTAACTAAAGTGTCAATCCTATTCTTATCTCGTCTCCATGAAAAATGATTTGATCTGATCCTCTAAAAATAGACAATGCATGGCGCACACATCTCTGCATTGTTGGTGTGTTCCACACGCCATCTTCTAAAAATAGGTTGTCATGCTCAAAATTGGCTAAGTCATGAATTCTAAACTTTCCTTCCGCATGTAGGTCCTTGTGCTTCGCACCCTTGAACCTAGCCTTCTCTCCCAAACGAAATCCTTTTGTGTTCTCTAACAAGTATTATCTTATCAACATTACCCCACACTAATCTCATTGTCATCCCGAAAATGGGTATTCCTCCAAACATTGAAGTAAAGAACAAAATAATGGAAACAATAAGAATGAAATAATGTTTACAAATAAATAATTTTTATGAGACAACCTCCTCTACATCACTTTGTAGTATCAATTGGATGCTCCTTTATTTCGGCCTCCAAAACCTGCCCTTCGGTGAGTGCTTGTTCTAATTTTTGGGGATGTCCATAGCAATAGATTCCAACTCATCCCTCATAATCTCTCCCTTTTTATTTTGTAGAACCAACACAAGTGCTTTGGACATTGATGTCATTATTCCTTCTAAAAGATCCATCTTCTGTGTAATTAGCTTCCCAAGCTCTTCTAGCCGAGTCTTGTGCGACTCTTGTGCTAATTCCAAGGCCTCTTGCTTTTTCTTAACTAGTGACAATCTTCTGCGTGGCCCAATGTCTCATCCTTCATTACTTTCTAGACCTCATTGTTTTCTTCTAGGGTCTTTATGCTAATAAGCACCTCTAGGGTTGTGCAGATATTTAAAGCCTAGTCTAATTTCTTCAATACTTCTTGTAACACTTGCAGCATCCCTTCATAAGATGAAATCTTTCACATCACTAATGCTTTCTCTCATTTTGCATCTTGCTCTGACTTTCTTGGCACTATCATGCGCAGAGGTTCGTCTTCAAGTACCAAGTCCAATAACTTTCCCACATAGTGTATCGAAGGAAACGTCGTGGTACCTTAGCCTCCAAATGTGGCCTTGCTCGATGACATTGTCCCCAATCTCCTCCGTGATGTTGATAAATACTTTGTTCTTCTTACGTGTGAAGTCCCTCTCTTATGTTATGCATTCTATATCTCCGGATCCTTTGTCTTGACTCCTCGCACGATTGCTCTAACTATTACAGCTTTGTCCATGTTTCTTCTAGCCACTTCAGCAGAAACCTTCACCAATGCATTTCTTACCTACTCATCTGACATGACAATAGGCTTTAGTGTCATGTGTCTAGCTTGGGGTGCCTTATTCAATCATCTCGAAATGCATGAATCTTCGCATATATCAAAGTCAGGCTCATCCATGTGGGTTTGCATTGACCATGATAGTTGCTTTTGAGTGTACATAGTCACCATATCTTCATCCATTAGCTCCTAGCCAAATAAATCCTTGTGTGCTATCGTGATATGGAAGCGGGTGCGAACAATTTTTTGCGTCCTCTGCATACCCCATGGCTAGTGAGATGTGCTCCCACTTGTTCTTCTAGAGTTTGTTGTTGTTTAGGAACTTTGGCTTCCAAATTTGGCACTTATGTCTCCACGTCCGAACATTCTCGGAAGCTATCTCCTCTCGGTCTCTTATCATCCTCTTCTCTTTCCTTTGATTCCTCACCCTGCTTTTTCTATGTTCTCTGGAAGTGTAGGAGAATTAGGTATGATTTCCTATGAATCTTCTGCCTCCTTATCTAACTTCAATTTCCTCCTTTGCATAGTTTCCACCTTCTATGGAGAGAGTTTGGGTGATTTGCACACCATGGTTGGAGTAGCACCTTGGGTCCTTGTTCTCCTAAACACCTTTTTAAATTTTTGCTCCCCTTAGACTACATTCAAGTCCTCATCATCCCCCTCTTGTGGCTGAGGCGGTGTAATGACATGTTCTACTTCACCCTTATTTTTAGGATGTCTCCTACCTCTATGCTCTAAACCAACACTATCTTCGTCCTCCTCCTCCTCATCCTCCACTTCAATTGGCTTTTTCGGCTTAGGCATTGGGATGTTCTCCATTGTATTTTTTCCCTTTGGTGGTCGTTGGAAGTGCGAACTCACCTTCCACATATTTGTTATTCTCCATCTTTGGCTTTAGCTAGAGATAAACCAATGTTACCCCTACATATGCTACATCTAGACTTATTGTATTAATATTCAACACCTTAGAAATTATCCTCTTGGTGAAAGCACTTCTTTGAGATACACATACTTCTTTCTCAAGGTGTGGTAGTCACAGTCTACCTTATCTATATTGAATACCGGTTGGCACGTGTCTCAGTAAATCTATGAAGCAGATGCTTGGAAATACCTTGCGGTGAATACGTAAGGTAATTTACACCAAGGGCTATAGACTCCATCTTTCATTAGGAAGCGCAAAATACGAAATGTTGATATACGAAACCGGACTTGTGTCCCTACTGCACGATGGTAGGTCCTTTGGGATGCGCCACTCTTCTCCAAACGCCACGTAGAGCCTATCATACCATTTCTCCTCCCTTTTCTTTCGTCATCTGTCATGACCCCTTTACATATATACTTACTAAACCTTTCATTTGGTGACTTATTCTCAATTGGGTATTCTCATACTTTTCCTTTGGCCCATCTAGTACTATAATTTCCATGAATACTAGTGATAGTAAAACAATCCCAAAGCTGATCTTCCCTCCTTTACGTGATTCCTTGATATTTTTTCTACAATATATCTAACAATATTGTAGATTCCTCCTTCTGACATCTTACGTGTAACATGTAACCACATAGTATTTACATGTGACAACCGCTCCTCATCATTCAACTTTGTAACAAGGTGTGTTGTTTCTTACACAACCGAGAAAGATTTTCAATTTATCTATATCCATACCACACGGACCCTTGGTATCCCAGACTCTGGATTTATCTTCAAGATCATGGATTTATCATGAGCTCATTCTTTATGTCCTCTCATGCGGCCTTCAAACCTATAATTGATGAGATAAGTGCGGATGAGATTCTAAATTTGTTTCCTACAAAGTAGAAGAAGTCCTCATGAGCCAGCGATATAAGGGCTCATACTTCCCAAAATATGGGAGATCATATAATTAGAAGACCCCAATTCTTTTGAAGCTTCTCACCTACATCATCAAAAGCGGCATGTCATCCGCCATACGCTTGTTTGTCTAGAAGTGAGTAAGGAATCGAGCTCCTTCCTCTTCTTCATGGTCTGTGATTGTATTCACTCACTTTTCTCTTTCGATGGGTGAATCCCACTCTGGCCAACAATGACACTGGATATTACATTTACGAAAAATGGCTTTGGTGCCATCTCTTCTTCCTCAACGACCACCTTCTTCTTTCCTTTTGCTACTTACGCGAGATGCCTTCTTGGGTGCCATTTTTTCCTTTTGCAAATGTTAACTCCTTCCATTCTCCCCTCCCTCTCTCTTGTGCCTTAGTCATAATTTTTTTCTTTTTAGGCACTCAAAACCTTCTAGAAATGGCACCATTGGATAGAGCTCTTTCTCAGCTTTCTAGAAAGGTAAAGTTTTCCTCCTAACTCCATGTATTTTTGAAGTTATGGCTCGGTGGAGTTTTTTGGGGAAATTTTACCCTGAAAGGCCCACGGCCAATGAGATGCCGCCACGTGTCATGGAAGTGGCGGGGGTCGGAGGAAGATTTGGAATTTTCACCAAGTGTTTGGAAAAATTTCAAATGGAAACATTTTAGCCCGCAGGCCCGCCGGTGAATCAGGTGCCGCCACGTGTCCAGGGGAGCAATTTGAAAATTTGGCTAAGTGTTGGCGCATGGAAAATTTTGAAGGAAGGGCCCACGCCCAATAAGGACATGCCACGTGTCTTATGCAGCCAGAGGTGGCGGAGGTCGGAGGAAAACTTGGTTTTTTACCAAGTGTTTCACCAAAAATTTCAAAAGGTATGTTTTAGCCCGCTGCCCCCGCATCCAATCAGCACTTGCCACGTGTCACCGGAGCTCGGACCTGCGGAGCGCGGGAGGAAGTTGGGAACTTTTCCCAAAGTGTTGGCGCAAAAGGAAATATTTGCCCCAAGGGCCCGCAACCAATTATATGTCGCCACGTGTCCTGGAGAGGTGGAGCAAGGGGGAATTTGGGAAATTTTCCCAAGGAAAAATAAAGGAAAATTCAGAGAGGAAGGCCCGCCCCCTTATTGCGAGCCAATAGAATCTCGCCACGTGTCCAGAGGGCGCCAAAAATCAAGGAAATGCCCGCAAGGAAATTTTGAAAGGTCAAACCCACATCGAATGGGGTTTTGACACATGTGTCCAGGTCAAAAATTATCAGAGAGACCATGGAAAATTCAGGAAGGACAAGCCCGCATCCAATCAGCGCTCGCCACGTGTCCTCACCTCATCGGCCCCAGGGGAATTTTGGGAAAATTTTCCAAAGGGAAACAAAGGAAAATGAAGCAGGATGGGCCCGCGTGCCAATAAAAATGTGCCACATGGCACTGGAAGGGTGGAGCATGGGGAAATTTTGGAAAATTTTCCAAATGACCAAAAAGGTAAAAATTCAAATTTTTTGCCCGCCGCCCGATTTGGCCCTGTTTTGCCCTAAATTTTCAAATGGCCATAACTTTCGATCCAGAGCTTGGTTTTTTGTGTTCTTTATATCAATGGAAAGCTGGTGAAATTATCTACAAGATTCTAGGGTCATTTTTGCATTTTGATGGATTTTGAGAGAGAAAATAAAAAATACCTCTAGCACGTGGTCATGGACAGAAATGACGTTTCAACCACCGTTTTTAATGAAGAATGGCTCGCATTCTCTCCCAGCATGGCCAAAAATGTTAGGGGATGGGTCTGTAAGGATGCCCATGCTATTTTGAATGCATTTTGGTCAATGATTGAACCTCTCCCATGTTTTCCCCATGTTTCTCTCTCCGGGCTCGTGCCCCTTGACCGTAAAAGCCGATTTGGCTCATTTTCAAAGGGTGAACATTTTTTGTGTATTGCAGTCCCCTTTCTCACCTTGGAAGTGATTTTGGTGGAATATCGACCTTTTCTAAGAACTCGCAACTCATTTTTTACCTCTCGGTGTTGTAATGCAAGTGATTTTGATGTTAAAATAACAATACAGGCCCTGTGATTAATTTTTCATCCTCTGCTAGTGTTGTTTGACTAATTTCTGATTCCTCATTATAGTTATCAGTTTGTGCATGTTGTTTTGTTGCATTTTATGAATTGTGTCAATCTACAAAAGTGAGAAATGCTCACCACTCCTTTGGTGCATCACCTATTAGCATTAGTTTTAGTTCCTTTTTGCATTCTCTATCTCTGTCTCCTTTGGAATTTAGGGTAGGATTAGGAATATAGACCTCTGCAACTTGTAAGTGATAAATCTGACCAGAGGAATTGAGGAACCACCTCTAAACTGGAGATTCCTTTCTCATTTTGCAAGTCCCACACTTGGGGAAAGGATTCAATGTTGTGCAATCACACTGGATGCTTAGTATGATCAAACTAGAAATCTGATCAACATCCAGGGGGTGCTGCTGATTTGCAACAATAGTTTTGGCACACCCGGTGGGACCTTAGAGGTCTTCATCTTCATTGCAACAAAATTGATGTGCATTTGTTGCAAGTTTCTTGCTTTAAAAGAGCTATAAATTACACATCTGGCGACTCCAAGGAAGAAGAATCAGCTGGTTTTAGCAGTGCAGACCTGAAAACTCATGAGAAGAATCACTACAAGGTCAAGAGCTGGAGAAGAAGAGGTGTTGTTTGAATATCTGTAGTTATCTCCAAGAAGAAGGCAAAGTGGGAGGAGAATCCAAAGGTCTCCATCTCCACCAAACAGAACTCTCTCAACTCCTCCACCTGGTAGGCCTTTCATTCAATCAACAAGGGTTCTAAGGCCAATCAGAATGGCACAAAACAACCCCTATGTCAATTTCACTAGCAGCAGCCCACTTGCCCTCAATGCACAAAATCCAATCCCAGTTGCAGCATTGAAGAACATTCCATACTTCACTGGAGAAAATCAGACCACTCCTGGTGATCATGTCAAGGATATTGCTAACATTTGTGCAATCCATGAGATCAATGAGATGCAAGTTGCTGTCAAATTGTTGGCATCTTCATTCAAAGGGAAAGCTTTACAATGGTTCAGGAGCCTTGCCTCAGGTTCTATTCAAAATTGGAATCAGCTATGTATAGCCCTCCATGAGTAGTTTGGGGAAAAGGGAGACAACTTGTCCCTTTTGGAGCAGCTGACAACCATCAAGAGAGCTCCCAATGAGCAAATTGACTGATTTTAATTTCAGATTTCAAAGGACTTGGGAGAGAATTCTAGTGGCATTCAGGCCAACAACAGAAGGTGCTTTTCTTTATTACCTTAAAGCTTTAAATTCTGATATTTCTATGTTAATTCAATCCATGGGAGGCACAACCATCCCCATTGCTTATAGTATTGCCATTAGAGCTGAAAATTGTTTGATTCAAGCTGGCAAACTAGCTCCTAGGCCTCCAATGCCATTGTTTCCAAGTTTAGAGAGCCCAAGTACTAGCCAAGTGTCTAATTTAGCTCCTATTCCCACTCCTAGAAATAAAAATTCGAATGAAGCTTCTACTTCATCTTCTAGTGCCTCAAATGAGCTTCAAGAAGTCATGAAGCAATTGCAAAATCTAGGCAATGAGCTGGTTACTCTCAAGAGGCAGCAAACCCAAGGTTTTAGACCTTCTTTCCAGCCCCAAGCTCAGCCTAACAGGCAGCCATATCAACCCCAAAGACCACCCAATCCAGCTGCAAATTTGAATCAAGCAAGGCCTCCTACCAATAGACCATTTCAGCCCTATAATCCCAATGCTACATCTGCCTCTAAAGCATTAGTGCCAGTACAAAACAATATAGCTCAAGAGTATGATTGGTGTTTCCCATGCAATGAACCTCACAACCAATCCATGTGCTTCAATGGTGCCTTGAATCAAGCATTAATGGTGACAACAACTGGTGTGGAGGGTGAAGGTAGTCAAAGAAATGACCAGCAACAAGAAACATTCCAACAAAGCAATCAGCTCCAAATGATACCACACTTGTAAACTAGCAGGCAGAAGATTTTTGTGGCATGAATCAAATGGTTTCCCAAAGTGTTGCAGCCAACACAAGATCAAAAAGAAGAAATCTGGGTGAAGAACAACCATTAACTCCAAGCAATTCACAACCTTCCATCACCCCACAGAATGTTGGCAAACAAAATGCAATCCCAAGCACGCAAGGATTGCCTAAAACAGTTCCTAGGCCAACCCAAATGCCAGTTGTTGCTGTCCATACACAAGGAATGAATGTGCAGGCCAAGGGACAGCAAAAGGATACTTCATCTCCATTCAATATCATTGATCAGATGAAGAAGACAAATGTAAACATATCAATGTGGGAATCACTATCTATCCCAAGCCAAAGAGATTTGCTACAAGCTGCCATGAAGGACTGGTCAACTTCAAATCAGCAAGTCCAAATGCATGAGAAAGTGCTCACAAATGCTGCCCAGCCTGAGGGGAACCATGGAGGACAAAGCAAGGTAAAATGTTGAAGCCCCCTCCATTCTATGTTTCATTAATCATTGGAAATCAATTAGTACACAATTGCATGATAGATTCCGGGGCAAGTAGTTCAGTAATGCCCAAGCAAATAGCTGATCAGTTGGGAATTCAGTATGAAGCCACATCCAAAGGGGTGGTACAATTGGATGGGACAGCAAGTAACAATGGTTGGGGTGATTAAAAACTTGAGTCTTACCTTGCATGCCTGTCCCAACGTGGTTGTTTTGCAAGATGTCTCAGTAATAGACCTTCCACCACTCTTTGCCCTATGTTTGTCAAGGGATTTCACAGCTAAGATTGGAGGTTACTTGTCTGCTGATTGGTCACACATGTTGTTCAGAACAAGATATGGAACCAAAGCCACAATCAGGTCTGAACCTATTGCAAACTTTCACATTGAGCCTTACACCCCAAGTCAGATCAATGCCAATTGTTCAGCGTTTGATCAAGAAGATCACCCAAGCACTGATGAAGCTGACACCAAGGTTGGAAGCATCCCAGATCTAACTCTTGATGAATGGGAAAACAAGGTGCATGCTTTTGATCCTTATCAAGAAATAGAAGAATCTGAACTAGGAGTCTATTGCATGCATGAAGAAAATCAGCCTATTCCTAGCATCACCAAGCCAGACCACAAGGATGAAAATGAGGTATGGCAGTTGTTTTTTGATGGATCAAGGAGTAGACAAGGGGTAGGAGGAGGAGCTATGCTTGTTTCACCACAAGGAGTTAAGTATTATTCAGCTTTTAGATTTCAGTTTGCATGCTCTAATAACACTGCTGAATATGAAGCTTTGGTACAAGGATTGCATTGGTCAATCAAAAGGGGGATAAAGAACTTGCAAGTCTTTGGTGACAGTGAGTTGATTGTCAACCAAGTTAAGGGGCAAGCATGTTGTCAAGAATGATCTACTCAAATGCTACAAGAACAGGGTATGGGACCTCATTGAAGATTTTGAGGGCTTTAGCATAAAATCCATTCCTAGAAAAGAGAACCAAGCTGCTGACAGGCTTGCAGCAGTTGGGGCAGCCTTTGACGTTGTTGAAAGCATTCAAAAGGACAAGGTACAGCCAAACATCCATGTGATTGTGAGGCCTTCAGTGCCAGACAACAATGTAAGTTGGCAAGTGTTTGAAAATGATCAACAAATCATCCATTTCTTGCAAGAAGAGGCTGAATTCTCAGCCAAAAATCAGGAAAAGTTGGAGCAGCAGTATGGTGACCAAGTGGTGCAACTGAGAACCAACAAACTACCAAAGGGACTTATTACTTTGGAGTCCATTTTCAACCCTAATGATCAGTTTAGGAAGGAGAAAGCAAACATCCAAGTGAAGAGAGAAGATTCAGTGTCCATCTCGGTGGAAGAAGGCAAATCACTCCAAGTTGGCAAGATGACAACTGAGCAAGAAAGGTATGAGTTCATACAACTTTGTCAAGAATTCCCTGATGTGTTTGCTTGGAGCTATGAAGATTTGAAAGGTTTCAATCCCGAGTTAGCTCAACACACCATTGAATTGGACCCAAGTACTAAACCCATCAGGCAAAAACAAAGGCCAGTCAACCCCCACATGGAGCCTCTCATGAGGAAAGAGTTGGATAAGTTGATAGAATCAAGAATCATATTCCCTATCAAGCATTCTAGTTGGGTTGCCAACTTGGTTCCAGTTAGAAAGAAGAGTGGGGAAATCAGATTGTGTGTTGACTTTAGAGATTTGAATAGAGCATCTCTCAAGGATCATTATCCACTTCCTTCCATGGAGCAAATTTTGCAAGTTGTTGTTGGCTCCGAAAGGTTTTCACTACTTGATGGCTATTCAGGGTATAATCAGATTATGGTGAAGGAAGAAGATCAGTTCAAGACAGCCTTTACAACCAAATGGGGAACTTATGCATACAGGAAAATGCCATTTGGGCTGTCCAACGCTGGAGCCACCTTCCAAAGAGCAATGGACATGGTGTTCAAAGGTTTGATTAACAACATAGTGCTGATATATCTTGATGATATCACTATTTTTTCAAAAAATACAGCAGACCACCTCTCTCATTTGAGACAAGTGTTCCAAAGGTGCAGAAGATTTGGAGTCTCCTTGAACCCTAAAAAATGTATTTTCTTAGCCCATGAAGGAAAGCTCCTTGGTCACATTGTCTCCAAAGAAGGATTAGCAATTGATCCAGAAAGAGTTGAAGCCATAAGAGCACTACCATTGCCAAGCCACAAGAAGGCCCTTCAAAGTTTCTTGGGGAGGATAAATTTTGTTCGGAGGTTTGTCCCAGATTTTGCAGCCCTTGTCAAACCTATCACCAAGATGTTAAAGAAAAGCATGGCTTTCAAATGGACAACAGAAGGCAAGGAGAATTTTGAAGCAATCAAAGAAGCCATCTCTCAAGCCCCAACTCTCATCAACCCGGATTTCTCCAAGGATTTCATCCTCTATGCATTTGGGGGTGATGATACTATTTCTGCAATTTTGGTACAGCAAAACAAGGACAATGATGAGCAGCCAATTGCTTTCTTCAGCCAAAGCCTAGAGGACTATGAGGTGAGATATTCTTTCATTGAGAAGCATGTTCTTGTAGTAATCAGAAGCTTGAAGAAGTTCAAGCATTTAGTCTCAAACAATAAGGTCCAATTGCTTGTTTCTCATGTGGGAGTTAAAGACTTCCTCCTCAACAAAGACTTGAATGAAAAGAGGGCAGGTTGGATTACTCGTGTCATGGAGTATGACATTGAGATTAAAGTCACCAAGCTGGTCAGAGGGAAAGGATTGTGTGAGCAGCTGACTTTGAGCAAACAAGAGGAAGCATGCAAGGAAAAGGAGGTTGTTTTGGCATTGCAAGACAACCATGAGCAAGAAAGCACTCAAGAGAAAATAATGGTGTCCCCACTCCTTGCTGGACCCAAGACATAATGCACTTCCTAAGCACAGGCCTATGCCCTCCAGAGATGAACAAGACCCAAAGAAGACACTTCAGATTGCAGGCTGTCCCATATGCCCTTGTTGATGGTGTTTTGTTCAAAAGAGATGTGAATGGAGTACTGCTGAGATGCATTGGTACAAATCAGATTCATAGGGTGTTGGAAGAGTTCCATGGTGGACCAGCTGGTGGTCATTTTGCACCAAGAGTGACAGCTCTAAAGATCATGAGGGCTGGCTATTATTGGCCCAAGATTTTCAATGATTGTTATGCATGGATCAAGAGGTGCAAGAATTGTGCATTCTTCACAGGTAAAGAGAGGCTAGCTGCCCTTCCATTGCATCCAATTTCAGTTGACCAGCCATTCATGCAATGGGGTTTAGACTTCATTGGAGTCATTAATCCCAATTCAAGCCAAGGGCACAAGTGGATTTTAACAGCCACAGATTACTTCACTAAGTGGACTGAAGCAGTAGCACTCAAGGAAGCAAATGAATCTAGCATCCTAGACTTCTATGAGGGAATAGCAACCAGATTTGGTGTACCTGCTACAATAATATCAGATAATGCATTGGCATTCATCGGGTCCAAGGTGACTGAATGGGCTGTCAAGAACGGGATCTACCTAAGTACTTCATCAAACTATTACCCTCAGGGTAATGGCCAGGCTGAGTCTACAAACAAGAACTTGTTGAGGATCATTAGAAGGACTCTTGATGAAAATCAGAGATCTTGGCATACTAAATTGAAATCAGCTTTATGGGCTGATAGGATAACTCCCAAGAGATCTACAGGTAATTCTCCATTCAAGCTTGTTTATGGAAGAGAGGCAATTTTGCCCATGTCACTTGAGTTGCCAACATTGGAACTCATGAAACAGTTGGAGTTGTTGGAGTTTGAGCCCATGGAAGTCAGATATGTAGAATTGATGGAGCTCCAAGAGATCAGAAATCAGGCATCCCAAGCAATGGAGAAGGATCAGGCTTTGATAAAGAAGACCTTTGATAGAAAGGCCAAGGATAGATCTTTCCAAGTTGGAGATCTAGTGTTAAAATGGGATGCAGATAGAGCAAAACCGGGAGGCATTCAAAATTTGATGCCATTTGGAGTGGCCCATACATGGTCACAAAGTGTAAGGACAACAATGCCTTCCAATTGTCTTCATTGGATGGTGAAGAACTGCAGATTCCAGTCAATGGAATCCATCTAAAGCATTGCTACTAAAGGGAAATTCTCCACCTTGTAAATATTAGCTTAGGTTTTCATTCCTCCAAGTGCTTGTGCACATTGTTTTCATTGTAGGTTATTTTTCTTTCCTAAGTGCTTTGGCACAAGCTTGTTGTTCCTGGGAATGTGTTTGCAGGCCTTGCTCCATCAGGTGATATTCCATCTTCCTCCTTGCAATGTTCTAGTCAGTTGGGGTATCAAATAGAGAAAATGATGACTCCATGCCCAATGGATTGCTTCAGGAAACTGGTAACTTCATCCAAAGCAGGCAGATGACCCCTCTGAGTCACCAAAATTGTTATCCAAAATGTGCCCCTGCTCATTTTTTGTGGCTAACTCCTTCCATTCTCCCCTCTCTTGTGCCTCAGTCATAATTTTTTGCTTTTTAGGCACTCAAAACCTTCTGGAAATGGCACCATTGGATAGAGCTCTTTCTCAGCTTTCCAGAAAGGTAAATTTTTCCTCCTAACTCCATGTATTTTTGAAGTTATGGCTCACGGAGTTTTTGGGGAAATTTTACCCCAAAGGCCCACGGCCAATGAGATGCCGCCACGTGTCATGGAAGTGGCGGGGTCGGAGGAAGATTTGGAATTTTCACCAAGTGTTTGGTGAAATTTCAAATGGAAACATTTTAGCCCGCAGGCCCGCCAGTGAATCAGGTGCCGCCACGTGTCCAGGGGGAGCAATTTGAAAATTTGGCTAAGTGTTGGCGCATGGAAAATTTTGAAGGAAGGGCCCCGCGCCCAATAAGGACATGCCACGTGTCTTATGCAGCCGAGGAAAGGTGGGAGGTCGGAGGAAACTTGGTTTTTTACCAAGTGTTTCACCAAAAATTTCAAAAGGTATGTTTTAGCCCCACCGCCCCACATCCAATAAGCACTTGCCACGTGTCACCGGAGCTCGGACTTGCGGAGCGCGGGAGGAAATTGGGAACTTTTCCCAAAGTGTTGGCGCAAAAGGAAATATTTTCCCCAAGGGCCCACAACCAATTATATGTCGCCACGTGTCCTGGAGTGGCGGAGCAAGGGGGAATTTGGGAAATTTTCCCAAGGAAAAATAAAGGAAAATTCAGAGAGGAAGGCCCGCCCCCCTTATTGCGAGCCAATAGAATCTCGCCACGTGTCCAGAGGGCGCCAAAAATCAAGGAAATGCCCGCAAGGAAATTTTGAAAGGTCAAACCCGCATCGAATGGGGTTTTGACACGTGTCCAGGTCAAAAATTATCAGAGAGACCCACGGAAAATTTAGGAAGGACAGGCCCGCATCCAATCAGCGCTCGCCACGTGTCCTCACCTCATCGGCCCGGGGAATTTTGGGAAAATTTTCCAAAGGCGGAAACAAAGGAAAATGAAGTAGGATGGGCCCACACCCAATAAAAATGTGCCACGTGGCACCTGGAAGGGTGGAGCGTGGGGAAATTTTGGAAAATTTTCCAAATGACCAAAAAGGTAAAAATTCAAATTTTTTGCCCGCCGCCCGATTTGGCCCTGTTTTGCCCTAAATTTTCAAATGGCCATAACTTTCGATCTAGAGCTCGGTTTTTTGCGTTCTTTATATCAATGGAAAGCTGGTGAAATTATCTACAAGATTCCAAGGTCATTTTTTCATTTTGATGGAGTTTGGAGAGAGAAAATAAAAAACACCTCTGGCACGTGGTCATGGACAGAAATGACGTTTCAACCACCATTTTTAATGAAGAATGGCTCGCATTCTCTCCCAGCATGGCCAAAAATGTCAGGGATGGGTTTGTAAGGATGCCCATGCTATTTTGAATGCATTTTGGTCAATGATTGAACCTCTCCCATGTTTTCCCGTGTTTCTCTCTCCTGGGCTCGTCCCTTGCACTGTAAAAGCCAGATTTGGCTCATTTTCAAAGGGTGGAACATTTTTGTGTATTGCAGGTCCCCTTTCTCACCTTGGAAGTGATTTTGGTGGAATATCAGACCTTTTCTAAGAACTGCAACTCATTTTTGCCTCTCAGGTGTTGTAATGCAAGTGATTTTGATGTTAAAATAACAATACAGGCCCTGTGATTAATTTTTCATCCTCTGCTGGTGTTGTTTGACTAATTTCTGATTCCTCATTATAGTTATTAGTTTGTGCATGTTGTTTTGTTGCATTTTATGAATTGTGTCAATCTACAGAAGTGAGAAATGCTCACCCCTCCTTTGGTGCATCACCTATTAGCATTAGTTTTAGTTCCTTTTTGCATTTTCTATCTCTGTCTCCTTTGGAATTTAGGGTAGGATTAGGAATATAGACCTCTGCAACTTGTAAGTGATAAAGCAATCTTCTTTTGACTTAAAGCGCAAGATGATCACTTGGATAACTATAACCACCCCACACTAAAGGTAACTATGCATAAACATTCTTCACATAATAATGAGCTTCAGTGAAATGTACACAAGCAAGCTTTACACAAGAACAACAACTAAATTGACAAAGTATAGTGACAATGAAGGAAATACATAAGGAAACCTAATCTAAATGGTAATACTACCTTATTACAAACACCATGAAGTCTTTATTTATAGTAGGGTAGCCGTGTTCCATTAAGTGCTTCTAACAAGAAAACACCTATTTCAAGTATGTGAGTGATGACATACGGCTAAAACCAATGTACTTAGAGCTCACGGATGGCGCAAGAACTTAGATTCATAAAAAGTACCATTTTTCCAATCTCAAACTTCTTATCCCTTATGTTTATGTCATGTCATGCCTTATTCCTAGAATTTTCTTGCTTCTGACTCCATCATGTTATGGCTCATTGATCATCTAGTTGAATCATCTTCTCGATACGCTCTTCTAAAGACACGGTTCATCAGCTAGACCTCCAGCGTGTGCAATATGTAAAGAAGGTAACATAAATTCTATAGGGAGAACGGCTTCCACACCAAACACCAGCTGAAACAGTGTGGGTTTGTTCAATCACTTATAAGTTGTTCTATATGCCCAAAGAACAACTGACACTTTGTCATCCCAATCCTTTCTTCCAACATCATAATTTTTAGTCAAATTTTGGCTCAAAATCTTGTTGAAAGCCTCAACAATTACATTTTCCGAGGATGGTAGGGTGTAGTTTTATGGTGTGCAACCATAAACTCATCTAATAGGATATAATTGTCTAATTCAAAAGTGTGTACCCCTATCACTTGTCAGAGATTAAAGGACATCCATATCTTGTAAGAACATTCTCCCATAGACGCCTATCTCTACTGTAGCTATTGTATAGTAATTTGTAGGTGCTGCTTCTACCCATCATGTGAGATAATCTATACAAGTAATGATATAATGCAATCCACTCCTATGCATGGCTGGTGAAATAGGTCTTACAAAGTCAATGTCCCATTTCTCAAACGGTTCTACACTAGTAATTGGTCGTAAAGGCATCTCATCTATTTGCCCTAGTTTTCCTAGGCACCGACAATGATAACCCGCCCTACAATATTATTTATAGTCTTTATACAATGTCTCCCACCATAATCTAACAAGTAGGATCTTCCGAGGTAGTCGATAACTTGCATAATGGCCTCTATGCAATACCAACATGAGCTTCATCCATAATATCCTTGCGCTCATGCTTTAATACACAATGGTGTAATACTTCATCTCTGCCTAACTTGTAGAGGTCACCACTGATTAACATAAATGGTGCCACGCATATAGCAAGTTGTTTCTTTTCTAATGCCTTCATTCCTTAAGTGCTATACCGATGCACAAAGATAACAATGTCTTCTAATTCTGATGGTGTGTATTGTAACCTATATAACTATGCATCTGGAATGGTTTCTTCAATTGTATGTGCTTCCTCTCCTGAGTTGATTCTAGATAGATGGTTTGGTCTAGAATTGCTTTTCCCTAGCTTCACCACAACTATGAAATCAAACTCTTGAAATAAGAGTACCCATCTGCATATGTGCCTTGTAAGACAGGATTGTTTACCAAGTACTTCAATGCTATGTGATCTGTATAAAACACAAATGGTGTTGTTAACAATTATTGTTGAAACTTGTGCAATGCATAGATCATAGAAAAAGCTTCACGCTCTGTAGTTGTATAATGCACTGTTCGAGGTGAAGAGTCAACTTCTAACTAGCAAAAAAAAATGGATGACTGACAATACCTTCTCAAGCTTAGCTAACACAAAGTGCCAATGGCCATTCTAGAGGCATCCACATGCACATGAAATGGTTTATCCCTTGAGGGAAAGGGTAGAATGGGCACATGAGTAAGTCTCTATTTTAATATCTTAAACATGTGTTTCTATGGTTCTCCCAATAAAATATACCTTTCCCCTTGATAACTCTTCCAAGGGTGCAACAATTTTGGCATACCCTTTGATGAATTTTCTATAATATCTGTATGACCTAAAAATATGTGCACCTTGATTTGATTGGTAGGCGCTTCTAGGCCTAAAATTACGCATCCTTACGGATCAATGAGCAAACCTTCCTTGCATATTATATGTCCTAACAATATTCCAAATGGTGTGGCAAATATACACTTCTTTGATGTTCAAAGATATATTTGACTATCTACACCGGTCAAACATTAAGCATGATTATCACAATGATCTTCCATAAGCCCATATACTATCCAATCATCTATGTAGACCTATAAGAAGTTGTGAATAAAATATTTGAATGCCTAAACAACTATGCGTGAGAATACAATGACTAATACTGAAAATCCCCAATGAACTTGGCCCCTTGTATGGTTATAGATGCATCCTTCAAAACTCCTATGGGAGTAGCCTTAGTCTGGTTTGCCATAAACAACACATTAGATGATGGCTGCAATGGAGGCCTCCCCATTTGTACCCATGCATCTAATGTAAGCACATTTACTTCCACACTGTATTAATCAATATGTTGCTCAATAACCACCCATCCATAACAACATTTAGAGTAATTTCCTTATCATAGTCAATGCTATCAGGGGGAAGATTTGCATGCAGGATCTATCGTCTAGTTTCAAAACTTACGCATGGAGTGTTCCCTTTAACCAACTTCCTAATAGTGGGATAATGTTCTCCTGGCGTAACATTTTACACACTTCTCACAGATCATCGATATCGTTTAGACCTGTCTCGATGCTTTCTTCCTTGCTCCGTTAAGTATTGTATCTCACCTAAAATATTCCTTAGCACTTCCATGGTATCCTAGTAAACCTCCTTCTGATGAGTGGGATCTGGGTACCTTGCATGCAAAACCTCCTCCTTAGTGATTGTAAGATTAAGTGCAATGCTTCTCTTGCACGTGTTTCTTCGGTGTGTGTAGTAATCTTCACTGTCAATACCTCAAGTCCTTCTACTATCTTGGGCATACACTGATCTTCTACCACGCATTGGATTCTAACCATCCTAGTGCCTTTGTTTTCTTGCTTATCTGCTTATTCGATGCTCATATAATTTCGAGACACTCTTCATAGCTATGGTTCTTCCCACAAAAAGAACATGCAAAGTATTATTCGAGGACATTCACACCTATAGTGGTCAGGAGATCTACATGTATAACATGATCCACAAGAGAACTCACCTCTTCCTCCACCATGGCCTTGTCCTCCATATCAACAACAATATACATGTCCCCTTCCATGACCTCCTTCAAAATGCCCCTCATTCCTGTCATAGTGCATTGGATTATGATCCTAATCCTGGTACTCATTCTTACCATTAGAACTATCTATTACACTTGTCTATCATACCCCAATGTCTATAGCATTCTCGATCTAACCAATCAATTGCCAATCCTCATTATCATGGGTCATGGACCTACAAATATTGTAAGAGCAAGATACATTCTTCCTTATCACGCGTTGTAACAAAGGACAGTGACTAGCATCATGATTCAAATGAAAGATCTCACAATCCAATAGTAATGAGCATACAGATCTGTGAGGGCAACTATCCTTGGTGTGACCTTCCACTTCACAATCTGTACACCAAATTCCTGAGCACATTTCATGGGCTGAATTTTCTGATAGCTTCTCTAACTACTTTTCCATAGCTATAATATGTTCCTCTAAGAATGGACTAACGCCAATGACAATGCTCTCAACTACCTCAGCACACAAAGCTACTTCCAAAGTGCTTCATGTGGATCGAGTGTATGTCTTATGTGCATATGTGTGAAGTATTATGGCACACTAAGGGGATCATGGCTACTGAGCATAAGGAAAATCAATTTGCACATAGTTGGTATAGGAAGTTTGACCCGATCAAACTTGTGTGGATTATGCAAAGCATTAAAATATGCTTTCTTGAAAGAGTATTAGTGCACTCAAGGATATCAAGCAAGGAACTACTGAGAGTGTACGTGAGTATGATGCTTGTTTTAAGACACTTCTATCTAAGTTATCTTATGATATTCACACTAGCTAGCATGCACAATGGTTCATTGGAGGATTGATTACACCATTTAGAAGGGTGTTGTCACATAAGACATACATTGATCCATGTGAAGCATTGGAAGTAGCTTTACATGCTGAGGCAGTTGGGAGCATTGACACTGGCATTAGTCCATTCTTAGAGGCACAAATTACAGCTATGGAAAAGTAGTTAGAGAAGCTATCAAAGCAAATTCAGCCCATGAAATGTGCTCAGGAATTTGGTGTATAGATTGTGAAGTGGAAGGTCACACCAAGGATAGTTTCCCTCATAGATTTGTATGCTCATTATTGTTGGATTATGAGATCTGTCATTTGAATCATGATGCTAGTCATTGTCCTTTGTTACAGTGTGTGATAAGGAATAATGTATCTTTCTTTTGCAAGATTTATAGGTCTACGACCCATGATACTAAGGATTTTTGGTTGATTGGTCGAATCCAGGATGTTAGAGACATTGTGGTATGACAGACAAGTGTAATAGATAGTTCTAAGGGTAAGAATGAGCACCAGGATCGGGATCATAATCCAACATGCTATGGCAGGAATGAGGGTGTTTTGAAGGAGTTCATGGAAGGGGATGTGGATATCATGGTGGATATGGAGGATGAATCCTTGGTGGAGGAAGAGGTGAGTTCCCTTGTGGAACATGTTATACACGTGGATCTCCTTAGAATATTGCATGTTCTTTACGTAAGAATAACCATAGCTATTAAGAGTGCCTAGACTTATATGAAGCATCTAAGTAAGCAGCATAACTAAGAAAATAAAGGTGTTGAGATGGTTAGAATCCAACGTGTGGTAGAAGATCAATGGATTCCCAAGATAGCAGAAGGACCTGAGGCATTAATGGTGAAGATTACTACACACACTAAAGCAACACACATAAGAGAAGCATTGCACCAAAAGCCTACGATCACCAAGGAGGAGGTTTAACAGATACCATGGAAGTGCTAAGGAATCTTCAAGGTGAGATATAATACTTAAAGGAGTAGAAGAAAGCATCAGAGATAGTCCAAACTGATATCGATGATCTGTGAGAAGTGTGTAGAATGTTGCGCCAAGAGAACATTATCCCACTATTAGGAAGTTGATTAAAGGGAACACACTGCACGTAATTTTGAAACCGGATGGTAGATCCTGCATGTAAATCTTCCCCCTGATAGCATTGACTATGACAAGGAAATTACTTTGAATGTTGTTGTGGATGGGTGGTTGTTGAGCAACATATTGATTGATACAAGTGCGGAATTAAATGTGCTTACATTATATGCATGGGTACAAATGGGGAGGCCTTTATTGCAGCCATCATCTTATGTGTTGTTTATGGCAAACCAACTAAGGCCACCCCCATAGGATTTTGAAGGATGCATCTATAACCATACAAGGGGCCAAGTTCGGGAATTTTGAGGTATTAGCACACTTGCAGTAGACAATTTTATAGCCTTTCTTGTATGCCCTTAGTGTTATGCAAATAACACTAACTTGAGATTCAACAAGAGGTATATCAACTTTGAGAACAAGGAGGAAAGGGTTGTGATCTTTGTTGACAAATGGGAAGTCTACACCATATGTTGAGCCTCTAAGTGAGGAGGACTTAAACCAAATTTATGTGCACGTTTTCAAGACCTAGAGGTCAATGAGAAATCAAAAGAAGGCATCATATAGTGGGAGGATTATCATTCTATTAGTGATACTATGAGTATTTCTTGTGACAATTGGGCTCATGGTACATATGAATTAGTAGGGCATGAAGTAAAAAGTGCGGTTACATGCAAGAATGGACTTTGTTCGGTCCGACGGATAGGTAGCACAATACCTTAGTATATAGGGGTAGAAGATCTTCCTACATTTTTGAAAGCCATGGAAACATAGTGGACAGATAAAATTAAGAGAAGAGCTATGTTAGTATATACCTTACACGGACAACAACGTGTTGGTGGGTAGTCCACAGAGATAATCTTATAGAATGGGAAGAGATTGGAATCACCCTATCTATTAGGTTTGTAAGGAACAATGCACCTACGCAAATATGCACTTATCATGGTGATCAACCTATTCAGCATCACATTCAACACAGTGTGAGAGACTCAGAAAGTAGGATAGGAAGCATTACCACTTTAACTATGGGTGCATAGATTGTACTCTATGCTATAAGGATGAGCACGTGCTTGGTATGTATATGTAGAACTACATCGAGAGACTGGAAACTGGAAAAATTTGACTACAGGGATGATCCAGACCTTTGACTAATTTTCTTCTCAACCTCAATAGAAGATGCATTAAAATTTATCAAATGCTTAACCATGGGAGATAGTGCAAAAGAAGAAGAGCATATTCAAGAATTATTTGGTGAGACAGATTCTAGGGCACGTTTTGAGAAGGAAGAAGAAATGGACTTCATACTACTTGAATGCACTTGCCTTGAGAAAGAGAAGGGAAAGATGGTTTACATTGTGGATGATGAGGAAATTGAAAACCGGATATTGAACATTCACAAGGGGTGCGCGAGGTCTTGGATAGTGCAGACAAGGATATGCACGCCTATCACGAACCCATGAAGACAAATAAGGTGAATATAGGTTTGGAGGCTAAGCCTAAGGAGGCCATAATTAGAGACTACTGGTCAGACTCGGAGGTAGCAAAGATCATTGAGTTACTCAAGTACTATCAGGACTTATTCCCACAAGGATATCATGAACTTAAAGGCATGTATAAATTACTTGGGAAATGAAGATAAAGGTTAAAGATGGTGCATGCCTAGTTAGAAAGAGGCCTTACAAAATGAATCCTAATTTACGCGGAAAGGTAAAAGAAGAAATTGATAAAATGTTGAAATTTAGAATTATCAAACCCCTTATCGAGTCGAATGGGTTGGCCCAATGGTGTTCAATATCAAGAAGGATGGATGAATTAGTATATGTATAGACTACATGGAGTTAAATGCTACATGCATCACCGATCCATTCTTGATGCCATTCATTGAGGAAATCTTGGAAGGTGTTTCGGGCATGAAATATACTCCTTTGAGATGGGTTTTACAATTATCATTAGGTTAGGATTTCTCGGAAGGATCAAGACAAGACAACATTTACTACGAATGGGGTAGTTTTACCTATACTATAATGCCTTTTGGATTGAAAAATGCACTGCTATATTCTCACACATAGTTGTTCGGGCATTCAAATTTTTATTCACAACTTCTTACAGTCTACCTAGATGACTGGACAATATAAGGGCTTGTGAAAGATCATTGTGACAATATGCGCTTAATGTTTGAGCAGTGCGAGACAGTTGAGTATCTCTTTAAACATCAAGAAGTGTATATTTTCCACACCATTTGGAATATTGTTAAGACATATAATCTACAAGGAAGGTTTTCTCATTGATCCAACTAAGGTTACAGTCATTTTAGGCCTGGAAGCGCCTACCAGTCAAAGCGAGATGCGTGGATTTTTAGGTCATACAGGATATTATAGAAAATTCATCAAAGGGTATGCCAAAATTTCTGTGCCCTTGGAAGAGTTACTAAAGGGGAAAGGTACATTTTATTGGAGAGAACCACAACAATGCATGTTTTAGATATTAAAAAAGAAACTTACTACCGCACCCATTCTATGCTTTCCCTCATGGGATAAGCCGTTTCTTGTGCATGTGGATGCCTTTGGCATGGCCATTGGTGTTGTGTTATCTCTACGGAGAATGTATTTTTGATCATTCAATTTGTTTTACTAGTAGGAAGTGACTCTACTTAATAGAATTATACAACTACAAAGCGTGAAGCTTTGTCCATGATCTATGCATTGCAAAAGTTTCGACAATACTTGTTAGAAACACCATTTGTGTTTTATATAGATCACATGGCATTGAAGTACTTGGTAAAAATCGTGTCTTTACGGTGCATATGTAGATGGGTACTCTTATTTCAAGAGTTTGATATCAAAGTTGTGGTGAAGCTAGTGAAAAGAAATTCTAGACCATACCATCTATCTATAATCAACTCAAGAGAGGAAGCACAAATAATTGAAGAAACCATGCGGATGCACGCTTATATAGGTTACAATGCACACCTTGAGAATTAGAAGACATTGATGTCTTTCTACTACGGACTAGTATAACACTAGAAGGAATGAAGTCATTAGAAAAGAAACATCTTGTTATACACACGACACCGTTTATGTTAATTAGGGGTGACCTCTACAAGTTAGGAAGAGATGACGTATTACACCATTGTGTACTAGAGCATGAGCACAAGGATATTATGGAAGAAGCTCATGGTGGTATTACAGGGAAGCCATTATGCGGGTGATGCGACTACAGAAGATCCTACTTACTTGATTATGGTGGGATACGTTGTATAAATACTATAAAGAATATTGTAAGGCATGTAATCATTATCAAGCACTTAGGAAAAATGGGGCAAAGAGATGAGATTCCTTTGAGACCAATTACTAGTGCGAGAATTATTTGAGAAATGGGCCATTGACTTTTTAGGACCTATTTTGCCGGTCACGTGTAGGAAAGGATCATGCTATATCATTACTTGCATAGATTATCTCACATGGTGGGGAGAAGCAACACCTACAAAGGACTGTACAGAAGCTATAACTGCTAGGTTTCTATGGGACAATGTTCTTACAAGATATGGATGTCCTTTAAGCTTGAAAAGTGATAAGGGTACACACTTTTTGAATGAGACAATCAAGATCCTATTAGATGAGTTTATGGTTGCACACCATAAAACTACACCCTACCATCCTCAGGCAAATGGAACTACTGAGGATTTCAACAAGATTTTGAGCTAGAATTTGACAAAAATTGTGATGTTGGAAGAAAGGATTGAGATGACAAAGTGTCAGCTATTCTTTGGGCATATAGAACAACTTATAAGGGATTGAACAAAGCCACACCATTTCAATTGGTGTTTGGCATGGAAGCCGTTATCCCTATAGAATTTATTTTACCTTCTTTACGCATTACACGCACTAGAGGTCTAGCTGATGAACATGTTTTAGAAGAGTGTATCAAGAAGATGATTCAATTGGATGAGTGACGAGCCATAGCATGATGGATTCAGAAGTAGGAAAAGGTGAGGCGAAGGCATGGCATGACATAAACATAAGGGATAAGAAGTTTGAGATTAGACAAATGGTACTTCTTTATTACTCTAAGTTCTTGCGCCATCTAGGAAATCTCAAAGTACATTGGTTGGGGCCGTATGTCATCACTCAAATAATTGAAACATGTACTTGTCAGTTATAAGCACTTGATGTAACATGGCTACCCGGTTACTTTAACAGAGTAGGATGAAACCCTACTATAAATAAGACTTATTGGTCTTTGTAATAAAGCAAGATTGCCATTTAGATTAGGTTTCCTTACGTATTTACTTCATTGTCGTTATGCTTTGTCAATTTAGTTGTTGTTCTTGTGTAAAGTGTGCTTGCGCACATGAAGCTAATTACTATGTGAAGAATGTTTATGCGTAGAGGACTGCACATACCTTTAGTGTGGGGTGGTTGTAGTTATCTAAGTAAAAGACCATGGGAATTGAAAGGTGAAAGGAATAAGCTGCTATGGGTGCGCTTTAAGTCAAAATAATATTGTTTCTCAAAAGTGACCAAGGATGGAGATGAATGAAAGGACAATATAACATGAGGTAAGCGGAGGCCATGATAACTACTAGGAAAAGGTACAGTGATGAGGTACTCGGGTGTAAGGGCACATGTTGAAGAGAATTTTGTGACCAAGAGGGTAGGAAGGTGCACTAGAAGGTTATAGCTGGGGAGCGAAGATGTACCATGGGGAAAGAACAAATTTGATTCATTTTTACCATTGACAAGAGAATTTGAGGAAAGAGACAATTGTGAAGAGTGAGTGATCAGGTTAAGGTGTGAAGGGTGTGAAACCAAGTGTGATAAAAATATTTGTGTGAAAAGAAGCTTGCATCCCTGGTGGTGAAGGGTTTGAGTGAAGCAAGGAGGTAGAGAGGAGTTAGGGCATGAAGTTTCCACCTAGGGGACAAGCTGAATCAACCTAGGGTTTGATTTGCAAAGTTGCAGAGTTAAAGAGGATATGTTTTTAAAGGAAAAAAATGGCACCCAAGAAGGCATCTGCAGTAGCAACAAAAGGAAAGAAGAAGGTGGTCGTTGAGGAAGAAGAGATGGCATCTGAAATCCATTTTTCAGAAATGTAATATCTAGAAGGATTCATCATTTCCAGGAGTGGGATTCACCCATTAGAAAGAGAAAAGTGAGTGAATACAATCACAGGACCATGGAGAACAAGAAGGATCTCGATTCCTTGCTCACTACTAGGACGAACAAGCATATGGTGGATGACATGCCAATTTTTATGATGTAGGTGAGAAGATTCAAGAGAAGGGTGGGGTCTACCAATTATATGAGCTCCCATATTTTAGGAAGTATGATCCCTTGTATCAGTGGCTCATGAGAAGAGTGCATGAGGACTTCTTCTACTTTGCAGGACGTAGAGTTAGAATCTCATCTGCGCTTATCTCATCAGTTACATGTTTGAAGGCCATAGGAGAGGACATAAAGAATGATCTCACAGATAAATTCATGATCTTGAAGACCAGACAAGAGTTGGGATACCTGAAGGGTCCACATGGTATGGATATGGAAAAATTGAAGAACTATCCGGTTGTGCAAGTAGCAACACACCTTGTTATAAATTTGAATGATCAGGAGCGATGCTCATAGGTAAATACTATATGGATACATGTTGTGCGTAAGATGTTAGAAGAAGTAATCTACAATATTGTAGGCTATATTACAAAACAAATAGTCGAAGAAGCATGCACATGAGGGAATATCAGCTTTAGGTCTCTGTTCTACTATCACTAGTATTCATGGAAATTGTAGTACCAGATGGGCCGAGAAGGAAAAAAGTATGGGAATACCCCATGGATAATAAGTCATCAGCTGAAAGTTTCGATGTATCTATGTGAAGGGGCCATGACAGATGACATAAAGCAAATGGCGAGAGAAATGGTATGACAGGCTCGCACGGTGTTTAGAGAAGAGTGGCACATCCCAAAGTACCTACCATCAGTAGTAGGGACATAATTCCAGTTTGTTATATAGCAGCATTTACGTATCACATGCTTCCCAATGAAAGATGGATTCTGGAGCCCTTGGTGTAAATTGCCTTATGCATTCACTACAAGGTATTTCCAAGCATTTGTTCATAGATTTCTGACACACACTAAGCGGTATTCAATTCGAGATAAGGTAGACTATGACTACCACACGTTGAGAAAGAAGTATGTGTATCTTGGAAGAAGTGCCTTCACCGAGAGGATCATTTTGAAGGTGTTGAATATTAAGCCAATAATTGGCTGTAGTAGATGTAGGGGCAACATTGGTGTATCTTCAGTTGAAGCCAAAGATGGAGAATAAAAATATGTGGAAGGTGAGTTCACACTTCTAGCACCACCAAAGGGAAAGAATACAATGGAGAACATCCTAGTGCCTAAGCCCATAGAGCCAATTCAAGTGGAGGATGAGGAGTAGGAGTGTGAACATAGTGGTGGTTTGGAGCATAGAGGTAGGAGACATCCTATAAATAAGGGTGAAGTTGAGTGCACCATTACACTTTGCCTCATCCACAAGAGGGGGATGATGACGACTTAAATGCAATCCAAGGGGAGCACAAATTTAAAAAGGTGTTTAGGAGAAAAAGGACCCAAGGTGCTACTCCAACCATGGTGCATAGATCACCCAGAATATCTCCATAGAAGGAGGAAACTATGCAAAGAAGGAGGAAACTAAAGTTATATGAAGATGCATAAGAGTCGGAGGAAAGAGCGCTAATTCTTCTACACTTCCAGAGAACATAGAAGAATAGGGTGAGGAATCAAAGGGAAGAGAAGAGGACAAGAAGAGACTAGAGAGAGATGCTTAGAGAATGTTGGGACATGGAGACACAATTTCCAAATTTGGAAGCTAAACTCCCTAGGTAGCAATGGTATAGAAGAACAAGTGGAGAGCACATTCCACCAACCATGGGGTATGTAGAGGACATACGTAAAATTGTCCTCTCCCACTTCTAGAGCATGATAGCATAAAAGGATTTATTCAGCTAGGAGCTAATGGATGAGGATATGACATCGTGCACACTCGAAAGTAATTGTCATGGTCAATGCACACCCACATGGATGAGCCTGACTTCGATGTATGCAAAGATTCATGCATTTTGAGATGGCTGAAGAAGGCACCCCAAGCTAGACACATGATAGTAAAGCCTACTGTCATGTCAGATGAACAGGTAAGAAACACAATGGTGAAGGTTTCTACTAAAGTGGCTAGAAGAAACATCGACAAAGCTGCAACAATCGAGAGAAGCGTGTGAGAAGCTGAAGACAAAGGATGCAGAGATAGCACATATAACACAAGAGAGGGACTTCACGCAGAAGAAGAACAAAGTATTTATCAGCATCGAAGAGGAGATTGGGGACAATGTCATCAGAGCAAGGCCACACTTAGGCCAAGGTACCACAGATGTTTCCTTGAGTGATACACTATGTTGGAAAGTTAGTGGACTTGGTACTTGAAGATGAACCTTTATGCATGGCAGTGCAAGAAATTCAAAGCAAGATGCGAGAATGAGAGAAATCGTCGGTGATGTGAAATATTGCATCTTATGAAGGGATGCTACAAGTGTTGTAAGAGGTACTAAAGAAAGAAGACTAGGCTTTAAATATCTACACAGCTCCAGAGGCTCTTATCATCATAAATACCCTAGAAGAAAACAATGAGGTCCAGAAAGCAATGAAGGATGAGACATTGGGTCACATAGAAAGATTGTCAATAGTTAAGCATAAGTGAGAGGCCCTGGCAGCAACACAAGAGCTGCACAAGACTTGGCTAGAAGATCTTGGGAAGCTAATTACAGAAGATGGATCTCTTAGAAGGGAGAATGACATCAATGTCCAACGTTGTGTTGGTTTTGCAGAATGAAAAGGGAGAGATTACGAGGGATGAGTTGGAATCCATTGCTTTGGACATCCCAAAAAAAGTAGAATAAGCATTCATTGAATGATGGGTTTTGGAGGCTGAAATAAAGGAGGAGTATCCAAAATTGATACTGCAAAATGATATAGAGGAGGTTGTCTCATAAAAATTCTTTATTTTTCTACATTCTTTCATTATTCTTCTTTCCATTATTCTATTCTTTACTTCAATTTTTTGAGGAATACCCATTCTCGGGAAGACAATGAGATTAGCGTGGGGTAAGGTTGATCGAGAGAATACTTGTTAGAGAACACATAAGGAGTCTATGCAGAGAGAAGGCCAGGATCAAGGGTGCGGAGGGATAGGAAGGACCCGTGCACGGAAGGCAAGTTCAACATTTAGGGCTTAGCTTTTTTTGAGCATGACAACCTATTTTTAAGAGATGGCATGCAAACACACCAACGTGCGTGTCATGCATTTTCTATTTTGGAGGATCGGATCAAAGTGTTTTGCATGAAGATGAACTAAGAATAGGATTGGCACTTGATTAACTCGTAAGAGGCCTATAGATAGCACACTTGCATGTGTGGTTATGCTCAGTGAATGGCACATAGCTATTAATAGCATGCAACCTATTTCTGGAATAGATAAGCGGTGAAGGGAAAGTCCCCACCCTATATATATATATATATATATGATGTGAGGTACATAGTGGAAATATATGAGTGTAATGGATGTATGAAGATATAGAGATATACACATATGATTGAATTACTGTATCATATCCATACACACATTGGTATCGATTAACATTATTATAAGGAGATTTTGTGTTTATTAATAAATGGAAGATATTGGCTGAATCTAAGTGTCATTCCTGTGTGTAATCAAGTAGTGTATGTTATTGATTTAATCATGATTACTATTTAATGTTTGTTCTGTCATAGATCTTAGTGTAGCATACAATGTAGAATGATAGATTAGTTATGAATCTATGTGTTTCTTCCTTCATCATGCTAACATCCTACTACAGCAACCCTAAAGAGGGACATGGTACCTTTGTATGCTTCAGGTGAGCACTCAGTCTAGGCTGAGTGATGTTCCAACGCGTCTAGGTAGTTATTTGGTAAATTCTAGGCTACAACATTTAGTGTGTAAAAAGTGTTGGTAAGGCCAAGTGTTATGTGGTAGTAATGAGTTTATGACAAGTGGGTATGGTTGAGTTTAGATCATGAAGGCAAGGGTAAATTTAGGTCATTTATGTGTGGTTAAATTGAGGTATCAAAGTATTTGTCCTTTATAGGATAATCAACAAGTAATGAAGAAGGTGAAGGGTAAGAGGTGACCAAAATATCCACCTAATTGGTAGGAACCAAAATGATTTGTTTATACCTAAGATGGGCATATGAACGTAAGACCCTAAAGGCATTTTCATGATTGACTATTCTAAGGGTGAATAAAGTCATATGATTATTAAATGTCGCAATTGTGGCATGTCCCTTGAGAGGGCAGGAAATTAGGGTGAAAAAGGTGATGAGGTGAAAGCAAGTTGGTTTTAGCGTAACCTAGTGTGAGACAACATGCCAACTTGGCAAGAGACCCAAGATCACAATAGGTAATTCCATGATGAAAAAGTTAATCTTTTTCTCTTTTTTGCTTTTTCTTTTCTTTTTGATAGACTGATCGATGCGGGAAGTCTATGTGGGATGATTATATTTTCTCCTTGAGATATTCATGAAGGTGGTCGATGCGGGAAGCTTTAAAAAAAATTATATTTTAATTTTTTCAAGAATAGTCTTATTTTTATGATAGACTAAATACAATACAGACTAGCTTTGTATAGTTGTCCTTCGAGGGAGAAGTCTATTTATAGCAGCGAGATAGAAAGCGTATATGTCCTTTTTAGGGAGTCATATTTTTGTTGGAAGTTTGACTCAAGGAGTTAAATCCCATTTTACTTTTGAAATTATTTTTCTTTTGACTTTGTTAAGTCATGGACAAGACTATAGAGAAAAATAGGGTTTTGTTTTTTGAAGACAAAACTCTAGAACACATAGGTTAACTATGATAGAGATGTTTTAAGTGATGAACGACCATGGGATTCCATCTTGAATGAGAATCATGCCATGAGTAGGTCCATCATACTCATATTGAAGATAAGGCTGAAAAAGTAATGAGTAATCACATGATTCTTGTTTAGTCATTGATCCTTAGAATAGGTAAAATGGAAGGTGAATGGTGCTCAAGGGATGAAAGTTAAATAGACAAGAGGTGATATAGGACTTAGTTAAATAGTAGAATGGTCAAAGATGCAAGGCATTGAGGAGCTTAGGTTCAGGTTTACCATCGAGTGAAGATAAACAATAAGCACCGAGATCCATAGGTATGAGTAATGACATAAGGTCCAAGCCAATTAGGAGTAAATTTTCCCTGTTTACTTTTCTCTGCTTTTTTTATATGTTGATTTTCCTTTAGGAAGAGGTCACTGACTTGGAAGGTTTGTTCATGGACATGTTTATCGTAGGAACCTTTGATACATTTTTGGTAGAAGGAAAGGTAGGATGTAAAAGGTATGGTTTTAGTGAAACATTCAATAAAAGAAGGGGAAGTGACAAGTCCCCCATGGGTATAGGGAAGAATGAGATGGTGATAGGTGAGGTTGGGTAAGATTGGGAAAGGGTGAGTAAAGTTGGGTAAGGTAGATGGGGCAAGGTTGGGTAAAGTTGGGCAAGGTAAGATAAGGTAAATGAAGAAGGTCTAGTTTGGAAGGGAGGTATAATAGAAGAAAAGGGAGTGTCGAGTCCCCCTAGGATAAGGAAGAATAAGGTTATGATAGATATCATTTTGCAAGATTGGGCAAGGTTGAGTGTGATGAAGTAGGTGATGGGTAAATTAGGTAATTTTGATTGGTTGAGATAAATTGGGACAAATGTGGTAAGGTTGATTGTGAAAATTTAAGAAAGTTTTAGTCAAGGTTGAGGCATGTGGGGAAAAAATTGGGCAAGGTTGATTGGGCAAGGTTAAGCCGAGGTTTAGGAAATGTTGAGACATTTGGTGGGTAGATTAGGTAAGGCGGATGATAAAGGTCTGGTTTGGATGAGAGATGAAAAATAGAAGAAGAGGGAATATGATTCCCCCATAAGGTCAAGTAGGATAAGGTGATGATAGGTAACGTTTTGTAAATGTAGGCAAGGTTGAGTGTGATGAAGTAGGTGATGGATAAATTAGGTAAGGTAGATTGGTTTTGAAAAATTGGGATAAATTAGGTAAGGTTGATTGGGCAAGATTATGAAAGGTTTAGGCAAGGTTGAGACAGGTGGTGGGTAGATTAGGTAAGGTAGATGACGAAGGTCTGGTTTGGATGAGAGGTGTGAAATAGAAGAAGAGGGAATATTGAGTCCCCCATAGGGTAAAGTAGGATAAGGTGATGATAGGTAACATTGTGTAAAATTAGGAAAGGTTGAGTGTGATGAAGTAGGTGATGGGTAAATTAGGTAAGGTAGATTGGTTGAGATAAATTGGGACAAATTGGGTAAGGTTGATTGGGAAAGGTTAGGAAAGGTTTGGGCAATGTTAGGAAAGGTTGAGGTAGATGGGGCAATTGTGTAATATTGGATAGCGGGTAAAGGTGAACTAGATGGGCTACCAATTTTCTCTTTTCCTTTGTCTTTTTAAGTGTGAGTGGCATTGTTAACCATATTTATATGGGGCGAAGGAGCATATAAGTTATGATATGTGTAGCAAAAGGATCAGAAATAGTACGGAGAGGTATTGGTGTTGTGTAAAGAAGGCAATGCATTGGCATTTAGGTGGAGGTTTGGCTAACTCTCTTATGCAGACCATGTTGATCTCAAATTTTGGAGGAGGATAAATGGGTTTTGGAGGTGGTGATGTAGGTCATTGAATAGGTAAGGGATGAGTATGTGTGGTGATAGGTGGGACTGGAATAGGGTCCTTGTCTAGAAGATCATCGTCATCAAATTTTTCTTCAAGAGGACATACTGGGGAAGAACGGTCTTTAGAGCCTTACATTTTTCTACATCATGCCCTGGCACATGATGGTAGGCAAAAATTTTAGTATCGTCAAACCCTTTTGGTTTGGGTTTGAGTGGGTCGTAAGGTATAAGGGGTGGCAATGTGATGATAGAAGTCTCTAAAAGGTTAGCTAGAATGTTGGTGTAAGACCCTGCCAATGGATTGCAATGTGAGGTGAGTGTGGGTCTGGATTGAAGTGTAGGTGATTATGATGTGTGAGGTACTACAGGAGGTGGAATTGGAGGTGGGATAGGTTTGACCATAGGTTTTGTAGGTGGTACTTTTTTAGGCTTGGGTTGTTATTTCATGAGTAAAGGCATGGTAGATGAACTAGTGATGGAAGGCATTGTAGGCTTGACTACCTCTTTGGAGGGTAGTGGGTTTTTCAATTTTGGTTGCACCTTCTTGGGTAAAGGTGAAGGAGGAGTACATGATGCATAAGGGAAAGCAGATGGTGGAAGAGGACGTGTTAGCCATGGTGATAATGGAGGTGTCGGTAAAGGTTTCTAGCATAGGTGAGGTGGAAGGTACAAGTTGAAGAGAAGGAAGTCTCATAGGTAGTGATGAGGTTATTGTAGTTGGTGGGGGTATAGGTGGTAAGAAATATGTGGGTAACGACAAAGGTGTACATTGTTCTGATAGGTTGGGTGTAATAAAGGATTGTGATGAAGAGGTGGGTTGCGGCACTTTTGATTTACCTTGGATAGGCAGCTATGTTGCCAAGGTCGACGGGTGAGGCCCTAGGATAGACAGAAGGGGTGAAGGTGACAAAGGCATGGTGGGTGAAACTAGTGTGTGTGGCCTAAAAGGTTGGGTCTTCCTTTTAGGTGGAGGATTGGTTTTTGTGCAAGCTTGGGAAGATGTGGCTAAATCCAGACTTGATGGGTGAATGGATAAGGCTTGATCTCGGCATGAAACCTAAGGTAGTGATGGGTCTTGATGTAAGAGAAGGTATGGATATAGATAGGTTCTTAGGCATAGGAATAGGTTTAGTTTTTATTGAGGTTTCGATGTAGGCGAGGGTGAATAAGAAGAGGCCATTTCAACATGCATGGTCATGGTTGACTTGGTTTCTTGAGATACTTTTAGATAGATCGTGGAGGTATCCGCATGTAACATTTTCATTTGGGTGGATAAGGGTAACCAAAGGCGTCCCCTAAAGCATGAAACTATCAATGTAATCCAAGTGGTCATCCATGTGTGAAAATTACATTGTTGTATGTGAATATGATGTTGGCTTAGTAGAAATCCCTATAAAATATGTCTATGAAATAGGGAGGCTGGTTGGCTTCGGACTCACGTGGGTAAGGGAGCCAAGAGCATATCAATGAGATCCTAGAATACTAATGGGGAATTGTCCCCAACAGGAAATGGTGTGTCTAAAGGATCCCCTATGGGTAGGGGAGATAACGGTTGAGATGAGATAGTTTCCTTTTTAGTGGAGAAGAAAGCGAGGATGACTCTCCCATGGGTAGGAGAGTTAATACCATTGGTTGTTCATTAGGTTGTGAGGTAAGTGGTGAACCGAGAATTGGCGAAATTGTGGACTCCTCCATGGGTGAAGGGGGAGATGAAGGGGAATCCTCTATGGGTGAAGGAGTAGAGGAAGTAGGATCCTTCATGGGTAGAGGAGATCGTGCTAGAATATCCTCGATACTGAGGGATGGGAGGAAATTACGAAAGAGATGGTATGGTATCAAACATAGCATGGACCTCGTGGACATTATTGTCATTAATTGAAGGTTCAACAATTTGGTTTGATGATGGGGTATGGTTAGGGAATGACTTCTTAAAGATATGTAAATTCTAATTTTTGGGTGTGTTTGGGTTGTCCAAGACAAGATCTCCATTATCTAAAATTTCTTGGACAATGTTCTTGAAGGTTATACAACTACTATTGCTATGGCCTTTTATGTGATGATAGTTATAATAGTCATGTTCCTTGTACAATGTTAGCATAGGAAAATAGGGGTCAAAACCAGTATGTGGTTTTATGGGTGGAAGAGCAATGGTTCCGGCCTTAAGAAGTTTTTCTAATACTAAAGAATAAGGATCCCCGATTGGAGTGTATTTTCATTGCTCCCATTTGAACTGAAAAGTTTGAATGGGAGAAAGGTTAGAGGTAGGTTTCAATTGATTAGAGGGGTGAGATGGGCCAGCCTTTAAAACTACCGTGTTGGAAAATCCTTTGGATTTTGAATAATTATTTTGGGGTTTTGAAGAGGAAGAAGCATCATTTGATTTAAATGCAACATTTTGTTACGCAATTGAATTTTCTTCTCTTCAATGGCACAAATTTCTAGTTTTTGTGCCATGGTAAATGCTTCATCGAAGGTACAAAAGGTTTGTACTTGTAGATTTGGTGAGATGTGCCTAGAACAAGCTCTAGTGAACAACTCTATAAGCTCGGTTTGAGGAAACTGGAATGTTATCTAGTTGATGAGGCTCTGCCAATGAGCAAAAAAATCAGTGATAGACTCATCATCGTATTGTCAAGTTGAGTACAAGTCGGTCATAGTGACCTTCTTGACGATATTGATTAAAAAATGGTCCAAGAAGGCTTGAGCCACTTGATTAAATGAGTAAATGGAATGTTGAGGCAAACAACTATACCAGTCTAACATGGGTCCCATTAAGTACATGGGGAATGTTCGTATGAGTAAAGCATTGCCATGGGAGATTAGATAGCACCCATGTTTGAAAGAGCGCAAGTGTTGCTGCGAGTCTTCTTTATTTTGAACCGGTTAAATTTAGAAATTTCCCAATGTGTTGGATATGGGGAAATGGGAATATATGGATGGATCAGCTCACTGCAAATTTCATCATAGGTTAAGGAGTTGTGAGAGCCAGAAACTGATGCTTCCAATGTTTGCATCTTTTCCATCATCATTTTAATAAGGTCGTTAGTGGGTTGTGATGATTGGGCACCCCCTGCAGTATAAGGAGGTTGATGATGAATGTATGATGTGGATGACATCCTAGTATATGGTGGTTCGATTATGATAAATGTGAGGTAATTAGGGGTAGGGACTGCGGGATGGAAAGGATGAGGTTTTGGAATGGGGTATGGGTTTCCGACACCATGGGTGGTTGCGATGCTGTATTGGTACATATGAGGTAAAGGGTGTAGATGGGGCTATGCTCAAGGTGATTGATGAAGGAATAGTTGACACCATGGGTGCGATAGATGCCATAGGTGTAGTAGTTATAGAGGATGTGGGGTCAGTTGAGACACCACGGTGGTAAGGTGGATGAAGGTAATGCCAAGCTAGTGGTAGCTGACATGGAAGTGGGGGTGAGGGCAGGAGGGATAGACATGGGCATGCCATATACCAACTATCCTGATGAGTCCCGGGTAGATGAGTGGGTGAGATAGTGTTATAGGGAAGTGGGATTCTAGTCAAGGAGTCTTGTGAACTCCTTGTCACTAGTACTAATGGTAATGGGTTGAGTTGGATCCATAGGCGACAGGATGGAAGGTGGTGATGGGATAGGTGGAAGCAGCTAAAGGCTAGCATGAAACACAAGGGTGTTGGCTTGGCTATGAGTTAAAACCATGCGAATTCACGTAAACTTGGTAATCTATTTTCTGTAAATGACATAGAAAAACAACGAAATGGAGAAAAATACATTACGAGAGGTGAAACTAGATGTTGTTTTAATTAAGAATTAAAACACGAGGCGACGACTTGATTAGGGTAACCAATGAAGGTGACAGGGTGACCGATGATGGTTAGGGTGACCTTTACCGATTACTATGGGATGTATACAATTTTGCAAACGAGGTAAAAGCGATGAAAATAAAGTACAAAAGTTGTATTGAGTTTGTGATTTTAAAATTTTGGGAGTATGATAATGTCCTAAGAATTTCAAAAAGAATAGAAGATGTGATGACTGTTGTTTTTAGTAAAATGACCTAAAAAGATGGAAACCGGAAACGGTTAGGTAAACCAATGATGGTCAAATTTAATTCGATGACGGTCGCTAGATCGATGCGGTTACATTATGAAATTTGAAAAAATGAAGAAAATTTGATTTTGTGAATTATGTCAGATGGAATATCAACCTAGAAACATTAGTATGATAGTAATTGACCCTGACACACTTAGAAATAGTTAGAATACACCAACTATGATGATGGAGTATGAAAGGAAGAAGAAAATAAATAATGTGACCTCACAACTCAAAACCCAACTCAAGAAAAAGCTAAGTAAAACACATAATCCTATAAGTGAATTTTATGTTTTTAGCTTATGCTATTTAACACTTGACTTATGAACTCGAACAAAGTCTTTGTTTTGGAAAGGTGTCCTATGAAGACGTGAGATCTAAGGGTGCTTTCGAGGTTATGTTTTGGTGGGGCAATCCTTTATCCGAGTTAATGACTGGACAAAGAAACAAGTTGAGTGCCCACGTTCAATATTTTGATCTTGTGATTATTGATATCTTATTTTAGGTAAGGTGTTGTTTGAAAAGTGTGAAATTATATTTGTGTTGTTTGGAAAATAGAGAGAAGAGAAAGTGCTCTATGATTCAATTATGTCACCATCAATTGGGAATGACTTCAAGCATATAGGTCACCCTTAGCTTTAATGTGAGCTAAAAATGCAAGCTTAGAAGTATTAAATGCAAATATTTTAGAACCCAAATTGAAATGCGATATTCGATGTAAAAAAAAGTGAATAGGAAAGAGAATGAATTTCACTAATACAAATGCAAGAAGAAAAATAATGATTATTTTTAGTCCCGAAATACAAATGTCACTTTGAGACAAAAATACGAAAAGAAAAGATTTCAGGAGAGAATTTAATTTTAAATTTCATTTTTAAAAAAACAAACATACAACAATTCCCTAAGAATGAATAAATGTAAAGAACCTCGGATAGGTCCCACCCTAAACCCTAAACACCATCAATTAAATTAACCATATCTTACCCATTCATATCTTCTAGTGCACATGTTAATTAAATTAATCAATATCCTCATTAACCACCTCACTCAAATGACCCACTCAAACCTCATTAATGACCTAAGACCAAGTCAAAGCTTATGCTAACCAACTAGGACTTAGTCTAAACCTAGACTAAACTCTTATTAACATACCTAAAAATAATCTTACTCATCCTTCCCGATCTATCGGTCAAGAGTCAAATGAACATTGGAAACCATGCCAAAAATAGCAATAATCAGGTTATTTTTGGCCAACCTAGATATTCCCACCTTGACCAACGTCAATTATATCTCAACCGATGCCGATCACCTAACCATCGTTAGTTAGGTTAAATATATTTCCAAAATCCTTTTCCTAGGTTGGTCATTTGATTCAAGATCTCAAACGAATAGAGATTTAGAGCACTTGAAATGTCTGAAGCATTCATGCCAAGGAAAACATACGGGAGCTCTACCAACAACCATTAGCATTCATCATCTTCTTCACAATCACATATTCACACAGAGAAGCACAGAGGTTTTAACTACCACAAAGCACCAACACAAAAACTCTTCTCCGGATCTTTACCATCACCATCCTCATCACCTGCATTCTCCAAACCTACTCTTTAGTAAGTACCTAACATCTCTTCATTTATTTCTATTTTATTCCAGTAAGATTTATTATTCATCTCATTAATTTATCTTTCTCCATGTCCATACACTCCCCTCCTCCTACCAACCTATCACCTTACCATACCTAGACCTTGCACCTATCTCCCCTTATCTTAATCATCTCTTAACCTTTTAGATCATTTCACAACCTCACCCTCACCATTTTCAACCTCTGTGCAATCACAGAGAGTCTAAAAGACCATTTCTAGGAAGTTTCGCTAATTTCCCCTACGAACACTAGTTAGCCAAGCGGCGTCGATCATTACTACGACCGACATCAGTCACACAAAGCATTCACCGGTTACTTTGTGCGGAAATATAGCTCAGGCCAGCGAACTAATACATATTTACCAATGACGAGAATCACTTGTAACTTTTACTAGACCCTATCCAGAGCACTGTACCAAACCTGTAACCCAATACCATCCCATCACCTGACCCATTTTTCCTCAAACAACCTTTTAAACAACCTTTCTTATTGTTTTATACGAGATACCTAAATCATTTCAATTACAATAGGATCTTTATTTCATGCATATTTTGAATAGCATTAATATTGTTATATAAAAGTGGATTGACAACCTATTTAGGAAGCATCACACTTCCTAGATCTAGCTTCCGCTAGGTAGTCCACTCATTATTTTGTTTAACTCTATTTGGTGGTATTGTTTTGCATTTTATAGGTAGTTCCTCCTAGACAAAAAGGGAGATCTCACAATCAACTTGGATCAGGAAATCAGAATGCACACACAACCTTCGACCGACATCACAAACAAGTATTCCTCCTTGGCCTATTACCTCTTATCATTTCATTAATTTGTTAAGAATCCGGTGAAACATTTTGGCACACCCAGTGGGACCCATCTAGGGTTCCTTACATTTATTCATTCTTAGGGAACTGTTGTATGTTTATTTATTTTCAAAAGGAAGTTAACATTAAATTCTCTCCCTAGAAATCTTCTCTTTCTTCTATTTGTCTCAGTGACATTTGTATTTTGGGACTAAAAAGAATCATTATTTTTCTTCTTACATTTACATTAGTGAAATTCATTCTCTTTCCTATTCACTCTTTGTTTACATCAAATATCACATTTCGATTTGGGTTCTAAAATATTTGCATTTCATACTTTTATGCTTGCATTTTTAGCTCACATTAAAACTGAGGGAAACCTATACGCTGGAAGTCATACCCAACTAATGGTTGACATAATTGAATCGTAGAGCACTTTCTCTTCTCTCTCTTTTCTAAACTACACAAATATAAATTTACACATCTTCTTAAACAACACCTTACCTGGAAGAAGTTATCAACGATCACACGATCAGAGGATTGACAGTGGGTGCCCAACTGGTTTCTCTTTGATTTGGAGGACATTACAGTACAAAATTTCCCTAAATCTCCCAGGATCACTACACTATAGAAGATGAATCCAAGAGCTTTCCGATGACTATTTGAACATCGAAAATGGAGTTCATATGCACATTGGGTGGCTGGTCAAAATTTGGTCAACTGGAAATTCAACCGTGGTCAATAGTCCAATCCGGACATGACACATGGAAAAGGTGGCAACTAGAAAAAGGTAAAAAGAGAGTCATTCTTTTTGGTTATCGACCTCCGAGTCTTCGTCAAGTGTAAAATTTGGTTTCAACAAAGCAAGAGGCTGAAATTTTCTAACGGAGGGGCGCCCAACCTCTATGAGAGCTATATTCTTATTTTCCCACATGGTGGGCTCTCAAACCACCATGTGGACATTGATTTTTCATTCCGAGCTCTATATTGTGTTTCAAGTTCAATTTTTGCAATACAGGGTGATAACCAAACTTAGGTGATCTATTTTTAGCTCGGTGGGGTGATCAACTCCCCACCGAGTTGATCACGTTTACCTCTTGGCTCATATGGATCAATTTTTCTTCCACATGGTTCTGGATTTCCTTGGCGACCACAATTGTCGGTTTGATTATAGCTCAGAAATTATGTAGCTCAATTGTTTCCACTTATCTTGGAAGGCCTTATCAAACAATTTTCGGGATCTATCTTATCCCTATTACCTTGGCCAAAGACTCGGCAGTCAAACCTTACAACTCGCCACCAACACACCAATGAAATGGACATAGCACAACTCACACAATGAAGGAGCCAACATCTATGTCTCAACTGAAAAAAATTGAGGAATACGTGACCATAGTAACCTATTACATTGGCATGCATGCCCATTTTAAACAACAAATCACCCCGTACCATGAAGAATGTGGGATATACCTCCCACCAACACCAAAAGCCCGACTCCATCATAATGTATGCCGCCAGGTCTTGAACCTGCGAACTCATGCACCCAAGTCACACACCCAAACCAACTCACTAGGTGGATCGATGGAGGTAACAAGGAGCTCACAGGTATATAAAGAGCTCTAAGCTCTATGTTGAATGAGGTTCAAGACCCAAAAGGGTAGTAGGCCTTCATCAAGCATTTCGAGGGTCTTAATGGCCGAATTTCTAAATGAAGTATAAAGAAAAGTTTTTTGAAATTATGAGGCAAAGATGATGGTTTTCTTCTTGTCTCATGAAGTGCTATATATTTTCTAGTGTAGAAATTTTTTTGTACGTAATTTCATAGAACGAGCACCGAGAGGCAGGCCGAGATCTACATTTTCCAATCACTTTGGGTCCAAATCGGGCCATGCGGTAAAAGGGATGTTTTTTAGAATTTCCTCTAGTTTATAGAAATGTAAACATATTTTATGTAGGTGTTGTAAATTTAAAGTTGTAGACATTTTTTAACGTAATTGCACAGGAAACTATCAGTGAAAATATTGTAGGGGCCATGGATGGACTTGGGAATGTTTATGGTAAATTACGAGTTCAAGAGGTGCGAATCGTCTCAATTATAGGTATAAAGGTTTGTTAAGTTAATAGTGAAGCAATATTGTACTTCATTGGGTAATAATAGATTGATTCTCATTAGGAGAATCCAGAGCGTAGCCTTCGGGTGAAATCCATTATTAAGTTCTTGTGTTGTGGATTTCATTTCGGTTTGTTTAGAACTCTTGATCGGATAAAAACTTTCAAGTTAGTTTATTTTATTAATTATTAAAGCAAGCATAAAATTGGATTATTTGGATTGAAGTCACAATTTCAGTATCCATAACCCACAATGAAAGGGAATTGCACATTTTAGATTTGGAATCAAGAATTCAATTTGAGTGCATTCTAAAATCAACTATGAATTTTTAAATGGATTTTTAATAGATTCAAGTATATTCACTTAAGTTGAAAATTAAGGATAATTGATTTATCTGGAAGAGTTCAAGGATTTGGGTTTCAAGAATTCCCAAAATTGCTAATACTCTTAGTCAGTTATCAAGTTTTTAAATTTGAGAATTTTCTAAGTACTACTTCAAAAACAATTAGTACCATTTTCAGATCAAGTTGGTATTAGAGAAGGTATCAACACAAGAAAACTTATTATTCTCTGAGTAGGTTGATTAGTGTAGGTTGAGTTGTCATGATGGCATCAAGCTTGTACTTGTGGAGTCCAGATTGGTGGGATAGACTAAGGGACAAGTTTATCATCCTCAGTAATTTTCTCACATTTATATTTGGATTATTCCATTATGACTCATGTGTAGATGATAGATCGTTTGACGATCCACATAACACATTAGTCAAGACCCAATTCTAGGAAATGTTTGTACTCTGTTATACTTGCATTAGTAAGACCCCTTAGAGGGCAATTATTTTGGTAAATTGCTAATACCAAGAGATGCAGTATGTTTTGGTCCTTGTTGAGTTATTTGTCCAGTAGGAAAGAGAAAAACGAGGTCAATCCATGATTGTGATGTAGTGGAGAAGAAAAAGTACATAAGCCACCGAGTAGGATAAATTTTTGTGATAGGTTTATCATGCAAAATTATTTTCCTATAAATTTGGTAACTAAGCTTATTGTACCAAGACTCCAAAAATGGAGCATTTTTACAACTAATTTGCATGATGTATTAGGATATAATTTCCTTACACTTGTATTTGAAAGTTTTATAAAGACCCTTTTAAGGGAACATATCTCCTAATCAAATGTTTGAGTGACCATTACAATTGGATACTCATATCTATGAGTTTGGAGATTTGTCAGCCATTTGTGCAGACAATGGAACTCATAGGTGTCATCTCAGAATGGTAGCTAAACATCATTGGCATATAACAACAGGTCAGAACTTCATTCTATGTAGAGGCATTGTGATGGTGCAATAGAGTGGTACCTAATAGTCATCGTTAATAGGAGGCTTTGAACCATGTAGAGTTAGTATCCATGCAACGGGGTTGGAGTCACCATTTTTGAGCTTGTGAGAAATCAACTTGGATCGTCATTTTGTGTAGAGGCATTTGACTCTGTAGCAGAATGGTAGTTGATCATCAAACTTAACATTGTGCATTGGAGGTGTTGAAGTCTAGAAAGGGATGTGATATCAAGATGCAAATTCATTCTATATAGATTCTCTTATGACCTTGTAGTAGGATGGTACCTAAAAATTCATTGTCCATCACTAACATTGGATCAATCATAGCTCTAAGTAACATGGAGTTCATTCAAGCCAGTTTGGATTTTGCGGAATCAACTACGAGCCAAAAACTGTGTTATAGAGTCAAAGAAGATCCTTTTTGTCAAATATTTGGAAGCCTAGCACTACAAAACGGAGGCATGGAGGTCTTGTTATCCATATTTCACCCCCAGAAAAATATTGGATCAACCACGATCCTGCATAGGAGGAAATAGACTCAAAAGGTAGAAAGAAAAGGGCTTCAAAATTGGCTAAGTATAAAGGTGTAAGTGGAGAATGCCAAGTGTCAGTATGGCATTGATTCAAGGGGTAAATAGAGAAAACATTTCTAAACGAGCACCAGACTACCACATGTCCTAGCAGAAAGCGGACCGTCAGGGAAAAAGTTGGTTCTTTGCCCCTTGTTATCAAAAGGGGTAAAAGTTGCAAAATGGCCGGCAACTCTGCCCAAGGAAAAAGTCAGCATTTGGGCTCAAGTCAAAGCCAAGTGGGGAATCAAAGGAAAGGAAAATAGATAAATTGCGGACCCGTAGGCCCAATTTTTATTCCAATCTAGCTACCACATGTCCCATATCAAAAGGGGACCCATTTTTCAAGTTGTTTTCCTGCCCTCCTCTATGGACTCGATACAAACTTTGAAGGGGCATATCTTTCAACTCAGGGCTCAAAATATTGCAAATATGATGCCATTAGAAATATCTCGGCCTCACCCATGCCATGAAGGTTGGAAATTTTAATATTGAGGATGTTAGGTGAAGAAAAATAGAGGAAACATCTTCAGGATTTCAATGCAGGATCTTCTTTCCTCAACAACCAGATCAAATTTGATCTATTTGGCCATTTCCTCTTCCTTCAAGGCACCGAACCAAGGATTGATGCAGTAAAGATGGATTTGGGGAGAGATTTCATCAGAGGAATTAACAACAGCGGTTGAGCTTCAACATGCTTTCCCCGCTTCTCTCTATCTTCTTCTTGCAGGTTGAATCTATAAATACGAGGGAAGGATTCATTGTAAAGGGTTGGACATTCTTTGTTTTATAGGCTCCCTTCTCCTCTTAGCAAAGGGATTTGTGGGGTTCAAGCCTTCCATCAAAAATTGCATTACATTTCTACCTCTTGGCTACTTTGTAATGAAATGTATCAATGTATAGAGAAATAAAACATGTTTGTGATCAATTTGATATCCTTTCTTGTCTCTTTTTCTTTCATCATCGGTCTCCCATTATATATTTCGCTATCTCGTGTTTGTTTATTGTATGCATTTTATTGGTTTGTGTCTATTAGCAAAATAAGTGTTCATCATTCCTTTGGTGCATCACCTTGTAGTTTAACTTTCTTTTAATTTTTGTATTCCTTCTATCCCTATCTCCTTGGTAAAGTTTAGATTAGGATTAAGAATAGATTCTCTGCAAGTTTCTACGTATGCACCTAAAAAGAAGAATAAGGAACCAACCTTCAATCTAGAGATCTTTCCCATTTTGTAAGGTCCACACCTTGGGAAATTTCAATGTTATATAATCACACCAAATGAGTCTGCCTTAGAAAAGTAGATCTTTTAGAGCTCATTTGGGGGTGTTGTGATTCTGTACTAATAGTTTTGGCACACCCGGTGGGACTAAGAAGTCTCCATCTTATTATAGTAAGGATTGATGTACACTTGTTGTGATTTTGTATTTTAAGAATCCTTAAAATTGTACATGTGGAAACTCCAAAAGAAACAAATCTACTAGTTTCAGTAGCCCAAGATTGGGAGATTCATGAGAAAAACCCGGTCTAGAGCAAGGAAAGAAGGTATATTTTAATACTTGCGTCTATCCCCAGGAAGAGAAAGGAGAGGAAGAACATTTTAGAGGTCTCCATCTCCACCAAGCATAACCTTGTCAACCTCTGCACTGTAAGGCCTTTCTTTCGGTCTACAAGGATTCTTAGGCCAATCGAATGACACCACCAAATCCATACGTCAATTTCACCGCAGTAGTCCACTCACCTTGAATGCACACAACCCGGTTCCAATTGTAGCATTAAAGAGCATCCCATATTTCACGGGAAAATCAAACTTCTCCTAGTGACCATGTCAAGATATTGCAAATGTCGTATAATCCACAAGATCCACGAGATGGACATTACAGTCAATTTACTCACCTCTTCATTTAAAGGGAAAGCTTCACAATGGTTTAGGAGTCTTGAAGCGAGGCAAAAGCTGGAACCCCATTTGTGCATGACTCTCCACAATCAGTTTGGGAAAAAGGTGATAACTTGTCTTTGTTGGAGCAACTAACAATAATTAAGAGAACCATGAACAAGCGATTGTGAGACTTCAACCTCATATTCTAGCGGACTGGGATAGGATTCCAATAGCGGTGAAGCCCACTCATGAAGGTTCCTTCTTGTACTTTCTTAGGGCTTTAACTTACGATATTTCTCTAATAATTAAATCAATGGGGGCACTATATTACTTGTAACCTATAGCCTCTCAATAGGGTGAGAACTATTTGATTCAAGTTGGAAAATCACTCCTATTCCATCTATGCCTCTGTACCACTGAATTAGGAAGCCCAAATACTAGCTAAGCACCTACATTAGCTCCTATACCCACCCCTAAGAATCAAAGCTCAGCTGAAGCTTCCAATTCATCATCTAATACCTCTAAAGAGATTCAAGAAGTGATGAAGCAACTTCAGAACTTTGGGAATGAGCTAGTGACCATCAAAAGACAACAAGCTCAGAGTTCCAGGCCATACCAACCCTAGGCTCAATATCAAGCTAGACCCCAGTATCAACACAATAGGCCACCACCTCAGATTGTGAATCAGAGCCAAAACCAAGGACAACCCCAAGCTGCTAGACCTTTCAGGCCATATGATCCTAACACAACTTTAACATCAAGAGCATTGGTCCCAGCACAAAACAATATGACACAGGAATATGATTGGTGTTTTCCATGCGATCAACCACATAACCAATCAACGTGCTTTAATGGTGCTTTAAATCAAGACTTGATGGTGTAAACCATTATGATGCCACAAGAACCTATCCAAGAGGGAGATCATCAGTAAAGAGCTAAACAAGGTGGACCTTCAAGAGAAACTATGCTAGTAAATTAGCAAGTTCAAGACTTATGTGGGATGAATCAGTTCCCTTCTCAAAGTGTAGCTGCCAATACACGGTCCAAAAAGAGAAGTATTGGAAATGGCCAACCACTTTGAAATTAGATGATCCTCAACCTTCCATCACTCCACAAGGTTCGGTGTTCTAAGTGTAACTCCCACAATGTTGAACCAATCCGGACCACCTTTAAACATAGTCAAGCACCGGTTGTAACAACCCATATACAAGAAAGAAATGTGTGCAGGAAGGGGCAGAAAAAGATAGCTCATTCAATATTATGGATCAGATGAAAAGGAAAAGTGTGAACATTTTACAATGGGATTCATTGGCCATTCAAGGCGAGAGGGATCTATTACGAGACTTCCATGCAGAATTGGTCAAGTTCAAATCACCCCCTAACCAAAGCAAGAGAGAGTATTTGCTAATGTGGTTCAACCAGGGAGAAACCATGGAGAACAACAAGGTATAAACCAAATACCTCCTTCCTTCTATGTCTCATTTATTATTGGAGACAAGTTGGTGCACAATTGTATGATCAATTCGAGGGCTAGTAGTTCTGTGATGCCCAAACAAATAGTGATCGGTTGAGTCTCCAATATGAGGTCATCTCTAGAGGAGTAGTCCAATTAGATGGGACAACAGTGACTACTGTGGGAATCATCAAGGATATGAGTCTCACTCTACACACTTTCCCTAATGTGACTATTTTGCAAAATGTGTCAATCATAAACTTACCACCACATTTTTCTTTGTGTCTGTCCAAGGACTTCACCGCCAAAATTGCAGGCTACCTGTCTACTGATTGGTCACATATGCTCTTTAGGAAAAGGTATGGGGTGAAGGCCACAATCATATCTGAACCTATTATTGATTATCATATTGAATCCTATGTGCCTAGCGTAATCAATGCCAACTACTCAGCTTTTGATCAAGAAGACCTCCTAAACACTAATGAAAGCAGAGATACCAAGGTGGAATATATCCCAGACTTGACCCTAGATGAGTGGGCCTACAAAAACATGCTTTTGACCCATATAAGAAGATGGAGGGATTTGAACTGGGTGTCTATCTACAGGAAGAGAATCATGCTCTTCTCGACCTAATAAAGCCGAGAATACAAGGATGACAATGAGGTATGGCAATTATTATTTGATGGCTCAAAGAGTAGACAAGGAGCTGGAGGAGGAGCCATGATTGTGTCCCCAGTGGTATAAGATATTATTCAACCTTCATATTCTAGTTTTCTTGCTCAAATAACATTGTTGAATATGAGGCTTTAGTCAAGGTCTTCATTGGGCAAGGAAGCTGGGAATCAAGAACTTGCAAGTATTCGGTGACTAGTGAGCTGGTTGCCAATCAAGTTAGAGGACTTAATGCTATAAAAAAGACTTGCTCAAGAACTACAAGAGTAGGGTATGGGATCTCATGGAGGATTTTGAGGCCTTCAGTATTGTGTCCATACCTAGGAAGGAGAATGAAGTTGTTGATAGACTTGCAATAATTGGGGCAATGTTTGATGTGGTTGATAACATCAAAAGAGATAGAGAACAACCACATATCCATGTGGTTTTGAGGCCGAAGTGCCGAGATAATAATACATGTTGGCAGGTGTTTGAGAATGATCAACATATCATTAAATTTCTATAAGAAGAAGCTAAATTCTCAGCTATAAACTAGAGTAGACTAGAGCAGCAATACGGGAATCAGATAGTACAACTGCATACAAACAAGCTTCCCAAAGGCTTAGTGACACTTTGGAATCTATTTTCAATCGATGATTAGTTCGAAAGGAGAAGGCTAACATGTAGATCAAAGGAGAAGAAACATTTCAAATCCTAGTAGGAGAAGAAAAACACTTCAAATTGGCAAGGTGGCCACCTTTGAGCAAGAAAGGTATGAATTCATACAAATTTTTAAAGAATTTTCTGATGTGTTTGCTTAGAGTTATGAAGACCTAATAGGTTCAATCCAAAACTAGCACAACACACAATCGAACTGGATCTAGCTGCTCAGCCCATCAGGCAAAAGCAGAGACCAGTCAACCCACATATAGAGCCTCGATGAAGAAGGAGCTAAACAAGATGATAGAGGAAAGCATCACATTTCCAATTAAACACTCAAGTTGTATTGCAAATCTAGTCCAAGTTAAGAAGAAAAATGAAGAAATCAAGTTGTGTGTTGAGTTCAAGGATTTTAACAAAGCCTCCCTCAAAGACCACTACCCACTCCCTTTAATGGAGAAGATCTTACAAGTAGTTTAGGTCGGAAAGGTTCTCCCTCTAGATGGCTACTCGGGTATAAACCAGATCATGGTGAAAGAAGATGATCAATTCAAAACAGCTTTCACCACTAAATGGAGAACCTACGCCTACAAGAAAATGTCATTTGGATTATCAATGTTGGAGCCACTTTTCAAAGGGAAATGGATAAGGAATTCAAGGGGTTGATCAACAAAATAGCATTGATCTATCTAGATGACATTACAGTTGTTTTCAAGAATGCGGTAGACCACCTTTTCCATATAAGGCAGGTGTTCCAATGATGCAGGAGTTTTGGGGTATCTTTGAACCCTAAAAAATGCATATTCTTGGCCCATGAGGGTAGGCTTTTAGGTCATATTGTGTCTAAGGAGGGTCTAGAAATTGGCACGAGAGAGAGTTGAAGTAATAAAAGCACTTCCATTGCCAATTCACAAGAAGGCTCTTCAAATCTTCTTGGGAAAAATCAATTTTGTCTGTAGGTTTGTTCCAAAATTTGTTGCCCTTTTAAGCCAATAACATTGATGCTCAAGAAGAGCTTAACATTCAGGTGGACAACTGAAGGAAAAGCAAGTTTTGAGGCTATTAAAGAAGCCATATCACGAGCCCCAACTCTTGTGAACCTAGATTTTCCAAAGACTTCATATTGTATGCCTTTGGTGGCAGCGATGTGCAATTTCTACAATCTTGGTGTAGAAGAAAAAAGAAAGTATAAAATAGCCAATTGCTTTCTTCAGCTAGAGTCTAGAAGATTATGAGGTGAGGTACTCCTTCATTGAGAAGCAAGGTCTGGCGATAATAAGAGGATTGAAGAATTTTAAGCATTTGGTTTCATACAACAAAATCCAACTATTGGTCTCCCATGCGGGAGTTAAAGAATTCCTCCTCAGCAAGGACCTAAATGAAAAGCACATGTAGGATGGATCACCGTGTCATGGAATATGACATTGAGATCAAGGTCACCAAGCTGGTCTATGGGAAGGGGTTGTGTGAACAACTAGCCTCAGGTCAGCAAGATGAAACAGACAGTGAAAAGGAGGTTGTTCTTGTTCTACAAGATGATCAAGAAGAAGGGAGAGATGATGTACCTGCTCCTTGTTGGACCCAAGACATGGTGCACTTCCTTCGAATAGGCATGTGTCCTCATGGGATGGGTAAAGCAAAAAGGAGACATTTTAAGCTACAGGCCATCCCATATGTTCTTATCAATGGTGTCTTGTTCAAAAGAGACATCAATGGCATTCTGCTGAGATGCATTGAGACAGATCAAGTGGAGAGAGTGCTACAAGAATTCCATGTTGAAGTAGTTGGAGGCCATTTTTCTTTAAGAGTGACAACACTCAAAATCATGAAAGCATGATATTATCAGCCCAGTGTGTTTAGTAACTCCTACACATGGATCAAAAGGTGCAAGAATGATGCATTCTTCAAAGGCAAGGAAAGGCTAGCAAAGACTTCTATTCACCCAATCTCGATTGACCAACCTTTCATGCAATAGGGATTGGAATTCATTAGAGTCATCAATCCAAAATCAAGCTAAGGTCAAAAATGGATCATGATAGTGACATATTATTTTACCAAATGGACCGAGGCAGTGGCACTCAAGGAAGTAAATGAGTCTAGTATCCTGGATTTCTATGAAGGGATAGTGACCAGATTTGGAGTGCCAACCACCATCATATCAGACAATGCATTAGCATTCATAGGTTCCAAAATCACAGGATGGTCTGTTAAGAATGGGACTTATTTGAGTACTTCATAAAACTATTACCCTCAAGGTAATGGCCAAGCTAAGTCCACAAACAAAAACCTGCTAAAGATCATCAAAAGGACACTTGATGAGAATCAGAGGACCTAGCACACAAAGCTCAAAATGGCCTTATGGGCTGATAGAATAATGCCCAAGAGATCTATAGGCAGCTCTCCATTCAAGCTTGTCTATGGGAAAGAGGTAGTGTTTCCTATATCACTTGAGTTACCAGCATTGGAGCTCATGAAGTAACTAGAGATGTCTAAATTTGGACTAATGGAGGCCAGGTATGCAGAGCTGATAGAATTAGAAGAAACCAAAGAGCATGCTCTCTAAGAAATAGAGAAGAATTAGGATTTAGTCAAGAAATGCTTTGACAAGAAGAAAAAGAAAGGACCTTCCAGGAAGGAGACCTGATTTTGAAATGGGATGTAGATCGAGCAAAACTAGGAAGGCATTCCAAATTTGACGCCATCTAGAATTGCCCCCTATATGATCACAAGATGCAAAAGTAGCAATGCTTTCCAATTGTCTACATTCAAGGGTGAAGAGTTGAAGATTCTAGTAAATGGGATCTATCTTAAGCACTGCTACTAAAAGGGAGTTTTCACCTTGTACATATTAGTTTAGTTTCTCTTTCCTCTAAGTGCTTATGCACATTGTCTTGTCGTAGTGTAGATTACTTTTCTCCTAAGTTATTTACATGCTCTGCATGTTTCATTTGGACCATGTATGATTTCAAAATTTGTATATGGTGTGGTGTTATTTTGTGGCTCTTATGCAGTCCATTCGGAAAAATAGATGAAACCCCAAGTTAAAACAATTTTCTACTCTCAGAAACCTTCATTTCGAGATTTCTTATGAAAATTGAGAATGCAAGCATTTGGGCACATGAATTAGGAAGAATCAATACCATATTTTCTATCTCAGCTCCATGCCCAATGGATATGACAAGGCAATTGGTCTTTTCATCTAGTAGGAAGATACCCTGTGAGTCACCAAATTGTTATCCATATTTCACCCCCCAGGAAAAATATTGGATCAACCATGATCCCGCATAGGAGGAAACAAAGTCAAAAGGCGGATAGAAAAGGGCTTCAAAATTGGCTAAGTATAAAGGTATAAATAGAGAATGCCAAGTGTCAATATGGCATTGATTCAAGGGGTAAATAGAGAAAATATTTCTAAATGAGTGCCAAACTGCCACGTGTCCGTGGGAAACCATGCGTTGGGAAAAATTTGGTTCTTTTCCCTTTATTATCAAAAGGGGTAAAAGCTACAAAATGGCTTAACTCCGAACCCAAGGAAAAAGTTAGCATTCAAGCCCAACTCAAAGCCAAGCGGGAATTAGAGGAAAGGGCAAAAGATAAATTGTGAACCCGAAGGACTGATTTTTGTTCCAATCTGGGCCGCCACTTGTCCTATATCAAAAGGGGTCCCATTTTTCAAGTTGTTTCCCGCCTCCTGTATGGACCCGATACAAACTTTGAAGGGGCATATCTTTCGACTCAGGGCTCAAAATATTACAAATCTAATGCCATTAGAAAGATCTCGGCCTCACCCATGCCATGGAGGTCTGAAACTTTAATTTTGAGGAGGTTAGGTGAAGAAAAATAGAGGAAACGTCTTCAAGATTTTGATGCAAGATCTTTTTACCTCAACAACCAGATCAGATTTGATCTATTTCGTTGTTTCCTCTTCCTTCAAGGTGCCAAACCAAGGATTGATGCAGTAAAGATGGATTTGGGGAGATATTTCATCAGAGCCATTAACAGCGGTGGTTGAGCTTCAACGTGATTTTCCCACTTCTCTCTCTCTTATTCTTTCAGGTTGAATCTATAAATACGAGGGAAGGATTCATTGTAACAGGTTGGACATTCTTTGTTTTGCAAGCTCCCTTTTCCTCTTAGAAATGGGATTTTGGGGTTCAGCCTTCCATCAAAAATTGCATTACATTTACCTCTTGGCTACTTTGTAATGAAACGTATCAATCTACAAAGCAATAAAACATGTCTGTGATCAATTTTAGATCCTTTCTTGTCTCTTTTTCTTTCATCTAGTCTCCCATTATATATCTGGTTATCTATGCTTGTTTATTGTATGAATTTTGTTGGTTTGTGTCTATTAGCAAAATAAGTGTTCATCATTCCTTTGGTGCATCACCTTGTAGTTTAGCTTTGTTTTAATTTATGTATTCCTTTTATCCCTATCTCCTTGGTAAAGTTTAGATTAGGATTAAGAACAAATCATCTGTAAGTTTCTACGTATGCACCTAAACAAAGGAATAAGAAACCAACCTTCAATATGGATATCTTACCCATTTTGCAAGGTCCCACACCTTGGGAAAGTTCAATGTTATGCAATCACACAAATGAGTCTACTTTAGAAAAGTAGATATTTTAGAGCTAATTTGGGAGTGCTGTGATTTTGCACTAACATGTCTTCTTCAGATATCAAAGAGGTGCAGCAGGAGGTAGTGAGCCCAAGTGCCATAGGTCCTAGAGTTTGAGCCATCATTTTTGAATGTGGAGTTGGAAGAATACTACGATGATATCTTCTCAGCAAGGTGATTTGGAGTTCACAAGCTTTTTGGGACAAAAATCTTTTCCCATTAGGGAGGTTTGATTCGAAGGAAATTATGGAGGACATAAGCTCCTAAATCTATAAAGACCACTATAGTGTGAAGATGACTTTAAGAGTTTTCTCGACAACTATTTGAACGTCAAAAATGGAGTTCGTATGCACATTGGGTGGCTGGTCAAAGTTTGGTCAACTGGAAAGTCAACCCTGGTCAATAGTCCAATCCAGATGTGACATGTGGCAAAGGTGGAAACTGGAAAAAGGAAAAAGAGAGTCATTTTGTTTGGTTATCAAATTCCAGTCTTTGTTAGGTGTAAAAGTTATTTTTTAAAGCAAGAGGTTCAACTTTTTTAACGAAGGGGAGGCGTCCGGCATGAGAGCTATATTCTTCTTTTCCAATGTGATGGGCTCTCAAACCACCACGCAGATGTTGATTTTGCATTCTGAACTCAATATTGTGTTTCGATTTCAATTTTTTCAATACGGGGTGATAACCTACTCAGGCGGGATATTTTTAGCTCGGTGGGGTGATCAATTCCCCACCGAGTTGATTACATTTACCTATTGGCTCGTATGGATCGAGTTTTCTTACACATGGTTATGGATTTCCTTAGTAACCACATTGGTTGGTTTGATTATAGCTTCAAAATCATGCATCTTAGCCATTTCCACTTATCTCATAAGGCCTTATCAAACAATTTTTGGGATCTATCTTATCCCTATTACCTCGGCAAAGACTCAAATCGCACAAATCGCATAACTGCCACCAACACACCAATGCAACAGACGTAACACAACTCACACGGTGATGAAGCTAACATCTACGGCTCGACTAAACAAAATGGATGAAGACGTGACCTTAGTCACGTATTACATGGGCTTGCATGCCCATTTTAAACCACAAATTAACCCCTCCTTGTGGAGAATGTTGGATATACCTCCCACCAACACCAAAATCAATCCATCATAATGCACGCCGCCATGAGTCTTGAACCCTCAACCTCATGCACCCAAGTCACACACCCAAACCAACTCACCGGGTGGCTCAAAAGAGGTAAAAAGGATCTCACGATTATATAAAGAGCTCTAAGCTATGTGTTGAACGAGGGTAAAGACCCAATAGGGTAGTAAAATTTCATCGAGGGCATTTTGAGGGTCTTAATGGCCAAATTTCTAAATGAAGTAAAAAGAAAATTTTCTCAAAATTCCGAGACGAAGATGATGGTGGTCTTCTTGTCTCATGAAGTGCTATATATTTTCTATTTTAGACAATTTTTGACATAATTACATAGAATGAGCACTCGGAGCAAGAAGAGATCTACATTTTCCAACCACTTTGGGTCCGAATCAAAGCCATGGAGTAAAAAGGGAAGTTTTTCAAAATTTCCTAAGGTGTTTTAAATTTAAAGTTGTAGACATTTTTTAAATGTAATTGCACAAGAAACTATAGTTAAAAATACTGTAGGGGCCACAGATGGACTTGGGAACGTTTATGGTAAATTGCAGAGTTCCAAGAGGTCTGAATCATCTCAATTACAGGTATAAAGGTTTGTTAAGTCAATAGTGAAGTGATATTGTACTTCATTGGGAAATAATAGATCGATTCTCATTACAAGAATCTAGAGACGTAGCCTTTGGGTGAACTCCAGTATCAAGTTCTTGTGTTGTGGATTTGATTTCAATTTGTTTAGAAGCTCTTGATTAGATAAAAATTTCAAGTTATTTTATTTGATTAATTATTTAAGCAAGCATAAAATTGGACTATTTTTATTGAAGTTACAATTTCAAGTATCCATAACCCACAATAGAATGTGAATTGTACATTTCAAATTGGGAATCAAGAATTCAATTTGAGTGCATTCTAAGATAAACTGTGAATTTTTAAATGGATTTGTAATAGATTCAATATATTAACTTAAGTTAAAAATTAAGGATAGTTGATTTATCGAAAGAGTTCAAGGATTTTAGTTTCAAGAATTCCAAAAAAATTAATACTCTTAGTCGGTTATCAAGTTTTTAAATTTAATAATTTTCTAAGTACTACTTCAAAAAAAAATTAGTACCATTTTCATATCACTCTGTCTAGTCATTAACTCGGAGAAAGGAATGCCCCCCGCCAAAATATAACTGAAACCACCCTTAGATCTTTCCTCTTCATAGGACACCTTTCCAACAAAAAAATTATTCTGTTCATAAGTCAGTCTTAAATAGCATTATGTAAAAACATAAAATTCACTTATAGGATTCCATGTTCTTCTTAGTTTTTTCTTGAGTTATGAGGTCAAATTCTTTATTTTCTTATTCCTTTCAAACTCCACCATCATATTCGTTGTATTCCAACTGTTTCTAAGTGTTTCAGGGTCCAATACTATCATACTCAAGTTTCTAGGTTGATATTCCATCTGACTTAATTCACAAAATCAAATTTTCTTCATTTTTTCAAATTTCACGATTGCCCAACATCGGTCCAAAGTGACCATCATCAGTTTACCTAACCATTTTTGGTTTCCAAATTTTTGGTCATTTTATAAAAAAAATAGAACTCATCACATCTTCTATTCCTTTTGAAATTCTTAGGACATCATCACACCCCCAGAATTTTAAAATCACAGTCAAATACAACTTCTTTACTTCATTTTCATCAATTTTTGCCTCATTTGTAAAACTATTGATTTCCCACAGTAACCAGTATTGGTCACCCTAACCATCATCGGTCACCCTGTCACCGTCATCGGTTACCCTAACTGTCGTTGGTTCCTTTGTTTTAATTTTTAATTAAAACAACGACTAGTTTCACCTCCTGGAATCTATTTTCTCCATTTCTGTTGTTTTTCTGTGTCATTTACAGAGAACAAATTACCAAGTTTACGCTAACTCACATGGTTTTGAATTATAGCCAAGCCAATGCCCTTGTGTTTCATGCTAGCCTTCAACCACTTCGCTTATCCCATCACCGCCTTCCATCCTATTGCATATGGATCCAACTCAGCCCATTACCATTAGTACCAATGACGAGGAGTTCACAAGACTCCTTGACTAGAATCTTGTTGCCCTACAACACTATCTCACCCACTCATCTACCTAGGACTCATCAAGATAGTTGGTATATGACATGCCCGTGTCTATCCCTCCTGCCCTCACCCCCACTTCTACGTCAACTACCACTAGCTTGGAATTTCCTTCATCCACCTTACCACTTGTGGTGTCTCAATTGGACCCCACATCCTCTATAACTATTGCACCTATGACATCTGTCTCACCTGTGTTGTCAACTATTCCTTCTTGATCACCTTGAGCATAACCCAACCAATGATGGTGTCGAAACCCATACCCCATTCCAAAATCTCGTCCTTTCCATCCCACACCACCACCCCCAATTACCACAAGAGTTGTTACGACTACCCCACCTACTTATACATATCACCAACAACCCCAATCTCGTCTATTATCTATTCAGATACCTTCGCCTACATCTATTCTCCCTTCATAGATCTCATATGCAATACCACCATATACTGAGATGTCTTCCACATTATACATTCATCATCAACCTCCTTATATTGCAGGGGGTGCCCAATCATCACAACCCACCAACGAACTTATTAAAATGATGATGGAAAAGATGTAAACATTGGAAGCATCAGTTTCTAGCTCTCGTAACTCCTTAACCTATGATGAAATATGTAATGAGCCCATCCATCCATCTATTCCCATTCACCCATATCCTACGCATTAATAAATGCCCAAATTTAATCGGTAAAGAAGACCCACAACAACACTTGCAGTATTTCAAACATGGGTGTTATCTAATCACCCATGATGATGCTTTACTCCTACGAACATTCCCCATGTCCTTAATGGGACCCGCGTTAGACTAGTATAGTGGTTTGCCTCGACATTCCATTTACTCATTTAATCAAGTGGCTCAAGCCTTCCTAGACCATTTTTCAATCAATATTGTCAAGAAGGTCACTATGACTGACTTGTACTCAACTCGACAATATGACGACAAGTCTATCGCTGATTTTTTTACTCGTTGGCGGAGCCTCATCAACCAACTAACATTCCAGTTGCCTCAAACCGAGCTTATAGAGTTGTTCACTAGAGCTTGTGTCAGGAACATCTCACCAACTCTACAAGTACAAACCTTCTATACCTTTGATGAAGCATTTACCATGGTGTGAAAATTGAAAAAAATTTCCATTAAAGAGAAGAAAATTCAATTGCGTAACAAAAATGCCACATTTAAATCAAATGATGCTTCTTCCTCTTCAAAACCCCAAAACAATTATTCAAAAGCTAAAGGATCTACCAATGTAGTAGTTTTAAAGGCTGGCCCATCTCACCCCTCTAATCAATCGAAACCTACCTCCAACCTTTCTCCCATTCAAACTTTTTAGTTTAGACGGGAGCAATGAAAATACACTCCAATCAGGGAGCCTTATTCTTCAGTATTATAAAAACTTCTTAAGGTTGGAGCCATTTCTCTTCCACCCATAAAACCACATATTGGTTTTGACCCCGCTCATCCTATGTCGGCATGGTACAAGGAACATGACTATTGTAACTATCATCGTGTAAAAGGCCATAGTGATGGTAATTGTATAACCTTCAAGAACATTGTCCAGGAAATGTTAGATAATGGAGATCTCGTCTAGATAACCCGAACACACCCACAAATAAAATTGTACATATCTTCACAAGTCGTTCCCTAACGATACCCCGTCATCAAACAAACTAGACAACCTTGAATTAATGACGCTTATGTGTGTGTGGTCCATACTATGTTTGATACCATACCTTCCCTTTCGGAATTTCCTCCCATCCCTCTATCGAGGATATTCTAGCATGATCTCCTCTACCCATGGAGGATCCTACTTCCTCTACTCCTTCACCCATAGAGGAGTCCCCTTCATCTCCCCTTCACCCATGGAGGAGTCCACAACTTTTACCAATGTTGGTTCACCATTTACCTTGCAACCTAATGAACAACCAATGGTATTAACTCTCCTACCCATAGGAGAGTCATCCTCACTTTCTTCTCCACTGAAAGAGGAAACTATCTCATCCTAACTATCATCTCCCCTACCCATAGGATGTCCTTTAGATGCATCATTACCTATTGAGGACAACTCCCCATGAGCATTATAGGATCTCGTTGATCTACTCTCGGATCTCTTACCCACAAAGTCTGAAGTCAACCAGTTCCTATCTCACATAAATATTTTACAAGGATTTCTACTAAGACAACATCATCTTCTCTTACACCAATGCCATTTTCACACTTGACCGACCGCTTTAATTACATTGATAATTCCATTCTTTTGGGATGCCTTCAGTTACCCTTTTCCACCCAAATGCAAATTTCACCTACGAATACCATGTATATTAAAATTACCCCTTCTTCATCACCCTCACCTACATCAAAACCTTTACCAACAACTAAACCTGTTCCTATGCCTAAGAACCTATCTGTATACATACCTTCCCCTACATCCAGACCCATCACTACCTTGGGTGTCATGTCGACATCAATCCTAGTCTATCCACCCATCAAGATAGATTTAACCACATCTTCCGAAGCTCTCGGAAAAACCAATCCTCCACCTAAAAGGAAGACCCAACCTTTTAGGTTTCACACACCAATTTAACCGATCAAGCATTTTTCACCTTCACCCCTTCCATCTATCATAGGCCTCACTCTTGATTTTCCTTAGATAGGTAGTTTTTGCCTCACCTTGGCCAAGTAACTACCTATCTAAGGAAAATCAAAGTTCCACAACTCACCTCTTCATCACAATCCTTTATTACACCTAACCTATCAATAAAATGTAAACCTTTTCCATTACTAGCATCTTTCTTACCACTTATACCCCCACCAACTACAATAACCTCATCACTACCTATGAGACTTCCTTCTCTTCAACCTGTACCTTCCACCTCGCCTCTGCCAACAACCTTTACCACACCTCCATTATCACCATGGATAACCCATCCTCTTCCACCATCCACTTTCCCTTCTACATCACGTACTCCTCCTTCACCTTTACCCAAGAAGGTGTAACCGAAGTTGAAAAACCCACTACCCTCCAAAGGGGTAGTCAAGCCTACAATGCCTTCCATCGCTAGTTCATCTACCACACCTTTACCTAGGAAAATACAGCCCAAGCCTAAAACAATACCACCTACCAAACTAGTTGTCAAACGTATCCCACCTCCAATTCCACCTCCTGTAGTACCTCACATATCACAATCACCTACACTTCAATCCAAACCCACCCTCACCTCACATTGTGATCAATTATCAGGTTCTTACACCAACATTCTAGCTAACCTTTTAGAGAACTCCATCATCACATTTTCGTCCCTAAGACCTTACGACCCACTCAATCCCATACCAAAAGGGTCTCGACAATACTAAAATTTGCACCTACCATCATGTGTCAGGGAATGATGTAGAAAATTGTAAGGCTCTAAAGACCATTCCTCTCTAACTATGTCCTCTGAAAAAAACTTTGATGACAATTATCTTATAGAAGAGGACTCTGTTCCACCCCCACCTATCACCACACATCCTCACCCCTTACCTATTCAATGACCTGCATCACCACCTCCACAACCCATTTATCCTCCTCCAAAATTTGAGATAAACATGGTCCACATCTCTACATCCTCCTAAATGTTAATGTGCTACTTTCTTTACATAACACCAATACATGCCCTCACCCTACTATTTCCCATCCTATCACTACACATATCACAACTCAGTTGCTCCTTCACCACATATCAATATGGTCAACATTACCACTCGTACCCAAAAAGACAAAGGAAAAGAGAAAATCGGTGCCCATCCAATTCACCTTTACGGGCTATCCAATATTACACAACTACCCCATCTTCCTCAATCTTTCCCTAACCTTGGCTTAACTTTCCCAATCAACCTTACCTAATTTGTCCCAATTTATCTCAACCAATCTACCTTACTTAATTTACCCATCACCTACTTCATCAAACTCAAACTTGCCTAATTTTAGACAACGTTACCTATCATCACCTTATCCTAGTTTACCCTATGGGGGACTCGATATTCCCTCTTATTCTATTTTTCACCTCTCATCCAAACCATACCTTCATCATCTACCTTACGTAATCTACCCACCACCGCCGCAACCTTTCCTAAACCTTTCCTAATCTTACCTAAACCTTTCCTAACCTTGCCTAAACTTACCCAATCAACCTTACCCAATTTATCCCAATCTGTCAAAACCAATCTACCTTACCTAATTTACCCATCACCTACTTCATCAAAATCAAAATTTCCTAACCTTTTGCAATGATAACCATCTTTACATTATTCTTCCTTATCCTAGGGGGGACTCGACACTCCCTTTTCTTCTATTATACCTCCCTTCCAAACCATTTCTTCTTCATTTACGTTATCTTACCTTTCCCAACTTTACCCAACCTTGCCCCATCTACCTTACCAAATTTTATTCAACCTTTCCCATTCTTACCCAACCTCAGTGATCACCATCTCATTCTTCCCTACACCCATGGGGGACTTGTCACTTCCCATCTTTTATTTAATGTTTCACTAAAACCATACCTTTTATATCCTACATTTTTCCTTCTATCAAAAATGTATCAAACATTCCTACAATAAATGTGTCCATGAATGAACCTTCTAGGTCATCGACCTCATCTTGAAGGAAAATCAACATGTAACAAAAGAGGAAAAAAGTAAATGGGGAAAAATTTCTCCTAATTGGCTTGGACCTTATCTCGTTACTCATACTTATGGATCAGTGCTTATCATTTTCTTCACTTGAAGGTAAACCCAAACTGTGCCCCTCAATGCCTTGAATCTTTGACCATTATACTATTGAATTAAGTATTATATCACCTCTTTTCTATTTAACACTCGTCCCTTGAGCACCATTCACCTTCCATTTTACCTATTCTAAGGATCAATGACTAAAACAAGAATCATGTGATTACCTATTACTTTTTCAACCTTATCTTCAATATGAGTACCACGGCTCTACTCATGGCTTAATTCTTATGGATAATTTTCATCTTTTTGAAGATGGAATCACATGGTCGTTCATCACTTAAAACCTCTCTATCATAGTTAACCTCTGTGTGCTATAGTTTTGTCTTAAAAAACAAGAGCCTATTTTTCTCTATAGTCTTGTCCATGACTTAAAAGTCCAAAAGCAAAACAATTTCAAAAGTAAAATGGGATTCAACTCCTTGAGTCAAACTTCCAAAAAAAAATATGACTCCTCAAAATGGACATATATGCTTTTATCTTGCTACTATAAATAGATTGCTCCCTCGAAGGACAACTATACAAAGCTAGCCGTATTGTACTTAGTCTATCATCAAAAGAATACTATTCTTGTAAAAAATAAAATAAAAATATTCTAAAGTTTCCTACATCGATCAATTTCATGAAGACCTCAAGGATAAAATCTACTCATCCCACATATACTTCCCACATCGATCAGTCTATCAAAAACAAAAACAAAAGCAAAAGAAAAAAGAAAAATATTAACTTTTTCATCATGGACTTTCCTATTGTGATCTTGGGTCTCTTGCCAAGTCGGCATGTTGTCTCACATTAGGTTACGGTAAAACCAACTTGCTTTCACTTGATCACATTTTCACCCTAATTTCCTACCCGCTCAAAGGATGTGCCACAAATGTAACATTTCATGATCGCGTGACTTTCTTCACCCTTAGAATATTCAATCATGCAACGCCTTTACAGTCTTAAGTTCATAAGCTCATCTTAGGTATGAAAAACTTTTTTTTCTTTCCAATTAGGCGGCTCTTTTGGCCATCTCTTACCCTTCACCTTCTTCATTACTTGTTGATTATCCTATATAAAACCATGCCTTCAACACCTAAATTTAACCACACCTAAATGACCTCAATTCACCTTGGCCTTTATGACCTAAACTCAACCATACCTAAGTGACCTAGACTCAACCATGCCTAAAACCTAATTTACCCATCCCACCCTATCCTAACTTATTTCACCTATTTTTGACCTTCCCACTCCTCATTCCCTTCCATTTTATCCACTTTCAACCTACATTTTAAAATGAAAAACACCCCACCCCAAGTTATTCATTTTCACCAAAGTTTTAGCAAATAACAAGTTAGAAAATGCCCCTTACCTCATCATGGTGTCGCCTACATGGTTGAAGGTCGATCACATGCGCCGATGGTCCACCCGAACCTTCTCCTATGTCCTGTCATGCTGAAATATACCTTGAATCCCTCCACCAATCACACATCTCCAACCGATCTCATGGACCCGTCTACTGGCTCCTCTCACCACTTAGTAACCTCCACCTCATCCAGGTACAATGCCTTGTCTTTTTCTCCAAGAAAAATGCACAAGTCACTCATCTCTTTCATTTTCTCAAAGTCAAAAGACAACAATGATTCTGTAAAATATGAAATTTCAACTTTATAAACCTAACCTAACATGATCGATGTCGGTCATCCCAAGCCCGACATCGGTAACCTTATAATCGACATCGATCCGGTCAAGTGACATTTTACCTACCTTTTTCCCATTTTGAACAAAACTCATTACTGCCAAATACCTCGTAACCTCACCAATACCTCTTACACCTTACCCACAAGCCTAAATTACCCATACATTTCCTTAATTGTATTTAGGGACTTGTTATTTACCCACACCTCGACCTTACCCATGTCATGACCTATATACCCTTCCCTGACCCGCCTTTTTGTGACCTTTGAACTTGTGTCCTCACTATAGCTTGCAATGTTGTTACCTGTGTTGTTTTCACATAATGACCTTACCTTTCCTATTGTCATGTTGGTTATCCCAACAAAACCTTTGGTGTACTGGATCATACCTAAACGTTCATGCACCTAACCTAAGTTGTGTGCCCGGACCATATCTTATAATCACTTCAACCTTGTTTGGATAAACCTATCGACCTTGGATGATGTAGAGTTTACACACTCTTCAACCTGGTACCGTTTCACAATCTATACGTGTGTGTACATTTGATTTTCATTACCCATTACCCAATATGACCCTTTCCCATTACCCAAAATGCACATACGCTTACCTACAACTCACCTACCTTCACTTTCATCACTTACCCATTTATTAAACCACTCACCGATTCTATCTCACACCTCATCAGCTCTTGGTTTGAGGTGGATCGCCTCACCCATAATTGGGACAACCTCACTCCCACTTATATTTGGGGCAACCATTTCCCTTTTTTAACGTCACTTACAAATACAAGCCACGCAACAAAAAGGGGCAAATGTAGATACCAAAATTGGGTCATAATTCCATTAAAATCCCGTCAATTAAATTAACCATATCCTACCCATTCATATCTCCTCGTGCACATGTTAATTAAATTAATCAATAACCTCACTTAACCACCTCACCTAGCCATCTCACTCAAATGACCCACTAAAACTTCATTAATGACCTAAGACCAAGTCTAAGTTTATCCCAACCAACTAGGACTTAGTCTAAACCTATAATTGACTCATATTAATAAACCTAAAAGGAATCTTACTCATCCTTCTATGATCTATCACTTAAGACACAAATGAATATTGGAAACCATGCCAAAAATAGCAACAATTGAGCTATTTTTGGCCAACCTAGATATTCTCACCTTGACCAACACCGGTTATATCTCAACCGATGCTGGTCACCTAACCATTCACCTAACTGTCGCTAGTTAGGTTAAATAAATTTCCAAAAGCCTTTTCCTAGGTTGGTCATTCGATTCAAGATCTCATACGAATAGAGACTTGGAGCACTAGAAATTTTGAAGCATTCAGGCCAAGGAAAACATATGGTAGCACTACTAATAACCATTAGCTTTCATCATCTTCTTCACAATCACTGATTCACACAGAGAAGTAAGGAGGTTTTAATTACCGTGGAACTAACACAACATCTCTTCTCTCTAGATCTCTTCCATCACCATCCTCATCACCTACATTCTCCAAACCTACTCTTCAATAAGTACCTAACATCTCTTCATTTATTTCTGTTTTATTCCTAGTAAGATTTATTATTCATCTTAGTAATTTATCTTTCTCCATGTTTGTACACTCCCCTCCTCCTACCAACTTATCACCTTACCATACCGGAACTTCCACCTATCTTGACCTATCCTAATCATCTCTAAACCTTTTAGATCAATTCACAACCTCACCCTCACTATTTTCAACCTATGTGCGATCATAGAGAATCTAAAAGATCATTTCTAGGAAGTTTATGCTAATTTCCCCTACCGACGCCAATTAGCCAACTGACATCATTCATTTTTTCCTAACCGGCATCGGTCACACACGGTGACGATGGTTACTATATCTGGCAATATAGCTTAGGCCAGTGAGCTAATACCTATTTCCCAATAGCCCATAATCACTTGTAACCTTTACCAGACCCTATCCAGAGCCTATACCAAAAGCTGTAACCCATTACCAGCCCGTCACCTAACCCATTTTTTCCTCAAATAACCTTTTGAACAACCTTTCTCATTATTTTGTACGAGATACCTAAATCATTTCAATCACAGTAGGATCCTTATTTCATGCATATTTTGAATGACATTAATATTGTTATATAAAAGTGGATTGACAACATGTTCAAGAAGCATCACGGTTCCCAAATATAGCTTCCACTAGGAAATCGAATCATTATTTTGTTTAACTCTATCCGGTAGTATTGTTTTTCATTTTATAGGTAGTTCCTCCTAGACAAAATGGAGCTCTCATAATCAACTTGGATCAAGAAATCAGAAATCACACACAACCTTCGATGACATCCCAAACTAGTATTCTTCCTTGGCCTATTACCTCTTATCTATTTCATTATTTTTTTAATAATCTAGTGAAATAGAGGGTTCTCCAAAAGTGGTGTTCCCGAAAATATGCCCCAACTTTGGGAAGGGGAGAGAACAAACTAATCAAAGTGAGATTTATGCTAGAAGAAATTTGATCAATGTGGGAATATTTCTTAGGATGCTAATAAAATGGAAGGTTGATCAATGCGGGAAGCCTTAAAATTCCATAAGGATTAGCCATCTTTCAAGGGCATGGTCTACTTTATACATAATATACATGGCAGAATTAATATTTAATAGCCATCCTTTAAGGGATCAGTCTATTTATTTGATTTTCTTTTGAATTCTTTTTTTTATTTTCTTCTTCTTCTTTTTTTCATGAACAGTTGTCCTTCGAGGGATCAGTCTATTTTTGATAATTTTGATTTTTACATGGGGAGAGCCGGGAATAGCTAAGTAGACCACTTAGGAGGGGAATAATGAATATACAAGAGACACCCCTAGACCCTTTACATGGTTCCAATAGGTGAATAAGAAGGTGATGGATGTAATGATCGTGGAGTTCTCACCAAAGGGGAAAACCTATCCATAAGGAATATGTTATGGGTAGAGTTGTGGTGCCCATATTTAAGGTCACATCTAGGAAGTGACAATAGACCACATGATTCCAAATCATCATGATGAGATATGCAAAGGGATAAGATGGAGTAATGATCTAAAGATATGAATAAGAGCACTAGTAGACATGTTAACAATAGAATGGTTGTAAGTGCAATGCATTAAGCGGTTCCACTTCCGGTTTACCACCAAAGGAGGGGAGACATTAAATTTACAATAGGATGAGATGATAACTTGCAAAGGATTATATGTGATAGAGTAGTAAGAAATAAAAACTATTCTCTTAAGGAAGAAAATATGCGTCCCTAACGAGACGAAGAGATGGTCCCCCGAGAGAGACAAATATGACCACAATGGTGGATTTTGATGAAAATAAATGGTGACCCAATAGAGGTAAAATTATGGCCAAAAAGGTGGTATTAGATGAAAACAAATGATGGTGCCCAAAACAGGCACAAATATGGCCATAATGGTGGGCTTTGATGAAAACAAAGGGTCCCTTAATGGAAGGACAAAAATGGCCACAAATGTGGACTTGATGAAATAGATGGTGCCCCAAAAGAGGAAAAAATATGGCCACAATGGTGGAATTTTATGAGAATAATGGTTTCTCAACGGAGAAACAAGTATGGCCATAACAATGGGCTTAGGATGAAAATAAATGATCCCCTAGGGGAAGACAAGTATGGCCTTAACAAAGGATTTTGTATGAGAAGGGTAAATGGTCTCATAAGAGAGGGACAAGTATGGTCACGAATGTGGACTTAAAATGAGATGGTCTCTCAAGGGAGAAACAAACATGGCCATAAAAGTGGACTTAGATGAGAATAAATGGTCCCTCAAAGGAAGTAAAAAAATGGCCACAACGGTGGCTTTTAATTGAGATTTGGACTTAGATAAAATTTAGATTAAGATCGAATGAGATGGATTAGATGAAATTGGATGAGCTTAAATAAAGTGATTGTTATCCCAAATTTACCCTTGAGTTAATTTGGATAGTTCATTATAAATGGACTTAGCCACTCAAAGTATGGGACATGTAGAAGATTGTCAAATTCAACCCTATATATTAGAGAGAAAGATAGCTCAAGATGGCTCGACCGAGTTAATCTTCATGCACGGCAGTGGTGATCCCAAGAAACCGAGCTGGTTAGGTTTTCTAGCGAGTTTGAAGTGAGTTGGATAATGGTCTAGTTGTAAAGTGAGGTAGACGAGTCATTTTGGAGCCGGGGTGAGTAGGTTAGAAAACCACCCTTGTTGGACATTTGGGTTGGATGTATGATGCGTTGAATGAAAAATAGGTTAAACAACAAGGTTGGACGACTCAGGGGTTGGTTGGTGAAGTGATGTATGGATGAGGTTGGATGGCTCAGGTGTTAATTAGAAAAGCGATGTACGAGACGAGTTTGGATGACGTCTAACCCCCTTGGGTTGGATGACACAAGGTTAGCCACCTAGTTTGGTTGGGTCATAGGTTGGATGCATACGCACATGTTGGAGGAATTATAACCTCCCATGTTGGATGGCCCATGGTGTAAAGGTGGCGACCATCAGGTTGGGCATATGCAAAAAAATGTACGACCTATAAGTTAGATGGTGTAACCCCAAGTTAGACGGTTGAGGTCAGGTGACACACATGGTTAGATAGGTTATGTGGTTGGATGGTATGGATATTGTAGGATAAGGTTAGATGGGTCACATGGTTGGATGACTTACGAGTCCCAAGAAAGGAGAAGGTAGGTGGGTGAATGATAGCTCAACAATCATATTTAATGTGGTATGGCGCCCATGTCTTCATCGACAAAATAACCCTCGGCATGTGAATTTGTATGGGTGCCCATATCTCTTTAATGAGGGAAGGTTAGAAAATTTCTTGTATAATGTAATCGACCCCCTCATTTTTTTGAGGAGAAATTCTAGGAGCTAGGAAACTCTTACAAAATTTTCCCTCAACTCCATTTGAGTTGTGAGCCTTCTCTTGGGCCTATAATGTAATTATGCCTTTGTGCATCATATGTAAATGGTCATGTATGTTTTGAAGCAATAAAAATCATGTTTTGTGGTGTTTCTTCAACCCTAGCTCATTTTATTGTGTTTCTCTTACCTCTCCATTGTGTTGTTATATTTTGTGCATGCTTCTCTCATTTGCAAGTTCATGAGGTTGTGTTTCATGGAGATTTGATGGTGAGTTGGGATTTGGGTTTGTGTCACACTTATCTGGCCTCTCTCAACTCCATCTTCCTTCCATTCTCCCTCAAGCAAAGTATCTCGCCCCTTTTCTTGGTGCTATCACCACCCTTAGCTTAGTTTTTCCCCTTTTTGCATCTTTAACACTCTCTCTCTCCCTGGTCCCTTAGAATGGTTATTTTAGGATTAGTTAGCTACATTTTCCCTTCTAGGAGTAGTTTAGCATTAGGATTAGGTAGAGGAATCCAACCTTCTCTAGAGGACCATCTCAATTTTGCAAGTCCCACAGCTTGAGAGATGGTCCCATGTTAGTAAATTACACTAAATGCCCCATTCCCAACTCAGTCATTTGGGGGTGTTGTAATTTTTAATAATAGTGATGTCAAGAGTGAAGTCCCCTAGCGTCAAGGGAGTTGTTTGGATAGGAAATGAGTTAATGTGGATGATATGCTCAAGGATGAGGGGAGGTTTCTCCCCAACAAAAGAGATTATATCACTATGGAAAAATTATATGTGGATGAGTTAATGGATGTTGAAAGAGTTTAGATGAGATCATCTTGAACTTGGATTAGATAGATGGTCAAGGATCACAAGGGTGATTAACAAAACCAACAATATCAATAAACAAGGGAGGACCCTCTTTAGGAGGAATGGTAAGGGATGATGTGGATGAAGGATGAGATTTAGTAATTTTGGTGGATGGGGATGTAGGAATTGGATTTGGATTGGTTGTGGTGGATGGAGAAGAATGGTTCCCGTGAATGAGGAAATCATCTTTCTCAATAATATTATGGACTATAGTCTGAAAGTCCTTATAATGCTCAATTTCATGACCCAGTGGTACAATGATATGCACAAAAGTGATTGGGACTGAACCATGAAGGTTTGGGACTATTTGGATTAAAATATTTAATAGAGGGAAGTGTGATGGAAGATATTCGAGTTAGATGTCTATTAGTGCAGAATCATAAAGCACCCACCAATGAGCTCTAAAATATCTACTTTTCTAAGGCAGACTCATTTGGTGTGATTGCATAACATTGACCTTTCCCTAAGGTGTGGGACCTTGCAAAATGGGATAGCTCTCCAAATTGAAGGTTGGTTCCTTATTCCTCTGTTTAGGTGCATGCGTAGAAACTTGTAAAGGATCTATTCTTAATCCTAATCTAAAGTTTACCAAGGAGACAGGGATAGAAGGAATACAAAAATTAAAACAAATCTAAACTACGAGATGATGCACTAAAGGAATGATGAACACTTATTTTGCTAATAGACACAAACCAACAAAATGCATACAATAAATAAGCACAGATAGCTAGATATATAATGGGAGACTAGATGAAAGCAAAAGAGACAAGAAAGGATCTAAAATCGATCACATATGTGTTTTATTACTCTGTAGATTGATACAATCCATTACAAAGTAGCCAAGAGGTAGAAACATAATGCAATTTTTGATGGAAGGCCTGAACCCCACAAATCCCTTTGCTAAGAGGAGAAGGGAGCCTGCAAAACAAAGAATGTCCAACCCTTTACAATGAATCATGCCCCGTATTTATAGATTCAACCTAAAAGAAGAAGAGAGAGAGAAGCGGGAAAAGTAGGTTGAAGCTCAACCACCGCTATTAATGCCTCTGATGAAATCTCTCCCCAAATCCATCTTTATTACATCAATCCTTGGTTCAATGCCTTGAAGGAAGAGGAAATGACAAAACAGATCAAATCTGATCTGGTTGTTGAGGCAAGAAGATCCTGCATTAAAATCCTGAAGACGTTTCCTCTATTTTTCTTCACCTAACCTCCTCAAAATTAAAGTTTTAGACCTCCATGGCATGGGTGAGGCCGAGATCTTTCCAACGGCATCAGATTTGTAATATTTTGAGCCCTGAGTCAAAAGATATGCCCCTTTGAAGTTTGTATCAGTCCGTACAGGAGGGTGGGAAAACAACTTGAAAAATGGGTCCCCTTTTGATATGGGACACGTGGCAGCCAGATTGGAATGAAAATCAGGCCTATGGGTTTGTTATTTATCTTTTACCCTTTCCTTCGATTCCCGTTTGGCTTTGACTCGGGCTTAAATACTTCGAATTTTTCCTTCGCAGAGGCGAGTTCGGGCCATTTTGTAACTTTTACCCCTTTTGATAACAAGGGGAAAAGAACCAACTTTTTCCCTGATGGTCTACTTTCCCCAGGACACGTGGAATTCTAGAACTCATTTAGAAATCTTTTCTCTATTTACCCCTTGAATCAATGCCATACTGACACTTGGCATTCTCCGCTTACACCTTTATACTTAGCCAATTTTGAAGCCCTTTTCTGTCCACCTTTTGACTTTGTTTCCTCCTATGCGGGATCGTGGTTGATCTAATATTTTTCTGGAGGGAAAATATGGATAACAATGTCAAAGGATATATGTGTAGGACCCAATCGAAGTTTCAAAAGGAAGATAACTCTTATGGGTTTTAACATAATGTTTTGGCTTGGATTTAGGTACAAATGTAGATTGGATGGGTAAATTAGGTGTCTTGGAAGACAAATCAATTTTGGATTGTTTGGATTGGGATTTAGGTGTGGATGTAGATTGGATGGGTAGATTAGGTGTCTTGGAAGACAAATCAAATTTTGTTGGAGGATTGGATTGTTTGGATTTGGATTTATTGTTGTGAGATGTCCTTTCTTTAGAAGTCTTAGACTTGGATTTAGACATGGATGTTTGGGATGTTGATGTATGAGATGATTTGGATGCTGAGGATGGGGGTGGATTACTTTGAGGTTTTGGTGTTTTGGTTTCATTTTTAGTGTTGGTTGATGATTCAGGGTCACGTGGACCGACCGAGTGGTTACTCAAACAACTTTGATGGACAATGAAGGATCCTCTTTAGAAGAATCTTCATTTGGAGGTGAAATGGTTGTGAAAGTTCATGAAGAACGAGGGGACTTTTTCATTTGGATAGATGAAGTCAAAGGTGTGGATGTTGAAGTGGAAGGAAGAGATTGGTTTGGTTTGGGAAGGAGGTATCCTTCCTTAATGAAGTTATGAACAATGGCTTGAAGTGCTCTGCAATGTTCAATATCATGTCTAGGGGTATGATGATATGCGTAGACGAGGTTGGAATTAAACCATGATGGCTTCTTTCTATTTGGGTCAAAGGCCCTAATAGGTGGAAGCGTGATTACAAAAATTTGTAACAAGTGTTGGAAGACCTTTGTACATGATTCAACCAAATCATTAGGAGGTGATTTGTCTTTGTGGAATATCTTGGTATTTGAAGAAGAAGTGGATGTTTGAGATGATCTAGATGTTGAGGATAAATTTTGAGTATGTTGATGTCTTGATGTCCTGAATTCAGTTTTGGTATTGGTAAATTCCTTAGTGTTGAATGGTTTTAGTTTTAGTTGATGAAATGTTCTTGATGAAAAGGTTTTCGTGTTGGATTTTTTAGAGGTAGGAATGTCAATTTCCTTATAGGAATATATAAGGTATTTTTAGGTAATGTATTAATGGTTGTATATTTTTTTGTGAGGTTGCGTCCTTAGGAGGAATGAAAAAAATTTCCTTTGGAGGTGGTGTTGGTATAGGTATAGGAAGCAATATTTGTTTGATGGAATCTAAGGAAAGTGAAGATTGATTCGATTGTGTTGATGAGGTAGAAGGATCATTTGAAGTTGTCGTAAGTTGAATTTCTTTCAAAGGTTCTTCAAATGATGTAGGAGGGGAGGATGATGTGGATGTGGTCTCAATGATTGATGTGGTAGGTGCAGGGACTAGGATTGGATCTATGGATGGTATTATGGGTAAGGATGGAATAAATGTGGATGATGGAGTGGATGAGGTAGATATAGATGTGGAATCAATGGTAGATGTATGTGTGGATATTGAAAGAGGTGTTTGATGTACAATATTGATTGAATAAGGATTGAAATCATATGGTGTGGAAGGTAGAAATGGATCTATCAATGGTGGATCTAGGGAAGGTTTGTTCGAATATATCTAGGAGTGGAGACTAAATTGGTTGGGGGATTGTGTAATATTAGGAAGTAGGGACATAGTAGGATGGATGAGATTGTTGAGGTACATAAAGTGTGGTAGATGAAGTAGGGATGACATTGGCATAAGGTGATGAGGATGGAGTAGGACCCTCTAGTTGACATGATTGAGAACCAGAGTTATAGTGAAAGTATTCGTAGATGGGGATAGAAGGAGACAAGCACGAGATATCGATCATGCTAGATGTTTGAGGAGTGGCAGTAATTGATGTGATAGGCATGGGGTTGTAGTTATGGTTGATGTGGGTGTAGGATAAGTGTTGGATGGTCTTGGTTGTATAACATAAGGAGTGGATGGATAAGGATATAAGGAAGCTTGGTGTGTTAAATATGGAGGAGATGTTTGATAGGATGTTTGAGGTTGGATTAAAATATTTGATTGTTGGAGCACATGAGAAGTGTGAATGTTGGTAGATTGTGGTGATTGGATGGGTATTCTAGATGAAGCAGGGATAGGGTTGATATGACATGATGTAGGTGTAATAAGATCCACCAATTGAGTGGATTGACATGATTGAGGGGTTTTGGGGATTTCGACATAGGAAATCATAGATGAGGCTAGAGGAAGGCTCAAAGGTCTCTAAAGGAGTATGAGGTAGAGGTGTTTGAGGTATGGTATCAATTGAAAATGGGTTATATTTGTTTGGTGAAAACATATTTTTGGTGGTGGGTTAGGAAAGGGCTCTCTAAAAATGTCAGGGAGTGGTGAAGATCATATTGGTTGAGGGGTGTATGATATTGGGAAGGAGAAACATGATAAGATGGTTGGGATTGGATGGGAAGATATGATGTATGAGGAACAAAAATGTCAATAGGCTAGACATGCATGGTGATGTCAGATGAAGTAGGGATAATCTAAGGGGGTGGGATAGAATCTACTAGTCGATGTGATCTACAGAGTAGGATTTCACGGATGGGGCTAAAAGGAGACAAGGATGAGATATTGATCGTGGTAGATGTTTGTGCAGAACCATTTGGGGTGAAGTTTTGTTCCATTTTAAATCAAGCAAGTCAGGAAAACAATTATTTTTATGTTTTTGTTTAAGAAAGTATGAAAAAGAAAAGGGAAATGGATAATGAGGTACCTAGGAGAAGGCAATCTATGTTTGGTTTTCAGGTATGTTTTGGCTTGGGAAGTCTCAAGCAGCTTCCTGTTGGGTGATCAAATCCCAATCAGTCTACTGGGTAAGGAGATGTTTTGATATGTTAATTGATTTGTGATTTTTAGGTAGTGTGTGATAAAGTGTGAGATGCATAAGGTTAAACCCCTATTTAAGCTATGTGAGCAAGCAAGATGTAGAAAAGAAAGGTTATTTTTAAACCCAAAATGAAATGTGATATTCGATGAGGACACAAAAAGAGTGGAAAAGTATGATGCAAAAAGGAGAAAATAGGGGAAAAGTGAGGAATACTTGGATATAGATTTTCCTTTTTATCTACACTTTTGAGTGGTGAGAAATCATGTAGCAGAACCCAACACAAGCAAGCAATAAAGAAGAGCCTCACGTTGGAGTGTTAGTGGAAGAAAGAAAAATCAAAGTACATAAAAGCAAGAGACAACCAAAAGGGTAGTCCCACCAGGCATGCCAAGAATGTTTGTATAGTTTTTTGTTCATTATAAATTAATGATCTAGCTACTAAAGAAACTAGAAAACCTTGAATGATGGAGGGTTTAAGGTACCTCAATATGCGATGTGATGGATGAATGAGTGAAAAGGTGATTGATCTCCACTACAAGCTATATAAACTACAAAACTAGAGAAAGATTTGATTAAATAGTATATGTGGGGGCTTCCCAGAAAATCCAGCTCTAAGAAGCATTAAATTCCTTGGTGGATATCAACCCCGTGTTTGATAAGATAAGATAAAAGTGATAATAATAAACAAGATAATATGCAAATTTTGGGGCACAAAAAACTGAAAATGTAGACATGTAAGGCACATACAAATATGATCTGAATGAACTTGACGTAAAAGGTTACCTAATTGGATTGACAACAACCCGGTGTATGCGAGAGGCGGAGTCAACGACAACATGGATGAGTAGATCGAGAAATAATAGAAATATGCAAACTCTACCATATCGGAAGAAATCTAGAAGCAATGAGAGGTCTACAGATGTTGGAATCAACTCGCATACAAAATCTAGGGGAGAAGAAACCAGAAAATGATAGAAAACAAGGATTGAAAATGGTAGATTGAGGATCGGGACCCCGATTGACAAATACCAAGGTGAAACGACAACATCCGGAGTGCGAGATAGGCTGGTAATGCTGCAAAAGAGGAGCTAGATGGTGGATATGGGGTCTGAAATGGAAATAGAATATATGCAGAGGTTAGGGAAGGCTATGGAGATGGAAAATATGGTGATAGAGGGTTGATTCGATGGTGACCCAAGTTGGGAGGCAACAACTATAGTAGAGTAGAATAATTTCGAGAGTAGATGGACTAAAAAATTAAAGCTGTAAGTATAAGAAATGATGTAATATGTTGGTAATGGACTCTTGACTATTTTTAGACCGCAAAATGTTATATCCGACAAGAAAACAATAATATGATAATAGAAAAATAAAATAACACCAAGATAATGATAATCTCACAAAGGAGTTTCCATGAATGGTGCAAACATGTTAAAAGGGGCTCCATGAGGTCTATAGATATTGAAGGGATTTTCAGGCATAAGGAGAGGTTCGCATGTTGCAAGAAAACTCTAGTATGTGCATGAATTTGATTGAAGAATTGAAAGAAAGGATCTAGCTTCATAAGGGTGATGAGGAATGGGTTGGGTCGCAACCGATTGTGGGGAAATTTTCCCCAATGAGAGGATTTTTTTGCTTTTGGCATGATTTGATGTTTTTAAGAGTTGTAAGGGTGCTTTAAAGCATGTAGGTGGGAAGGGATGATTTAGGGATGAGATATGGGTGAGTTGGAGATAAGGATAGGTTAGAAAAAGCATAGGGATGCATAGGATGTATATTTAGAATGAAAGCATCCTTAAATAGAAGGTTGGTTAGGGCCATATTAGGATGTGGACATTAATTAATTAATTAATAGTAACTAATTAATTAAAGGGGATTAAAGGTGATGAGGTAATAGATGGGAAATTAATTAATTAATTAATTAATTATGACGATGGGATAATAAGGGAATTTAATTAAAGTAAGGGGGATAAATTAAATAAATATGCACACAAAACCTATTAAAGGTATAGATACCAAATTTAGGTGTCAACACCTATTATGCATATATTATGTTACCAAATGGGCTGAATTTCAAACCTTGTAATTTTCCATAGATGAGAAGGTATTTGATTTCCTATATGACATAATTTTTCCGATATTTGGAGCACCTAGGTCTATACTTTTAGATGAAGGGCCACAATTTGTGTCTAGTGCAATCAAATCATTTTTGAGTTACTTTGAATTCTTTTCCTTATCACCCCTAAGCAAATGGGAAATTAGAAGTCACCAACAAAATATTGGAGGATACCCTAACAAAAACAATATCCATCAACAAGAAGGATTGGGTGCTTGAATGGTTAGGTACAAAATCAACATAGAAAATAGTATAGAAATCCACTTTTGGATTGTCTCCATACGAGATAGTCTATGCAAAAATATCAATTTTATCCATTTAATTTAAGATTCATACTTTAAAGACAACATCAAAAGTATGAATAGATCTATCAACAACGCAACAAGATAGAATATTGTAGTTGAATGAGATGTATGAGATAATAATGGAAGCATTACACATTGTATAACTAATTCAATATAAGACAAAAATATAGCATGACTTTCATATCCTAGAATAGAATTTCCAAGCTAGGGATTGGTAATTATTGTTTGATTCCAAGTACAAATATTTAAAAGGTAAGCTTTAGACTTGTTGGTTAGGACCATATCAAATTGAAAAATTCTATAAAAAGGAGTCTATTAATATTATTACCATTGATGGAGATCAAACAACACTATTGTGTGATGTTTATAGGCTCTACCTAATTAGGAAACCAACCATAAAGTAACAATTTACAAATGAAGTTTTTTCACATCTAGAATTTTTTTGCATGAAGGTGGTTTCCTCCTTTAAATCAAATAACTTATTAATGTTGAGTAGAGGATGAATAAAGAAAAGGGGATGAAAACCAAAAATAGTAGCCACTCTTCTAAAAAAAATAAAAAGGGGGAAAGAGATTGAAAACTCGAAACGGTATTTACTTTTCTAAAAATAATAATATAAAATTAAAAACAATTATGAAGTAGAGTGAATATGTATTAATAACAAGTACTCATCTTCCTCCCTTGGGAAAACAAAATGACACATCTGCAAAAATAACATCTAGGTATGTACTTTATGTTTTATTCCTTTTTACATTTTAAAATGTACTTTTCAAACACTTTAAGTAATTTTCATAATTAACTACTCAAAATGGAAAGTGATTATATATCCCATGTAAATATTATGCATAAGTGGAAATAAGTGGGGAGATTAGTCTACACGTATGAAGTAATAAGTGGTTGTGCAAGATTAAATAGAAATTTTTATGAAAATAATGGGAAATCATGGTACAATTCATGTGTTGCCTCAATACATGCTTCATCCATCAATACCATTTCCATTACAAGCCTTTACATTTCCTTTTTCTACTACCAAAATAAATAATCTACATTCCCAAAATAATATTGTTGGTGAGAAAAAAATTAGTTGGGAAAATTAGGTGTCTCCACCAACATTCATGGGGCTACGCCCCTCTGTATTGAATGGTGCAGATCCCATTATTGAATGTAACTAATCTAATCCTAAACTAAATATTATGGGTTAGAAAAATAAGATGGGCATCACACAGGACACTCTACTAAACCCCTAGTAACGTGCTTGTATGGGGTATAAGGGATGAAATCACAACGATGAGGGGGAAGGAGAGAAATTAGGGAAGGAAGGTTACTACCGTGAGTAGGCCAATTGCAGAGTTCACACCCAGTAACTAGAGTAGTTCAACATTCAATATAGAAGAAAGAAAAAATGAAGCTATTTAGTGAGATGGAAAAAACCTCAGACACAAATTTCTTAGATTCAATCTATCAAATATAAAAATCTCTTTTGGGATCACTATGCTTGCAAAGTGCATAAGAGAGAGAAGTAGAGGAATACAAGAAAAGGAAAATGGAATAAATGTAGATTTTATTTCATGTGCATTGGTGATACAAAGCTCAACAACATATCACAATCCACTATTGCTACAAAGAACAAAATTTTCAGGATCCCTTGGAATGGAGAAGCCATCCCAATTTATAGCAATGTGAATTGACCTCTCATATCCCTCTATATGACTCTCTCGTGTTCCATATTCCACTTGTGACCTTTCATTTTCCATTAGAAAAGACAAATTAATTATTTCTCTTATAATTTCGAGAAAATACTTTTACAATTTTAAAATATGTCACTTAAGTGAATAGGACAAAATACAATGATTAATCTCAACGAATAATTAGAAAGGGGAGAGAAGGAAGAGGGGGAAGAGAGAAGGAAGGAGGGGATGAGAAGCTCCAAACATGAATGAAGATGCCTCTACCTTCGATGAATATCAAATACACTAATGAACTAGTGAAATGCTCCAATGCAATGATGAACTCTGGTCCTTTGAACTCTTTTACACCTTTTGAAACTCTTCTTGAACAACCCATGAAAAGTTTCCACTCCTTTTTGACAAATCACGCATATGAATGAAGACTTGAAAATAATTATTGCATAATTCAAACATGATGATTATGCCATCTCAAGGATGCTTGAAGATAAAATTCTGACCACTGATGATCCTGCACACTGATGCACTATTGAGAAGATATGATGAAGGTTATTTTCAACACCTTTTCCTTTTGAAACCCCCTGAAATGATGATCCTTTGCCACACTATTCAAACATACCAAGAAGAGGAGTGATTAATTCTTGAGAAGTGAACAATTGAAAACAATGGAAGATAACTCCCCTTATTAATAAAACCCTTCTAATCCTTGAGACACTATCACAACTTCATGATCAATCACACATGAGATAAATTAGATGCCCTTTTGTTGATAATGAGAAAAGAATGTGACAAAAACCCTCCTAAGTCCGGAGTGATGAAAGGAGAATAAAACAAATTCCATCCACCTTCTTGTCATGCATTGTATGTGAAATGAACTGAAATCTTCTAGGATCAATATTGGCATTTTTTGCTCACCACATTGGGAAGTGTGAGAATTTTCTTGAAATTTGAATGGGAGACTTCTGTGAATTCCAAGACCATTGTTGGATGAATGAAGGACTAAGATGTGACCACTTTTGGATCCTTTTACCCACTTAATATTTTTATAATATCCACCATTATGGCCCTATTTAGCCAATTTTTATCGTGTTTGCAAATTTTTCCAATTTTGAGTGTCTCGATCACAAGGGAATGAAGTAAGGAGTGTGAATGCACATTTTTATCAAACTTACTATTTATAGTAGGTGTTCTCATAAGAGACTTAATAAAAATATAAAGTGATCCTCCTGGTGTCAGATTTGAAAAAAAACCCATACATAAGTTTACATAATTCATTATGAAGCTTTGTTCAAATTTTCATGTGATTCCACCACTAGAACCCTGGGAAGTGACAAGGTGCCTTGCTGCCCTTTCGTTGTTGTGCCATGGAAGCCATTAATGGAGTCCCTGATATTTTTGGAAAATTTTCTTTCCCACCTCGGATCGCGATGAAATTTTTTTAACAAAATAGGTTTTTCTTTTGGACTTTGTATTCACATTTTCAACTCGATTCATCCTGTCGAGAATGGTGGGAAATTGAAGAAATGAAAGCTAAGGCACAAAATGAGGTTTTTTTCACCATTAAAAATATAGGGAATCATTTACTATTCTACAAAATTCTCCTTGAAGTCATTCAAAAATGGAGAAGAATGCAAAAACTCCACCTCAATCCATGCACTAGTTTGTAAGATATGATAATTTCTCCTTCGTGGGCTACAGAGTCACTCTAACAAGAAATGTGGCCAAAGCATTTTTAAAAATTACACTTTTTTATGGAAATATTATTTTCATGATCATGGGAACATGTAGGAATGAATGCAAGTGAAAATGAGGTTGGAGGAATTCTAGAAAAATTTTGCCACACTTCTAGGTGAAAATGGAGTAATGTGGGGGGAGTGAAGAAAATGGCTAAGTGTTGGGTTTTATAGGCATGAGAGAGAGAGAGGAAGGGGAAATATTTTATACCACCCTTTTCCCCTTTGGAATGGAATAGGGGACACCAAAAGTGTTCCTTAGCCTTATGGTGACAAATGGCACACATGCACAGTGAGAAAATTTGAGGAAAGGGATAGAAAATGAGCAAAAAGTGCCTACGGAGACCCCTAGGGTCATGTGGTGGGTCTAGGAGCTCCAAGGTGGGGGTTTAATTTATTGTCCCCCATGTCCCCTTGGAAAGGGACATAGGGACACCAAAAGTGTGCATTAGCACCATGGTGACAAGTGGCACTGAAAAAATCTTCTAACTATGAGAGCGTTCTTGAGAGAGAGCTTGAAAATGAAGTTTCCAGAGCTCCCGAAGGTATTTTTGGGAACTTATTTATATTATTTTACTGAAAATATCATTTTGAGAAGAATGAGATGGGTCTCAAGGTATGGTTCTTCCTAAAACTCCTTCAAAAATGACCTTATTTCTTGGATTTACAAAGTATTCCCACTAAAAATGAGTTACCTTGAGAATATCTAAGATATTTTGAAAATATAAATGTTCCATAATGTATAGGATTCTCTTATATTTCTAATGAGTTTTTGTTTTCCTCCTAACTCTTTACTGAAGCTCACAGTAATCATCCGTCAAAGATCAGGTACATATTTTGACTACCTTCTCCTCCCGGGGGTTGAGACTTGGTCATATGAAAAACCATATGGAAGAAAGTGGGGGAATTTTGTCGACCAAATTTTCCTCTTCGAAAGGAACACCATAATTGTTCATTATCCTGGTGATGAAAAGTGTCAATCATGCATAACATGGAGTGGGGGCTAATAAAATGTCAAAAACTACCTATTGGAGCCTCCCGGGTGGTCATATGAGTTTTTCATGAGGCCTAAGGTGTGGGGATTACTTTCATGTCCCCCTTGTTCCCTTGGAAATGGAAAAAGAGACACAAAAAGTGTGCCTTATCCTCATGCTACTACATGGCACTGAAAAATTTAGCTAAGGATAGAGCTTGTACCTTGGAGAGGCTTGAAAATGATGTTTTCAGAGCTCCGAAGGACATTTTAGGCACTTATTTATATTATTTTTACTAGAAATGTAATTTTAAGAATGATGGTATGGGTCTCAAAGTTTGGTTCAGCTTGAAACCTTCTAAAAGTGAAAATTTTTATCGGGATCGCTAGTTGTGCTTGTGAAGAATGAGTTGTGGAAAATTATTCATGGGTGTTGTGAAAACTATGAGATTATAACCATATCATATTTCCATTTATATTTTTTTTTATCTCCAACTCATTTAGGAGCTCCTGGAATCATATCCCAAAGCTCAAGTGTTTTTGATGATGTAAGCTCTTTTGACCTCAAGAACTCACTTTTTTTGAACTTGTTCCTGAATCTCTGAATCTTTCCTAAATATTCCTGAATCACTTGAAAAATTATCTAGGATCATTAATATACCTCCATGATGAATTTGGGTTTTCAAATATGCTCCATATAATATGCACAGCCTTAGAAAGGCTAAAAATATCCCTTCCTAAACATGCCGAAAGATCCGCCTTGAAAGACACTGTCTCGACAGAATTTGTGATATTTTTCCCTCTTTTTAACATATGGGTGAGGTTAGGACCACAAACATAAACATTACATGAATGGGGATAGGCGTGACACATGGGATGGATTGACCTAGAGGGGTATCGGGGAAGGTTTATAATGAAATTTTTTTGACACTAGGCTATAGTTTTCCTGTTTTTAAGTTAAATTTTTTCCTTGCAAAAACACAAGACAAAAAATATGAAGCTATGGGTTTAAATAAATAGTCCTAGCCAAATTCTATCCATGACCTCTAGTATTACAAAATAGTAGTACAAATCTTCAGGAGGCGCAAGGTGGTTTCAGTTCTTAGAAATATTCAAAAGATTTGAAAAATAAAATGTGGAATAATTTTCACAAATCGTGAAAGAATACCACTTCACATTTTTAAGATTGAAACTTAAGGTATGTAACTCCATTATATGAATAATTTTTGTACTTGTTAATGAGAGAGAAGCTTGTATGAATTCAAGGGTTATATATAATGAGTTAATTTTTGATTTCCAATTTTAAGGTGAGACAACATTAAAATTGTTCCAAGATAATATTAGAAAAATAAAAGGAGTGATCAGATATAGCTTCCTAGAGTATTTGAGGTTTTTATTAAAGTAGGTGATGAAGTAATTTATTTCTGAAGGAATTACCATATAATGTTCATCCCTACTGTAAGGATTTTAAACAATCTATATTATGGAATATAGTGCCTTGAATATAGAATTAATCTACTTAAATTTCTATATACTTATTTGCAATCCATGGAAAAAAATCAAAAAGAAGGGAGGCCCTTTGAAACATCATGGGGTAATTCATTTAATTTTCAAATATCACTTCTTACAATAGAGAAAAGAGGAGGTTTCATGGAAGATATTTTAAAAAAAAATAGGAAGAGTGAGGCTAGTTCAAAATCCTCAATCAAATCCCTTGTTAAAAAATAAAAGTTGAAAAGAATTTCAAAAAGCGGATAAAATTCCATTATGAAGTTAAGGAGAAAGTTTTAGTAACCCTAATCTCTGAACTAGATGATTCACCAAATGCAAAAATGAACTTCCCCCTCCAAGAAGTCACAATAGGAGAAGGTTTACACTACATATATAATATAATTGATGATGATCGGATAATGGTATAATACCCTTCAAATCTTAGGCTAGTCCATGAATTTCTGTTAAAAATCTCTAGACATTGTGCCTAGACATGAAGTGGTTGAAGAACCAATGAATATTCTAAATGAAAATATCCCTATAATGGAAGAAGCTAAGGGATCTCATCAAAAGCATCAAATATTTGATAAGTGTAAATCCCCTCTACAAAAATAGAGAAAACCTATAGTCCATCAATATTGTAAGTAGGGGAGGTTCTAAGATCATATGATGAAGAAGATGTATAGACACTTCAGGTAATAGCCTTATCTCATGCTAAATTTTCTTTACAATTACATAAACAAGATATTGAAAAGCTATCTATCAAAATGAAAAAGTAGTAATACAAGGATTATTAATATAAATTGAGCTTGAGAAGGTAAAAGATAATGACTTTAAAATAAAGTCATACATCTAGAGGCAAAGTTAGTAAATGTTAAAAAATAATCTCAAGAAAAGAATATTCAAATTTTAACATTAAATAATGATCCGAGAGGGATGTACATTGCTATTGAAATGACACAAAACTTGTAGAACGTTGTACATATATTCCACTAAGAAATTAAAAATGTCGAGAGAAAATAAGATAATTACAAGATCAAAAGACACGTACTAAGGTGGAGTATAAAGAGGCTCAAGCTGAATTTTCCTTTCCTATTGTGGTTGTTAAAGGTATGCTTACCTTGATGGAAAGGTGCTATGAAATGATAAATGTACAATTTCATAATGGGGAGCTGAAAATAGAGGTTAAAATTTTGAAAGAGGAAAATGTAACTTAAAATACAAGCTAACAACAACTTTCAAATAGGGGAAACCCTATTATCTTGTAGGAATCCCTCTTACTTATATACTATTTTCTTAGAGATAAATTACTCAAATGGAAATTTTTCATTATATCTCATTAGTGGCCACATGATCTAGCTAATGATAAGGAGTATACATAAGCATACAATGTTAGCAAGAGTGAATGAAGAAACTTCTATGTGAATTATTTTTTCAAAAAATTATCTTGAACCATAATACAAATTGTTTAATCAATTTGTTCACATTTAAGGCTCAACTTAGAGCTTACACCTTTATATTTTTAAAAAATGGGTGGATATGATCAAATAATTTGATGATATATATGAAGCTACATGGATCATGATGAGATGACTTCCTCGCACCAAATAATCTCATTACAAACTCTAGAGAATAGATTCATATTCCTCAACTAAAATATTATTATTTAGCCAAGCTTGAAGAATCTATCATAGATTTTGAAAGATACACTAACAAAAATTTAGTGTAGATTTAGGCCATGTAGAAGACATTAGCGGTTTTTCTAGATGAACTTAAAATGAGGGAATTCATCTTCATCTATAACTTTATATGGGACTACAAAAGATATCAAACCTTGATACTAATAATCAGAGAGCTAAGGAAAACCCATTCCTAGCTTCTTACTATTTGCTAAATAAATCAAACTTTATTGTCATGTGTTCATCAACTTAAACAAAGAACCATGGTTTCAAGATCCTCATGAATCTTGATTTCCTAGAATTCTTTTATATTCTCCGACATGTGCATTGTGACTGAACTATTTTACACAATCCAAATCTTTAGAGTCTTAGTTTAAAGTACCTTTGTTCCAGTCTAAAGCTTTGGAGTGTAAGTCCAAAGGTGTTGTGCATAAGACCAAAGTTATAATAGTATAGTTCAAAGCTTCTTCTTATGCCAAAACTATGGGCCCAAATAATTTTTGATTCTTTTAATCATTCTTCAATCATGGTCAATGTGCCCTATTTTTCATGAAAAAATATCTACCTCATAATGATTATTATATGCTACTAAACAATTAGAGCATCATGTCTTGTGAATTTAATTCATCATATATGCCTTATGTTTTAACTTTAAAAATCAAAAATCATTATAAACACAATTAATTTCATTTTAAAATTACTCAAAATGGGGAATTATAGCTCAAAACTATAAGACAAACATAGTCTCATCACTCCTCCAAACTTAATATCTTGCATGGCCTCTTGCAATATGAATTCCATTTCTTAGGTTTATGACCTTCAATTTATTTCTACAATCATAATCTTGGGTAAAATATCCCAAGTTTTCTTTTAGGGTTAGCATATATTTTTTGTTCGATAACCAAGGTTATCCATATTTTAACATTTGCATCATGTTTCTCATTATATGAGTTCCAAATAGAAGTAGGGTCTAAGATCAAGGGTGGCCTATAATGCATTCCAATCCATGAGTACCTTGGTTATAGAAAAGTTCAAAGCTTACATATCTTGAATTTATCTCTTGGAGTTGAGTTTTGTGATCATAGCTGATTGGCAAGAGTGGAATGTCATTTATGTTCTAATATGCCTTTGAACAACATTATTAGATATTCTCTTTTGAGTAGTTGGTTTTCTAGTGACTTAAACAATGGAAGAAATGATGGTGGAGATGAACCTTATATGGTACAACAAAAAACAAATCCATTAATATGTAAAGTATAGTAAATGATATACATATAAAATAAAATAAAATCAAGTTAAAGGATATATTTACATATTAAAATTATTTTATTAGTGGAGTGTCATTGTTTGAATTTTCATCTTTGATTTATAGAGAGAGTTGTATTATATTTTTAGTAAATGTGATCATTGTTATAAATGTACCATGTGGATATATGTCTATACTTTTTACAATTTATGTAATAGTAGTGTTAGGGATGAAATTGTATTCTTTACATTTCATGAAAATGTTGTCAATGGAGCTCTAATCAATAATTAGAAAAATTTAATCATAGTTAATGAGATCATAGATTTTCTTGACAAAGATCTCAAAATTTATACTACGAGACATTTGTCCCTCGCTTCAAGTTTGTTCTCATGTTTTTTTATCAATTTGTTGGGACACTCAATGTCACAATTAATTCTCCTTTGGTATCAGATAAATCAAATCATAGAAGTTGATTATTTTTATAATTGTAAAGAATTGTTATGTATTTGAAAACAAGATCTCTATGAAATATTTTTCCTTGTTTGTGGTTGTTTAATTCTTTTATGGAGAAAATCTGTGATGTTATTTTTTGCCTATATGTTTGTATATGAAAGTAGAACTAGTACATGTACAATCGAAGAAATATTATGTTTTTGTTTTGTAATAACATTTATTTTAAGAATGGGAGAGATAAGACTAGTATAGAATTGTTGATGTCGGATTCAGATAGTGTTAGGAATAATCTTTGGATTAGTGCTCACATCATTGTTTGTAATAGTTAAATGTAATATTCATATATTACATTAGTAAGTTAGTGTGTTAGTAAGATATTAATATTTTATATTAATATCATATTTGTGTGTGAAAAATAAAGATTGTAATATTATTAATATGAGTCATAAAACAACTCATTATTAATAATATAGTATATTGTATTAGTTGTGAGTTTGTTGAATAAACAACTCACGTAGCTATTTGAGAGTTGTGTGAGAGATTTATGGGTTTGGGAGTGATTCTAGGAGAGATAAGAGAGGATATTGTGGGATTAAAGATTGGAGTTGAATCCTTGTATTAAGGAGATCAATATCCTTTATATTGTAAGCTCTCTCACCATGTAATTCCATGATATTGAATAATAATAAGAGTGTTTTTGTTATATTTTGTTCTCTGCAACATTGTCTCTTATTGCATTATTCTATTATTTAATGTAATTGCTGCTATTTTAGATTAGATAAACTATAAATTTCATATCATATGGCAATGGTTCTAGTGTGTTGCATATGCTTATGTTTATTTTCTTCGACTTGTATAGAGACTGTAAGCTCTCACTAGTGAAGCTACACAAGTTATTTTTCATAGATAAATGAAGAAAATGTTTGAATCTTTCCGATCTACTTTGAACAATAAGAGAAGGTATGTGAAAAAATGAGTACTTATCAGTATGTAAGAAAATAACAAGCATTCAAAAGATAAGCCTATCAATGACATCAATGTCAATATAAATTAACACAACAATATTTTAAATAACATAACATATAGTACACAAACCAATTGTCCACATCATGGTTTCTTGGTTTGCATTGTCGTGATGGTTATGTCCACTACAACATATAAACTTAATGATTGGTATGGCTTATCTAGCATTATGGAACTTAATGAAATCATCCCTCTTATTTGCATTTTGGTTATAGACTAATTAATTTATTATTATGGGGTGGTCCTTTCTCTTCTTTTTGGCTTTAAAAAGAGGGGAAAAAAAAATCCTTGGTATATTAATTTACGCCTTAGAACTATATAATCCTCAAATTATATGTGTTCATTGATAGCATTTAAAATTGACACCAAATATGAAAAGTCAACTGGCCCTCATACTTTTCAAGGTGGCGGTAAGTGTGGTGCAGGAGTGGAGAGAGAGAAAAAGCCAAAGCCACTCTCATTGAGAAGAAAGAAAAGACTTACCATGCCTTCTCATTGAGTGAGGAAAAATTCCTACATAAGCCTCGACTATCCATGATAAGAAGAAAGAGGTGGCAGCTTCGTCTAAAATTTAGTAAAAACATTTCTAGAAGAAGAGGGTGGCATAAGTCTCTATTGGAGGACTTAGCAAGAGGACTACATAAGAACCCTATAAAAACTCATTTATTAACCCTAAAAAAACACACTAGATTGGATGCAAGTTGTGATTATAGTGTAAACTATATATTCATGGAATTACTTAAACACTCATTAGAATGAAGAGAATGTTGAGAACAAGGAGAACATTAAAAATTAATAAATGACCATATGAATTTCAATCTCTCATGACAGAAATAAATTCATATTACAAGAAAGAACAATAGCAATAACATGAATGAAATGAGTATTTGGGTTGTTTTGAAACATTATTTTTCTTTTATGTTTCTATCACTTGAAAATTGTTGTATAGGTGTAGAGTAAAGCAAGCAATATGCACAAAATTTCAATTCCTTTTTGTTAAATTTTGGCAAAAATATTAACCGCATTTGGCGTTTATCACAAAGTAAATTCTATCATGCAACTCATACTTTTTTACTTCAATAGATCAATGTTGATGATTAATATTTATGAAAATAAAATGGTATGGTATGCAACTTGTTATTAGGAAAAACTACGAAGAAAAAGAATTCTTATATTTTTCTTTGTTCAATTTAATTTATGCCGAGGATTTTTCTCCATCATATTTTGGTGCCCAAAATATGGCTTATCTCTAAAAAAAAAGTTCATAGTTAAAAAAACACTTCTACCACATTCGAAAGGATGTGATATCTACCACAAATTATTGTATTGTTTGAGTTATTGAATGTTGTGGTATGTACACAACAAATACTATATTGTTTCATATATAAGTGAGACCCGCCACTACACCAACTTAAGTTTTCTTAGTGTGCATCACATCTACTCATTGACAGAGTGAATTAAAGGTTAGGAGCGCCTAGGCAATAAGTGAAGTGGACGCCCTTCTTACAATTGTAGTCAATAATTTTTTTCCCATCAAATAAATAAATAAATGCTATGTACATTATCATATTTTAAAATTTGTATAAGGATAATAACAAATCACTAGTTTAGATAAATTGGTATACAAAAGGAATAAAAATATCTTATAAAATTTTCAAATAAGGACAAGTAATAATCTATGGATGGAGAGAATTAATCACAGGAGATGCTTTGAATGCAAAAATACTATTTTTTATACAAGGTTGGTTATTCGTTTTATTTACCAATATCAAGTGGGTGATGGGACTCAAAACTGAACAAAGAACCATTTTTTTGCAAAACAATAAAAATTCTTAGACCTAAATCCCATCATTTTTGAAGAGTGGTATCTGGACCAAGCCTACTAATTCCTCCATAAAAAGAGACATTTCCCCAAAATATTAGGAATAGAGAATAAATAATTCTTTCCTTCAATTATATTTGCCTCTACTAGCTACACCAGTGACATTATAAAAAATACATGAACCTTTTTTGAGAAAAATTACACACTTGAATTATTTAGAGCTACATTAGAGAATGGGTAAAAATACCAACAAAATTGAATGAGCTTAAAAATATACATATTTATTTTTACTTGCAAAAATATTATAGTTTTTTATGTATATGCATGATATTCGTATTACTTTATAATAATATCAATAAAAGGGTCAATTAATATGGACTTTAGGTAAAATAATAATAATGCTAAATTCTAATAATAAAATCTTTAGATTTAGGCGCCCTCGACTCTTGACGCCCTAGGTAGTTGCCTAGTCTGCCTAAGGTTTAATCCCCCTTGCTCATTGATTGCTAAATGCTCGACTTAAAGCAGAATATAAATGTGTCTTTCTTATTTAAACGTTTACGATCATCATCTTGTACACTCCATAAATAATGGAGAATGAAATAATCTTAATATCACGTTAAACAATTGTCACCCACCTTAAAGCATTTATCGGTATCCATCTAAGACATTAAACCTATTAATTTGTTTTAATAGTTTTAAGGCCTATTATAATATAAAATATTAAGACGATTGACAACTATCATCCAACTTTTAATTTATGCAATAATATTCTCAATTCCAATGAATGTGAAGAATAAAGGGGTAGGTATAGTAAAATATAAAATCTATTATTACGAACATCAAAATATATATATATATATATATATATATATATATATATATATATATATATAAAGATAAGATCATTTACTAATGTGGGTACCCCGTGTCTTTGGAATCCCCACAGTGTGATTTGTTTTATTTTAAAATATCAAGGGTTTGTGGTGAGCGTAAACAGGAACCCCACCTTTTTTATGTATTTTTACATTATCCTAAAAACAAAGGAGCCAAACACCAAAGTATAAAAAGAATGATTCTCCATACGACAAGACAATAATACAAACAAAACAGACCACATCCACATTTTCCTTGTGAGGTGGGAGATTAATGGTAGTTGCTTCACAACTATAATGTGTTAATCATGGGTACAAACGTACACTTTTTTTTATGGGTGCATATTCACTTGATATGTGTGTGGGGTGACAGAGGTCCATGGAACTTGTGAGCACAGTTCCATTGAAAATTAGAAAATGACAGGGAATTAAAGTGAGAATGTGGACACCTGAAAATATAGTTGTGTTATTCATAGGTTGTTTTGTTTATTTGGTAATCTTTAGTTTATATTAGGTGTTATTAATGTAATTGTTGATTTTTAGCGGATTTTATTTATTTTTACATTTAATTATCACCACATGTTCTATGCGATTTTACTTTAATTAGATTTTTTTTTGTCTATTGTTGGTACCCAAACTTAATCTCCTTCACAACTCAAGCAACATCGTGGGTTTGCACAAGACACTCAGAGACAGATAAATGATTTGTATGTCGTTGGTAGCCGGGGAGACATTTATCTCGACTTGTTATGACTCAAGAAGGATTTTGATTTGATCCTCACTATTTTAGGTTGTGCCTATCAACCAAGGCAAGAGAACCTATATTGTAGCCTTTGTTTGGTGAAGGAGGTGGAGATATCCTTGTATTTTGCATATTGTATGGAAGGGGCCTTGGGAAAACATGATCAATTCTCCATTATTCAAACTCAAAAGAGTTGTCACTATTAAATGATGGAAATGTTTTCAAAACAAGGCTAAGGCTACTAGAGACATGGTATTATCCTGATATACTTTGTGCATGTTTGTGTATGTATTGTATTCTTTTGTTAACACACAATGTAATGCAGGGGTAGTACGGGTAGGGTTAGTTATTCTGAATGAAATTTTGTTGGGAGATGTTAGACAAGACCAACCAGAGATTACCAAACTCTTTGAGGACCTTTGCAAGAAATTTGTAACACTTAAACAGTAGGAATGCTTCAAAAGGTTTAAAATACTCCTTCAACCAGGATATGTGCACAAATGGAGACCCAGATCTGCACTCTTCCACACAATCTTTGACAACCTGCTACAAAAGCTTGAAGCAAATATACCAACAAAGTATCTAGAAATCCCTATCTTATCATGACCTAAGGTGCACCCAAAGGTTTACAAATAATCTCAAGATTCAAGGACAATTAAATGATTTTAAATTTGTTTATCTTTTATCAGATGAAAGCTCTTTTGAATATAAGATTGCAGATGCCATCAAACCATCAACAAGAAATGAGACCTGTATGATCAAGAGAGATCCCAAACACAAGATTGCAACATGAGCAAGAAACACAAATTGAAATCATTCTGAAACATAAGCATTTCCAAATTTTGCCAAGAGATAACATCAAATAATCCAAAATTTGATCGAATACATCAGCAGGGGAATGTTATGAAAACAATCTCAAAGCTTGTTGATGGCTTTACAACTGAAACCAACTCAACATGATGAAATCTGATACAAGAGAGAATTAAAAATGGTTCTCAAGCGGTTTTCTCCAGAGAAATGGATTTCTTTTCAGTCTTTTCCTTGAAAATTCTACGTCCTTTTTTTCTCTCTCTCTCAAATTCTCCAAAAATATGATATATACCCTATGCCAGCTTGGAGTCTTGCTTCCCAAGCAAAGAATATGCTTATGGGATCAAATTTGTTACAAAAACTTCATGATTTGCAGAAAGGGACAACAAACAGAAAAATGTTCGATGAATGCCAGGTGTGCCCAAAAATCTTAAATCATTACAAAATTTGGATCATTATCCACCCCAGGGTCACGTTTTTATCATTCAGGCATGCAAGCATCTTTCACTTATCATTTTTCACCTTTTCACCTCATCATTTCACCTCTGCATTTTTTATTTTTATCTTTCACGTTTTTATATCGGGCCCGAGCAAAAATGTATCAAAAACATCATAGATCACCGAATTAGGTCATGAAAATGGTGCCATTGCACTCAGAAGGCCGAGACGATGCAAAATCATATAAGGTTCGAAGAAATTTGATGAAAAAACTTGATTTCCAAGCTTCTTGGAGCTCCCATGGCAGCCAAAAGGGTGAATGTACAGTAACCATCGATTTCAGATAACTTTAAATGCCAGCCCTCCATGTGGAGGATGAGATCCTTGAATATTCCCTTTTTGACCTTTGGATAAGGTGGGACACATGTCAAAACACGATTGGATCGGGTCCCTATCTTTTAAAAATGCATTTGCGACCTTTTTAAATTTTGGAAAATTTTGCAAAATTTCCCGCCGCTTCCCTGGGCCTGCCACGTGTCCATATGTGGGTCCCTTTGAAATTGTGGGCCAATTCTATCCATTTTGCTCCTTTTTTGAAAAAAGGAAATTTTGCTCAAAATTCTCCTATGGGCCCGAACACCCGCTCTCTTCCTCGCCACGTGGCACTCTCCCATTCGCCTGCAGTCCAGGCCTCCAATTCTTCCTCCGAACCTCCCTGCCAAATTTGCAAAATTTCAAAATTCTCCCGGGCCCACGCTTCCCCATTTCTGCCTTTTGGGACACGTGTCCTTTTCTTATTGGTCCCGGAGCTTCAGCCCAAAATTTGACATTATACCATTTGAAGTTAAAAACTTCAAAATCATCACAAAACCCGCTGCCCCATTTTGGCTCTCTTGGACACGTGTCCACCTGCTATTGGATGAGGGCCTTCGGGTCAAAATTTTCCCTTAACACTTTGAGCCAAAAACACAAAAATTCACCAACTCCTTCGCCACCCGCATGTCCCCGAGCCACGTGTCCTTTTCCCATTCACTGCGGGCTTTTGGGCCAAGAATTGACTTTGAGAATTTTACAAAATGAAAGCCAAAATTCTTAAGGTAAACCCGCCACCCGTCAACCAATCACAACATGCCACGTAGGCATTCTTTGCAGAAAGCGGAGCCATGGGTCAAAATGTGCCATTTTGCCAAAAATTCCAAAAATGACAAGTTAGAAAACATTTTCGACCACCCCGGCCAATAGGAAACCGCCATGTTGCAATAATGTTGCGATGATGAATTTGGACGATGATGACACCCGTATGACCATCAAAATGTCAAAAATACAGAGGATGCCCTAGAAATCGATTTTTTAACAAGGATGGCATATTTCTTGGTTTTAAATCAATTAAAACATGATTTGACGTTGTTTTCAACCGGGGATTGGGATTTTAATTGCAAACAACTCGGATTCGATCAATTTTGAGTTTTTACACGATTTGACAAAGGAAAAAATGACACAACCTGACCATTTGAAAAACTAGGGCACAAAAAGGGGGAAATTTAGATTATTGCTTCAAACTAGGGCAAAACAATAAGATCTTGGGCATCTTGAAGCATTCAACTAGGAGAAATGAATTGTAGATCACCAAATCGAACAATAAAACGTTTTTGAGAAAAATTGGACATGAAAAATTAGGGCACATTATGAAAACTCAATAATGGGACTAACATCTATAACATGTACTTTGCGTTCATAACATGTCATGAACATGAAGTGTATGGTCATGATAACTTTATGGAGGTCATTTTCTTCTAGGGTCCCATATGACCATTATTTCATCTTTTTCACTTCTTTGGCCATTTGAGTATCCCCGGTGTATTTAGGGGTTTGTTATCTACTAAGGGAATTCTATGAAATCTCTGAGAATTAATTTAATTAGTCACGTGAATCTATTGAAGACTTAGAAGAATTTTAGAGAATCAAGCAATCGTTATAGCATTGAGTTTCATATTTAGAGATGTTGGATTGCAATGGTTTGTCCGGCTTATGAATTATTGGTGTGTCATTATCAATATTGTGTAAGTACATATATTTGATAAGAATTTACCTACACGTATCCCCAAAACCAACCCCCATTTTGTAGGTTCATAATTAACAACCTAATTAGGACTAGAAGAAAATGTCTATTTACCCATTAATAAAAGAAAATCCACATAATTATGAACGAGGTTTTAGAAGAAGAGTAGACAAACCCATTCATTAAAGAGAATTCCAATTTTGAGAATTTTTGTAGAATGTTAGCTTCATGATCTACCCAAAGTGCATTTTCTAGACACCATATTTTAGAAAAATTCATTTGTTCATCACAAGTTTTCTAGGTTATCATTTCCTTTCTAAACAATGTTAGTATAGAGTGTCAAAATATAATATCTCGCCTCCCTATTGTCATATAAGCCAAACCGTTTCTTCTCTCATTTTACTCTATATTTCACTAGTTAATTCATATACATGTGTCGCGGGTGTTTATTTGCATGTTTAGTGTAATATTGCTAATGTTATGCTAATATTTACATTCATATGCCATAATCCTAGTAATACGTATCATTATTTTTATAACTACAATATTATTATGGAAAATGTTAGTTCTCATGTTGAAGGATATGTCTTCAACATAAATTTGTAAACTACTTGAATATTTTATACGATTTGTTATGGTTTCATGCAATTGTGGTAAGAATCCATATTTTTATCTTTCTCCCTCTATCAAAATAGAAAAGTCATATGGCTTATCTAGACATGTCTTGTTGTAATACAAATGTTTTTTCATAGTATATGATGGTATATTATGATATGTGCAATACTATGTGATTGTAGATACCTAAATCGGAACTAATGACATTTGACGATTAATCTCAGCCCATTAATTGTTATGCACTTAAATGTCTAGTTCCTACTCACATCTTTCTCAACTAGCATTCTTGAACACTATGTCACACGTGTTGCTCATCGGTGAGTTGTGAAAAAATTATTTTTTGAATATGTAATACATCTTCAAACATTTGACCATCATCTCCAACTAACATAATTCATTTACACCTTTCTCGGAGGAATCCGGCCATGATGGAAAAAGTTGTTTGGGAAAAAATTTCCTAGGTCAATGAATTCATCCTCTAAAATATTAATAATTCCTTTTTCAAATTCACAAGTTAACCCAATCGACATAGTGTCAATTGAGTATGAAAACCTTTTGCAATTATCACATGTAAAAACACATTTACAATGCCCATTCAAAGGGCCTCTTATCTCACATCTTTGGGACTACCTAGGAGATCACAATAAAGCACCCAATTGCTAAATCACTCTCTCAAACACATTAGCCAACACTAAGTCTTCATACATTGTATATGGTTTTCATAGTCCATGTTACTATTAGAAATATTCCTATTCTTGTTATTACTCACATTGGTGAGTTAGCTTTATACATTTGATTCTTGTTATATGACTTATAATAACTCACATAACCATAGTACTTTGCTGCACTATTGTAAGCATTGGCTGCTATTATTAAGGATATATATGAGCCTACTTACATGCATTGTTCAATACATAATAATGTATAAGGAATTTTATTATGTTTGAACCTAGTAAAAATCGGTACCAAATTTAATTTAGTATTAGAGTAGGTGGGAATAAGCAACACTCAAAATTTTATGGTTGTGGTGTGTAAGATTTAATTCATAGATTCTTTATGTTTTAAGATATTCTTAAAACTCTAAGCGTGTGACATTATTTGAATTCAATGCATTGACAAAGAAAATGATCACATAGTTGAATATAGGTGTATTAGATGGTATGAATACAACTATTAAAAATGTAGATTTTATCATCTTTATGGATTCTCGTAAGTCATATCACTTGAGGATTTGTCATAGCTCATCTATGCTTCTTACATTGATAACTAACTCACATTGAAAATTTAAATTGTATTAACAACTACTCATGTGATTGGCTATTTACACATTGCACTATTAAAAGTTTGAGTTTGTGCTCGATTTGACTTCCCATGCATTCGATTAGTCAATTTTGATCAAAATTTGAATGTAATTATGAGCTCTTATATATGGTAATCAACACCAAGTTCCCTATAATATTAAACATCTTGGCTACAAGATCCTTCTCCATCAGGTCTATGAAGTTTGAGTGTAATTATGAGCTCTTATATATGGTAATCAACACCAAGTTCCCTATAATAGTAAACATCTTGGTTACAAGATCCTTCTCCATCAGGTCTATGAAGTAAAAATGCGCTTCTTCAAGTAAAAAAACATAAATGCATTGAAACTATCTATTTTAATATTAGTGCCATAGCCCTAAAGGATGGAAAACTTACACATGTTTCTTTAGGATTGAAAGAATCACACGAGTCTTTAATTTTTTTGTTTATTAGCTCTTTGTGATTTAAAATGTAATCTTGGTTATTACTTTTTATTGTTAAAAAAATTAATCTTGGTTATAAATAATGAGTTATTCGGTCTTGGGGATAAAAATGTATGTCAAGAATATGTAAATTTTTCATAGGTGAATATTGGGTTTTTAGTCGATGTTTTTAGAACAGAGGTATTATTGATTTTATCTCGACATCTTATTGTCTAAAATTGTACCCTTTACAATTTTGAATAAATCATTTAAGTTGAAACCTAGTTATGATTTTTCTCAAGAAAAGCTATTAGACACTAAGTTAGTCTTCTCGAAGTGTGAGAATATAATATTTCATGGGTTTCCTAGTTGTGGGACAAAAGAAATGAGCATTTGGGACTTAAACGGGTTTTGGAAGAATTAGCTCTTTGCGAAGGTTTTTGGACCCTCGCGAGAATTAAGGAGGTAAAACTTCCATCGGCACCAAATTAGTATCTCATGGGTCAAAGGCAAGTCGAGTATCATGGAGTTCACATGACCAAAAAGAATGGAGAAATCAGCTAAGGACAAGATCTATGGAGCAAAGGAATGGAAAAGAAGTTAGTGCTTCATGACATGGAAACTCAATGTTCTATGGATTTGAAAGACGTAGCATTCCACGGAGTTTGTCAATTCCGCAAAACCAAATAAAAAGTCTTCCAAGTTAGAAGTAACGATGCAAAGAAGAGGTGTCATTAGGCACCATGGTAAAAGGAAAAGCGAAGTTGGAAAAACTAAGGTCGAAAGCCGAAAAATACTATTCTAGTGTTTCATGGGTTTCCTAAATTATAGTGTTCTGCAGGTTGTCAATTTTGTAGAACAAGAAAACATAGCCATGGGATAGGTGTCATGCAAAAAGAAAGGAAATTCCCACAACATAAGAGAAGCATATAACAATGGAGTGTAGAAACACTCAAGAAGCACCAAGCAGGGAAAGCTCCACTCATCATTTAGGAAACATGAAAATATGCACTAAATCATGAGTCAAGTAAATATATGGATCACATCAGATCATCAAACTTCCATGGAACATCTCAAATACGCACATGTTTCTAAACGAGGAAACCAACCACCCCAAAAACCATAATTTAATGAAGTATGGAATCCTCATACATAGTTCGATGGCATGTGATTGAATCAATGTATCACGATGTGGTAGATATCTCTCTCCAAATGGTGCCCATGCTTATACTATAAGTTAATATTGTAAAAATCATGTCGCCCATGCTTGTCCAAAATGATTTCAGGAGATCGTACTCAACATAGGGGTCCTTTCTTCTTTCTTATTTTTCTCTTTCTCCCTTCCATAAGTTGTATAAATGTAAGTCCTGATGCACATTTTAAGGGTTACTCTCCCATTTTATTCCTCATCACTTTTTCAAGATTTTCACTTGAGGATTTGAAATTTCATGCTTTCAACCTCTGCAACTCACGAATGGAGATTTTCTTGCCTTGGCTTTGTGTGTAAATTGTAAAGGATCGATTAATGTAAGTGTGGTTTCTTTCTTTCCTTCAAATACTTTATGTTTGATGTGAATATCTCTACCCTCTTGTGTATTTTGTATTCTTTCACTTATTCACATTAGAATTATGTGCATCTTAATAATATTCGGCGTGTGAACTTGCATCGTTGTCCCTTGGAATAGGAGGAGTTTCACCTTCTTTTTTGGTGCTATCACCACCCCTTTTAGCTTAGGATTTACTTTTGCATCTCTTTCCTTCTCTCTCCCTCCCTAGTTCCTTGGAAGTGTTAGTGTAGATTAGTTGTAGGAGTAGTTATAGTATTAGACTAGGTTGTGTTCCATGGAATCTCCTTATCTACAAAACAGAGGATCCAACCTTCTCTGGAGGTCCATCTTAAGCAACAAGTCCCACACTTAGAGATAGTCCCACGTTGAGAAAAAAATTCATCACATCCTGTAATTTCATTCTATTTCACAAAAGATAAGTTGTAAAATGAAGAATGGTTTATGAAGGTAAAAGGATAAGAATTATTACATGTTTGAGTTTGTATCTAAACATACGTGCACACATCTGAAAAAGATATACATACTTACGCTTAGTTGTAAACTCCACCGAGTAACAATGCTTGTCATCAAGCATTTGTGGAGTACTTGACATTTATAAATTATTCTTGTTATGTTATGTTGTATGATATAACTTTACTTTGCTGTGTGCAATAATTTCGTAACATTAGTTTACTATTTGGTTGTTGTACTTATTTATGATATTTTCTTATCTTATTGTTGAAGTTAATGGTTTGCTAATGATTAGTAAATATGTACTTGGATGCAATGGTATTATTCGTCATTAAGAAGTGATTATGATGGTTTAATGATACTAACATTATTTTGACATTACGACGGTCATAGGATTGTAAAGCATTATGAAGGTCTTCTGCAAGGGACAAGTAAAGTTCAAAATCGTCAAGGTAAAAGTTTTAAGGTTTAACTAATGATCGGATCTATCACCATGCATTTTATTAAAACTTGTTTCATTTTATATCTTCTTTGGTGATCGTGACTCCATCCTAAGTGGTCATTGTTGTGATTGATCATGCTAGTCTAGGACTATGTTAATTGGCATGTTAATGTTAAAAATGATAAGGTCATTGATCATACTCCATTGGCATTGGGTTATTAAAATGTTGAGGGTTAAAGTTGCTTTGCATATTCTAATGGGTTAGTAGTATGGTCTTCAAACATATACCATTGAATTTTGTTTTTTGATAATGATATGCTATTCGAACATACTCGAATTTCATTTCACTTTTAGTAATTATAATAGGTCGTTAAATGACCCGTGCTATAAGGAAATTTTGTTATTTGACTATTTGATTTTAATTATTACCATGTAAATATAGTAAGTGTTAAACTTAGAATTGTTTGACTATTTAATGGGACACACTCTTCCATTCAAGTTTTTGTAAATTATTGTTTAAATTGTGTTGTCATGCAAATTTGTAACATGAAAATTTCCAATTTTCAAGCATGACAATGGACCCTAGTGTCAAAATTTTGATTGTAAACCTTCCTAGACACTCTCCTGTGTTAGCCCATCCCCTGTTTCACACTCAACATATCCTTTCAAGTGGTCTTATGTGTTGTGTCAACCTTGTCCATAGGTGATTTAGGCAAACAAGTTCATTCAAGTGCTTCCGAGATAGTATCTTTTAAGGTAGACTTTTCAAGAGACTTAGGAATGGTTATTTTTAGCCTTTCTAAGGTAGGTGCACATCCTTTAGAGAAAAATTGAAGACCCAAATTAATCGAGAAAAAGATATTAAGGATCTAAGAACATTGTGCACTTGATTATGGAAAGTTTCAGAGGTTTTGGGATAAATTCTTCAAAAGCAGGTTTTTGAAGGTGAGGGAGCTCACGAGTTCAAAACAAAACTTGAGATTTGGGAATTGATTCCAGGAGCTCTATAATGAGTTGTAGGTCAATAAAAATATCATTAGAAATGTATTTCATTTATCTAAATGTTGGCGGTTTCATATTTTTCTCAAGGCATAAGAATTTATTACCATAATCTTTTTTCTACATGTACAACTTGCGAGTCTTGAGAAAAAGGTTGTTTTTCAGGGGGTTATAGGAAGATCCATAGAATTATACCCATCCCATTCTTCTCCAAATTTTCTTTCTAGAAAAAATCATATAAATAAGTTCCTAAAAAGACCTTTGGATGCTCAAGAAATGTTGTCATCACGATTCTCTTCAAGGTTTTGTTAGCGCAAAATCACAACACCCCTGAATGGCCTAAGTGTGGAGTGGGGAATCCGGTGTGATTGCACAACATGGGACCATCTCTCAAGTTGTGGGACTTGCAAAACTGAGATGGACCTGGAGAAAGCCGGTTCTTGCCTCCTAATCTACCTGCCACAAGCTACTCTAGTGCAGGAAGAACCTATCCTATCCTAATCTAACCATTCCAAGGGGACAAAAGAGAGAGAGAGGGTAAAAGAGCCTACACTAAGCGGTGATACACCAAAAAAGGAAGTGGTTGAATCACATACTTGACTACCTAAAGTGGAGAGAGGTGAGCAGAGGAGAGGGTGGACAAGATGCACCACAGACCAGAGATAGATTTCACACAAAACACCACTTCAAAACCCATTAAACACAACTATGAGGACCTGGAACAAATATTAGAATATGCACAATATACCCTACAATGACAAGAGGCGAGGAGAGATAATAAAATAAGAAAAGGATGGACAAATGCATCACAAAATAGATTTTATTGCTCTAAAAGTTCACATAGTACATTGTTAGTGGGCAAGAGGTAAGAGAATTCCATTATAGAGCCATGAAAGGAGGCTTAGACTCTACATTCTACCCTAAGGAAGAAAGAGAGGGGGCAGAGAGGGAAGATCAACAACCAACCCTTTGAATATGCCCCTTCATTACAATATATAGGAAGAATAAGAGAGAGAAGAGGGAAGAATTAGAATCCTACTTCAACCACCTAGAGATATGCATTGAATCCTACTTTGAAAGCTCAACCACTATCAATCAATGCCTTTCTCAAATCCACCCCAAATATGTCATGTCTAGTTCCCTGGTAGATCAAATCGAATCAGATCTGGTAGTTGGAGAAATCAGGCTTTGTATTAATGTCCTGGAAGACATTTCCCATTTTCACCCACCAAATCCTATTAAGAATGATATTTTATGTTTCCATGGCATAGAGGGTGTTGAGACGTTTCCAAAAAGTCTTCTCCCACCCAAATCTAAGTCTCCAGTCAAAATATATGGCCATTTGAATATTTGGATTGCAGCGCGCAATATTTTAAAGAGTCCACGTGGTGGCCTCCGCGTGCTCCTTGGGATTCTTTGTATTTTTCTTGAGTCTCTTTGCTTGGCGGGGCCAAAATTCTGACCTTGGACACGTGGTGGCCTGGTGCTTGTTTGGAAACCCACCCCAAATTTTACCTATGAAATAGCGTCGTGTTGACACTTGGCTCCCTCCGCTGGCCTACCTCTGCCTTGACTATTCAACCCCGACTCTATCCCTTTTTGGACTCTGAGACATGTGGAAGGCCCACACTCATTTGAAAACCTGCTCAGGATTTTACCTTTGAAGGAGCATCGTGTTGACACTTGGTGCCTTCCGCCTGCACTCTATACTTAGTTGTTTTGGGCCTGCTCTCCTTTTTGACCTCTGTTGACCATTTTCTATGTGGAGGGTTGGCGCAAGTTTGAGTCTCTAGCCTAGATCCCACTTTTGAATGTGCACCATTAAGACACTTGGCACCCTCCGCTAAGTTGAAGACTTTTCAACACTGGTGCAAATTTTGGGGCTCTAGACGCGTGGAAGCTTGGTGCTCGTTTGGGTTTGCCCTTTGGATTTAATCTTTGGAGGTGCGCCATTTGGACACTTGGCTCCCTCCATTGTCTCCTCCATACTTAGTCATTTTGGGTCCATTCTGAACCATTTTGTGAATCCCAAAGACTTCAAATCTTTGTCATTTCTCTTCCTTTAAGCCTCTGGTTATTTTGACACTGCTCAGCCTCCTACCATAGCCCTACTATTCCATTTCGAGCTTACTGTAATCTATTTGTTGGATTTGAAGCATGGGTTCACTCGACATATTTGTTTCTTGAATTTCTTCTTGCACGGGGTCGTGGCTGATTAATTTTTCGGGGAAAAATTATGGATAGCAGGTATGCTTTGAGACGTAGTCATTTTTCTAGGTGGACACATGTCATGCCTAGGATCAAAGAAAATTTTATTGCACCAATTGTCCCATCCCCTTGGGATAGCCAAGATAAAAAATTTTGCACAACTTCATTTGCACCCTCTGGACCATCATATGACCCCAGTAAATCTCAAACAAGAAATTTAAGCTCCTTTGTTCCCATCCTCAACTCTTCTTATCATCAAATCCCAGTGTGCCACTTGTCATCACCAGATGACGGCGCATTTTATTGCACCAACTATCCCATCCCCTTGGGAAAATTAAAAAAATGCACCCCATGCCCAACTTGGCGCTTAATTCCTCATGTGACCGTAGAAGGTGCCCCGAAGGCCATTTTATAGCCCCCTCTCCTCTCTGCCTCCGTAAACCAACAAGTGACACTTGCCAACACTAGGATGAGACATATTTTTGTACACATTGTGTCCCATCCCCATGGGACAAATGGGACACAAAAATGCACCCAATCCTAGCCATTTTTCTTGTCTCCCATGTGACCCAGTGTCAGGCCCTAGATGATTTTGGCTTATTCTCTCTCTCTCTCTCTCCTCCGTCGACCAATCTCCATCTACCACTTGTCAAGATTAGGTTGAGGAAAAATTTTGTGCACCATATGTCTTGTCCCCTTGGGACAATTAGTACAAAAAAATCACCCAAAACCAAAGGAATTTTAAAAGCCAAAAAATGTAAAAAATTTAACTGTCGTGTTGTTTCTCGACGTGCATTCGAGAAAACCACTGCTAGAGGAAAAGTTATAAAAACACATTTCCCTTCCCCATTCCTCCATTTTCACCAATTCCTCCATGTTCATGGCTGTATAATATCCATTAAACCTTAAAATTCTCCAAACGCCATGTTTGTTCTTTTCTGATTGACTTCATGGCCAAAAGCATAAAAATCTCATATCTCACAATCGGTGCACGGATCAAGGTGAGATTTTTGTAGACTTCTCCATTTTCAAAGGCCTTTAAGAAGAAATTTACAAAATTTCAAGTGATGCCCCATAATTTAATGGCAACAAAAACTCCATTTTTTTCCTTGGCTCTCATTCCTTCGATTTCTCATCACTTAGGTAGACATATGAAGCTAAAATTGTGAGCATGAATTCTAGGAGGAAAATATATCGATGAGTTGGTTAAATCACAATATGAGGTGGGAAAGATAACTTAAAAAAATATTAGTGACTCCATTAATGGCTGCCATGGTAGCTTCATTCTGAAACTCTCACCAGGAAAAAAATGTTTTTTTATTTCCAAGCATTTTGGTGGGTGAAACACAGTGAAATTTGGAGCACGAGATCATGACGAAGGGCCAAATCTAAAAATATTGTTCCCATCGAAAACCGAGGAAATTTTTATCACTTACTAAAAATAACATATCCTATGCTCCTATGCAAAAATAGTGAGTTCCCGAATTGCAAGTATTGATCACCCGTAACTATTAGAAAAGATACAAAATGAAATACATGGAAAAGGCAATTTTCCCAAAATAACAAGTCTATAAAAAAACCCGCTAAAAAAAAAAAAATTCTACATTAGAAGATTATGGAGTGTTCTAGAAGGTTTAGAAGGTGAAATTGAAGCAAAATAGGTAATATGTCCCAAAATAAGCAGGTCCCCGCCCTACACATTAAAGATATAAAGTCTCTATTTTGGATGTAGAAGTTAAAGATGGATCTATTTTCACTCATTTTTCTTCTTCTTTGACTCTTCACAGGGTTATGTGATGATATCATACCTCAAACAGATAAATGAAGCCTCCATATGGGTCTTGGAAGCATCTTCTTGGTCTCAATTGTGCCCAAGAACATGGTAAAGCATAACAAAGGAATGTTCGAACCACTGAGAAGTTGGAAAAGATTCAACGAGTGACAAGGAATCAAATTATTCATCGGGGTAAGTCATCATGCTTATCATATGGGATTGAAAACATTATCACCTCATCAAGATGTCTTTGGTTGAAGTGAGAAGTTTGAGCTAACTAAGTTGAGCCCAATGAGTTGGGTGAGTTGATTGAAGCAAGATGGTTGACTAATTGGGTAAGTTGGCATAGTTGTGAAAGTGAGATATGTCAAGAACTCATCCTTTCTCATGAAGATTCCTATGCTAGTGATACAGTTTAGGAATGTTGGGTGAGCTTCTTAAATTTTAATAAGGATTAGTTGGTAAACCAAATGAGTATTATCAATCTCAATGAACTGCGGTTGGAGTGAGATCGGTGAGATCGATGAGCCGAGTGAGCTAAGGAAGTTTATTAGTCATTTGTTAAGGGGTCATCACGATAAATTTATGCGGTCATCTTGATCTCACATTGAGGGATATCTCCACAGTGTTTCTAAACAATCATTTGACAAATCGAGGTAATACATGCATCATGCAAAAGGAGGAGATTATGATCTTCATTGGAAAGTTTTTCATCATAGGGAGCTTCTTCATCCTATGTAATAACCTCTCCCTTCTTCTCTCTTTCTCCCTCTTCTTTCTCTTCCCGTTCTATTCTTCATTGGGCATAATCATTATATTTTGTCTCATTCACTTAAGTTACTTCATTAAGTTACATTGTAAAAGTCCCTTTAATTTATAAAAGGAAATTATTTCTCACTTCTTATGAAGGTGAAAAGTCACGAGTTGAATGATACCATGAAGTTTCATGTGGGGGGTAGGTGAAGATTCAATTCAAATTACTATAAATAGGTATCGCTTCTCTATTCCAAAGGATCCTAAATTTTTGTTCTTTATAGCAATAGTGGATTGTGATATGTTATTGAGATTTGTATCACCAATGGACATGAAATAAAAGCTAAATTTATTCCATTTTCCTTTTCTTGTATTCCTCTACTTCTCTCTCTTATGCAATTTACAAGCATAATGATCCCAAAAGAGATTTGTATCTTTGATAGATTGAATCTAAGAACTTTGTGTCTGAGGTTTTTTCCATCTCACTAAATAGGTTCATTGTTGCTTTCTTCTATATTGAATGTTGAACTATTTTGGTTATTGGGTTTGAACTCTGTAATTGGCCTACTTGTGGCAATAACCGTCCTTCCCTAATTTATCTCCTCCCCCCTCATCATTGTGATTTCCTCCCTTGTACCCAGTACAAACACTTTTCCACAAGTTTAGTGGAGTGTCCTTATGTGATCCCCAGAATATTTGGATAACCCACAACACTCATTCTAGGATTATATTAGTTACACTCAATAATGGTAGTTGTACCATTTAATGCATAGGGGAATAGCCTCATGAATGTTGGTGGAGACACCTAATTTTCTAAACTGACAAATTTTCTCACCAATAGTTTTTAGAAAATACTTTGGGGAGATATTTTCCTGGTGTACCCAAATATATCTCTAGAAAATACCAAAATAAAAACAAAAAAGATAAGAAAATACTTGAATAGTCAAAATCCTTTTTCCAAACTCCTTAAGAAAACCTAGCTGAAAGAAGATATACAATATTGGATAGATTGAGAGGAATCATTGATCCTAATTTTACATATTTGTAAAATCAAGAGCGAATAAGAGATAACCCATACTAATTCTCTCAAGCTTCATCCCCATTTGATTCATCAAGCGGTACCCACGAAATCCTAATCAAACTCCTACCAACACTCCTACAAATTCTCCTATTTTTCACCCAACTTTGAATTTTGAAATTCCAAGAGAAGAAGAAAGACATGAGGAAGAAATGGCGGAAGAAGCATCCGTACCATGGGAAAAACACTGGTCCATTGGATTTGACTCCACCACTTCATGAGCTTCCAAAAGGGTCAAGAAAGAATTTTTTGAAGTTCTATGGAGATGAAAAGAAGCATATTGATGATCAAAATTCATCCTTTATCACAACTTGCGACATCCTTAGAGTGCAACATGAAGATGTTGTTGTGCATTTGTTCATGGAAACATTGCAGGATGTGGTGGTAGATTGGTTCCACTACTTTCCATCATGCTCAATCTCCAATTGGGGTGATATCAAGAAAAAAATAAAAGAAAGGTTCAAGACCATGAAGATTCTCATTCCCTCCTTCGAACTCAATTAGATGGATAAATAGCCACAAGATTCCATGAGGGACTTCGTGGCCAAATTCAACAGGATGGTCAATAAAATTCCCGCCATTGTTCTTCCAACTCTAGGTAACCTGGAGATGTTCTTTGTGAATGCTCAAATTCTGAAGTGAATTTATTTATGTGGAGATTTCAACCAAGATATTTGAATAATGCTCAAGAAATTTTTTTTGAGGTGGAAAATGACCTCATCTTGTTGAGTAAGATCAAGAATCCTTTGGTGAAAGATAAAACCCAAAGTCCCCAAGATAGGAGAACCGATCCAACATTGTAGAAGTTGGAAAATGAGTTGATAATGCTGAAAAAGGATATTTCTCAACAAACATCTCTTTTAAACCAAAGCAGTAACCAGTTACAGAGCACCTTGAAGGCTTCCCTCGCATGCTCCTTTGGTCAATGAGAGGTGAAAGAACTATGAAGATAAAAAAGAAGAAATTTTTGAATCTAATAATGAATGAGAAGGTGAATGTGATCGAGTCAAGTTTTATAAATGCTTACTTAATGAGGAGGAATCCACCGATAATTACTCGTGTGGAGTGTTCACCCAATCTCAAAAGGAAGAAAAGGATCTTCTTCCACTGCCCAAGATAATAAATTGAATCCTCAAATGGTGACTCTAAGAAAAATAATAATGAAAGGAGGATCATTGAAGTCTACTTCAACAAGGTCATTTGAGAAGAAGCATGAGACCACTCTAACCAAGAATCCTTCGGTCTCTTCAAGTAAGTCTCCTTCAACTTCTCTTGAAAAATCAGTTTCTACAAATCCTAAAAACATCCATGTCAACGTTTCCATAATCCATGACATTCTCACCACCTCTTCTTCCTATGATTTCATTGACCTTTGCAAAAGAAAAAAGTCCAAATATCTGAATTTGGATACTTAAGAACTCATCCCAAGAAACTTGAGAGACTCATTCAACATATCAAAGGAAGTATCCCTACTTCTAAAGATTCCACAACTAAAGAACTATTGCATGCATCTCAATTCACTCCATCTTTAAAATGTCTTGTTTCCACACCCTCCACCTATAGGAACAAAGAACCTTTCTATATATCCTTGTTGCTTAAAGGGTACAAGATAAACAATTGCATCATTGACTTTGGTGCCTCGGACAACATCATGCCTGTAAAAGTTGATAAATCCCTCGTCTTCTCCCTTTCTCCTACCTCTAGCTAGTGTATCTCCATGGAAATGAAACAAGTGCCTTTTGTTGGAAAAATAAAAAATGTTGAGGTAGTATTGGCGGATTTTCCTAACAAGAAAATCACAATGAGAATCCTTGTAGTAGATATGCTTGCCACATATGGAATATTTTTGGGCCAAATCTTCTATCGAGATGTCGAGGAGAGAGATATTTGATTTACGAAAAAGTAATCTTGAAGTGACGAGAAATGTAAATCAAGAATAAGAAATGATGCTCAACAATTTCTTGATGGGTAATGGGTAAGTGCACCAAGTTGGTGGACAAAAAGGGGTCATAAGTGGATGTCATATTGCAAAAAATAGTAAAATCTCAACTTGTAGGGATTATTAGCAATATGCGCACTCAAAATTAGAAAAATTTATATAAATATGAATCGTAGCATCCGAAATCTAGTTTCTAAAATACTATTTTTTTAAAAAATGGACAAGTTTAGCTATATTAAACACTTAAAATTATATGAATTGGTTTTTTTTTAAAAAAACTATAAGATCAGAATTCTTTCCCGTGATTTGGATGACCAAATCTTGTTATTTTTTTCCTTTGGTGAAAATTTAGATGTAGTTGTCTATCTTGGGATGGATTTTATTTTGTATTTTTTTGAGCAATATTTTTTTATGATTTTTTCCGTGAAAGTGGTCTAAAAAGATTTAGAAAATGGAGCGCTTTCCGTTTTCCCGCCATAACTATATCAAAAAATATATATATAAATATATATATATATATATATATATATATATATATATATATATATTAACGTGTATAGAATTTCTCACGCTTGGGATGGTATAAGTTTTATCACATTTTGATAAACAAAATAAAATTTGCAGTCTTAAACGTAGACATGAACATTCGTGGGAAAAATGTCTTAAAGACCTATTGTTAGTAAAAATTATAAAATGATATTTATCTTATTCTATTCACTTTAAAATCAATATTTCTACGAAGCTAACAGTCTCCCCTACATGACACCATTTTTGTGAAATGTTTTTAGTTTTTCAACATGGTTCAAGTCTGTGGAAGAGCAAATTTGAAGTTTTTTGACCCTTTACACTTCATAATGACCTTCCATAGCTTTGGTTGGGAAAAACAAAGATTTCCCGAGCCTTAGGGTCAGATTTGATGATACAGATAGAACCGTGCGATCACGGTTTACAAACCACGATCACGGGTTTTTAAACAAGAACCGCGATCACGCTTTATAAACCACGAGCGTGGTTTATAAAGCATGATCATGGTTCATAAATCATATTTATACGCATCCCAATGTTCTAATTACCATGTGATTTTTACTGTTTGACTTTACCGTATGAATTACTATGAAATTCTGTCATTTTCTACACATTTTTCTTATCACCGAAGTAAAACATCATGGGAGACAAGAAACAAAGTCAAAAAAGGAAGTCATTAAGTAAAAAAACACCAAACGAATTAGAGGCAAACAAATTTCAAAATGCTGAGCGAATGCGGAATCTTTGTGAATCAAGAAGAGGTTCATCTTCAACCCCTACTATTGTAAGCAATGAGGAACCAGGTAATGTTTCTACTGTCAATGTTGAAGTTGAATTAAATACTCGTGATGAAGATGTTTTTTTTATCATCAATGTCAAGAAGAATTAAATACTCGTGATGTAGCAAATGTTGAAATTGAAGGAGACAATGAAAATGTGAATAAAGAAATTCAGGTTGAAATTGTAGACAAGCAAAATTTGACAAAAACACCTCCTAGGATTTTCCGTAAGAAACCTAATTATTTTATTGAAATTGATGAAAACATTTTGAAACCAATGTGTGACAAACTTTCTGAATGAAAATCGAAGAAAAGCCACTGAAATTTGGGATAATCATTTTGAAATTTTAAATGATTCCCAAAGATGTCAGTTGTTGGTTAGTTTGATGAAATTGAATAAAATGAGACCTACATTAAACACCTTAGGATTGACAACATCTAATATACGTGGTCAAACCTCTACAATTGTTGAAAACCTTCATGATGCATATCACATTGTTGGTGTCAAGAGATGCACTAGGGATAGTAATATTGTGTGTCGTGTACTTACTACTAGTGTTGTAAGTGAATCAATAAAAACAACATTTGATTACGCAAACAAGTCGAATGTTGCAAGTTAATCAAAAACTCTAATGAAAGCAATTGAAAGATGTAATATCCTTCAATCACTCAATAACACCGATTTTTGGGCATTTTCTGCTAGAGCACCACATAAGGACAAATATAATATGATGCTATAAGAGAAGTTGTTATTCAATTTTGGCATGATAACACTAGAGTTTCACCTAATACAAGAGATGTTGTAAAATAAAGAGTTGGTTCTATTAATCGTGAACCACATCCAAAGCATTTCTTAGATATGACTCAAACTCAATTTTTCATAAGTTTGAACAAGAGCATCTGGAAATTAAAATTAGTCAACATTTTTTTGAAATGTTAAAACCATTCTATGTGAAAATCAACCACGCTCGCACCACTTGTTGTTGTAGGCAACATGTTGAATTTTCTATGCATTATGCTAAATTTTTATGTATTCATTCTATTTTGCATTCTAAAACTATGTTATCGGAATGTGGTGTTCAAGTTCCACCAATATCTTCTAGGGATTTCATTCCTACGATATTTTGTGAAAAGAAGTTGGAATTTTTTTATAGTTAGGATTGTTTAGATGGAAGTTGTGGTACATGTGGCGGATTACCTAAATTGGAAAGTTACATCCATGAGAAAATGAAGGTGCAATAGGAAATAATTTAGTTGAGTTTGATAAATATAAATCAGTTGCATACCAGTTGAAAGATGGAAAAGAGTCTAAACGGTGTGAGCTAGTTACAGAACATATGCCTGTTTTTCAATTTATGAGAAAATTTAAGGATGAAATTATTTATGAGTATGCTAGGCATACACACAGAGCTCGATGGTTGGATGAACAGTTCAAGATATGCAAAGACACATTTCCTATTGGTACTATTGTTTCAGTGGTTGATTTTGTAGAGAATTACACATTGCAACCACAAATGGAGGTTCAATCACAATATTACAACTCAATACAAGTTGCCATTTTTGTGCATATAGCATTTATACATTCTCCTGACAATACAAAGAATGATCAAATTTTTTTAAGAGAGTACCACTTTTATATCAATGATGATCGTACTCATTCTACTAAATTTTTGCAAGGGTGTTTCCAGTTATTTTATGGAAACTTGTTCTGATAGGGACATCCACTTCAAACAACATTATATATGGTAGATAATTACATGTCTCAGTTTAAGAATGCACGAATGTTTTATTGGATGAGTAGGATGCACGTCAAGATGGGTGTGCAACATATTTGGAGTTTCACTGAGGCTAGACATGGAAAAGGAGAGCATGACGATGTAGGGGCATGTGTGAAAAGAGCTCTTGTAAGAGAAGAGTTGAAGTACAAAGATGGTGCTAAATTGAAAGATGCAAAGAGCATAGTGGAATGGTGTATTGACAACATGGCCCGAGGTTCTCAAGAAATTTCCATGGTTGTAGATATTTTTGGTTGATAGAGGAACAAAAAATTGCTAACTACGAGGATTATATGACACTCACTGGGTCCAAGTGATATGCACTCATTTTGTAGCTCAGACGCTACTTCGTGGGCCACATGGACAAGAAAGTTGACATATTTTTGTGCATCTTGTATCGAATTTGTCATTGCTGAGTGTGATTCACAAGAATGGGTGGATGGATGGATTTGTAGGCCTCTAACTCCACTTCCTAGTTATCAACCTCCACAAGCATTATGACTTGTTTTTGTAGATGAAGTTACAACATCCAAGGACTTTGATGAAATTTTGATTTTGGTGCGACAAGGTATTTATGGTTATTTACAATTTTTGTATTGAGTTATGTCCATTGAAATTTTAATATGTACAATTTAAATTTGAGTTGAAACCTTTTTTTTGTAGGACATGTGTTTGCAGTTATTACAACAAAAGACAATGAAGAAGGAACAAACTATTTCTTATGTCATTGCATCGAGGAAAGAAAGAAGTTGACTTCTCTTGTTATAGATGGTGAAGATATTGAGTACCCTACAGGGTTAGTGGTAGTTACTGGAACTTGGCTTTGATGGTATCCATTAAAAATCCTCTGTTTGGGTGTTTGAAGACTTTGAGACACACAAGAAAATACTCTTATATTCACATCTAGTTCTAGTGATAAATATTCAGCTGTATAGATATCGAGGAAGGCCTAATAACAAGATTCTTTGGAAGGTTCGAGAGTCAGATCATGAAGCAATCATGTCCGCTATTCATAGAGTAGATCCGATCCCGATGGTTGAGAATGAATTTACAATGCTCATGGTATATATAATTTCTTTGGTATATATAAATTTTTAGTTAGATAAATTTAAGTTCATATATTTTATTAAATTTGTGTATTTTGTATATATCTAGTATGGTTTTGATTTGAAACTTAAATTTCTTTGACTAACACTTTTATATGTAGGTTAGTGGTGCCAAAAAAGCTTCCACCTTCACATGGTTGGCACTGTTAGTAGAGAATTATAAATTCTTGAAGCTAAGAGAAGCTTTCATTGTTTTACAAGAAAAGAGAAGCAATTAACAATGATTTATGTACCTGTGGAGGGGGTTCTTGGCTCAGAGGAGGTAGCCCAGAAGGACCTGGAGCTTAGAGAACCAAAACGACACCTCCCAAGTGTTTACAAGACCATCCCTATGCTGTGTGCACATTCGGTTTGGTGCCACATGACCCACCGTTTGTAAAATATACCATTTGACAACCTTACACTATCTCAAACTACACTATTAGGTGTGTTTGCAATTAATAGGGCAGCAGAGAGAGCACCGATTGGAGAAGGAAAAATTGAGACAGGTTATTATAGAGGGTCCCTATGCCAAGGTGTAGGATTAGACGAGACATCTCTAGGTGCCATGGAGTGCGTGTAGCCACCCGTCGAAGTTGAACAATTTTTTGGTCTTAGGGATCTTAAGGGACTACGCATGAACGAGGTAGCTCAAAGCAACAACATTGTCATGCACCAAAATGAAACCTCTCTAGCATTCACCTAGCCACCCAGACATGTCCGTGTAGTCGGTTTGGTGCCACGACCCACCGTTTGCAAAATATACCATTTGACATCCTTACACTCGGCTCAAACTACACTATTCGGTGTGTTTGTAAACAATAGGGCAGCGAGAGCACCGATTAGAGAAGGAAAAAACCAAGATATGCTATTATAGAGGGTCCCTACGCTGAGGTGTAGGATCAAACGACTATTTCTTAGGTGCCATGGAGTGCACGTAGTCACCGTCAAAGTTGAATGATTTTTTGGTCTCAGGGCTCTTAAGGGACTACGCCCAAACGAGGTAGCCTGAAGCAACGACGTTGTCACACACCAAAAATATGCCTCCTCTAGTGTTCACTTTCCACCTGGATGTTTTTGCATAGTAGTCGGTTTGGTGCAACATGACCCACTATTTGCAAAATATACCATTTGAAACCTTACACGGCTCAAACTACACTATTCGGTGTGTTTGCAAACAATAGGCAGCAAGAGAGAGCACTGATTGGAGAAGGAAAAATGAGATAGCATATTGTAGAGGGTCCCTATAGTGAGGTGTAGGATCAACGAGACATCCTTAGGTGCCACGGAGTGCACATAGTCACCCATCGAAGTTGAACGATTTTTTGGTCTCAGGGCTCTTAAGGGACTACGCTCCGAACGAGGTATCCCGGAAGCAACGATGTTGTCACACACCAAAATGACACCTCCTCTAGCATTCACCTAACCAATCAGATGTGTCATGTAGTTGGTTTGGTGCCATGACCCACTGTTTACAAAATATACCATTTGACAACCTTACACTGGCTCAAACTACACTATTCAACGCGTTTGCAAACAATAGGGCAGCAAGAGCACCGATTGGAGAAGGAAAAAACTGAGAGAAGAATATTATAGAGGGTCCCTACACCAAGGTGTAGGATCAGACATGAGACATCCTTAGGTGCCACAGAGTGCGCGTAGTCACCCGTCGAAGTTGAACATTTTTTTGGTCTCAAGGCTCTTAAGGGACTACGCCCGAATGAGGTAGCCCAGAAGCAACGACATTGTCACGCACCAAAAAATGACCTCCTCTAGTGTTCACTAGGCCATCCAAACATTTTCACATAGTTGGTTCGGTGCCACGACCCACCGTTTGTAAAATATACCGTTTGATATCCTTACACCGGCTCAAACTACACTATTTCGGCTTGTTTACAAACATAGGGCAACGAGAGCACCGATTGGAGAAGGAAAAAACCAAGATATACTATTGTAGAGGGTCCCTACACCAAGGTGTAGGATCAAACAAGATGTCCTTAGGTGCCACAGAGTGCGCGTAGTCACCCGTCGAAGTTGAACATTTTTTGTCTCAGGGCTCTTAAGGGACTACACTCAAACGAGGTATCCTAGAAGCAATGATGTTATCGCGCACCAAAAATGACACCTCCTCTAGCATTCAATTGTCCACCTAGATGTGTCCACATAGTCGGTTTGGTGCCATGACCCACCATTTGCAAAATATACCATTTGACAGCCTTACACTGGCTCAAACTACACTATTTGGTGTTTGCGTTTTGCAAACAATAGGGCAGCGAGAGCACCGATTAGAGAAGGAAAAAACTGAGACATGCTATTGTAGAGGGTCCCTACACCGAGGTTTAGGATCAAACGAGACATCCTTAGGTGCCATGGAGTTCGCATAGCCACCCATTGAAGTTGAATTTTTTGGTCTCAAGGCTCTTGAGGGACTACGCCCGAATGAGGTAGCCCGGAAGCAACAACGTTGTCGTGCACCAAAATGATGCCTCCTCTAGTATTCACCTAGCCACCCAGATGTTTTTAGATAGTCAATTTTGTGCCACGACCCACCGTTTACAAAAGATACTATTTGACAGCCTTACACTGGCTCAAACTACACTATTCGGTGCATTTACAAACATTAGGCAGCGAGAGCACCGATTGGAGAAGGAAAAAACCGAGACATGATATTGTAGAGGGTCCCTACACCGAGGTGTAGGATTGAATGATACATCCTTAGGTGCCACATGGAGTGTGCGTATTCACCCGTCAAAGTAGAATGATTTTTTGGTCTTGGGGCTCTTAAGGGACTACGCCCGAACGAGGTAGCTCAGAGTAACAATTCTCACACAGCAAAATGATGCCTCCTCTAGCATTCACCTAGCCACTTAGACATGTCAATGTAGTCGGTTTGGTGCCATGACCCACTGTTTTCAAAATATACTATTTGTGACCTTACACCGACTCAAACTACACTATTTGACACGTTTGCAAACAATAAGGCAACGAGAGCACCGATTGGAGAAGGCAAAAACCGAGACAGACTATTATAGAGGGTCCCTACACACCAAGGTGTAGGATCACACGAGACATCCTTAGGTGCCACAAAGTATGTGTAGTCACCCATCAAAGTTGAACACTTTTTTTTTTCTCAAGGATCTTAAGGGACTACGCCAAACGAGGTAGGCTAAGCAATGACGTTGTTTGCACATGCACCGAAATGATGCCTCCTAAAGCATTCACACAGCCACTGGATGTGTCTAGGATTGAATGAGACATCAAAGGAAGTAGTAAAAATACATGTTCCAAGAATCCTACCAACACTAAAGAATCACTTCCCACTCCTAGAACCACTCATTCCTAGAACCTTCTTTCCTTAAAATCCTACTCTTCTAGGAAATAAGAACCTTTCTATCTTTCCTTGTTGGTCAATGGACCTATAAATTGAATAATTGCATTATTGACTTCGGTGCCTCTGACAATGTCATGCTTATAAAATTTGCTAACTCTATTGGTATTACTCTCAGCCTTTCTATTGGCCATTGTTACTACATGAAAACAAAATAATTACCTCTTTTCAGCCAGGTGAAAGATTCTCAAGCCAGAATTTGTAGACTTCCTTGACAAGAAAATCAAGATGGAAATACTTGTGGAAGACATGCTAGCTACATATGGTATATTGTTGAGCCAAAGTTTCTATCACGATATTGGTGGGGATATAAATATGGATTGGTCATACACCACCATACTCATCAATGGTAAAATGAATAATATCCTTCTGATAAATAAAATTAAATACAGTTCAAAAACCAAATGACCCAAGGGAAGACATCTTATTTCAAGATTCAAGGTATGAAATATTTTTTCATGACTTAAGAGGAAAATGATAAGTTGCCCATGTTGATGGAGGAATACACATGCTTCCCTTAATTTCTTAACAATTGTACCATGCAATGTTGCACCATAGTAACGTTATATTCATATATGTTGCACCATAGTTTTTTAATTTTAAATCAAACATACATATAGAATTAATATACATAGAATATACATACATAGAAGGATATCATGTGCAATGAATTCAAATCAAACATAGAAGTAATATCGTTATGAAAACCAACACATGGATATATAATGTATCAAACTAAGTGTGTTGAATGCACATCTCTAAAAATATAAGTTCATAACATGTGTACATCTCGAACCAAGTGTGTCATACATATAGGACCACATGTGGTCACATAAGGCTATATATACAATGTCCTATGAAGAATCATGAACTAGGACCAGCTGGCCCATATATATATCTATGTACATCCACGTCCTATGAATCTAATCATGAAACATCTTCCCTCTCTTTTCCCTACTAGAAGTAGCATGTCCATGACCTAGGGATGTAGTGGAGGGAGATGCCACTACGGATTTCATCCGTGTGGTCCTAGGCATCTCTAAGAAGGCCTGCAACCTAACTTGCACATTCATAAACAACAAGTTTTTAACACCCATATTTTTAAAATACATTCAAAATTTAGAAACTTAGAATTTAGTTAAAATGCATGTGAAATCTTACCGCAATGTCATGATCCCTATCAATTTTTCATTGATGCATGGCAGGGACAATAGTAGACTCATGAGAGGTAAGCTACATACAAATAATTAAATTTCAAATTAAATATTTCATGTACAAAATTTGATATTGTAGATTTAAGTAATAAGAAATAATTCCTAAATAAATTTAACAAATTTGAAAAATTGTACCTCAGTTAGTGGATCTACAGATGCTATGGCAGTATCTACAACAACCTCCACAGTTTGCATATATGGAGGAGTCTCTGGAAGTCATAAGATATACAAAAACATGTACAAATCAATATTAATCTACATGACTGCCACATAACAGAGCCAAAGCATAATCCACGTGAACTTCCACAATTAGAAACAAAGTGTAAAGAGAAACTAACCTACCGTAAAAGTCACGTGAGGCATGCTAGTAGCCTCAGCCTCCAGAGCAGATGATGACCCGCCAGGCTCCTACGTATAAAAGAAAAACATATATTAATATGTACATGTACAAGTGAAACATTATAATAATAAAAGTGTACAATCAAATGAAATTTGAAATTTAAGTACAACTTGAAACTTACGTTTTTAACATGCCTAGCATGTAGTAGCTAAAGATAGCATGTCGACGCCTTGATGTCCTCCTTCACCGGCTCTTACTATTTAAAATAAAATAAAAAATTAGTTTTTACATGTATGTACATAACGTATAATGAAATACATATATATTAAAATCTCAAACATGAATTAAACTATTATATATATATATAATATTTATTTGACATTTACCTGTGAAAGACCAAGATCCTTTGCACCAGTTCCAAAAACATCCACCATCATCTCATCTAGAGAAAAGAAATCATGTGATCCAACAAATGATGTCTAACCATAGTGCATATGGCACCACATGATCCACAAAGTGGTGTGGTGCACTAGAACTAGTGCCTCCACCAACATCACCAGATGTAATCTGCTCACTATCTTTGGGTCAGAGTGTCAGTGAGCTCCCTCAATGCATGTAGTGTGTCAATCTCCACAACCTCCTTCACTATAGGAGGGATAACTGAAGGCAAGTGGGGTTTTGGGGCATGGGGGATCCTTGGTTGACCTACGCATGCACCAGGTCTACTGTGCAGAGCCACCACCTCACCCATAAAAATTAAAAAGTCAAAATAATTTGGGACCTCATTAAGCACGAACTCATAATATAATTTCTTCAAAAAATAGAGGGGAACCTCATTGTTGTTGCATGGTGGATAATCAAAAACCATCCACCATCGGTCCCAAAAATTGTTCTTGATTCGGTCATCGTGGCACCAATGGATTGGGAACCATTTGCAAGTAATCGTGGGGGGCATTGGTTCTTGGGTCAGTAAATAATGCACAAATGTGGTCTTTTCCAAAAATTTTTTTGTCTTTTACGGCTGCATGGGATAATTTATTTGCATACCACTACCTACAATCACCTCTAAAGGTATTCCATCTATCTATTTGGTTGGTTGTCAGGAGTCAACTTCACCAATCAATGTTTGCAATGTGTTGGCTAAAGTCATGCGGGATGGATTTGTGGCATGATTTTGTCTTATATTTTAAATAAGGTTCTCAATGGAAATTTTATTTTGTCATATTTTTCCAACGATATCAGCTTGTGTTCTTGTTGGTTCCGTGGGGATGAAGGAGCCACAGGAGGTGGATCTATGTTTAGAGGAGGGTTTTGTGGAATGTTTGGAGGGTTTTGAGGATTGTTTGGAGGGTTTTGAGGAATATTTTGATGGTTTGTAGGATTACGAGCTTGTCGAGTAATTGACAAAACAAAAAAATTGTATACATAAATAAAAAAAATTGAAAAACCCATGAAAATCACAAAAATAACCTAAAATGCAAACAAATTGATCAAAATCGAGGGCTTACCTCTTTGTCTTGGTGGCATGGTTGAAACTATCACGATCCACAAGTCCAAGAGTAATTTTTAGGGGGTATTCAAAGCGTGAGTGCCAAAGGTCTAGGAGAAATTGTGGTTGGAAAGGAAAATCAAGGAAAATGAGGAGTCGCGGGACTATTTTTTTGTCTCAGAGGACCGCGATCATGGTTTGAAACCACGAGCACTATTTTAAACTGCATTTGCAGTTTTCAAATTGTGATTGCGGTTTTAGGTTCGGAAATCACCGAGCCTATAAAAATAGTTGCGCAAGCGTGGTTTATAAACCATGCTCACGGTACCTAAATTTTGGGTTTTTATGTCCACTTAATTGTCCACCATCTTGGTGCACTTACCCAAATTCAATTTGTTTATCATGTTCCGAGGATCAATATGAGTCTCCGTTCAATGAGTACATCGTGAACTCAAAATATTTTCTTTCACACTCGAAGAAGGTGACAAGGAAGGAAATAATGATGGCATGCTTTCACCTCTTGAACTTTAATATACTCAAGGAGATGATGATTTCATTGTGGAAATGGACTTCTTGGTTCTTGGTGATCAAGAATGGGAAGATGATGATGAAGAAATTTCAGCCCCAATGTTGTGCTCATTTCCTTTTCACGAGGATGGAAACATTCTCAACGAAAAATGGAGAAATGGATTATTTCTTGGTCCTAAGGTTTATTTTTTTCAAAATAGAAACATTCTCAACATACTTCAACCTTTTAGTGCTCGCTCTACACAAGAGATAGATGCTCTCAACATAAAAATGGAGAATGAGACCCAAAATAGATAAGGAAAATGAGATGACAATTTCTATGTTTCATACCCAATCTTAAGTTCATTCTCTTTCCAAGAAGATGATGCAATGCATGTGACATAATTTATAGGGTAGTGTATGGCAAAAGAACTAGAGCATGATAAAAATGAATTCTTAGAAAAATTGAAAAATAGATAAAATCAAGGAGTAGAGGATGATACTAAAATTTTCGAGATATCCGATGAAAATAAACCCATGGAATCGATGATCATAAAGCCAATATATGGCAAAGAACAAATGTCGAGTATGAAAATGATATGTCAAGCATAATCAAGAACCATCTTCATAGCAATAGTGGAAATTCAGCAAGTGGAATAAACATGAGAACTAAAGAGAGGCCAAAAATATTGTGTCAAAGCAATAAAGGTGATGGAATGAAAGATTTGATATCCAATTGCACTATAAATCAGGATATATTTCTCAAGAAGATGAGAAGTGGTTCATACTTCAATAAACCTATCAATGGATTTGTGAAAGAAATATCTGGTGATACCTATTTATGGGTAAACACTCAATTCAAGTTCATGCTTCAATGAAAGTGGTTATCCCCTACATGTAAATAGGTGATCTAGGATGTTTTCCCTTGTGTTTTTCATTTCCTTCTTGTCGTGTGTGTTTAATAAAGGAAGTGCAAGTATATATTTCTACTAACTCCTTAAGCCCAATGGATAAGGCACTGGTCCACGAAATGAATTGAGATTCTAGGATTCATGCATGTTATGTCCTCACTACAATTGATCCATAAAATTTCCCCAAACTAGATCCATTTTTTTCATAAATGTGAAACATGAAAATTTCCAATTTTCAAGCATGACAACAAACCCCAAAGTGTCAAAATTTTGAATGTAAACCTTCTAGGACACTCTCCTAGGTCAACCCATCCCTTGTGTTGGGCCTATCCTATCCTTTTAAATGGTATTATGTGTTGTATCAACATTTTTCATAGGTGATTTAGGTAAAAAGTTCATTCAAGTGCTTCCGAGACAATATCTTTCAAGGCAAGCTTTTCAACATACTTAGAAATGGCCATTTTTAGCCTTTTACGAGGAAGGAGCACATCATTAATAGTAGAATTGAAGGCCCAAATTCATTAGAGAGTGATATTAAAGAGATAGAAACATTGTGCACTTAATTTTTGAATATTTTGAAAATTTTTAGAGGTTTTGGGACAAGTTCTGCAAAAGTGAGTTTTTGAAGGTGAAGGAGCTCGCAGTTCAAAACAACACCTGAGCTTCGGAAAGTGATTCTGTGAGGTTCGTAATGATTTCGAGGTCAAAAAAATATAATTGGAAAGGTATTGCAATAATCTAAGTGATGGTGGTTTTATATCTTTCTCAATACATTAGAATTTCTTCCCATCAATCTGTTTTCTGCATGCACAACTTGTGGTCTTGAAAAAAGCCTATTTTTAGAGGGGGCGGGTAGAACCATAACATGATACCCATCCCATTATTCTAAAAATTATCTTTCTAGTAAAAATATTATAAATAAGTTCCTGAAAATACCTTCAAATGCTCAAGTTACGCCATCATCAAGCTTCTCTCCAGGGTATGTTTTGGGACTTAGTCATTTTTCTGGGTGGGCACATGTCATTCCTAAGCTCAAAACACCTTTTATTGCACCAACTGTCCCATCTCCTTGGGACCGCTAGGATTTTTTTTTTTCTTAACTCCATTTGAGCCCCATGGACCATCATATGACCCTAGAAAAGCTCAAACAAGCAAGTTAAGCTCCTTTGCTCCCATCCTCAACTTTTCTCATCATTCAATCTCAGTGTGCCACTTGTCATCACCGGATGAGGGAAATTTTCTCACACCAAGTATCCCATCCCCTTGGGAACATTGGGACATAAAAATGGGCCGCATTCCCAACTTGTCCCTTGATTCCTCATGTGACCCCAGAAGGTGCTCCGCAGAGTGTTTTTAACCCCCTCTCCTCTTCGCCTTTTCAAACTAGCGAGTGACACTTGTCAACACGGGATGAGGCACAATTTCTTGCACCTTGTGTCTCATCCCCATGGGATAGATGGAACACAAAAATGTTCCCATGCCGGCCCTTTTTCTAGTCCCCCATGTGACCTAGTGTCGCCTCGGGATGCTTATTGTTCATTCTCTCTCTCCTCCGCACAGGGAAAATTTTAAGACCCCAAAAAAATTCTTTGGAAAACTGGGAAAATTGAATTTCACGGCAATGGTGATTATGAGAAAATTGAATTTCACACTAATATGTTATCATTGATAATATATGATGTCAACCAAAAATATATGTAATTTTTTTAAAATCATTTTTGACAATAGTAGTTAAAATGACCGACTCAACGAGAAATATGTCCTCACAAAATATGGCGCAAACAAAAAAATAAAAAAGTGATTTTTGTGAAAAAAATACAAATTTCACTAATTTTGTATGGGAATTTTATTTTTGAATTTTTTTGATGTTAGTAGTTAAAATGATCATCTCAATGAGAAATATGTCCTCCCAAAATATGGCATAAGCAAAAAAATCCCATACTCTTTTTTGTGTGTTGTCTATCACTTTGACAAGAACTTTTTATATGCTACCAACCGACAACATAATATATGTTGTCACTGATAAAATATTTTATGCTACAGGATGGTAGCAAATTTTATGCTACCGATTGACAACATAAATATATGCTATTGGCTAGTAAGAGCATATTTTATGCTATCAATCGACATCATATATTTATGCTATTAGACGGTACCCTAAAATATACTCTTGGGCAACAATATTAAGGTGAATATTGTGAATTTATCTTTCATGGGGATGACGAATAACCCATAAAATTAACTTGTACCCTAGAAAATTTTGGCGACCTAGGCCTACTCCCTTCCCAAAAAAATTCCAATTTAAAATTTTAAAAACTAGAATATTCATGAATTAACGAATATTCGCAACTAAAATTTTCCCTTCCTCCACCAGCCAATCTCTTTTTGCCACTTGTCAAGCTCAGGTTGAGGCACATTTTTATGCACCATATGTCCCATCCCCTTGGGATATTTGGGACAAAAAAATGCACCCAAGCCCAAAGGGATTTCAAAAGACAAAAATGTAAAAAATTTAACTGTCGTGTTGCTTCTCCATGTGCATTCGATAAAAACATTGCAGAGGAAAAGTTATAAAAACACATTGCCCTTCCCCATTCCTCCATTTTTCTCCCATTCCTCCATGTTTATGGCTGCATAATATCTATTAACCCAACAAATTCTCCAAACACCACATTCGTTCTTTTCCGCATTGACTTCATGGAAAAAATGTAAAACACTCATATCTCACAATTCAAAGTGCACGGATCGAGGAGATATTTTTGCAGACTTCTCCATTTTCAGAGGCCTTCAAAAAGATTTTTCATAATTTCAAGTGACACACCAGATTTTTAATGGAAAGAAAACCCCCATTTGTTACATGTCTCTCTTTCCTTCGATTTCCCATCACTGACGGATAGATCAAGCTAAAACTATGAGCACAAATTCTAGGAGAAAAACCTATCCTAGTGAAGTTGGTTTCATCAAAATATGAGGTGGGAAAGAAAAATTTCAAAAATCTCAGTGACTCCATTAATGGCTGCCATGGTAGCTTCATGCTTGAAACTCTCACCAGAAATTTTTCATTTTTATTTCCAAACATTTTGGTGGGTGAAACACAGTCAAATTTGGAGCACGAGATCACAACAAAGCTCGATTCTAAAAATATGATTCCCATCACAAACCGAGGAAATTTTTGTTACTTACTAAAAATAGGATATCTTATTCTCCTCCACATGCTAAAATAGTAAGTTCCCTGAATTGCAAGTATGGATCACCCAAAACAATTAGAAAATATACAAAATGAAAGATAGGGAAAAAGTGGCAATTTTCCCAAAATAATAGGTCTGGAAAATCAACTTGCTAAAAATAGAAAGTTACTAAAAATATAAATGCACCAACAGAAGAAGAATATGAATTGTGCTATAAGGTTTAGAAGGTGAAATTGGAGAAAAATAGGTAATATGTCCCAAAATAGCAGGTCAGTCCCGACCCTACCTACTAAATATAGAAAGTCTCTATTTTGGATGCAGAAAGTTACATATGGTTCCATTTTCACTCATTTTCCCACTTTTAGACTCTTTATAAGGTTATGAGATGATCTCATAGCTCAAAAAGATAAATGAAACCTCCATATGGGTCTTGGAAGCATCTTCTTGGTCTCAGTTGTTCCCAAGAACATGGTAAAGCATAACAAAGGAATGTCCATACCATTGAGTAGATGGAAAATATTCAATAAGTTTCAATGAATCCATTAATTCATCAGAGTAAGTCATCATGATTATCATATGGGCTTGAAAACATCATCACCTCATCAAGATGAGCTGGTTGAAGTGAGAAGGTTGAGCTGAATGAGCTGAGCCCAGTGAGCTGGGTGAGTTGGTTGCAGTGAGATGGTTAGCTAATTGGGTAAGTTGGGCTAGTTGTGGTAGTGAGATATGTCAAGAACTCATCCTTTCTCATGAAGATGCCTATGCTATTGAGCCAGGTTAAGCAAGTTGGGTCACCTAATTAAATTACAATAAATATTAGTTGGTAAACCAAATGAGTTTTTACAAGCTCAATGAGTTGGTTGGAGTGATCTTAGTGAGCTTGATGAGCCTAGTGAGCTAAGGGATTTTATCAATCAAGCATCAAGGGGATCATCATGAGAAATTCCTATTGTCATCTTAAGCTCACATCAAGGGATATCTCAACAGTATTCCTAAACACTCATTTGTCAACCCGAGGTGTTCGTGCATCATGTAAAAGGAGGAGATTTTGATTGTCATTGCAAATTTATTCATCGTAGGGATATTATTCATCGGATGTAAAAAAATCTCCCTTATTCTCTCTTTCTCCCTCTTCTTTCTCTCCCATTTCTAATTCTTCATTGGGAATAATCATTGTATTTTGTCTCATTCACTTAAGTGACTTCATAAAGTTACATTGTAAAATTCCCTTTAATTTATAAAAAGGTAATTTATTTATCACTTCTAAGAAGGTAAAAAGTCACGAGTTGAATGAGACCATGAAGATTCATATGGGGGCAGGTGAAGAGTCATTTCACATTACTATAAATGGGGATGGATTCTTTGTAGCAATAGTAGATTGTAATATGTTATTGAGCTTTGTATCACCAATGCACATGAAATAAAAGCTACATTTCTTCCATTTTCCTTTTCTTATATTCCTCTACTTCTCTCTCTTATGCACTTTGTAAGCATAATGATCCCAAAAGAGATTTGTGTCTTTGATAGATTGAATCTAAGAACTTTGTGTCTCACTAAATAGCTTCATTTTTGCTTTCTTCTATATTGATTGTTGAACTACTCTAGTTATTGGGTGTGAACTATGTAATTGGCCTACTCACGGTAGTAACCTTCCTTCCCTATTTTCTCTCCTTCCCTTTCATCACTATGATTGCCTCCCTTTTACCCAAGACAAACACTTTGCCACACGTTTAGTGAAGTATCCTTGTGTGATCCCCAAACTATTTTTCCAGCCCAAAAATTTATTCTAAGATTAGATTAGTTAGATTTAATAATGGGAGCTGCACCATTCAATGCAAAGGGGCATAGCCCTGTGAACATTGGTGGAGACATCTAATTTTCCCAACAGAGAAATTTTCTTACCAACAAATTGTTAAAACTTAGTCCACTCTTAATTTCACCAAATTTGGAGGGGAAATTGGTGGGTGGTAGTGATTTTAATAAGTCACAAATGTGGCATGTCTTGGAGTAAATGCATTTAATATGGGCCCAAATTTTTGGGGCAACGTGAAGCTTCTTGAGGAAGCTAAGCGCATGAATGGTTGGGTTATTTTTTCATTATTTTGTTGAATCTCATTTTTGGCGAGTTGTGCATCTTATGTATGAGGTAGTCTATAGAGTGATCTTGCAATTCATTTAGCTAAAAATGATTGTTGTTATTTTGGTTCAATTGCATATAAAATCTAGAGGTGTGAATAAGGCTTATGTTGTTCTATTTTCTTATGTTTGGATGAGTTATTTTCTAGAAAATTTCAGTAAGAAACGCAGAGGGAAAAATAACATAGATTTTTTTAAGCATGGATAATAACCCCCTTCTTGTTGTTATTTTTGAATCATATGAATATGGATGAGTTAGCTTGTTCTTGCCTGTGTGCTCTTTTTTTATTTTCAAATTGAAAGAAACACATAGAATACTATCTAGAAATTATTTTTTCTCATATGGATGTTGTGGAATGTGGAGTAGAAATCATTTTTCCATATATGGGAATCATCAAATATAATATATATTTACATTCAAACAAAAGACATTGTACTTTGTGTGTTAATTTCATTGATTTCTAATGATATCACTTACAACAAGTAGGGGCAATACAAGAAATGGGTTGTGATATTTTGTGCATTTCCTCTTTATGACAAGGAAATACCATGCTTGGTTGCATGTCTAGGTTAGGAGGATAAAATAAAATATATTTGGTTAAGGACGTAACCCATGTAAAATATTTCTAATATATTATCTCTTACGAAAAGAACATTTTTTCATGAATTAGGAAATGGATGTTAGGGATTTCAGTGATTGTAACTACGATATAATGTTACCTTGCAAAAATCTTGGGGTATTAATAATTGTCTTGTAATAGTTTTCTTAAAACTAAAAATGGGTTGATTTCTGAAATGTTTCATCCATAATTAAGGGTCCAAAGTGATGTATATTAGAATCCTATTGACCTTTCCTCTCAACTAGGATAAGTGGGTACAGTTATTTTTATACAAATATGTTGATATTGTTATTAAGAAGAATAATAACCTACGAGTTTTGTCTCATGTATATTTTTTTATTACTTGCAATAATATGTGAAATGGTGTGAGTAGTGATTACCCTTATTGTAGATGTTTTATCAGTATGAGTTGATAGTTTTTGAGTTGAGTAGCGTACCTTCGGGATTGATGGAGTTTGAAGAAACTCTTATTTGCAATTCATTTGACTTTTATTATGAATTTATAAGGATATGAGTTGAACATGAAATAAATGTAAATATTGGCATTCATTATGATTATTATACAAGAGGAATTAAGTGATTGTTAAACCATGAATTAAATACATAATGATTCCATTTTTGGAAATACTATGGCATGACAAAATGCTATTTATAAGAAATTTTCTGGTTGAAAATAAATTGAGTTTCTCCTTTACTTCACTCTTTTGATAAAGTCATGATTGGTTGGAAGGTAAAATGAGTTAGGGAAGGAATTCAATTCTGATTTATGTTATGATATTAGTTTTAACAAATTTATTGTTAACATAGCCACAAGGATCTTAATAGATGTTTTGAAAAGGTGTTGTTGGAAACTTAGTAAACAAATATTAGATCACCTTATTTTTATTGATCTATATACCTAATAAGGTATAATTATTGTTTAATTTGTATCTTAAAGTTAAACTTATGATGTTCATTTGAATCATTATTTAACAACATGATAGTGAGTTGTTAATCCATGCCAATTCAATGAAGTCGACAATGTATACATATTATTTTCATTCAGCTTGTAAGAATGAATAATATTACGAGTTGATTAAAGAAAGGGATCACACGTGAATCATCATGCATTAATTATTATTATAATGATTAAAATGAATGTAATAAATATTCTTGCACTTGATTTTATGATAAAGAATTACTTTTGCAATTGTTTAAGGAAAATGTGCCTAATGTATTAAATGATTATCTCCGATAATCACATTTAGAATATGTAATCTTGTTATAAATTATGAATATAATGACTACTGTTTAGATCATGTGATTGTGTTTGAGACATTTTTTACTTGTTGATTAACAATAAAATTTACTTGTTAATTGTTGTATAAAATGTTAGATCAACTATTGTAAGATGATGTTATGATTAAATGAATCAGTAATGAAAATATAAAGTTAAAACAAGAAATATGACTTATTTCATCAAAAAGGTAAGTATGTCATTAAAATAAATTTGTTCATCATAGTTAAACAAGATGATGTATAACAAAATATAGTTGCAAAAAAATGAGAAACATAATGTTGACAACAAAAATACACGTTTAAGATAAAGTAATATTGTTATAAATAGAATACGATTCTATTATACCTCAAATGTGAAAATAGTTACAATGATATGGAACAAAGTGTGAAGGTAAATTGTAATCCCAAGAAAGAGTGAAAATGTACACATTTGACTGAAGTAAACTAAAATTAGTAAGTGATTATTAATGATCATAATTGATGTTTATATTATCATTATGAATTAACAGTGAAGGGTAGAAGTCATGGAATGACATTCGTGTCATAGAACCTTTCCCATGCCTATTTAGGATGGCTACATGGATGGTATCATATCCGTAATGACACAAGTCATTACGTGAATGAAACCATTCCCATAGGGATCCTAAGGTGGTACTAGAAGGATTCATGGGACCCAATTATCAAGCCATGATACCTTCAAATTCATAACTTAATCCCACCACTCATTGTAAATGAATGACTAAAATGATTAAGCGAAAATATGATACTTAATCAATGGAAACAAATCTTGATAAATATGTTGAGATGGTTGTGTGGTGAAGGGAATATAGGTTTTGTAGCCTTGTGTATAGTCTTGAATCTAGCTTGCTAATGTAATGCAAAATAACTATGGTCATAGTAGTGAAAATGAATTATTGCATTGTATTTTCACCAAGTCTTCTTGATAGCAGTGTCTAGAGTCAGATGGAGGTTACTTCAGTGACTTTTAGATTAACACTATGAAAATTTAAAGGCTCTCTTAACCTATAATAACATTTAACCAAATAGTATACAATGTATATTGGCTTGTAAAGAGTGTTGAAGGGAGATCGATAAGGATCTGTAACCCTTTGCAGTTGCACATGGTTATTATAGGTTGTCTAGATGGATTTTGAATATTAAGTAATGCTGGAATAATTCAACAGTGGTTGAGAATGATAGTATTCATTATAACATTATAAGAATTTAAGGGATTTTTTAAACTAAGTGGTATGTTAGGTTATATCATGTTGCGTGTTGATAATCATTGAAGGCATTAAGATAATTAATGGTTTATTAAAAAAATTCCCTTAGTTTTTTAAAACATAACATTATGTGTCACATTTTAGTATCGAGCTGAATTTTGTAGATCTTGGACATAATGGGTCCTTAAGCTAACAAAAACTTATTCTTGTCTAAGAAAATAATAAAAATAGTTAGAACAAGAGGGAATCTGTGTGAAAAATCACAATGTGGTTATTGAATTAGTGATAGCCTCGAAACATGACGAGATACTTGTTGTCATGCAAGACACTTGTAACTACATAGCTGTTCTAGAATAACAGGTAAATACCGAGGATCTTGAAAGTGAAGTTGAGGTATAACATCATCAACAACCTAACCCAAATGTTGCAAATCATAATGTAAATTTTGAAAATGTTAACGTAGTTGATCATAAAATTGTAAATACAAACCAACCTTTGAACATAAGAGCCCACTTGGTAGCTGATTTGGTGAGCAACATTAAACGTATTAGTTTGTCTAGGTTTGATGGGACAACTCTAGGTGAAGGAGCTGATAATTAACTCAGTGAGATGGAAAAATACTTCAAGATAAGATATTTTTTTGAAGAAACTAAGGATTTTGGGGTGATTATCAAATCTCAAATGAGATTTCCTCATGATGGGATATTCGGAAGGTGGGCGGGAGTTATTGCAATAGACATAACTTGGGGTTCGAGTTCAATTTTATTTCAAACAATACTGGTTACCACAATTGTATTATGACCAGAAAATGTCTGAGTTTCAAACCTTGGTGCAAAGTAAAATGACCATAACATATACTGGGAAAATTTTACTAAAATACTTAAATATGTTCCAAAGTATTAGATGGATGAAAAATTCTGGATACAAAAATTCATCATGGGACTTAACCTAGAATCGGGGTGAATTTGATGTACATGGTCCTCCTACCATGGAATCTATTTTTGAAAAGGCCATTAGGTAGGAGTAGAAAATCCAAGCCATAACTTCTCACAGGGATGAGAAGTGGAATATGATCTACAACTCACCTTCACCATTGTCACCTAGAAAGACATGGTGGAAGAAGGTTGGCAATAAGGCTCGAGAATGGTGAAAATGACACATCTACTAATTTAAAAATAAATGGATATGATAAAGTTGTTGGTAAGAATGAAAAGTTTGAAAGGAAAATACCTTTTGGTGGGTGTTTCAAGTGTGGTGGTGACCACTATGCCAGGGATTGTACCTTGAGGAACAAGGAAAATAACTGCGCATAGAGAATCTAACATGTAGAGGAAAACTATCATGTTGAAAAATAAGAAACACTTAATGAAGAGAAAGGTTCTGGATCCGAAATTGTCATGGAGAAACCAGTTAAATTGCTCTAAAAATAAAGAAGAAATAAAAATAGTTGTTTCCTTGTTAGTTTGGAATGATAAAAACTTACGTTTTTAAATATCTAGTACTGATAGCTATTAATTTATTATTACATACTTAATATTATTTTATATTCAAAATGCTTAAATGACAAACTTGTGTCATATTTTGGGTTTTTGAAAAACTTGGATGATTTAAAGGTTGTTACAACTAATAAATTTGAATTTAGATGAACTGAAATCTAGAAAAATTACAAGTTTTTGGATGAAAATGTTGGTTTTTCTCCTTAGTTATATGATATTAATTTTTGTTTGATTATTTTGATTGTGGTTAATGAGTAAAATCATTGGGATGATGATTCATTAAGGGGGAAGTATGTCACATCCCACAAATTCATTTTGTTTCGTCAAATGGATAAGTTGTAAAATGGAGATTGGTTTACGAAGGAAAGGGGATAGGAACTGTTATATAATCTAGGTTGTAGTTAAACGTATGTACATATACCCTGAAAAGGAGATATATACTTACGCGTAGTTGTAAACTCCAACAAGTAACAACGCTTATCATCAAACATTCGTGGAGTACTTGAAATTTATAACTTACTCTTATTATGTTATGTTGTATGAGATTACTTTACTTTGTTGCGTGTAATGATTTCATAACATCAATGTACTATTTGGTTGTTATACCTGTTTATGAGATTTGTTTATCTTATTGCTAAACTTAATGGTTTGTTAATGATTAGTAAATTTATACTTGGATGCAATGGTATTATTCCCCATTAAGAAGTGATTATGATGGCTTAATGATACTAACCTTCTTTTGACATTACAATGGTCATAAACCATAAATCATTAGGAAGGTCTTCTGCAAGGGACATGTAAATTTTGGAATCGTCAAGGTAACTTTTTTAAGGTTTAACTAGTGATCATATTTATCATCATGCATTGTATTAAAAATTGGTTGGTTTTATATCATCTTCAACCGATTGTGACTCGATACTAAGTGGTCATTTTTTGATTGATCATGTTGATCTTAGACTGCGTGGTAATTGGCATGTTTTTGTTAAAAATGATAGGGTCTTTGATCATACTCCATTAGCATTAGGTTATTAAAATGTTGAGGTTAAAGATGCTTTGCGAATTTGTGTCAGTGGAAATGAAGGAAAGACAATTAACAAATTATAGATCCACAAAATAAATGTTGAAGATTATAGATTATAGCATGTAGATTACAAAATGTAATAACATGAGCTGAAAGAAAATAATAATCAAGTAAAGAGATGATAACACTAGATTTAAGTGGGGAAAACCTGAAGGTAAAAACCCCACTAAATAAAGCATTGTCTGTTATTAAGAATTTCTTATACAAATTTTACCCAACACTTCCACTTCACTCATTGGTCTCACAGAATGATTACAGAGCTAGTTCTCACACTCGTTCAATACAATAATTATGGAAATGATCTTCCAATATGATGTCAAGTATTGATATCGATCTGTCACAAATGTAAACGTTTCTCATAGCTAATCTCGAGAGGGATCACCCAAATCAATATGGGTGGGTAAATTAGTCAAGCCACTTCATTCTTAAATTTTTAAGATCTTCATAATAAAGTTTGATAGACAAACTTTTAAAATAATATTTGGGCATACCGTAGTGGTAGATAACCCACTTGAAATTATCACCCCAACACTCCCCCTTAATGTTAAGTGGGGAAGAACATGAAAAAACATGTTGACATATGTTCCTTATGCCAAGATGGTTGACATCCAAAAACACACATATATTATGGAATTTTGAACTCCGTGGTACACTACCAATGGGTTTGTAGTTTTTGGTACACTAAAGTAGAGTTTTACGGGTTTTCAACTCCGCAGTATACTACCATAGTGTTCGGTGGACTTATACAAGCCACACACAATTGTTCCGTGGGGTTGTAGTTTCATAGTGTGCTAAAGTAGAGTCCCGCAAGTTTTTCAATTCTATGGTACAATACCACAATGTCCCACAGACTTATATAAGCCACAAATAACTAAAACATATTGCAAATTTTATCAAGACCATGAGACACATGTTTTTTCATGGTTCAAATTAGTGCTCCAAGGATCCTATAAAAGCCGCAATATAAAGGAACATATACAAAATAAATTCTAAGGACAAGTGATTTATATATGAAGAATTATATCATATTATGGATCCTTTTATAAAAATGCATTCCCAACAATAATTCTCTATTGGTATTTACAAGTAACTTCACATAGTTCGACACATTTACTTATTATAAAATTGACGAAGTATTGGAAGTTTTCAATAGGTTGTTTGTTACACCATGTTGCATTGGTGGTTGTTGTCTTTGATGTCACATGGAATTGATAGAAAATAGATATTACAAGAGCATATAAATCAGGTTGTACTTAGTGATGCTCAGAGGTTCAAGGTGATTTCAAGTAGCTTCAGGGAGGTTCCAGGTTGGTTTCAGGCGCTACAATCTCACTCTGGTAAGTGGTTGGTCCCTCAAGTAAAATTACATGTCGGGAATGGTCATAGGATCATGGGAGAAGCCTTTTAATAGTTTCTACATCATGTGTGAGGAATAATAAGGCTTAGTTTAGCCCCATGAGTTAAATTTCAAAGTTACACCAAAAGTGTCTTTGAGAACAAACAATGTTCGCTAAGCAAAATGAGATTGGTTAGAGATTCACAGGAAAACTTATGGCTAACATAAATATGGAATTTGTAAAGGGATTTATTTTAGTTCTCCATGTCAAATTTCATTAGATTATGAAATGAGGATTTTGAGTTATTCAAGTTTTTCTAAAACTACCTTCTTGGAAAATGCATTTTGAGGCTCTTGGCTTCTTAGCACTTAAAAAAATGAGGCCTTCTTCAAATAAATAATAGAATAAATTTTTTTAGTAGAATCCAAGCCTGAGATAATGCAAAAATTTCAGATCAATTGGACTTGTTTTAAGAAAGTTATGAGCATTCTTCTAGGAGGTTTTCTCTCTCTACATGGCCTTTTCTTAGTTTGATAGGCTCAATATGAGTTTTTACCTTTGAACCACTTCTGCAACATTTGTAAACTCCTATGTTTCATCATTTTCTTTACGTTTTGGAATGTAACAAAAAGATAGTGTTATGGGATGAGGAGGAATACCTGTTGTGTTGGTTTGGAGGTTGATGCGCGCATTCTAACTTCTCGATCTGATGTTGACTATGAGAGCTTCCTTTTGGTTGGGAGGAACTACTTGAAATAGAAAACAAGACCACCAAATAAGAGTTAAATAATATATGATAGTGGACTACATAGCGTATGCTAGATCCAGGAAGTGTGATACTTCATAGAAGGTTGTCAACCCACTGTTTTATAAAACAAATTATGAAGTAACTGGAATGTGTACATAATTAAATCTAGTACTAGTATTTGATTTGGGTACCTTAGATCACTATCAGCGTCGATCTAATTAAATACTAAAAACTATGTGGGTCAAGGTCTTTAGGTCAGGTTGTAGGTTGTTCAGGTGGTCTGTAGGTCATAGAACAGGGTCTTAGCAGGGTTGGGTAAGGTGTTTAGGTTGTCTTGGTTCATATGTGGTTCTTTATTTTACATAGTGTTGGTAGACACGAGAGCTGGTGTTGGTTGAGGTATGACCAATCATGGTTAGGTAAAACTGACAATGGTTATGGGTAACTGGCGTTGGTAGAGGCGGGATGATAAGACTCAATAAGATTTGTTAATAGGGTTTGAGCTGAGGTTAGGAAAAGATGAGAGGGTGCATGAGGTATATGGGGATCTTAGGAACACTTAGAAATATGTAGAGGTCAGGTATAGGTGGTTTTATGGTGTGGGTGGAGGAATGGTTGGGTTTACAGAAAGAGGAATAGTGGGGAAAAGGGAATGCAAGTAGGAAATGACAACAAATGTGACAAAACCTTTAAAATAGGACAAGGCTAAAATAACATAGGTGATAAATGTACTTACTGGTGTTGTAGGTCAATGGCTATGTGGTGGTGATGATTGATTGGTGGGATGGAGCTTGGTGCCATAGTGGTGCTTCCTAGAATGTTACTGTGAGTGCAATACCTCTAGATCTATCTGGTGCTGGCTATGGATGTTTGTAGGTATGAAAAGAATCTGGTTCTACTTGCATGCAGCTCTCTTCTCTTCTCCTTGATCTAGAATGTTCCAACCCACAAAAAAGGTTACCAAAGTGAATAAATGGTAACCAACGATGGTTCTGGTTGACGGTGCATCGGTTTTAGATGACCGACATCAGTTAAGGTGGGATTCCCTAGGTTTGCTAAAAATAATAGATCTTGCCATCATTTGGGCTAGGTCTGTCCATTTATTCATGGATCAGAATGGACGTTATGTTTTTATGAGTGGGAAGGTGGTTAGAGGAATAATAGGCCTTGATTTTTAGGGTTGAACCAAGTCTTATTCATTTATGGAAACATGCTATGAATAGGTCTATGGTGAGGTGTCTAGGTGAGGTGTCCATCCATTTAATTAAAGTAATTAAATTAATAATGGGGTGAGGATGGGTATTAATTTAATTATAAATAATTAAATTAATGTTAATGTAGGGTATAAGGGTCATGGTTAGGTGAATGTGTTTAAGTTGGTTCTTCAACAGGGGACCAAGGGGAGTGTGACCCAATTTTGGTGTCTACATTTTTCCCCTTTTTATTGTGTAGCTTGTATTGGTAAGTGACACTGACAAAAATAGGAAATGGTTGTGTTGAGTGTAAGTGAGGGTGGTGTTTCCCCAAGCATGGGTGAAGGTAACCCCCTCAAACTAGGAACCGATGAGGTGAGAGACGAAGCGGTGAGTGGTTTGATAAAATGAGGAGGTGGGAAGATGAAGATTAGTGGGTGCATTGGGTAAAGGTAAAAGGTCAAATCAGGTAAACAAGTAAATGGGCTAGGGTCAAAGGTAGTGGTAGTTGAACATACACACACGTTGGAAACTACGACATGGTACTAGGTTGAGAAGATTTCAAACTCTACGTTGGCTAAGGTCGATAGGTCTATCCAAATAGGGTTGAAGTGATTTCGGTATCCAAGGTATAGGATATGGTGTAGAAACACAACAGAGGTCAGGTGTAGGAACATTTAGGTATGTTCTAGTACACCAAAGGTCAGTCAGGATAAACAACATGGAAATAGGAAAGGTAAGGTCGGTAGGATGAACAACATGGGTAACCACATCACAAGGTACAACGAGCACGGAGGGTCAAAGGTCACAAAAAGTGGTTTAGGTCAAGGTATATAGGTAACGACATGGGTAAGGCCAAGGTATAGGTAAAATAACAACTCCTAAGATGTAAGCAAAGGATAATGTAGGGGTAGGTTGGGTTTGTAGGTATGGTTCAATGGGTGTCCAGGATGATAAAAAGGTGCATTGGCACGAATGGTTGTGGGAAAAAGGAAGCTTAAAAAGACCAAATAGTTATGAGGATAAGGGGACCGATGTCGGTTAGAGGGTGATCGACATCGATTGGCTAGGGTAAAAATAGGACCGGCATCGGTCAGGTTGGGGTGGGTTTATAAAACAAAAATTCCATATTTTATGGAATCATTGTTGTGTTGTACCATTAGAGAAAATGATCAGAGCCATTTGAATTTTGGTGCTTTTCAAGAGGAAAGTACGAGGGACTGTACCAGCTGAGGTGGAGAGATCTGGTTGGTGAGAGGAGCTAGTAGATGGGTCCATGAGATCGGTGTGGAGAATTTGATTGGGTGGAGAGAGGAGAGTAGATTTTGTGATGGCAAAGGTGGGAGAGGGGTTAGGTGGCCACCACGGTGTAGTGGTTAATCATGCCACCATGTAGATGATGTCAAGACGAGGTAAGATTCGATCTCATTCTTTGTTGGTTAGGTGAATTTGTTGGTAAAAATGGGTTTGGGTAGAAGTGGGTTTGGGGGGAGAATTAAATTTAAATTTGGAAGAAAATGGGTGAAATAGGAAGGGTAGGAAGTGGTATGTAGGTTAAAGAGGGGTGGGGATGAATTTAGGTGAGATTGGGGTAGGAATGGGTGGGTAGTTAGGTAGAAATGGTAAATTTTTAGAGAAATAGGGTAGGGTTTTATGGATTATCGCAATGCAAAGTGACCGATGTCATTGACATCGGTCGAGGTCGGTCGACATTGGTGGGAGAGTAGCGAGACATCGATCACGGATGGGGTGACCGATGCCGGTTTTGGGATACGGTGTCGGTTTAGAGAAGAACCTAATGCAGTCGACATTGAAAGAAAAATGGGCCAAGAGATGAGTAAGGGTGGGTGGGTGAGATAGGAAGGTATTTTTGAATGAAAATAGGTAGGGTAATAGTTATAGGTGGGGGGTCAAGGGTGAATGTGGGTATGGTCAAGGTTTAATAATGTTATGGTTTATTGGATGCAGGTGAGGGACCAGTTGTGGATGCGGGATAGGTACCTCCCCTATTACTAGCGGTGTAGGGAGATGTGACCGATGAGGAGTGGAGACATGTGACCGACGTGGGTCTAATTGGTATCCAACAGCTATGGGCATATAGTGTGTGATCCTAGTTTGATGGTCACTCTCATTGATAGATGGGATTCCATGACCAACACATTCCATCTTCTGATAGGTGAGATCACAATCACCTTAGAGGATGTGTACAAGATCCTGAGATTACTAATAGTGGGAGTGCAAGTGTACTCCATTTCATTAGAGGCCTCGAGAGGAGCTGATGTTGATAGTATTTGGAGAGGGGATGGCGAGATGAGGTTCCATAGTGCATGAGCTTGAGCTATGGAGAGATGTACATGGCCCATCCTAAGGAGATGTGGTAGTTGTTTTGATTATGGAGGTAGTGTGTTATTTTGCACTACCAGATGTAGAGGGTAGGAGATTCCCATGGGCATTGATGGGAGTTCTTTGTGATATGATGGAGGACAGGACCCGGTTTGCATGGGCACTAACCTACCTGGTGTAGTTATACAAGGAGCTATGGGCCTACGAGAGGCTACGAAGGTTCAACATGTGCTGCACTTTCCTTCTTCACTATTGGGCCTATGAAGCACATTGTGTGTGTATGAACTGATTGGTTTTCCCTAGCTAGATGCATTTGAGCTAGGTAGGGTCTAGGTTGGTTATAGGCATTGGGTGCCAGTTGGTGGAGTGCACCGGGGGGCTAGGGCTACACATGATGTGGCTCACTACAAATGGATGCTGGAGGGGTTGTCTAGAGTAGACATTATTTGGAGGTTGTATGTGGTATATCCATCATACATTCACATGACCCACGGAGTTGGATGAGCTAAAATTGCTAGGTGGATAGAGGGGCGTCATGCCAAGGAGCATGAGATGATACCAAGTAGATAGAGTCTGGCAGAAGTTTGGGCTGTCCCAGGATGTGCCACCACCATTCCCTAAGTATAGGAGAGATGACATGGAGAGGCCTATGCCTCTACCACCTACCATAGCAGTGTTTGACAAGGCAAGAGAAGAGAAGGAGCGAGTGGCAAGATGAAGATGATAGATAGATGATGTCGGCTACACAGATGCATATAGATGGTGGTGGGTAGCCCAGCTCTACGGAGCAGCACCACCCAGACCAGGGCAGCCAGATGTGGCTACCCTCATAGTCTAGAGAGACACATTACAGGGACATGTGGCCGCATTACAGGCCTAGATTACTTGGTTTATAGGGGCATTGATGGGGTCACAGGTAGAGGTGGCCATGTTATAGGTACAGGTTATAGGGTTACAAGGCCATTTGGCCACTGCATAGGCACAAATTATGCCCCCTACGGAGGCTAGTACAGGCACACAGGAACCTACTGAGGCTGGGGATAGGGTCCCATTTTATAAATAGGGGTAGGATAGGGTCCCTTGGTATAGGTATAGGCACAGCATAGGGTCCCTTATTATAGGTAGTAGTAGGAGATAGGGTCCTAGAGAGGCAGTAGTAGGGGCAGAGACCGATGGCACCTCCGTAGACCGCCGTACTGATGCTAGGTTCAAGGATGCCCTAGGTGAGGCACGATATTATCAAGACCACTTGATGGCTGTAGGGATAGATGTCCCATCTTATGCTGAGTATAGAGCACAACAGGCTTCGAGTGAGAGAGACGAGTCCCGCACTCAGTGTAGGAGAGTACGAGGGGACCGATGAGCCCAAAGAGAGAGGAGTAGGAGTGAGGCCACTAGTGTATGGAGGCTAGCTCTAGGTGAGGGGCCATCAGAGGTTAGACCGAGGCCCATGGTGGGTGGGGAGATGCTAGCAAGATGCCACACAGGAGAGAGAGGAGGGGGCATGGAGAGCAAGAGGATGCCTAGAGGATATCAGGTGGGGTGACGATTAGTCACTGGAGATGGTCATTATATTGATTTTTTTATATATACACTGGCCTACGTGTGCGTGCCAAAGATAGTGAGGATGTATATGAGAGTTTTGAGATATTTGTATGGATTTGGCATTAGAGTATGCATTGTATGGACACACATAGATTTGATGATATATATATATATATATATATATATGATGATATTTGTGGTATGGTTGGTGTACTTGTTTTTAATTTATTATTATGTGTATATGTGTGTACATTATGGAAACTAGGTGAATTAGGCATGGAAAGGTCAGGTGAATTAGGCATGGTGGAGTGAGGTTGGTTTAGGCATGATGGAGTCAGGTCGATTTAGGCATGGTGGAGTCAGGTTGGTTTAGGCATGATGGAGTTAGGTTGATTTAGGCATGGTGGATTCGGGTTGGTTTAGGCATGATTGAGTTAGGTTGATTTAGGCATGGTGGAGTCAGGTTGGTTTAGGCATGATTGAGTTAGGTTGATTTAGGCATGGTGAGAGTTGATTTAGGCATGATTGAGTTAGGTTAGGTTCGATTGATGTCAATTTAAGTTTGTTTATTGGTAACATGGGGAAAAATGGTGATGTATATGCAGAGTTATGGTTTAAATTTCCAAATATGTGCTATAATGGAAATGTGAAAATGATAAATGAATGATTTGATGATGTGGTAAAAATGTGTATTAATTGATGCTTGTTTGGTTTAATTTCTAGTTATTGATATAAAATGGAAACTAAGGTAGAATGTGAATAGGAAAGTGAAAGGGGAATTGGTTAGGGTAAAGAGTGGCTGAGCTAACCTCAAGGGCCCCATGCCCTCGAAGTGCTACCTATATAGCCCTAGTGAAAAGGGGCCTTAGGATCGATGTAGTTCTCCCATAAGCTAGGGAAGATTATGATGAAGTAGAGGAATGGGTTGGTAGGTGTTAGGCATGGTTGAATGTAGGTCATAGGCATGATTGGGTGTAGGTCATAGGCATGGTTGGTTGAGCATGGTTGAGTTATTTTAAATATAGGTGTTGATGATATGGTCCTATGTAAGATAATCAATAAGTAATGAGGAAGGAGAATGGTAAGAAGGTGGTAAAGAGCCACTTAATTGATAAGAACCCTAATGAGTCTACCATACCCAAGATGGGCTTATGAACGTAAGACCCTAAAGGCATTGCATAATGGACTATTCTAAAGGTGAAGAAAGTCACATGATCATGAAATGTCACATTGGTGGAAAGTCCCTTGAGTAGAGAGAAATTAGGCATGAAAAGGTAATGAGGTGAAAGTGGATGGTTAGCGTAACCTAGTGTATACGACATCATGTTTTCTTAGAAATAAAACCAGGACCAAAATAGGAAAGTCCATGAAAAAATTTTATCATTTTCTTCTTTTTTTTTTTTATTTTTAATAAATTGATCAATGTGGGAAGTCTATATGGGATGAGTATATTATCTCCTTGAGGTCTTCACGAAGCTGATCGATGTGGGAAGCTTCTGGATATTTTTATTGTATTTTTGAAATGACTTTATATAGTTTTCCTTCAAGGGAGAAGTCTATTTATAGCGGTGGAAATAGAGTGAAGAGATGTCCCTTTTGGGGAGTCATATTTTTTTGGAAGTTGACTCAAGGAGTTGAATCCTTTTTTTTTTTGGATGTTTAAGTCATGGAAAGACTATATAGGAAGATTAGGTTCTTGTTTAGAAGACAAGACCATACACACAAAGGTTAATTATGAAAGAGGTGGTTTTGAGTGATGAATGACCATGGGATTCCACCTTGAAGAAGATGAAAATTATCCATGAGAATCATGTTATGAGTAGATCCGTGGTACTCATATTGAAGATAAGGCTGAAAGGTGATGGGTAATCACATGATTCTTGTTTAGTCATGGATCCTCAAAAAATGGGTAATATGGAAGGTGAACAATGCTCAAGGGATGAGCGATCAACTGATAGAAAGTGATATAGAACTTGATGTCAACAATAAAATGGTTGAAGATGTAAGGCATTGAGGGCTCAAGTTTGGGTTTACCTTTGAGTGAAGACAAATGATAAGCATGATCCATAGGCATGGGTAATGATGTAGGGCCCAAGCCAATTAGGAGAAAATTTTCCCGTTTACTTTTTTCTTCTTTGGTTACATGTTGATTTTCCTTTAGGATGAGGTCGACTTGAAAGGTTCATTCATGAACACATTTTTCATAGGCACATTTGATACGTTTTTGGTAGATTTGGAGATGGTCAAGAGCATTGAGATGACATTCATCTAATAACTCAAGTTGCATTAAACGATCCAAGTGAAAGTCATCGTCATTGAGCATGTCTTGTAGTGAGATGTAGAGAGATGGAATCTGGACTTTGAGAGGTAAGATAACCTCGGTACCATAGACCGAGAGAAAAGGTGTGGCAGCAGTTGAAGTGTGAATACTAGTGCGATAAGCCCACAAGGAAAAGGAATGTGCGTATGCCAATCCTTCCCAGTATCATTGACTACTTTCATAAGAATTTTGTTCAAGGTTTTATTGGTCAATTCTTCTTGGCCATTGGTTTGTGGGTAATAAGGTGATGAGAAACTAAGTTGGATGCCAAAAGCATCACATAGCTTACGTAGGTTTTGTTTTTGAATTGCTTTCCATTATCAGTGATGAGGTGGTGAGGAACACCAAAGTGACAAATGATGTGATGGTTGATGAATTCACATATTTTCTTAGCTTTTGTAGAAATGAGGGGATGGCTTCTACCCATTTAGTATAATATTTAGTAGTGGTTATAATCCATTGGTGGCATTGTGAAGAATGGGGATTGATCTCACCGACAAGATCCAAACCCCATTGAGAGAAAGGCCAAAGGTCTCATGTGACCTACAAGGCATGACTAGGTGTGTGATGGAGATTAGCATGTTGTTGGCATTTCACACAACTTGACATAGTCACAACAATCACGGTTTAGGGTTGGCCAATAATAGCCAAGGTGAAGAATGTGTTTTGTGATAGCTAAACCACTAAAGTGGCCTCCGTAAATTCCATCGTGAACTTCCTTAATGGTGTAGGGAATTTCAAAACTTGTAAGGCATCGTAAGAGAATACCATTGAAGCCATGCTTATAAAGAAGACCACCCATGATGACATAATGAGAGACACTTTTAAGAAAGGCCCATTGTCCATTACTGAGTGAGATCGGTGGGTAGAATGGAAAGGGAAAGATAGTTTGCAAATTTCTTATACCAAAGGTCACGTGGGTCAGGTGCAATGGTTCCGATGGAGTAGACCTCATGAGGTAAATAAGAGGGTGATTGTAGCCTTTGTATTGTGACAAATATTTTAGAGTTGACAGGCGAAGTGGGTATCTGAGAAGCCAAGTAGGCCATGGTATCCTGCAAACTTATTGGTAGAATGTGGGGTGGTTTGAAGTTCATGTAATGGTCAAAGGTGGTCAAAAGTATATCTACGTGATGTTTATACTTTTGAAGTATCTCATTATGACACTAGTATATACCATTGACTTGGTTTATGACCAGCTAGGAATCACCAAAGATATTGATGGACTTAACATCTAAGGCATAAGCAACCTAGAGGCCCAATATGAGTGCTTTGTATTTGGAAATATTGTTTATACAATCAAAAATCAAGTTTGAAAGACAAAGGCATAGGTTCACCATCAAGAGGAATGAGGATGACACCAGCCCCACCTCCACGCTGACACTTGGAGCCATCGAAGAAGAGTGTCATTTGGTAAGTGGGTTCATCTAAGGAGAGGGTAGCTATGGATTCATCTGGGAAATCAAAGTTAGAGAGTTGATTCCCGAGAAAGAGGCATGTCGGCTATTTGTTCAGTGATAGCTTGGCCCTTGATGGAATTTTGATGAATGAATTCAAGGTCGAGGTCTGCAAAGAAGCATAAGCCAACGTGTGACACGTTGATGTTGATAGGGTTTGGTGTACATATAGTGTAAGGGGTTAGTATTAGTAATAATGAAGGTTTTGTGGTTGAGTAGGTAATGGTGGAGTTTGGTGGCGATGAAAACTAAGGCTAAGAAGAGTTTTTTGGCATGGGTATATCTAGTTTGTAGTCAGAAGGGTATGAATTATGTAATAAACCACTTGCTCTCTGTGTTTCTCATCGATGAGTGAGCATGGAACCTAAAGAATGGTCAGTGGTGGAAATATATAGGTAAAAGGGTTGGTCATCCTTAGGAGGAATGAGCACTAGTGGTTGAAGGAGGTATTGTTTTAAGGCTTCAAAGGCTTTATGGCATTCATCATCCCATTTAAATGAAACATATTTCTTGAGAAGATGATGAAATGGTTGACATGGTTAGAAAGCTGTGAGATAAAATGACGAATGGATTGTAACTTACCTTGTAGGCTTTGAAAGTTGATGGAGATTAGTGGGTGGAGGCATTTCTAGAATAGCCTTTACTTTAGCAGGATCAACTTCTATGCCATGCAAAGAAATGATGAAACCAAGGAGTTTTCCAAAAAGTACCACAAATGCACTTCTTTGGTTAAAGACAAACACAATACTTGATGAGGTGGTCAAAGATGACCTTAAGGATGGTTAGGTGTTTGGTTCGATGTTTGGATTTGGCAAGAAGATCATCTACGTAATCTTCCAATATGCGATGCATGATGTCATGGAAGATGTAAGTCATGGCTCATTGGTATGTAGCACCGACATTTTTAAGGCCAAAAGGCATGACTCGATAGTAAAGGTCCCCAAGGGGTGATGAAGGAAGTCTTGTGTTGATCTTCTAGAGCCAATAATATTTGATTGTAACATGAGAAACCATCCATGAGTGATATCATTTCATGTCCGGTGGTGAGATCAACTAGTTGGTCAATGCCGGTAGTAGGGAAAGTCATCTTTAGGACAAGCTAGGTTGAGGTCATGGAAGTCCATGTAAATGTAGAGTCCCCTTATTGCTTTGTGATAGGAATGATGTTAGAAATCCATTGGGGATAGTCAATGGGTAGATGAAGGAAACTAAGAGAAGGTGTTGAAGCTCTTCTTTGACCAGAAGAGCAATGTGAGGATGCATTTTTGCAGCTTTTGTTTGATGGGTTTGGCATCAGGAATGGTTACGATATTGTGGACCATGATTTTTGGGTCAATACTAGGCATATCGGCATAGGACCAAGAAAAATTGTTGCTATGGTCCCGAAGGAAAGAGGTAAAATATTCTTGTTCAGTAGCATCTAAATATTGGCCTATCTTTAGAATGTGTGGGTCATCCTGAGTGTTAATGTTGATTTCAATGGTCGATTCATTCAACATGGTTTGCATCTCAGAAGGTAATGACCGACTGGTGAATATAAGAATCTTCCACACCAAGGTAGGTGAGGATGGACTCATCGTCCTGACATTGAACAACATTAATAGAAGGTGTATCATCATCGATCATGTTAGGATACAGGAATGGGAGAGAAGAGGGAGCCTCGCCATCATGTTGATAGGTTAGAGGTCCCAAAGAAATTGTGTTTACAAAAAAAAAGTTAGGAGGAATAGATTTCGGGATCTATGGACTCCGTGGGTGAAGATGGTGACATGGGTGAATGAGGTGGAGAGGTTTTGTCTTCCTTAATGAGGTCGACGCAAGGCCTTCTTGGGAGGTGGTGCATCAAAGCCAATGCCACTATGGTCATTGTGTTTACAAGTGGTATAGGAGATAATAGTATGGCGGCCTTGTTCGTAAAAACCGAAGCCAAATCCTTTCCACGTGTACTGGTGGAGGAAAGTGTGAGTGAAGTGGCGGTTAGTAAGGGAATGTAAGTCAGATGAAAATGGTTGTGTTTGGGATGGAGGTTTAGGTTTATAAGTGGCAATATCAAGTCCCCCATACGTTAGATTAGTGTGAAGGTGGGGAGGACCATAAGGAAAAACCTCACCTACGTGGTAGTCATAAGCTGGGTGCTTAACATGTAGGTTCCCATACTCTTGTGGAGTGAGGAACATGTCGATATTATATAGGTGGTACTCCCCAGAGTGAGGCATTGAAAAACACCCTCTAAGGGTCATTAGTAGTCGATATGTGGGTAGCGGGGATAGATGAATCGCTAGATGATGGGGAAGTAGGTGAGTCAGTGGTAGAGGCTATGGTGGCAGTAGGGATAGTAGGGTTAGATGTGGGAGAGGTGGTGGAAGTCTTGGTGGATGGGCTTGTGGATGAAGGTGAAGTGGGGTAATGATAGATGCCTTGACTGGGACAAGTACATCATTGGGTTGGTATAACATGTTATAGGTCTTAAAAGGTGATGGGTCAGTTAGGATGGTGTAATTATGTCCTTCGTGTTCAAATTTGAGGTAATGGTGTAAATTTGAAGGGACACAACCCATGGCATGGATCAAGGTCGATAAGCAAAAAGATTATATTGGAACTCCCTTCTAGGACATAGAAAAGTTTCGGGATAGTGCGGGGACCCACGCGGACATGGAGAATGATGGTACCTAGGGTAGAGGTCATGGCATCATTGAAGGAGTGCAACATAACTGGGTTACCATGCATGCAATTGGTAGGTATGCACATTTGGTTGTATGCATGGGAGGAGATGATGTTAATACTAGCACCACCATCGATCATAACACATCATATGCGTATATTATGATAAAGATAGAGATGAAAAGAGTGGGATCGGGGTTTGGACTGGAAGGGAGTGATCTCTTCATTCGAAAAGTTGAGGGTAGCTACTTGGCAAGTAGGTGGAGGTGTAGAGGAAGGTGACAACTTAGTGAGAGAGGCTACGTGATGAGGGGTAATGATGGAGGCTACGGCATGGGGTCATTTGGTAAAACCTCAATAGATTGAAGGACCTCCATGAGGGCTTGATGATGTGACTCAGAGGTTTGGATGAGGTCATATAAAGACATTTTGAGGGAGGATTGGTGTAATTGTTTTAGCATTGTGTGATGTGTGACCCCATCAGAAATAGGATATGTGGGACCTCGAATGGTGACTTTGGGTGTGGGTGCGAGATGGTATGTTGGGGTAGGGTTGGTTGATGGGCTAGCTTGCCTTTTCTTTTCCCTTGTCTTTCTAAGTGTGGGTGGTAATATGGACCATCTTAATTTTGAATTTGGAGGGTGGATAAAAGAGTTTGGGGTGGAGATCTGGTCCTTTGAGTAGGTAATGGAAGAAGATCGGGAGATTGGTGAAGGTGAAATGGGGTCCTCATCAAGAAGATCGTCACCATCAAAATTTTTTCGGGAGGAAATAATTAGACAAGAGTGGTTTTTAAATCCTTACAGTTCTCTACATCGTGTCCTAGAACACACGATGGTAGGCGTAAATTTTAGTTTCATCAAACCCTTTTGGTTTGGGTTTAAGAAGGTCCTAAAGTCGAGAGGTGGTAATGTGATGACAAAAGTTTCGAGGATATTGGTTAAGATCTTGGCTTAGGACCTTGCTAACAGATCATCACATATGAGGAGGTGAGTGTGGGTTTGGGTACAGGTGTGACCAATTGTGAAGGAAGAGGTTTTACAGGAGAGGGAATGGGTTGGTCCACTAGTTTAGTATGTGGAGTGGTCTTAGGTCTTGTGGGAATTTGTTTGGGTAAAGGTGGGGTAGAAGAGCTGGTGATGGAAGGTTTGGTTGGTTTGACTACTTTATTGGAGGGTAGTGGATTCTTATCTTTAGGTTGCACTTTCTTGGGTAAAGGTGACATGAGAGTATGGGATGTAGAAGGAAAAGTAGATGGTGGAAGAGGACGGGTTACCCATGGGGGTAACTGAGTTGTGGTGGAGGTGGTTGGTAGAGGTTGGGTAGAAGGTGTGAGTGGAAGAGAAGAGAGTGTCATGGGTAGTGAAGAAGTTATGGAAGGTAGTGGTGGTATGGGTGGTAAGAAGGTCATGGGTGATGACAGGGGGTTGTGTGGATCACTTGGGTATATTAGAGGTTTGTGATGAGGAGGTGGGCTGCTATGTTCTTGGTTTTCCAGTGGAAGAAGGTTGCTTGGCAGGGTTGAGGGGTGAGGTCCTAGGATGGACGGAAGGGCGAAGGTGATAATGGTGTGGTAGGTGAGGTTGGTGCGAGGCCTAGGAGGTTTGGTCTTCCTTTTAGGAGCTAGAAGATGTTTAGTGTTGGTATGGGAAGATGTGGCTAAATCTAATTTGATGGGTGGGTGAGTAAGGTTCGATGTGACATGACCCCTAAGGTAGTGATGGGTTTAGGTAAAGGAGATGATAAAGTGTGGGTAGTTGTTTGGGTATAGACGTGTGTTGGGTTGTTGGAAGAGGTTTGTATTGGGATATGGGTGATAACATGGAAGGTGTTCCAATAGCCATCGTTGTTCTTGGTTTGGTCACTTGAAACTTTTAGATAGATTGTGGAAGTGTCGGTGAGTGACATCTACATTTGGGTTAAAAAGGAAGTAGAAGACATCCCCAAAGTAAGGATCTATCAACATAGTCTAGGTGATCGGCCAAGCGTGAAAATGGTACTACTATAGGCGGGGCCGATGTGGATCGAGTAGCAATCCCTATAAAATGTGTTTGAGAAACATGGAAATGGCTAGCTTCAGACTCTGTGGGTAAGAGAGCCAAAAGCAGATTAGAAGGATCTTGGAAGGTCGGTGGAGAATGGTCATCTAAAGGAAATGGTGTTTCTATAGGATCTTCTATGGGTAGAGGAGATGATGGTCTAGATGATTTGGACTCTCCTTGTGATGGTGTAGGGAGTGGACATGCATCCCCTATAAGTAGGAGAGGTGCTAGTGATGACTGCTCGATAATTTGAGAGGTCATAGGCAGAGCACTAATTATGGGCTCTTCCATGGATGAAGGAGAAAATAGAGAGGTTTCCTTTGTAGGTGGAGGAGTAGATGAAATAGGTTCTTGTGTAGGTAAGGGATCTTGGGCTACGATTTCTTCTATGGAAGTAACAAGAGGAAAAATTAGGAAGTGATTGGTATGTCATCAAAAATAGCGTGGACCTCACGGACATTGCCATCATTTGTTGAAGTATCACCAGTTTGGTTGGAAGATGGGGCATAATTAGGGAATGGTTTTTGAAGATTTGGTCAAGTTAGGTGCATTTGGGTTATCCAAGACTAGATCTCCATTTTTAACATTTTTTCGACAATATTCTTGAAGGTGATGCAATTACCATTGCTATGACATTTGACATGATGATAGTTGTAAAATTCATGTTGTTTATACCATGTGGGTGTGGGGAAATCAGGGTCAAAACTAGTGTGTGGTTTTATAGCTGGAAGGGTAATGGCACCAGCCTTAATAAGCTTTTCTAAAATAGAAGAATAAGGTTCTCCTATTGGGGTATACTTTCGTTGTTCTCATCTAAACTGGAAAGCTTGGATGGGAGAGAGATTAGAAGAAGGTTTGGCTTGGTTTGATGGGTGCAAAGATCTAGATCTCCATTGTTCATTTTTTTGGACAATATTCTTGAAGGTGATGCAATTATGCTTGACATTTGACATGATGTATTTGTAAAATTCATGTTGTTTATACCATGTGGGTGTGGGGAAATCAGGGTCAAAACTAGTGTGTGGTTTTATAGTTGGAAGGGTAATGGCACCAGCCTTAATAAGCTTTTCTAAAATAGAAGAATAAGGTTCTCCTATTGGGGTATACTTTCATTGTTCTCATCTAAACTGGAAAGCTTGGATGGGAGAGAGATTAGAAGAAGGTTTGGCTTGGTTTGATGGGTGTAAAAGATCCGATTTGAGAACCATATCATTGGTAGATCCTTTGGGTTTCAAATAGTTATTCTGGGGTTTCAAAGATGAAGAAGCATCATTTGATTTGAACACGGTGTTCTTGTTACGTAGATGAATTTTATTTTCTTCTTGATAACATGAATCTCTAATTTTCATGCCATGGTGAATGCCTCATCAAAGGTGCGGAAGGTCTGCACCTACAAGGTTGGTGAGATGTGTCTAGCAAGCCCGAGTAAACAACTCTATGATCTCAGTTTGAGGTAACTGAAATGTGAGCTAGTTAATTAGGTTGCGCCAACGAGTGACAAAGTCAGTGATAGACTCATCATCATACTATTGTGTGGAGTAAAGATCATTCATGGTGACTTTCTTAACAATGTTGATTGAGAAGTGGTCTAAGAAGGCTTGGGCTACTTGATTAAATGAGTAGATGGAATGTCTGGGTAGCCCATTGTACTAGTCTAATGTAGGTCCTATCAAGGACATTAGGAAGGTCCGTAGGAGTAAAGCGTCATCATGGGCGATCAAGTAACACCCATGTTTGAAAGACCACAAATGTTGTTGTGGATCTTCTTTACTATTGAAGTGGTTGAATTTTGGCATTTCCCAATGTACATGGTATGGGTGAATAGGAATGGATGGATGAATGGGCTCATTACAGATTTCATCATAGGTGAGAGAATTGTGTGATCCAGAAACCGATGCTTCTAGTGTCTACATCCTTTCCATCATTAATTTGATGAGGTCATTAGTAGGTTGTGATAGAAGGGCACCTCCTATGGTGTAAGAGGGCTAGTGCTTAAACATGTGATGTGGGTGGCATTCCAGTGTATGGTGATGCCGAATAGGAAGGTTGAGAATAGGGGACCGACATAGAGGGCATATATCTAGAATGAATGACAGATGAGATAGGGGTTGTTGATAATATGTATATGTAGGTGGGGTAGTCGCAGTGAATCTAGTAGCGATTGGGGGCAGAGACTGCAGGATGGAGAGGACAAGATTCTGGAATGGGGTAGGGGTCACCAACACCACGAGAGTTTGTGCTAAAATTGGTATCTATGAGATAATGGGCATGGATGGGGTTATGGTCCGGGTGGTCAATGTGGGAACAATAGATACTACATGTGTGATTGATGTTCGAGATTCAGTGGTCATATCGGGTGTGGGGCCTATCTACAAAACCACTGGGGGTAAAGCAGGTGAAGGTAATGCCGAACTAGTAGGGGCTATTGCAGAAATGGGGATAAGGGCAGGAGAGATTGATATGGGAACTCCATATATCAATTAACTTGAGGAATCCTGAGTGGAAGAGTGGGAAAGGTATAATTCTAAGGCTACGGGATTCTAATCAAGGAGTCGTGCAAAATCCTTATCACCTGTAGCAATGGTGTTCAGCAGGGATAGATCCATGGGTGACAGGATAGAAGGTGGTGAAGGACTAGGTGGGAGTGGTTGATGACTGGCGTGGAATATAAGAGCATTAGTTTGGCTGCAAGTCAACACCATGTGAGTAAGTGTTGACTTGGAAAGACTATATTCTATAAATGACACAAAAAATAGCAGAACCAGAGGAAAAATGAGGTGGGAGGGTGAATTTGGTCAAGGTTTGAATTTTGAAAACCAAACTAGACACCAATGTCGGTCAGGCTGACTAGTGATGGTTAATGGGGAACCGATGTTGGTTATAGAAACCGATGTTGGTCACTATAAAAGAACACTAGTTTCAGCAAGTGAAACAAGAATGATGAATATGTAAATGGGGAAATCTGTGTATGATAGAAATATCAACAAGGGGGAATAGAATGATTCCCTGAGGGAAAAAAATAGAAACGAGATGAGTGATGAAGGCTATTCCAAGAAAAATAACTAGAAAGCCAGAAGCCAACACTGGTTAGGTTTAACCGATGATGGTCAGATGTGAACCGATGATGGTTCTTAGGACAACACCGATTACTTATGAAATGAAATAGTAGTGAAGAAATTATATTTTGTGAATTTAAATCAAGTGAAGAGTCAAACTCAAGAATCTAAGAATGAAAGATGGGGTCTGGCACACTCAGAAAAAGTCGAATACTCCAACTATGATGGTGGAGTGTGCAAAGAAGAAGAATAATGTAGATTCATATTCTCACACCTCAAAACACAAGTCAAGAAGAAAAACTAAGAAAAACATGATCCTAAGAGTGATTTTCTTATGTTTTTTAGCTTATGCTATTTAGAATTGACCATGTGAATTTAGAATAGAATTTTTGTTGGGAAGGTGTCCTACAAAGAAGGATATCTAAAAGGTGAGGTTTCGGGTCATGTTATGGTAAGGGGTGCTCTTTGATGGGGTATTGTACAAAGATAACCATCCTGGGAGTACCTAATAATCCTTTGATTGTTTGATCATTGACAGGCATTCCCAGTAAGATGTCATTTAAGAAAATGTGTATATTCATATTTTGTGCAGTTTGGTAGAAGAAGAAAGAGAGTGCTTTCTACGGTTCTTTGTGTCAACCATCAGCTAGGCATGACTTCTATCATATAGGTTGCCCTCATTTTAATGTGAGATAAATGCAGCATACAAGGATGAAATGCAACTGATTTTAAGCCCAAATTGACAAATTACGTTTGATGAAGCAAATGGTGAATAGGTAGGAACGTGCTCTTTCACTAATGCAATGCAAAAAGAAAGAAGAATGTGTTCCTTTTAAAGCACCAAAAACATGATTGTTTTTAGACAATAAAGAGAGGAAGAATGATTCCAGAGAAGAAAAATTAATGTGTAAGCTTTTTGAAGGGAAACAAACACACAATTTTACCTAGGAATGAAGAAAATGCAAGGAACCCCGGATGGGTCCCACCAGGCGTGCCAAAATGTTTCACCATTTTCTTTACGTTTTGGAATGTGATGAAAACAGATAATGTTATGGGCTAAGGAGGAATACCTATTATGTTGGTTTGGAGGTTGATGCGTGTGTTCTGACTTCTCGATCCGATGTTGACTGTGAGAGCTTCCTTTTGGATGGGAGGAACTACCTGAAATAGAAAACAAGACCACCAAAGAAGAGTTAAATAATATATGACAGTGGAATGCCTAGCGTATGCTAGATCTAGGAAGTGTGATACTTCCTAAAAGGCTGTCAACCCACTATTTTATAAAACAAATTATGAAGTAACTAAAATGTGTACATAAATAAATCTAGTGCTAGTATTATGATTTGGGTACCTTAGATCACTATCAAGCATCGATCCAATTAAATACTAAAAAATATGCAAGTCAAGGTCTTGAGTCGGAGTTGCGGAGTTGTTTCGGATGGTCCTGAGGCCACATACAAAGTCTTCCTAGGGTTGGGTAAGGTGTTTGGGTAGTCTTGATTTGTCTCGTGGTTGTTGGTTTACATAGTGTTGGTATACACAAAGACCGATGTCGGTCGAGGTATGACCAATCATGGTTAGGTAGAACCGATGACGGTTATGGGTAATCGACGTTGGTAGAGGTGGGCTGATAAGACTTAATAAGATTTGTTAATAGGGTTTGAGTTGAGGTTAGACAAAGATGACAAAGGGTGTAACAAGGTATATGGGGATCTTAGGAACACTGAGAAATATGTAGAGGTCGAGTATAGGTGGTTTTATGGTGTGGGTGGAGGAATGGTAGGGTTTATAGAAAGAGTAATTGTGGGGGAAAAGGGGATGTAAGTAGGAAATGACAACAAATATGAAAAAAACCTTTAAAATGGGATAAGGCTAAAATAACACATGTGATAAATGTACTTACTAGTGTTGCAGGTCTAATGGCTATGTGGTGGTGATGATGGATTGGTGGGATGGAGCTTGGTGCCACAGTGGTGCTTCTGGAATGTCACCGTGAGTGCAATACCTCTAGATTTGTCCTGGTGCTAGCTATAGATGTCTATAGGTACCAAAAGACTCTAGTTCTGCTTACATGCAGCTCTCTTCTCTTCTCGTCGATCTCATAATTTACCAACCCAAAACAAGGTTTCCAAAGTGAATAAATGTTAATCAACGATGATTCTTGGTTGGACCGGTGTCGATTTCAGGATGAACAACATTGATTAAGGTAGGATTCCCTAGGTTTTCTAAAAATAATAGATCTTTCCATCATTTGGGCTAGGTCTGTCTATTTATTCGTGGATCAGAATGGACATTATATTATTATGAGTGGGAAGGTGGTTAGAGAAATAATAGGCCTTTATTTTTAGGGTTGAACCAAATCTTATTCATTTATGGAAACATGCTATGAATAGGTCTACGGTGAGGTGTCTAGGTGAGGTGTCCATTCATTTACTTAAAGTAATTAAATTAATAATGGGGTGAGGATGGATATTAATTTAATTGTAAATAATTAAATTAATGTTAATGTAGGGTATAAGGGTCATGATTAGGTGAATGTGTTTAAGTTTGTTCTTTGAAAGGGGACCAAGGGAGTGTTACCCAATTTTGGTGTTTACACTCAATGAATTGGAAGACAAGGCTGACATCATTCTTCTAGTCTCATTGTATGTTAACCAACTTGATGGTTTACACCTATTGTCAATAAGAAAGAAGCATCGAGTAGTGGTAGTGGGTGGACCAAGTCTTTAAAGTGTGCATGATATGGTTACATTTCTTAACGAATCCAATTTTTGCATTAAGGATCCATAGTTGATTTGGATTAAAACATTAAACATTCCTTTCCTTCAAATAAAATCTCAGGGTCATCTAAATTGTATAAGATTTGAAAACCTCTATATTAGCTCTTTGTGAAGCAATTTTTTAATGCACTTTTAGTCTTTGGGAGAAAATGGAGTGTGTTCAAAGGTGAAATATATTTAAAATGGATGCAATTTGATCTTACAAAAACACGAGTTTAACTATTTCAAATTCACTCAAAATTTCTTAAAAATGTTGTTTAGTTGGTCTATGGTATCTATGTACTCTCAAACCCCGATGATATGGTTTCTCAAGCGTTTTACTTCTAATCTCAAGATTGAACCATTCAAAATTTTAAGATTTGGGAGAAATTTATATTTGTCTCATATGAATCATTTACAAAAAGAAGTATCAAATTTGAGAAAATGTCGTGAGAGAATTCAATGACAGAGTTCTATTCTTTCTTACACAGTTGTTTCTTTGATAGTAAAGCAAGTGTCATATTAGCTCTTACATCTTTTCTTGCAAATAGAGATTGGTCTTCGATTGAATAAAATTATAAATGTTTAAATAAAGGTTCATATATCTTCTACATCATTTGAACATGTTTATATCAAGTTAAAGTGCTTAGAGTATGTGAAAACTAGGGAATACTCAAACACAATCAACTCGTATATTCATTTTCAACTGTGAAGTGTTTAGGTTTAAAGTGGATATGCTGAAAATTTTTGTTGGAAATGCTCTTGATCTCTTAGTAGAGTTTTTAGGACCTCACTTGAATGAAAATAATATCTTGAATGCAAAATGGGAGACTTCTCAATATGAAAATATGTGAAATGTCTAAGGTACAATTTCTCTCCATATTGTATGAAGGTAAAAGTTGTTTCAATTCCTTGAGTTAAAAGTAGTGTATCGGTGAAGAGTGTAATTAGATAACTTCATCTTCAAACATTGTCAACATCCTCTTGATAGGAAGAGGAACTTGAAAATACTAAAAAAGCTACTCATTCTTAGCTTGCTCTCAACTCGAATGAGAAGTGTAACAACCACTCATTTGTATTGTTCAAACAAAACATGAACAATTGGATTTTGAACTTCAAGATGGGACATGAAAGGTTAGAATACCACCACCAAATGGAGCTCAAAGTTTTAAAGTGAAGATGAAAGGTTTTGAATTTTGAAGAGGTAATTAAGTGGAAGGGATAGCGATATATATGGATGTGAAAATTGAAATACCAATGGATTGAGACATATTGAAGAAGCAAAGCTGTGAGATACAATAGTAAGATATATGCATATGAAATGAGACAATTCTAAGAATTAGGTTGAATCGGGAAGGTCATATACATATATAAAAACTAAACTCATAATGAACAATATCTTGGAGGACTTGAGATAAAGTCAAAAAGAAGAAAAATGCATGAAAGGTTATGGATGTAGTCCAAATTGAACAATCCGTAGACATAGAGTAACCGAAAAGCATAGTATGATACTTATATGAAATACAAGGTCAGTAAACTATGAAATGGGTGAGAAATTAACATAGTAAAATGAAGCAAATGAAAGAGAATATAGTAAGATTTTAGGATGAGATGCATGGTATAGGTAAGTAGGTGGAAGTACATTTATAACATACAAGTGTGAGTGGAATAGTGGAAGTGAATGCTTAAAACAATGAATGAATGCATTGTTGATATGTTATTGGATAGACACATGACTGTGTTGCATCATATGTAGGGGATGTGTGAAAGTAGTGCAGAAGTGTGAGTTGAGAGGCATATGAATGATCCTAAAACATTGAAAGAATTATACTATGAATTTGGCATAGTAAGGCATATTGGAGAGAGAGAGAGTGCTATAATTGCATGATGCAAATAATTTATGAGTTGAATGCAGCATAATTGAATGATTTCATGAATCTTATATGACATAATAGATGTGTTGAATTGATGAATAGGACAAAGTAATATCATAGGTCAATTAAGCAAAGAAAGTTAAGTTGCAAGGTGAGCCTAGTATGACACGACAGGATATTGAACAAATAGTCGATAGATTGGAGATAAAATAGGAGGAGAATTAAGAAGAAGAGAAGAGATAATATAGAGGTCATTATTAGCTATGCAAGATAGTAGACCAAGAGTGACCAAATTAATCAAACAAGTCTAAGTGGAAGCTTAGAAGTTGGGGAGTTGAAGCTTCCCTATGAGTTGAAGCTCAGTAAAGATCAGTTGTGGCTGATTAAATTACATGGGGTTGAAGCCTCCAGACTAGGTAGCATCTTGGTCAAATTTAGGAGTTGCAAATCTAGGTTGGGTTGAAGCTCAACCATGAAACTAGTGTAACTGAAATAGGACAAGTTAGTCCTAATTATAGTTCATAGTTTCAATGGGATTTCTTCCCAATTCAGGTTTCCCACATTAAAACTTGTGTCATTTTGTACTCTCTTGTAAATTTATTGTGTGTGGTTTTATGTGTTCATCATATCAAATTTAAAAAGGTAAATTTTATAAGACACAGATGTACCCCCTCTCGGTGTCCTTGTTTCCAACACCATTGATAGGTGGTATTTTCATGCACACTCCCCTTAAGGGAAACTTTGATAGGCCCAACAAGGAAAAAAATTCAAGAAATTTACAAAACACAACAACTTTGTGAAGATATCTCAGTAACTTGATATTTAGTTAAATAGAACTTGAGATCAATATCACCATTCAGGACTTTCTCTCGAATAAATTTCATATGAACTTTGATATACTTAGTCCTTTTATTCTAATTTGGATTATTTGTAAGAGAAATGCAAATTTTTCTATCACATAGAAGAATAGTTCTCCCTTTGATGCCTATGTGTAGTTCAACAAATAGTCTTTTCAGCCACATAACTTCCTTTCAAAGCTTCTATAACACTTATATACTCGGCCTCAGTAGAAGATGTAGATATTGTTAGTTACTTTCTACTACTCCAAGTGATGGCACTTGCACCCAACTTGAAAACATATCCAAAAGTAGACTATCTATTAGCATCATCACCAACATGATCAAAATCACAATAACCAAATAATTGTGCATCATTAGAAGAAGAATAAAATAGACCATAATTGACTGTTCCTTTAATATATTTCAAAATTCTTTTATCCATTTTCCAATGATCCTCATAAGGTTCTTGCATAAATCTTGAAACTACTCCTACTGCATAAGAAATATAGGTCTAGTAATAGTCAAATAAATTAGACTACCAACTAGTTGTCTATACAGAGTAGGATCAAATTTAGCACAAGCTGGTTTAGGATCTAATTTAACACCAAATTCAATAGGAATGACAATAGGATTACAATAAATCATGTTAAATATTCTAAGAAAATTCACAACATACTGAGATTGAGATGCAATAATAGACTTGTGATCTTGAAATATAACCATGCCAAGAAAGTGATTTAATAAACCTAAATTAGTCATTTCAAAACATTGCTTTAACTTTTCTTTGATCTTAACAATTAAATTTTTATCATTATTAGTAATCAAAAGATCATATACATACAAAACAATAATGATAATATGATTGTTTTCAAACTTAAAAAATAAATCATTATTAGAATAGCAGTTAGAAAATCCAAGATCTTGAAAGAAACTATTAATTTTAGCATACCAGCTCTAGGAGCTTGTTTAAGACTATACAAAGACTTTTTAAGCTTACAGACATAAAGTTCCTTACCAGGTTCTTCAAAACCTTTAGGTTGCTTCATGTATATTTCTTCTTTTAAATCACCATTAATAAATGCATTTTTGACATCCATTTGGTGAATCTCCCAACCATATTGGGCAGCCAAAGCAAGAATAATTCTAACAATGCTCATTTTTGCTATAGGAGAAAAAGTATCAACATAATCAAGACCAGGTTTCTGAGTGAAACCATGAGCTACCATCCTTTCCTTGAACTTTTCAATTTATCCTATAGAGTTATATTTGATCTTATACAACCACCTAGATCCTACAATGTTTCTCTTAGAAGGATGAGGGACTAGTTCCCAAGTGTTATTTTTAATCACAACATTGCATTCATCCTTCCTATCCTAAATCCATCGATCATCATGACACGATTCTTCAAAATATTGTGGTTTAACCTCATAGAGGGTCATCAAAGCATGATAAGAATGCTAACTACAAGTTACCTTTCTAAGATTAGTAAGATAATATTCTTGAATAATATTTTGAGCCCATTTAAGAATCTTGGGATGAAAGACATTTTGAGAGGACTCCCTCTCAATATCCATCACATCTATATCATGATAATCAGCCTTTTGAAATTTTGTTTCCATATAGTTAGGAGAAGTATTATCAAGCTCTATCTTAGGAGAAGCATAGGAGGGTTCATGAGAAACATCACATAATGTATTTTCTAAGACTTGAACATTTTGTTTTTCAAAAATGTCAAGATTGAAAGGGTCATAGACTCTTAAACATTTTGTTCTACAACCATAACCAACAAAAATACAAGAATAGGAGGTTGGATCAAGATTCTTCCTATTCACTTTAGGAATAAAGATAGAGGCAACACTACTAAATATTAGTAAGTAGGAAATATATGTTTTTTATTTGCCCAAACTTCATGAGGAGTGGTTTGATGAAGGGATTTTGTAGGAAATTTATTAAGAATGTAGAAAAAAATATTCATAGCTTCAGCTCATAGAAATTTAGGCACATTAGAAGCATGAATCATACTCCTAGCCATTTCTAAGGCAGTCATATTCTTCCTTTCTATAATACCATTTTATTGTGGGGAATAGTGAGTAGTCAACTCTCTCTAAATGCCACATGACACACATAAATCATCAAAAAATTTGCTGACATATTCACCTTCATTATCAGTCCTGATTCTTTTTATTTTTAAATTAGAAGCGTTTTAAACCAAAGTTTTAAATTCCTAAAATTTAGACAGGACATCAAACTTCTTCTTAATGAAATAAGACTAATTCATTCTAGAGAATTCATCAATAAAACAAACAACATAAAAATCACCAATGAGAGAAGGAAATTCCAAAGTGGTCCTCTTACATCACTGTGAATTAGTTCTAATAAATGAGAAGAATTGGAATCATGATGTTTGTGAAATGGTTCAACATGTTGCTTACTTAGGCAATCAACTTTTACATGTTTCATGATTAAATTTCATCTTAGGAGGCCCACAACAAGATTAATTCTAGACATTTCATATAAGATTTTAAATTTTACATGGCCAAGTCTTTCATACCAAATGTGAATATCAATCCTAGAAGAGGAAGAAAAATAAGATTCAGTCACAAAACCATCAAAGATATACAAGCCATTTTTCTGAATACCAAAAGCAATAATATTATTGAGCTTATCTTTTACATACCACTTATCTTACAACAAAACAACTTTACAATTTTCTTTAGTTAGCTGAGAGCAAGAAAGAATATTCTTTTTCAGTTGAGGAACATACAAGACATTCCTAATTACACCATTTGATAATTTAACATTTCCACAACCTTCAAATTTAATAATGGAATTATCTCGTAGATATATGTTTTTCTCAAATGTAACAATATCCGAGAGGTTGCAGGAGTACAAGTCATGTTCCTAGAGGCACCACTATCAATAATCCATTCATTGTCATTTGAGGTTGAGAGGGTAGTATACAGGGCAATAGACTGCTCAGCCACATTTGCTTGATTTTTCTTATGATTATTAGGCTTTCTGTTCTTAGCATTCTTGACTAATTTGTTAGTATTTACTCTACAATCAGACTCTTTATGCCCAAATTTGCCACACTTGTTACAAGTGCCATTAAATTTGAATTTAAAATTCTGATTTTTCTTAGCATAATTGAATTTGGGATTGGATTTAAATTTAGATATGATATTAGAGTTCTGTTTAGGATTTTTGTTATTCCTATTATGAGCAAGACTTGTGATTATGAGAGAACAGGCTTGAGAAGAAGTCTCTTTTGAATTAAAATTCTCCATTACTCGCTCTTATTGAATTAATAGAGAATAGAGAGTATCCAAATCAAGTAGATCATTCTCATTTTGATACTTATAATAAAAAATAAATATATAATTTTTGAATTTTTCATGGATATTTATCGAATCATAAAATATAGGAGCTTATCTTGAAACAATTCACAGTTACAACCATCCAATTGAGATTTAATGTTCTTAATTTTAGCTAGATAATTAACTATTTTCTCATCCCCTTTCATAGGAGTTGTAAACAATTCCATAATAAGCTTAATTATTTTTGAAAAATGACTGCCTTCATGCATTGTCTCTAATTTCTTCCAAGCATCAACAAGCGAGTCCATATGACTTATATGCATTAAAAATTCATCTTTTATACTTTGCAAAAGGATGGAAAGAGCTTCTTGATATTTTTGAGAGAAAGAGCTAAGGTTTTCTTATCTTCCAGTGGGTCATGTCTCCACACTAGTCACAAGATCCCATAGCTTTCTAGCCATAAAACAATCTTTCAATCAAACTCTCCATATGCTATAATTCGTTCCATTCAATAGATGAGACTTATCTAATGAAAAACTAGTAAGACTAGCCATTTTAATGATCAGCCAACAATGGAGAAAAATACATCTATAAATTTGAATCAAAGAATCCAAACAGAGACAAAAAAACAAGCTACGAGATCTTATATTTAGTTATATTCTAGTAAATAGATTAACAAAAAATAAAAACAGCAGAAAAGAAAAAAATCTAATATTTTCAAATTTTGGAATCCGTGAGACAGAAAAATAGAATACCCGTAGAACACAAACTTTGACAACCCACGGAATGAAGAAAATTAGAAAACCCGTGGTACAAAGGAAATAAAATCTAACACCACTAAAAGATAAATACACGTGTAGTTAAATAATTAGTTTACTTTTTTACAGTCTAACAGAACAAACAAAATGTGAAGGAACATGGACATGTTTAATTGGTTTGCAATTGTGAGCAGACTGAAAAAGTCTTATTCAAACAATGCCACTCGTTAAATGATCTAGTAGTGGACAAAAGAAACTTGGAGGATTCCGCCAAACTTTACATAGATGGATTGGGTGGACTTAAACTCACCAAAATAAGCCAAAAATAAAATAAAATCCAAATCTGAAATCTAAAGATAGGTGTCACAATATAAGAGGATAATCCAAAGAAAAGACTGACACCCTAACACTTTTGAAGGATGACATAATAGAAGATTAATACACATGTCCAAATGCAATTGGTTTACTTTTTGGCGGTCAACCAAAATGACTTAAGGTAGAAATGGACACATGTGGAGCCTTTTAAATGGCTCTTTTTCACAAGACTAAAAACACTCACAAATGCAAAAAGGTGGCTAATTTTTATTGGATAACCACTGCCACAAATGAATATACTGAAAAAATGCAAAATATGGTGCAATTCTATTGGCTTGGAATTCATAAATCTAAAAATGCAAAGACATACGGAGAAATTCTATTGGCTAATCTTTCACAAATGATAGAAACATGAAAACACAAGAGTGACAATGTGAAATATGGAGCAATTATATTGTCTTGTATTTCACAAAGATGATGATATCATGCTAATAGGAGTCTAATAGTATGAAATATAAAGTGACTTGGAGCTTTCTTATTGGATCTGATTTTGCAAATGATAGAGGAAATCTTAACCCAAGTTTGACAATGTGAAGACATGCGTAAAGTCCTTATTGGCTCACATTTCACAATTGACAACAAAACGAATTTGTGAAGTGCATGGAACAACCTTATTGGTTTGTACTTCACAAATGACAAAAAGATCAAAAAATTGACAAATGTGAAGCTAGATGGAAAAAATGATTGGATCAAGCTTTGCAGTAGCAAAACTTGAAAAATTCAATAAATTACTTTGAAAGACCGAAGCCACTTGGCACTCTATTAGTGGATTTGGCTTCAAAAACATGAAAAAGGATAACAAAGCTATTTGGAGCAATTCTACTAGTCCAAGCTTTGCAAAAACCGATGGGATCTAAATTAAAACAACATAAGCGAAGCCAAATGGCATAAAACAATTGGATTAGGCTTCACAAAAATGGATCTAGCGAAAAATAAAGAGTTATAAAGTTAGGGCAGATTTAACCATGTGAACTAGCTAGAACTAAGGAAAGCTTTTAGAATCCATAGAAAAAATAGATATAACGTATATAAGTGGCACGAAAACTTAAAACAAGATCGAAGATGACATATTTAAATAAAAATGACTATAACTAGATGTAGAAACAAAGATCTAAGCCGATAATTTGTCAAACACAATCTAAACAACTATTTAACCAATATTTTCAAAAATATTTAGGTAGGAATCAAAATTTTAAACTTGGTTAGCTTGAAGATGACTGTGGAGTAACTAGGGATTCACAGATCCGTAAACAAACTTCAAGCTTCTTCTCTCTAGCTAATTAACAACTTTGATTAATATCGGACATGCATAATCACCAACTCGATACCATGTCAGGGAAATGAAGGGAAATATAATTAACAAATTATATATCCACAAAATAAATGTCAAAGATTATAGATTATAGCATGTAGATTACATAATGTAATAACATGAGTTGAAAGTAAATAATAGTCAAGTAAAGAGATGGTAACACCATATTTAAGTGGGGAAAACCTGAAGGTAAAAAACCCCATTGAATAAAGCACTGTCTATTATTAAGAATTTCTTATACAACTTTTTCCCAAGCAATTTTAATGCACTTGTTGGTCTCACAAAATGATTACAAATCTAGTGCTCACACTCATTCAATATAATAATCATGTTAATGATGTTCCGATCGATGTTAGTCTTGATATCAGTCTATACAAATGTAAATATTACTCATAGAAAATCCCAAGAGGGATCACCCAAATCAATATGGGTGGATAAATCAGTCAAGACACTTCACTCTTAAATGTGTAAGATTGATGCAACCTATAATTTACCGAGATAACACCCTAGTCACATTGGCACATCACTCAACATTGACTGAGCACTCACCCGAAGCACATGAAAGGTACTAGGTTCTCTTTAGGGTTACTTTAGCAGGATGTTAGCATGATGAAGGAAGAAACATATAGAGTCATAACTAATCCATCCTTCTATAATGCATGTTACTCTCGGTTCTATGAAAGAAAAAAGCTTAAGCAATAATCATGATTGAATTAATAACATGCACTACCCAACTACACACGAGAATGACACTTAGATTCAGAAAATATCTTCCATCTATTAATAAATAGAAGATCCTTACAGTATTGTTAATCTATACAAATGCACGTATGGATCTAATACAGTAATTTAGTCATATGCGTATATCACACATACATACACACACTTTGTATATTCTCTGTTACACTTAAACACACTTTGTATATTCTCTCTGTTACACTTACATACACTTCTACTCGTACCTAACATCATATATATAGGGTGGGGACTTTCCCTTCACCTCTTATCCATTCCAGAAATAGGCCTCATGCTATTGATAGCCACACACCATTTTCTTGGCATAGCCACACATGCAAGTGTTCTATCTATAGTCCTCTTATAGTTAACTAAAGTGTCAATCCTATTCTTAGCTTGTCTCCATGCAAAACACTTTGATCCACTTCTCCAAAGATAGAAAATGTATGGCACGCACGTCTCTGCATCGTTGGTATGTTCCACATTCCATCTTCTTAAAATAGGTCTTCATGCTCAAAATCGAGATAAGTCTTGAAAGATGACCTTGTTTTCCATGCATGGGCCCTTTCTGTTCTTCCGGACCCTTAGTTCCAAGCCTTCTATCCCACACGGGCTCCTTGTGTGATCTTTAAAAATTATTCTTTGATCAACATTACCCCACTCTAATCTCATTGTTGTCCCAACAATGGGTATCTCCAAAATTGAAGTAAAGAATAGAAGAATGGAAAGAATAAGAATGAAAGAATGTTGATAAATAAAGAATGAGGTTATGAGGCAGCCTCCTCTATATCAGTTTGAAGTATCAAATCTAGGTACTCCTTTATTTCAGCCTCCAAAACCTATCATTTAGTGAGTGCTTGCTCTACTTTTTCTAGGATTTCCACAAAGAATGGATTCCAACTCATCCCTCGCAATATCTCCTTTCTCATTCTGCATAAATAACACAACTTTGGACATTGATGTCATTCTCCCTTCTAAAAGATCCATCTTCTGTGAAATTAGCTTCTTAAGCTCTTCCACCCGAGTCTTGTATGGCTCTTGTGCTACGGCTAGGGCCTTGTGCTTTTGTTTAACCATTGAAAATCTTTTTGTGTAGCCCAATGTCTCATCCTTCATCGCTTTCTAGACCTCATTGTTTTCTCCTAGGGTCTTGATGTTGATAAGCGCCTTTGGAGCTGTGCATATGTTTAAAGTCTAGTTTGCTTTCTTCAATACTTCCTATAACACTTACAACAACCCTTCATAAGATGCAATCTTTCACATCACTGATGCTTTCTCTCATTTAGCATCTTTTTCTGAGCTTCTTAGCGCTGGCATGTGCAGAGGTTCATCTTCAAGTACCAAGTCCACCAACTTTCCTACATATTTTATTGCTAAAGGAAACATTTGTGGTACCTTGGCCTCCAAGTGTGGCCTTGCTCTGATGACATTGTCCTAAATCTCCTCTGTGATGCTGATGAATACCTCATTTTTCTTCTACGTGAAGTCCCTCTCCTATGTTATGTGCACTATCTCTACATCCTTTGTCTTCAACTCCTCATGCAACGCTATGATCATTGCAGCTTTGTCCGTGTTTCTTCTAGCCACCTTAGCAGAAACCTTCACCAATGCTCATCTGACATGAAATTAGGATTTAATGTCATGTGTCTAGCTTGGGGTGCCTTCTTGATCATCTCAAAATACATGACTCTTCACATACATCAAAGCCAGCTCATCCATTTGGGTATCCATTGACCATGATAGTTGCTTTCGAGTGCACACAATTGCCATATCCTCATCCATTAGCTCTTAATTGAATAACTCATTCTATGCTTTGGAAGCGGGTGCAGACAATTTTTCTATGTCCTCTACATACCCCATGGCTGGTGGAATGTGCTCTCCACTTGTTCTTCTAGACCGTTGCTGCTTAGGAACTTTAGCTTCCAAATTTAGGACTTGTGTCTCCATGTCTTAAACATTCTCTGCAGCTGTCTCCTCTGGTCTTTTCTCATCCTCTTCTTTTTCCTTTGATTCCTCACCATGTTCTTCTATGTTCTTTGGAAGTGTAGGAGAATTAGGCGTGCTTTCCTCTGACTCTTCTGCCTCCTCATTTAACTTCAGTTTCCTCCTTATTTGCACAATTGCCTCCTTTTGTGGAGAGAGTCTGGGTGATTTGTGCACCGTGGTTGGAGTAGCACCTTGGGTCCTTGTTCTCCTAAACACCCTCTTAAACTTGTGCTCCCCTTAGACTGCATTCAAGTCCTCATCATCCCCCTCTTGTGGCTGAGGTGGTGTAATGGTGCGTTCAACTTCACCCTTATTTGTAGGATGTATCCTACCTCTATGCTCCAAACCACCACTATCTTCGCACTCCTCCTCCTCATCCTCCACTTCAATTGGCTCTATGGGATTAGGTGCTAGGATGTTCTCCATTGTATGCTTTCCCTTTGGTGGTGCTAGAAGTGTGAACTCACCTTCCACATACTTGTTATTCTCCATCTTTGGCTTCAGCTAGAGATACACCAATGTTTCCCCCACATCTACTACAACCAAACTTATTGGCTTAATATTCAGCACCTTTGAAATGATCCTCTCTTGTATAAGCACTTCTTCTAGGGTACACATACTTCTTCCTCAATGTATGATAGTCATAGTCTACCTTATCTGCATTGAATACTAATCGATGTGTGTCTCAGTAAATCGTGAACATATGCTTGGAAATACCTTACAGTGAATGCATAAGGTGATTTACACCAAGGGATCCAGATTCCATCTTTCATTAGGAAGTGTGTGATGTAGAAATTATGATATACAACAAACTGGACTTGTTTCCCTACCACTATTGGTAGGTCCTTTGGGATGCGCCACTCTTCTCCAAATTCCATGCGAGCCTATCATACCATTTCTCCACCCTTTTCTTTATGTCATCTTTCATGGCCCCTTTGCATAGGTACTTACGTTGAATCTTTTTTGGTGACTTGTTCTCCATGGGGTATTCCCATACTTTTTCCTTTGGTCCATCTGGTACTCTAATCTCCATGAATACTAGTGATAGTAGAACAGCCCCAAAGCTGATCTTCCCTCATGTGTGCACTTCTTTGACTATTTTCTCTACAATATAGCCTACAATGTTGTAGATTGCCCCTTCTAACATCTTACATGCCACGTGTAACCACATAGTATTTACCTATGACCATCGCTCCTGATCATTCAACTTGGTAACAAGGTGTGCTACAACTTGCACAACTAGATAGTTCTTCAATTTGTCTATATCCATTCTGCGTGGACCCTTTAGGTACCCCAACTCCTATCTGGTCTTTAAAATCATGGCTTTATTTACGAGATCACTTTTTATGTCCTCTCCTGTGGCCTTCAAACATATAACTGATGAGATAAGTGTAGATGAGATTCTAACTCTGCGTCCTACAAAGTAGAAGAATTCCTCGTGCACCTTGCTCATGAGCCACTGATACAAGGCCTCATACTTCCCAAAATATGGAAGCTCATATAATTGGTAGACCCCAATTCTCTTCAAAATATTCTTACATGCATCGTCATAAATTGGCATGTCATCCGCCACGTGCTTTGGTTCATCCTAGTAGTGAGAAAGGAATCGAGCTCCTTCTTGTTCTCCAAAGTCATATGATTGTATTCACTTACTTTTCTCTTTTTGATGGGTGAATCCCATTCCTAGCTAATGATGACTCCTTCTGGATATTACATTTCTAAAAAATGGCTTTCAGTTGCCATCTCTTCCTCCTTGATGACCACCTTCTTCTTTCCTTTAATACTACTGTAGATGCCTTCTTAGGTGTCATTTTTACCTTGCAAATTTCTCCTCTTTAACTCTATAACTTTGTAAATCAAACCCTAGCTCAATTCAATCATGCCCTAGGTGGAAAATTTGTAACCTAACTCTTTTTGTCTCCCCGCTTCACTCAAACCCTTCACCACCGAGGATGCAATATTTTTGTCACACAGATCTAATTGTCACGCTTGGTTTCACACCCTTCACACCTTAACCCGATCACTTGGTTCTTCGCACTTGGCTCTTTCCTCAAATACTCTTAGTTGTAGCAGTAAAAATGAATATGAATTCCATCCTTGTATAATTTTTTTCAAATTTTTATGTATTTATTTCTCCTTCACCTACCAAATATCCCCTCATTCATTGACCAAATTCATTCATTCCACGTGGTACATCTTTGCTCCCAGTTATAACCTTCTAGCGCGCCTTCCTACCCTCTAGTCACAGACTTCTCTTCAGCGTGCGCTCCTGTGCTTGAGTACCTCATCACTGTACCTTCTCCTAGTAGCTATCATGGCCTCCGCTTACCTCACATTATACTATTCTTTAATTCATCTCCATCCTTGGTCACTTTTGAGAAGCAATCTTCTTTTGACTTAAAGCACACCCGTAGTAGCTTATTCCTTTCACCTTTCAATTCCCACGAGTCTTTTACTTGGATAACTACAACCACCCCACATAAAAGGTATGTGCAGTCCTCTGCACATAAACATTCTTCATATAGTAATTAGCTTCATGTGTGCAAGCACACTTATTACACAAAAACAACAACTAAATTGACAAAACATAGCGACAATGAAGGAAATAAAGAATTGAAAACCTAATCTAAATGGCAATATTTCCTTATTACAAACACCAAGAAGACTTATTTATAGTAGGGCTTTAGCCTACTCCCATTAAAGTAACTAGGTAGCCATGTTCCATCAAGTGCTTCTAACTAGCAAGCACATGATTCAAGTATAGAAGTGATGACATACGGCCCCAACCAATGTAATTTGAGCTTTCCTATATGGCGCAAGAATTTTGAGTCATAAAGAAGTACCATTTGTCTAATCTCAAACTTCTTATCCCTTATGTGTCTGTTATGCCATGCCTTATGCCTACCATTTTCCTGCTTCTGAATCCATCATGCTATGGCTTGGCGCTCATCTAGTTGAATCATCTTTTCGATACGCTCTTCTAAAGCCTACTCATCAGCTAGACCTCCAGCATGTGCAATGCACAAAGAAGGTAACATAAATTCTATAGGGATAACGGATTCCATGCTAAACACCAACTCAAATGGTGTGGCTTTGTTCAATCTCTTGTAAGTTGTTCTATATGCCCAAAGAACATCGACACTTTGTCATCCCAATCCTTTCTTCCAAAATCAATAATTTTTGTCAAAGTCCTGGATCAAAATCTTGTTGAAAGCATCAATAGTTCCATTTTCCTGAGGATGGTAGGGTGTAGTTTTATGGTGTGAAACCATAAACTCATCAAATAGAATCATGATTGTCTCATTCAAAAAGTGTGTACCTCTATCACTTTTCAAGCTTAAGGGGCATCCATATCTTGTAAGAACATTCTCCCATAGAAACCTAGCTACTCTAGCTACTATACGATCTTTGGTAGGTGTGCTTCTACTCACCATGTGAGAAAATCTATTTTAAGTAATGATATAATGTGATCTAGTCCTACGCACTTATGACTAGCAAAATAGGTCCTACAAATTCAATGGCCCATTTCTCAAATGGTTCAGCACTAGTAATTGGTCTCAAAGGCATCTCATCTCTTTGCCCTAGTTTTCCTAGGCAATGAAAATGATCACACACCTTACAATATTCTTTACAAATCCTTATAAAATGTCTCCCACCATAATCGGCAAGTAGGATCTTCCAAGAAATCACATCACCCGCATAATGGCCTCCTACAATACCACCATGAGGTTCTTCCATGATATCCTTACACTTATTCTTTAATACATAAAGGTGTAATACTTCATATCTACCTAGCTTGTAAAGGTCACCTTGGTTAACATAAATGGTGTCGTGTGTATAACAAGATGCTTCTTTTCTAATCCTTTCATTCCTTACGGTGCCATACCTATTTGTAGAAAAACAACAATGACTTTATTGGTTTTGTTGATGGAAAAGAACACAAAATGGATCAATAAAAGTGCCTTGAGAAGGTGTGTTCTCCTTGGACCTTGCTATTTGATGGAGCTTGCTCCAAATTTGGAAATGGTGCCGAGTGTAATTCTGATTTATCCTAGCTTGGAAGAATTTGTTTTTTCCTTCAAGCTTAATTTTGAATGTACTAAAAACATTGCTAATTATGAAGCCTTGTTATTGGGTCTGAGAATTGCATGGAAGTATGGTGTCAAGGACATCATTGCAAAGGGAGATGTAGAGCTAGTTGTCAAATAAATAAGAAAATGTATGCTACAAAAAAGCAATGGATGAAGTAGTATAAACATGCAGTTTAAGATCTAATTGAGATGTTTGATTCCTTCAATATTGTGCACCATGATAGAAGTTTGAATGTTGCTGCTGAAAAGTTGGCAATGATGGGGTCAAGGTTTGGATATTGCATCATTTCACCTTATTGTGAGTACAATGTTGAAGTGTTAACTAGGCCACCTATCCCTGACAACATCAAACATTGGCAATTGTTTAATGATGATGCTCAAGTGCAAAGGTTCTTAAAAAATAAAGGTGAGTTTGTAGATCAACATATTGATTGGGAACCAATGGTGTGTGTGACTGAAGGAAGAGAGACTTTTTTGGAAAAAAATTTATCCAATTGAAAACTAACACCATTCCTAGAGGTTTTGTTGCTCTTGAGTCTAATTTTAACAATGCTGATTGCATCGTCAATAGAAATATGTCTACCTCAAGGGGTGTGGAAGAGCATGACTTGGGAACACAGGAAAAACCATGGAGAGTTTGGTTATGTAGTATTTTAAACAAGAAAGAAAAATAGTCCTACATCCAGTTGTTGAAAAAATATCAAGACTTCCTTGTCTGGTCATATTCAGAGCTGAAAGCATATAGAGAAGACTTGTTTCAGCATGAGATCCCTCTTGAGAAAAATTACAAACCATTCAGATAGAAGCAAAGGCCAATTAATCCACTTCTCTCCATGAAAATGCAAGATGAATTGAAGAAATTGAAGGAGGGAGGGATCATTCAGCCCACAAGGTATTCATCTTGGGTTACAAACCTTGTGCTAGTTAGAAAGAAGAATGAAGATATCAGAATTTGTGTAGACTTTAGAAATTTGAATAGAGATTCATTGAAAGACATTTATCCTTTTCCAAACATGGAGAACATGCTGCAGTTAGTGACTGGATCTGAAGTGTTGTCCACCTTGGATGGTTTCTCTGGCTACAATCGGGTTTTTGTTAAGGAGTCAGAAATATTTAAAACTACCTTTACCACTCCTTGGGGAACATATGTTTATGTGAGGATGTCTTTTGGTCTCATGAATGCTGGGTCTACTTTCCAAAGAGCAATGGATGCTACTTTTTCTAGTTATATAAATGACTTCATTAGTTTATCGGGATGATGTGTTGTATTTTCAAATATCAAAAAGATCACTTGTAGCATTTGGAAAGAATGTTGATCAGATGTAGAGAATTTGGAATCTCTCTCAATCCAAAGAAGTGTCACTTTGGGGTGAAAAATGCCAAGTTTTTGGGTCATATTGTATCAAAGGCTAGTGTCATGATTGATCCAGAGAGAATAGAAGCAATCAGCAAGGTGCCAATTCCAAGAATGAAGAAGGGCATCCAATCTTTATTTGGGAAAATCAATTTCATTAGAAGGTTTGTGTCCAATTTTGTTGAGTTGACTCTTCCTATCACACGCATGTTAAAGAAAAATCAAGTTATCAAGTGGGAGGAGGTTGCTATTCAGGATTTTGAAGGAATCAAAGAGGCACTTAAACATGCACCTGTCTTGGCAGCTCCGAATTACAAGAAGCCTTTCTAGATCTTCTCCTTTGCTTCTGAAAATACTATTGCATCTATTTTTCTCCAAAAGGATGAAGATGGGGCTGAGAGGCCTATTTCCTTCTTTAGCAAGGCTTTACAAGCTACTAAGTTGAAATATACAATCATGGAAAAACAAGCATTTGCCTTGGTGAAAATAACAAAGGTTTTCAGGCCTTATATTTTAAGTTCAAAAGTTGTTGCTTATGTTCCCCACACCATGGTAAAAGACATCTTATCAAAGATGGAGATCTCAAGTAAAAGATGTAGATGAGTGAACAAATTGCAAGAGTATGATATGGACATCAAAACCACAAAGTTGGTAAGAGGTTTGGGTCTTGCTAAGCTCATGGCTGAGAGCAACTTGCAGACTGTGGAAGTGAATGAGGTAGAGGAAGAAATGGTAGATGTTCTTGAAAAGTTGGTAAGTTATGAGTGGTACAAGGACATAATCTTTTACCTCGAGACACATTTGTTGTCCCGATCATCTAAATAAAAATCGAAAAGATCCCTCAAGTGGCTTCTCAAAAATACATCATCACCGGCTTTGGGATGCCTTGGAAGAACCCTGAAGGTGTTCTCTTGAAATGTGTAACTAAAGATGAAGCTCCCAAAGTAATTGCTGATTTCCATGGGGGAGTTTGTGGAGGAAACTTTCTTTGGAAGGGTTACAACACACAAAGTTTTGAGAGCTGGTTATTGGTGGCCTACTCTTTGCAAAGATGCAACCATGCTGATTAGAAAATGTGAAAGCTACCAGTGTTTCTTTGGAAGAATGAAAGCTTTAGGCTCCCTTCCTTTGTATCTGTATCAATTAAAGCTCCCTTCAAATAGTGGGGAATGGACTTCATTGGTGAGATTTTAGATCCTTCTAGTGCTGGCCATAAGTGGATTCTTGTAGCCACTGATTATTTTACAAAGTGGGTAGAGGCAATCCCCACCAAGAAAGTAACACACCAAGTTGTTATGGACTTCTTGTCGAATAATATCATATGCAAATTTGGTGTGCCGATTAAGATTGTTGTTGATAATGTCATGTGTTTGAGCTAAACCTTTGATGGTAATGTGCAAGGAGTATGGAACCAATCGACTTATTCTTTAAACTATAATCCCCAAGGAAATGGGCAAGCGAGTGAGGAAATAAGAATTTGTTGAAGATCATTAGAAGGACCTTGGATTTGAACAAGAAAAATGGGGTGAACAACTAAAATTTGTAGTTTGGGCTGATAGAATCACTGCCAAGAGAGCTACTGGTAAGAGCCCGTTTGAGTTGGTGTATGGAACTCAAGCTCTGCTACCTTTACATCTACAGTTATCTTCATTTTAGTTTGTTTAATAGCTTGAGGATCAAGAGGTCAGTCCATATGAAGAAAGGATCAATCAGATTATGGAGCTAGATGAAGAGAGAAGAGCATCCCATCGGTGGCACATCAGATTTAGAGAGAGGTGAAAAGATTGTTTGACAAGAAGGTCAATCCTAAGGCCTTCAATATTGGAGATATGGTTTTGTTGTGGGATAGTAGAAATGAGGATAAGGAAAACATGGAAAAATTTATGCATTGTGGATGGGCCCTTACTCCATTGAAATTTTAATTGATGAGAATACCTTTTTCTCAAAGATTTAGATGGGGAATTGCTTGAACTACCTATTAATGGTAGGCATATGAAGCATTTCTTGGATTAATCCTTAAATTTGAGGTATGCACCAGCTTATACGAGTGTATAGTATTTGGTGTTTCGCTCTGTTTTTGGTGTTTTGTTGGTCTCGTGGGTTTCCTTGGTGTGTGGCACCATTTTTGTTTGGTTCTTGGTCTGGTTTCTGGTATTTTTGGCTCATGACTCCTTTTCCCAAAGTGGATTGTTTGGCACTTGGTCTACTTATTATTCTTGTGGCACTCACTAGGAGTGCCCATCCCCGAGTAGGAGCCGATGTTGGTGTCCATTTTGATCTTGCAATGCTTTTTCCCTAATGTTCCTTTCACTTTGCCTTTCCTAAAACATCTTCTACAGTTTGAATGGATGGGATGAAATTGTTTTTTCCATTTCCATGCCCTAGGCCATTTGAAAATCATTTGCCATGCCTCATTTGTGAAGAAACACCCAATTTTTCCTGGTTTGTGCCCTAATTTTTCCAAATCTACGGGCTATGCCATGTTTTCCCTCTTGCCTGATCGTGAAAAATCAAATTTGTTTGTTTCATGCATATATGCCTTCAAAACCTTCCCCATGGTCGAAACTTGCATAAAATCAACTTCCCCTTGTTTTTGAGCAAAAAATCCATTACCCACAAAGAAAAAATCAAATTCGAGCATCTTTGGTAAATTCTACATTTTTTACGATTAAATGATTGAGTGTCATTTGACCATTAAAATTAGGCTCAAAATTCTCCTCCTACGTGGCCGCTTCTGATTGGACAAGGATCGATGGGTTTCTTTGAAAAACTTAGCCATTTTTGGCTTTGGGAAAAAATTCAAAATTCCCCTCGCAACTCTACAAGGGGACACGTGTCATGTTCTTATGTGAAGGCAGAGTGGGAAGCCAATGGGGAACTTAGGCATTTTTGCCTTTTTGGCGAAGGGGAAAAAGATGAGGAAAAGCCCGTGGGTCCAAATTGGAGTAGGAGGTGGACACATGGTAGTGTGGTGGTAAAGTGGGGAAGTGTGGGCCGTGGAAAGAAAAGGGAACTTTTTCCCTTTTGGTAAAAAAGGCCTAAGGTGAAATTTCAAAGCGCGCCCCAAGGCCAATCTCAAGTGGATGTGTGTCCATAAAAAGGTAAGAGGGAAGTGCTGGCCATGAAAGAAAATGTGGATTTTTTCCCTTTTTGGAAAAAGAGTTCGAAAAAGATTTAAGCCTGCAGGCCCGTGAACGAGCCACAAGGAGACATGCGGCGGGCGAGAGCGGGTCGACGAGGTGGTGAAGGCAAAAGGGAAAATTTTCCCTTTTTGCAAAAAGACTTAGTATGGAAATTTGAAGCGCTGGCCCGCAATCAAATCATTGAGTGATATGTGGCAAGGGAGAAATCGAGGCGTGGGCCTATAAAAGGAAAAATGAAAATTTTTGCTTGGCGAAAAAGGGGTCAAAACATGAAATAAGCCCGCAGAATTTTAACGATAGAGAAAGCGACACGTGGCAAAGGAGAAAATCGGAGGCGTGGGCCTATAGTGAAAAAGGTGAAAAATTTCCAAAATTCAAAAAGGGTCAAAATGTGTAGAATTGAAGTGCGGTCCCAATGGGACCCACCATGTGCCATGTGTCATCACCAAAATTCAAGGGCGGAGGGGCGGAGAAAAGGGTCAATTTTTTTCTATTTTTCCAAAAATGTCAAAAAGTCAAAAGGTGAGCCCGAATTGATTCCCAATCATATTTTGACACGTGGAGGGCCCAAATTGAAGGTGAAAAAGCAGATCAAGGGTAACTGTACATTTTCATTTTTGGCCGCCATTTTGCTCCAGGAAGCTTGGAATTACAAATTTTGCATCGAATCTCATCAAATTTTTGGCGATTCCATGTCGTTTTGGCCTTCTAGGATCATTGGAATTGGTTTCATGACTCAATTTGCAGATTTGAGGTGTTTTTGAGATAAATTTTACTCATATTTGTGTAAAACATGAAATATCAGATTATAAAGTTACATAACCAAATTGAAAAAGGATAAGATGAAATGATGAAAGGATGAGGGGCCTACACGCTTTGATGATGAAAAACATGCCTCCAAGAAAGATAATGATCTAAATATTTGTAATGATTCGGTCTTTTAAAACACCTGGCAACTCTTGTTGCAAATTTGTTAAATGTCATTTTTAGTGAATCATGAGAAATTTTTGTAACAAACTTGATCCCTTGGCATATGCTTTGCTTGGAAAAGAAGGCTCCAATGTGGCAAGAGATATATAATGCATTTTTGAGAAATGCAAAAGTGTCGGGAAGTTGAAAATCATGAGAAAATTTTGAGAGAAAGCTCATTTTTTCGAGAAACCCACCAAAGAACCAGGTTAATTTCTCCTGTGTTGGATCTTCATGTATGTGAGTTGGTTACAAGTGTATAGCCATCACACAGCTTTGATATTTTTCATGAAACTCTCCCTGCTGATGAATCTAACAAGCTTTTGAGTTAATCTATGTTTTTTTGGGCAATATGATGTCTATTATCATTTTTAAATGCCTACAAATAGTTTTCATAGTTCTTGTTGCAATCTTGCATTGAAAGTCTTTAGAAATCACACAGAATCTCCATTTCTTGTTGATAGTTTAGTGGCATTTGCAATCTCATATTCAGAAGAGCCTTCATCTGATAAAGAGATAAACAAATTTAAAATCACTTTACCTTCCTTGACTATAGAGGTTGCTTGTAAGCCTTTGGGGGTACCTTAGGCGTGATTTGATCAAGGATTTTTGTGTTTAATTGGGTTCTTTACTTCAAGCTTTTGTGGTGAGTTCTCAAAGATTGTGTGAAGAGTGTAACCTGGGCTTCCATTTATGCATCTTCTAGTTGAAAGAATATCCTAATTATTTGAAGCATTTTATCTGATAGTTGTTCAAGTATTGTAGAGGTTGTCAAAGATCTGATATATCCAAGTTTGTCTTGTCAATGCCCCACCAAAAAAATCATTCAAACAAACTAATCCTACCCTTACATTGCATTGTGTGTCAACAGCAAAGAGAATCTAACCCATCTACAAAAATGCACAAGGCAAATCAGGATTATACAATGTCTTTAGTAACCCTTGCCTTACATTGAAAATATCTCCATAATCTGGGAGTGACAACTTGTGAAAGTCATATTTGGAGTGTTGATCATATTTTCCCAAGGCCTTTTCATACTATTTGCATAAATTGAGGGGTGTCTTCATCTCCTTCACCATTTGGGGGTTACAATATAGGTTCTCTTACCTTGGTTGAAAGGCACAACCTAAAATAGTGAGGGTCAGATCAAATCCTTTCAAAGTGCTATCCATCTCTCCACAAATATGAGTGCCGGCTAGATCACATCCCCGGCTACAAAATGACACACATCAAGATCTATCTACCTTCAAGCTTCATACCATATTTCTGATGTTGCTCATACTGAGAAGGAGAACAAATTTGGGTACCAACAAGGCCAAGGGGGATCTCTATCATGCTTTCCAAGATGGGGAGTTCCCGATGCTCTGGCTCTATGTCTTCTATGTGAGCTATAAATCCTTCACGAGCCATCTCTCTCCTCCATGCCATACTTTCTGTAATGGAATTTTTCTTCTCTACCTCCCTCTCGCGTACCTCATTATACTTAAGCCACATTTGTTCTCTCTAGCTCTCTGCCGCTATATCTGTCATCTTAAACCAAACCCTGTTCCTTCCCTCACGTGTGGTGAAGTTTGGTTAGCCATCAATTTACTCTCTAGGTTCAAAGTTACCATCCAGATCTTGATCTCTATCAAAATACCTCTCAAATATGATCCTCTTGAATACCGCAAAACTAGAATTCAACTACCTCCCGGTAAGAGTACATCGAAATTGAATATTCCAGAATATAATCTGTTTAGAACACCATGAAACCATGTAACCAAAATGTGAATCTGGATCGATCAACATCATAAAGGGCTTGAAATTCTTCCGTGTTTAGACAAGTGCACAATACCTCTAGTTCTACTTGAGATGCATAAGCAAAGTAAGCCACTCGTATAGTTCTACTAGAAAGATAGCAAAAAATCTCTCATATAAGCTGTCATACATATTATGTTCTACCCAAGTGTGTGTGTTAAACTCGGATCCACTACTAAACTGCTGTGCATATTCTTCCTCCAGATCATGTATCCATTCCTCAATACTTGCTAGAGTTAACCAGTACGTCTTCATCACGAACCATCTTGAAAAAAAAGAAAAAGAGGTCCTAGAAACAGAACCAATGATGCATCCTAGAATTTACCAGATAACACCCTAGTCACGCTAGCACATCACTCAGCCTTTGACTGAGTGCTCACTCGAAGCGTGCAAAGGTACCAGGTCCCTCTTTAGGGTTGATGTACCAGGATGTTAACATGATGAAGGAAGAAACATATAGAGTTATAACTAATCCATCATTCTATAATGCATGCTACTCTCAAATCTATGAAAGTACAATCTTAAAGTAATGATTGAATTAATAACATGCACTACCCAACTACACACAAAATCACACTCAGATTTAGCTATTATCTTCCATCTATTAATAAATACAAAATCTCCTTACAGTATTGTCAACCTATATCAATGCACGTATGGATCTGATATAGTAATTCAGTCATATGCGTATATCACACATACATACACACACTCTGTATATTCTCTGTTACACTTACACACACTTCTATTATGTACCTAACATCATATATATATGGTGGGGGCTTTTCCTTCACCGCTTATCCATTCAAGAAATAGGCTATATGCTATTGATAGCCACACATGCAAGTTTGTTATCTATACTCCTCTTGAAGTTAACTAAAGTTTCAATCCTATTCTTAGCTTGTCTCCATGCAAAACGCTTCGATCCGATTCTCCAAAGATAAACAATGCATGGCACACACATCTCTGCATTGTTGGTGTGTTTCGCACACCATCTTCTAAAAATAGGTCTTCATTCTCAAAATCGGTTAAGTCCTAAAATTTTAACTTGTCTTCCACATGTGGGTCCTTTCTGTTCTTTTGTGACCTTAGTTCCGGGCCTTCTATCCCGCGCAAGCTCCTTGTGTGATCTTTGACAAGTATTCTTTGATAAAAAAGATGTTTTGGAAGACCTTCATAATAAATTTTGATATAAATTTTTTAAAATAATAATGGGGTGTCTGCAATGGTATATAACCCACTTGACATTATCACCCCAATAGTTATTAGTATGGACTTTGACCATACACCATTGAATTTTGTTGTTTTATAATGATATGGTCTTTGACCATACTCAAATTTCATTTTATTGTTTAGTAATTAGAATCATTTGTTAAACAACCCATGCTATAAAGGAAATTTGGTTATTTGATTGTTTGATTTTAATTATTACAATGTAAAGTTGTTAAGTGTTAAACTTATAATTTTTTTACTATTTAATGGGACACACTCTGTCATTAAAGTTTTTCTAAATTATTATTTAAATTGTTAAAACTTGGACAACTCAGTAACTTCGCCAAATTTAGAGGGGAAATTATTGGGTGTCAATGAGGTTAATAAGCCACGATGTGGCACACATGGGATCAAATGTATTTAATATGGGACTAAATTTTGGGAAATGTGAAGCTTCTCCGGGAAGCTAAGTGCACGCATGGTTGGGTTATTTTAGCATTATTTTTATTGAAGCATGTTTTGGGTGAGCTATGCATGGGATGTATGAGGCAATTTGTAGAGTGATATTATAATTCAATAGCTAAAAATAACTATTGTTATTTTGGTTCAATTGCATATAAAAGCTAGAGGCATGAATAAGGCTTTTGTTGTTCGCGTTTCTTGTGTTTGGATGAGTCATTTTCAAGAATAATTTACAAGAAACACAAAGGTAAAAATAACAGAGATATTTTTAAATCATATGCATGGATATAAAACCCCTTCTTGTTGTTATTTTTTAAATCAAATGGATATGGATGAGTTATCTTGTTCTTGATCTATGTGTTCTTTTTCATTTTCAAGTTGAAAGAAAAACATAGAATAATATGTAGAAATCATTTTTCCTCATATGGGTGTTGTGGATTGTGGAGTATAAAATATTTATCCATATCTGGGTTTCATCAAATATAAGAGATATTTGCATTCAAACAATTAGGACTATACTTTGTGTGTTAATTTCATTGAGTTTGAATAATATCACTTGCAATAAGGAGGGGTAGTATAAGAAATGGGTTGTTATATTTTATACATTTCCTCTTGATAACAAGGTAATACCATTCTTGGTTGCATGTTTAGGTTAGGAGGATAAAATAAAATAGATCCGGTTAAGGACCTAACCCATGTAAAATATTTATAATATATTGTCTTTCCTGCAAAAGAACATTATCTCATGAATTAGGGAATGGATGTTAGGGATTTAGTTGATTGTAATTATGATATAATATTACCTTGCAAAAATCTATAGATATTAATAATTGTCTTGTAATAGTTTTCTTAAAACCTAAAATGGGTTGATTATCTAAAACATTTCTTCCATAATTAGGGGTTCAAATGATGTATATTAGAATCTTATTGACCTTTCCTCTCGGTTGGGATAAGTGATTACAATTCCTTGTTATATTAAAACCTTGATATTGTTCTTGAGAAGAATAATAACCTACGAGTTCGTCCCATGTATATTTTTCTATTTTATTACTTGCAGTAGTATGTGAAATGGTATGAGTAATGATTTCCCTTGTTTTAGATGTTTTATTAGTATGAGTTGATAGTTGTTGAGTTTAGTAGTGTACCTTAGGGATTGATGGATTGTGAAGAAAATTTTATTTGCAATTCATTTGAATTTTACTATGAATTTGTAAGGCTATGAGATGAACATGAAATAAATGTAAATATTTTCCTTTATTATGATTGGTATAAGAGGGGAAATAAGTGATTGTTAAACCATGAATTAAAGACATGTTAACTCCACTTTGGGCAATGTCATGGCATGAAAAAATGTTGTCTTTATAAGAAATTTTCTACTTGAAAATAAATTGAGTTTCTCCATTACTTCACTCTTTAGGGTAAAGTGAGGGTTTTAGAAGGTCCCACAACCTTATACAAAAAGCCCAATGGCTAGATTAGACTATGAAGATTACATATAGAAAAACCCATGAAAATTCCAAAAAACAAGTAAATTTGCTTAAAGATAACAAAGCCCAAATTATTTAAAAAACAAACATCAAAGGAGATTTTTCAGCTCGATAACAAAATTCTTAGCTTGGATAGAACCCGACTCATCTTGCAAGCTGATCCGCCAAATGAGTTAAATAACTCCGACTTGAGTCTTTGGTGATGAAGGTCCCCTACCTTATACAAAAGCCCCCTGGTGTTCTGAAGAGTGAAGGTTTCCCAAGCTTTGAGAACCGAGAAGGAACATTGCAGCTTGGCCATGATGGAAGTCACCAACTCGACATGGTGGTCTTTGGTGATGGTTCTAGGTTCTCGTGTCCACACTTTGAGGATCGAGAAGGAATGTCAGCATTCAGATGTTGACCGGTCTTCTAGTGTTCTCGGTGTACCATTAGACGTAACCTTCTTTCCAAGTCTTTTGGGACAACATCCATCCACACATCCTCGAGGGTTGGTATCATGATCCTCCATGATGATATTGTTGGAATCCCATTAGAAATTAAGCCCTCCTCCTTAAGCTCCACATCCAAGCCAATCGGATTAGAATCGGGGGAGTCAGGATACAACTGAGAAAGACCAAGTAGAGTGTCCGAGAGGTGGAGCTCGAGCTAGAAGTAGAGAGAAGAAGCAAAGTGAGCACCACCAAAATCCACAGGTCAATAATACATAGTGTCTAGCTCGGGGAGGGTGGAGGCCGAATAGGGGAAACAGGGGAACAAAGCCCATGAAGGAGGGACCCAAGATGGCAATATAGAGTCGAGTCGAAGAGAGGACTTTTAGTGGTGGGCAATGGATGGAGGAGGGACGGGAAGTAGGGGATGGAATGGGGGAGGAGGTGGGCGTATGGCGGGGCCGACCATGTTTGGGAGGAAAAAGGTTCAACTCAATAGGGGAAGTATGCAAATTTGAAAAGGAGGTAGAGAAGGCCTTGATGCAGAATGGGCCCTTCTCCCTCCCTAGCTAGATTAATGGAGTGTTCAAGTGACTGGAACAGAAATGCAGCAAGCAAGTTTATTTTCTTCCCCCAAGCATAAGTGCGAGAGAATGAAGAAGTGGGGACCGAAGACCAACTTGTACCACCCATCAATGGTGAAATATCTCATGATCACCTCAGTGACTCTGTCCCAAGGAGGAAGGAGGGATTCCGAATATAACTAGAGAGATATTTTTTCAGCTTCTCCCCTTTGGCAATAAAATCTTGAAGCTCTTCCTGCAGAGGCTTCTTCAAGTATACAACCCCCCGAGGCAGGAAGGCCAATCACCGAGGTGATGGCATTTGTGGAGATGGTGAAGTGGGTGTTGCCAATATGGACCCCCCATGGGACCAGGTGGCCAAGGTGCCATACGAAACCAAAGCCGAGTACCCAGACATTCTTTCAAGGAACGTAGTTATGCCATTGTCCCTTAGGATGTTCCAAACTTCCTGGTCCTCCTATAGACAAGTGCAAGAAGTAGGTTCAATTCTCTTGAGTTGTCCCTCCCATTTTGAGAAATTCGTGAATGTGCATCGAGGTGAGGATTCGTGAATTGGATTTAATAAGTTTTCGCCATATCTGTGGGAGCCTTCCATGTCATCCGTCCTTCTGAAATGGAAATAATTATGATGAGAAATGGTGTATCTCAGACCGGATCTCGCACGAGTGTAGTAATTCTCATCCCACGTGCTCGGCTCCATAGAGCAACGCTTCAAATTAATGTGGAAATCATTACCGCCATCAGAAGCAAGGATGCAATGCTTTTTGCTAGGCTTGCTGACATAAGGATCAGACTCCCACCACCACGTGTTAGCTAGAAAATGAGCAATCATTATGGGAAATTTGAAGGAGATTGACTGGGAAATTATCTAACCATATTTTTTGAGTATCAAGGAGGACACCAATGTTAGCCAAACAATCCACCGCCTTATTTCCTTCCCGAAGAATGTGCTAGAACTTGATCTACTAAAAGTTCCTTTGGAGGAGATGGATGTCAACAATAATGTTTTTAATAGTCCATTGACCTGGGTCATCTGAGTTGAGGAGAGTTATAATATTGAGAGAGTCACTTTCCACAATTAAGGGATCGTTGCCAATTTTAAGACTCAGCTCCAACCCCTTAAGGATAGCTAAGGCTTCAACATGGTGATTGGTACCCAAGTTAAAGTTAGCTATAATAGCAACTTGAGGGGAACCAGTGGAATTTTAGAGGATCACCCCCCCAGACTTCCCTAGGGTTACCCTTAGAAGCACCATCCGTATTGAGTTTCATCCATCCCAGTGGAGGAGGGAGCCACCTAACAAAGAACGAGCCTGGGAAGAGGGCTTAGCTATGGGAAGGATCATCATCTGCTGACACTAGTCCTTGTGATTGCATAATTGATTTTTTTGCTGATATTTCTTCCATAAGCAGCCATTGAGATTATCTTGGAAGAGAATAGCTATATGGTTGGCCACCCTCTCAGATCCCAACATTGGTCTTTGAAGATTCTCCTATTTCTCTCTTTCCAGATGCCCAGAGGCCATGGGGAGGATAAGTTTCCAAGCCAGGGAAAGGGTCGGGTGAGAGAAGGGGGAACACCATTGAATGAGGGTATCATGAATAGAATCTGGGAAAGTCCAGATAACTCCAAAAAATGACAAAAGCCAACTCCAGATAACCTGGGCAAAGGGGCAAGTGAAGAAGGAGATGAGAGGAGGATTCCAAGGCTTTACAACAAAGAACACAATGTGTGGGAAGTGAGAAGCCTCTCCTCTTTAAGTTCTCTCGAGAGGAAAGCATTCTTGAAGGAGAGCCAGGAAAAGAAGCCAATTTTGGGAATAGACTCTTTGGGCCAAATTTTGAAGAGAGGAGGCCAGAAATGGTCTGGGGCTTGGTGTTATAGGAAGCTTTAATGGAGAAGGAACCAGAGGGGGAGAGGGGCAGATATGATCGGTAGGAGAGGAGAAAGGAATATAGAGAGAGGAAAGGGAAAATCTCAACTGAATCAAAAGTTGACTCTGAAGTTCACTGATGCCCAACCAATCCGAATATGCCAAGAGGGGATTGAATTATGATCTCTCCAATAACCAAAAACTTTCCTGCCATGATGATTGATGAGGTTCTTTTGATAGGGTCCCAAATAGGGTTGAGGCTAGAGGTTTATCACCAATCCACCAATCTGACCAGAAGTCTATTAATCTACCATTACCCAACCTCCACTTGGTCCCAATATGTAGAAGAGGAAGAGAGCTAGTAACCGAGTTCTAGATAGCCGAGCCACGGGTGGGGAGGAGAGAAGAAAGTCTTCATCTTGTGTCAAATATTTAGATCTCAATAATGAGCCCAGTGTGAATTACCTTGAGAAACTTCCCAGCCAATTTTAGCTAGTAGAGCAACATTCATATCAGCAATATGTCTGATACCAAGCCCACCCAGATTGGTCGGCTTACAAACTTCATTCCAAGAGACCAGGTGTATCCATTTTTTGGCCTCCACCCCTGACCAGAGAAATTTCTTTTGGATTCCCTCAACAATGAAATCACTGAGGAAGGCATTTTGAGAAGAGACATGAAATAGATAGGTAAACTCAAGAGTAGCTTTGACCAATTGAAGTTTTCCAACTTGACTAAGAATGACACCTTTCCAAGTGGCCAATTTTTTTTGGTATCTCTCAATGATAGGATTCCACAGATTCTTGGTTTGTTTTCCTTGGAAAAGGGGAATGCCAAGATAGGAGGAGGGTAAGTCCACAATTTTACAACCAAATATGTCAGCAATCCTTCTTTGAGTTTGAGCAGTGGTGTTTAGGAAAGAGATACTACTTTTGTTGAAGTTAATCAATTGTTGAGAGGCAAGTTGATAGTTTTCTAAAATTTCTTTGAGGGCATGAGCTTCAATCACCGAAGGCTGCACTCAAGAGCAGAGTATCATCCATAAATTGGCTATGAGTGGTAGTAGGGGAGCTGGAAGTGATTTTGATGCCAAAAATGACCGATTGACTTTTGGCCACCTCAAGAGCTCTGCTGAGGGAGTCTGCCATTAACAGAAGAGGAAAGGAGACAGAGGGTCCCCCGTCAAATACCTCTGCTATTTTTGAAGAATCCTATTGGGATGCCATTTATGAGGATCGAGAAGCAAGGGGTTGCAATGCAAGACAAAATCTAGTTACACCATCTATTGTCAAACCCGTAACTTTTTAGAACCCGGATCAAGAAAGTCCAGCTAACTCTGTCGAACACTTTTTGCATGTCTAATTTGAGGATCATCCCCCAGACTTCGAGTGATGGGCCGAGTGGATGGCTTCATGAATGATGATGATACCCCTTGAATAAAGCACCCACTGATGAATCCATTTTGATTCACCGTGATGAGGTCATTCATCAGGGGCTTAAGTCGAGTGGCTAACATTTTGGTGATGATTTTGTAGGAGGTGTTGCAGAGGCTAATTGGCCTTGAAGTTAGCAACTGACTTAGATCCAAGAGCTTTGGGAGAAAGAGCTATGAAGGTGGTGTTCCACTCTTTTAGAAGGGAGTTGCTAGACTAGAATTCTTTAACCACCTTGTAAAGATCTTGCTTGATGATTTCCCAAAAGATTTGGAAAAAGGCAGCAAGGAAGCCATCGGGGCCTGGAGCTTTGTCACCTTTCATAGTGAAGACCACTTTATGAATTTCCTCCATAGAGAAGGGTTTCATTAAATTTCCATTCATGTCCTCAGAGATTAATTTGGGAATGTGTTGGAGCATCTTGGACATAGCTTGCTCATTGGGAGGGTCCTCCTCCTGAAGGAGATTAGAATAAAAAGAGACTAATTCATTAGAAATCAATGTCAGAGGTTAAAATATTACTGTCGGAGTTAGCAATTCTTTGATTTTGTCCCTATTTTGTGTTTAGAGGCTGTAATGTGGAAGAACTTGGTGTTATGGTCTCCTTCTCAGCCAAAGCACCCAGAGATCTCTGCTTCCAATAGGTCTCTTCTTCCTTTAGGGTATTGTGGAAGTCACTGAGAAGATGCCTTTCTTGTTTATGGAGTTGTTCTGTTCTTCCTTCTACCTCCATCAGAGAGTAGAAATGTTAGCTATTTCCTGAGTCAACTTTTGTTTATGAATTTTGATGTTTCGAACACATTGCTCTTCCAGATCTTAAGCTACTTTTTTATTTCCTTAAGTTTACTGGAGAACTTAAACATATCGGAGCCCTAAATTTTGATATCCCACCAGCTCTTAATAAGAGGGTCCAGATGATTATTTTCCAGCCAGGCAAGCTCGAATCTGAAGGGAGGATTTTTTATGTTCATCTTGTTGTTGGCACATAGGATTAAAGGGCTATGGTCAGACGCCACTCGGGATAAGGAACTGAGAAATAAATCGGGGTAAAGAGAGATCCAATCCAAGGATCCCATAGCCCTATCCAATCTACTTTGTATGTGATTTCTGCCCACTCTGCGATTGGACCAAGTGAAGGAGGTACCATGAAGGTCCATATCAAGGAGAGTCTCCCGCATATAAAGTCAGCCAAAGCTTCCATGTTGTTGGGATTAGCAGGGCTCCTCCTTGCTTTTGAAAGGGTATAGAGTGTAATTGAAGTCTCCCATAATGAGCATAGGGAGATTTCCACAATTTTTTATGAAATTTGAGATGTCTGCCAGAGTCTTTCATGTTGAGATTCCAAGTTTGGGGCATAAACATTGATTGCAATCCAAGTAGCGTCAAAATCTACCTCTTGGAAGAGAATGCACAAAAATTGGGGTGCTATAGAAGGCAGTCACCTTTGAATTGTTTGGGGTCCCAAGAGAGTGCATAAGCCTCCCGAATTACCTATAGCAAGTTGTGAAGCAAAAGAGGCAACCGACCAAATTTTCAAGAGACTGTCATCCTTTTTGAGTTTGGTTTCCTGAAGCATGATAATGTTAGGAGAGTGGTTAAATTTCATATCCTCGAGGACCTCTTTTTTGTAGAGAATTAAGCCCTCTAATATTCCATGAGATCACCTTCATTTCTTGGATTTGGATTTACTCCCCACAACCATGGGGATGGTGCTCTGTGTTCCTTGGGCCACATTTAGGGCTGATTCTTGTACGGCTTAACATTTCCCGAGGTACGCCCATGGACTTTCTCAAGCCAATATCAGGTTTCTTACTACTGCTTCGGGTCATGCGGGGATTCAAACTGTCTTCAGAGGATTGAGTGGATGGGGAGATCAGGGAATCAGAGAGGGGAAGGAAAGGAGGACCGAGGAAAGTGGAGTTAGCAGGGGAAACTCCGTGCCAAGACCGGGGAGAGGGGGAAGGGAGAGGAGGAGGTGGAGGGTGAGGAGGGGGGGGGCGAGAGGGGGGGCAACAACCACCAAAGGGGGACAACTAGGGAGGAGGGGGAAGGGGAGGCTAGGGAGACCTCCGTGGGAATAGAGACCAAAGTGGAAAGAGGCTGGGGGGTCGAGAGGGGGCCAAGTTGGAGTCGACAGTGATCTCTCCTTCTTCCAGAGGGAAAAGGGGTTAGATGTGGGGATGACCGGGGTCTCTTCAGGAATGATCTTAGGGATATATTTTCCTTTTTTTTGGGAGAGGTAACCAGGGTTTTGGGTTTAGGCTGAGGCTTAGTGGGGCAGCCAGAGGCTCTGTGGCCGATGCTTTTGCAGATAGAACATGCTTGTGGAATATATTCATATTCAATGGATTGAGACCAGGTTCCAAAATCGATAAGAGATCAATCGATTTGGGAGAGGGAAATTGACATCAAGCGTTGACATAGAAATGAGCATGAATGAATCTAGTCTTGGCCTTAGTGGCTTGGTCTATTGCAATTAGAGAACCCATAGATAGAGCAATACCTTCTATAACCACAGGGTGCCAAAGCTCAGAGGAAGGCCTGGAAGACGAACCTAGATTGGAGCCTGTGTCATTGTTTTTATAAGCGGGTTGAATCCAGGAGACCATTTCTGATATAGAACCCTCTTCTACCAAAGAACCACGAGACCACCCAACAGAGCTTGAGAAAAGTCTTCTTTCATGCTGAAGGAGAAGAGGACAAATCCATTTGGCATCGCAGCTATTTCCAGGGCACCACAAGGGTTCCATTTCATGGGCCCATTTTTTGATGTCTTCGAGGGGGTCTGGGACCCATCAACTTACCGACTAGGGATAGATCTCTAGAGGCAGCAGCAGCCTTCGTGATGTGAGAAGGGATGTGAAGAGAGAGGGACCCATATTGTAAATTATGAATATTATGACTATTGTCCAAATCATGTGATTGTGTTTGAGACATTTTGTGCATCGCTTCATTAATGGTAAAATTTCCTTGTTAATTGTTGTATAAAATGTTAACTCAACCATTGTAAGATGTTTTTATGATTAAATTAATTTGTAACTAAAATAGAAAGATAAAACAAAAAATATGAATTAGTACATAAAAAGATAATTTTCTCATTAAAGTATATATGTTCATCATAGTTAAGCAAGATGATGTGTAACATAATATAGTTATGAAACAATGAGAAACATTTTTTTGTTTTTTGACAACAACATACATGTTTAAGATAAAGTAATATTTTTGTAAATACAATACCCGATTCCACCGCACCTCAAAGTGTGAAAATAGTTGGAACGATATGGAAAAATGTATGAAGGTACATTGTAATCCCAAGAAATAATATAGATGTACACATTTGAAGTAATTAAACTAAAATGACTAAGTGATTATTAATGATCATAAGTGATGTTTATCTTATCATTATGAATTAACAGTGAAGGGTAGGAGTCATTGAATGGAATTCATGTCACAGAACCTTGCTCGTGCCACCTTAGGATGGCTATGGGGAGGGTATAAAATGTGTAATGATGAAATTCATTACGTGAATGAAACCTTTCCCATAGTGATCCTAAGGTGGTACAAGTAGGATTCATGGGACCCGATTATCAAGCCATGATATCTTTAACTTCAAAACTTAATCACATCACTTATTATAAACGAATAACTAAAATGATTAACTAAAAATATGATACTTAATCAATGAAAATGAATCTTGATAATGATTGTTTTGATGGTTGTGCGGTGAAGGGAAGATAGGTTTCGTATGATTTTGTGAAGTCTCAAACCCATCTTGCTAATAAAATGTCAAATAACTATGGCTATAGTAGTGCAAATGAATGATTACATAGCTTATTCACCAGGTCTTCTTGTTAAAAGTGTTTGGTTTGGGATGGAGGTTACTTTAGCGACTTTATGATTGACACTAAGAATATTCACATGTTCTCTTAACCTATAATAAGGTTTAACCAAATAGTATATGATATATGCAAGCTCTCAAAGAGTGATTAAGGGAGATGGATAAGGATCTGGAACCCTTTGCAATTACACATGGTTATCATAGGTTGTCTAGATGGATTCTAAATATTAACTAATGCTGGAATAATTGAAAGCAGTGGATGAGAATGATAATATTCATTACAAAATTATAAGAATTTAAGGGATTTTGTAAACTAGATAGTATGTTGGATTATTTTTTTGTGTGCTTTTAATCATTGAAGGCATCAAGATAATTAATGGTTTATAAAAAAATTCCCTTCGTTTGTTGAAGCATAAAACCGTGTGTTATAGTTTTTATCTTCCATGATCAAATCTAGGGTTCACTTTTTTCTCCAACACATACATTGAGTGAATTCTATGAGAGAGAGTCAAAATGGTAAATTTAGTCTTGTGGAAAAATTTGAATGTAAAGAATTCCATACATGGAAAATTTAAACTCAAATATAGATGATTGAGAAAGACTGTGGGAAATTATAGATGGGAAAATGAAAAATCTTAAAGATGTAGATAAAGTAGTAAAATGGGAAAACATGGATTGAAAAGTAATATAATTATCAGTTAGGATTATCTCGATTCATATTTTCATCATATACTTCTAATTATGTCATGTAATGATATCTAGGTGACATTGAAAAAACTATTTGGATCTCAAGTTAGTAGTGCAAAGATGGAGCTAAAAAAATTGTTCGGGATGAATATGGGATAAAATGACAACATAATAGAACATAACAATAATTTTTGCTCCATATTAAACAAATAAGAAAAAAATAAAAGACGATTTTAATAAACAAGATGTTAATTTTTTATACTAAATAACATGCCAAATAGTTACTCAAACATTGTTTTTACTCTTAGTAAAATCAATCCTAGTCTAGAAAACCTAATCTCCTCTATGATTGAAAAATAAAATAGGAACAATAGATTTTCACTAGAAGATAAAACTCTAATAGTTGCAAAAATATGTCATCATTCCAGATATGTAAAAAGATATTCAAAAATTCAAGTAAACATCTTATATATCATTATTACAAGCAATCAGGACATCAATTTGTGAACTCTAAGAAAAGAGCTCAAGATATATTATATGATAAATTATATCAAAAGGATTTAGCTTCGAAAATGATTGGGAAGATTACTCTCCTTATGCAATTTAAATTGAACCTACCAGTTATCCTAGTGATGTAGATTAAGTTTAATATGTAAATTCATCATAAGATGGAGGAAATAGAGGAAGGATGGTTATTATCATATCAAATTATCTCGTGAAGATGCATGGTATAAAAATGCACATGTATTTCAGAAAATAAAATAACTAACAAAATCATGAAAGGAAAAAAAAAACTCAATATGCAAGAAATCCAATATTTCTCCAATATACTTGCTTGAATAGATAGCAAATGAATATGTACATATATGAGAGTGAATGTGTAACTCCTCCATCAAAATTACATTACATAAAAAGAAAAAGGTGAAAATCCATAGGAGGTGTCGAAGAGACGATAAATGTCCTTAATGGTGTCGTCTAAATAAAAAATGTGGGACTCTATAAATAAGGACACAATGCCTAATATAAATTGTCCTAATGAGGTGAATCTAAAAGACATATGTGACCCCACTACAAAGGATCAAAGGAGGGTCTCAAATGTATAGAAGAATTAGGTGTAGGTGTCTCATCCATAATATCCATAAGTTATGGTGGAGGTGACACATCCTCTAGAATCATGTCATCTCACTCAAAGAAATGAATAGGAAGAGTACAAACTATAGAATGAGTAATAGGTGCCTTAAAAAAACCACCTACAAGTGTACCCTTTATATAATGAGAACTAATTATAATGGGATAAAAATTAAGAGAAGAGGATGCCAAAAATCCTCATGCAAGTCACCAAAAATATCATCACAATGAGGGGGATGAGAAGGAAGGGGAACTACAAGAACAATAGGAGGTAGAACAACAATGGGTTCTAAAAACAATGTTGCAGTAAGTATGTCCAAAAATTCCTTTGGTGTCGTATCATGTGTAATGTGAGACTGGAGGTAGTTTGATATGTTGAGGTGAATATAAAAATGGGCTCCAACATGATTTTCCTCAATCTAAACAAAGTGTATTTTTCATTATTGAAAATATTAGTATGCATATCTCAAATAGTGGCTCTCTAGAAATTGTTCATCATCGTGGTAACCTCATTATCTCCTTCCATATTTGATAGTTAGAGGTGTTGATGGGTTCAATATACCAAGCAGCCATGTCATAATAAGAATTTTAAAGAAGATAAATACCCCCACAAATAAAAAAATCCTTGTCTCAAGTCACCAAAATCTCACAAAATGGAAAAATGCAAACATCGCGTAAAAACCGAGAATGTGTCCATGAAGATGTAAAAATAAGATACAATGTGATTTTTTCACAATGAGGAGAAACAACACATGTACGAATGCAAAAGAAGGAAGATCGCAATACAAGACCCCTTCAAATCAACTTTGAAAAAAAAACCCAATTTTGGAACTTTATATTTTTAATGTATTTTACAATATAAATGGCACAATTAAAAGGGGAAAAATATGCACTTTTGAAAAATATAGCACTCAAATCAGAGTATCCTATCAAAATTTATTGTAATAACCATTTTCCATCATTAATGGACCATTTAATTAAATTTCACTAAAACATAAAAAAATTCACTAACGTTTAATGCAAGGTGGATGTAGTCTTTAATTTTCACACAAGTGCTATGTGCATTGGCGCCTCATTTAGAAAGATCTAAATTCTCACCCAAAGCATGCACAACTACAAGGTTCCTCCTTTTGTGTTTTCTTTTCAAGATGTTAGATGCATAATTATACTAATCAAATAATTTTTCATTCTCACATACCTAATAAGCTCATTCAGATCAATTTATAAACACATGTAATAAGGAAACATGACATCTCAAACAATGATAAAGACTAATTTCACCGTGAGATATCTATATTCGGACATGTCAATGATCATCATCCATCCACAATAATCTGTTATATCAAAAGTATTACATAACAAAATCTGAATACATGATCAAGAGTTACATTGGTTCACGAGATCCATGCACAAAATCCTAGAACATAGTATCAACCATCCCCTTTGTCCACACGATGATGATGATATCCATACAATAACTTGTCCTAAGCCAAGAATTTATAGGGGTGGGTAATTTCCCTTGATCACCCATGTACTCACCAAAATAGTTGTGATCTCAAAATAGACACCATGCAGTACATCCAAAATAGCCATAAATATTGCATGCTTTTACAACAATCTTAATAATAGATTAACCTAAATATAGCTCTTTCTTTAATCCTATTAATATATTGACTCATACATGCCCATCATGTAAAATTTTCATGTGATTTTCCCATCTTTAAATCCTTTGTGTGCATCCCAAGCCATCGTGATGTTTTCAAAATATAAACCATACTTAGATGCCACTCTTCCCGTGTCTACCTAAGATACTAGAACAAGGGAAATTTTTATTTTTATTTTTATAAAACGTTCTCTGTTATGAATTATATAATTCAAACACACGTTCAAGTTTTAATAATTGTTCTCTGCCCAAACAATGCAGTTTGGAACACACAATTTCCTTTTAAAACTAATGTTCCCTGTTCACATATTTGCAATATGGAACACACATTCAGTGCCATTCAATCATATAACAGATTCCATATGCTGCTGTAAATGACTCGAAGAACTGCCGATCTCCCATTTTCATGGCTCGGAGTTTCAACGATCTCTCATTTCATGACTCGGCAACTACCGATCCTTCATGTTCATTCATGCATAGTATAATATATATACAAGTTCTCTTACCATTTCCGGTTATCGAAGTGATCCATTTAAGAAGCCTATCTCGAAATATCTCACATCGATATTCATCTGACATCCTGCATCTTAAATTAAGTGATTAGGACAACGCAACCAACACTTGCGATACTTTGGCCAAAGATTTTCACATGCTTTGCATGATCATATTCCTGGATGTGATACACACCAATGGAATACGTCCTTCACCTCACTTCACCTGTTATCTAGAATGGTATTTCTGGTTCCTACCAGTCCTTCCAATTTAAGGTCAAATTCTAACTTCCAATTTCCAACTAGCAATATGAACGAATATAGGAAGGCACTCATGGTAACTAAAGATATGCGCAGACATACGGTGTCATTCCCAACGACTCCGTGTCTAGTTATCTTTAGTCCTCCGAGTCACTCCATATACGTGATCATACTCCTATCCCACCAAGAACTTAATATTCAGCCTATGTATTCTTGATGATTTAATTCGGGAGGGCATTGTAATATGTCGGCTATAACATTGTGTCGTCATGAAGACCCCATCTTCATGAAGACACCGTCTCAGTAGGCGGCGTATGTCAATGTCTATGGAATCCTTTCATCGAGAGTACACATCCAGCTCAAGTGATTTGGATATGATCTTAATATTTAAAATCATCTTTCAGCAACCATGTTGATCCTTTATCCTCGTTCCTGTTACAGTTGTATGGAGCTAAGAGAGACTAAATCCATCTTCTAGCTTGCTATGCATCTTCTCCTTCGTACCAAAGGGTTGCATTTTCTCTACTTGGTTCTTTTCTTAATCATTGGATTAAGCAGCCCATTACCGACAGACGTAATAAGTTTAACCTATTAAACTTAACCAAGTTTTTTTACAACTGTAACCAAATTCAGAATTCCAGCTTATTAGACGTCATCTAAACGAGGTCTAATTCTCAATAAATGTATTCATTTATTCTCCTTAACCTTACATAGTTAAGGTCTATTAGCCCTGGATATATTTATCCCATATCCTTTCTTTCTGAATTTGACATACGAGGCTATTAACGGAGTCCAAAACGAAGTTCGGTTGCTCCTAAGTTATTTGATATTCCTTAGCTTCCAAGCTAATCCTGAATACCTATCAGTTATGGAATCATGTTCTTCCTAATCCTTTTTAATGTCAATTAAAAATTCATCTTTACCCAAGTATGAACTAATTGCACATTTCAACTTAAAAGTTGCATTTAGGTAAGAATAGATGTCAATTCCTTTTAAATCCATCCAAGGACAATTGAATAATTCCAAATCAAGAAATAACATTATATTTCCAATTTAATCAACAATATCAAACTGATATAGTCATTAAAATATCACACTTGTATTTGTATTCATCAATCCATTTCATAATCCATACATTTGCCAGTCCAAATGACTGGACTTTGTTTATATAAAACAACATTACAACTCATAGATAGAAGAATGTACTTTCTTCTTTTCACAATTCCTCGTAGAGGAATAATAACTAACAAATACAATTCATCTTCAGACAATCAAAAGAAGTATCAGAAAACAGCCATGTCTTCATTTTAATCAAGTTCCATCTACAAAATTACTTGCACGGGTCAGTTCAATGAACTGAGCATATTAAGCACTTGTCATTAAAATGAGGTGCTTCTAATTAACTGTCTCAATAAAAGAACCCTGCTTTTATGAAACGTTAATAAGAACATCAATCAAGAATTAAGCATCAAAAAGAATGAACAGCATAACAACTGAACCATCTAAATACCATCCCAATCAGTCAAAGGATTGCTGTCCTATTTCCCACATAACCATTACAAGATGCAATTTCCTTCGACAGTTCCAGATTACAACATTTGTAAGAACTAGGAATACAAGTAAGCATACTGCTGTTATAACATAACTGCTATCCCTTCCCTTTCCTTACATTAGTAATAAATGCAAAGGATAAAATCTAACTGAAATGTAAACCAATTACTTTCCTTTCAGTTCATGCATCTCATTTGATTCCAAGCAATCAAGTACAGACGAGAAAGCAAACAACAATAAATATAGTTGCTTATACCCAAGCAATTACAAAATTCGTTCCTAAACGATTACAGATTTCCAACTGTATGAGAGAAGAAAAGATCATTTTTCCAAGTTTTCCATTCACATTCCTATTTCTTTCCTCATGACTGTCCTAAAAATTGAATCCAAACGAGACACAAATCAAGATAACAGTTCAGAGTGAAACTTACAAAATCCATTCGGAATTCACTTTCCAACAGCAAGAAATAGTTCCGTTCATATTCAACTTTAAATGAAAACAAGGATGAATTTATCGTCCTTATCAATACTTCATTTAAATCAGGCTCATACGAATACCATAAACAGGTTAGTAAAACATCGTATTCATCATAGAACAAGCAATATAAAGATGCATACTATGTACTTACTGTACTAGAAGATTCCATACTTCTTTCACTGTATTTTTAACCAAATAAACAGTTATACAGCCACGTAATCACTTATTCACATGACCTTCTATATCCATGAACGCATACAGTTCATAATAACAATTTGCACATTGTTGTTACCTACAGCAAGACCAATTCATATTGCACAGTAAAGCTCTATTATTGCTATTTCCAGAACTCAATCAGCAAAAGAGAAAAATTCATTCCCTTAACTATTTCTATAAGAAAACATCCATTTTCTTCAAATACAACAAGAATCAGTCAAGTCGAATTCCCTTTTTTTTTTATGACAGTGTAAAATCAGATATCACACGAAACATTTCAACCTTCCGTTTGTACAGAAAGAAAACAACACTCAGAAAGTAATCTAAATACCGCTGTCACCTCCATCAAACTGAACCTATAAAGCTCAATAAACCCAATTATTGTTTCTTTCAAAATCTAAAACAGCAGAGAAAGGAAGAACTCGTTTCCCTCTACCTTCAATAAAGAAACAATCATCTTCTTCAAAATGTAATAAAACACCCAAATCGTGTTTATCTTATCATGACAACTCAACTCATATTGACAACTGAACAATCGATCAACAATGAAAAGTAAACTCACATAGCCTGTACAGTTTCAATTCAACATACCATATGCAATGAATACCCAACTCGAGTTCCTTGCCAACAAACATTTCTACCCGAAATCCATTTTTCTATTTCATAATGATGTGCAGAACCCAAAATGCAATTTTCATATAACAATACCCTTATTAATGAAAACCCGCATAGGATATCAGATGCACAACAAGGTACAGTCAAGACAGACCCAAACAACAAGCTAATTCCCATATTTTTCCATTTATTTGCACAGAAATCCCAAGCCAAGTTCGTATTCACGAAAACAGTCCGAACTGGAAGATCGAACCGCATCAAATAAACACAACAAAATCATCTTCCCATCACAACAAGGAGAAAACACAGTTCATTTATAAGTTCAGAAGAAAAACAATTTCTTTTTCCAACTCCCACGAATACTTCAAGTCGTATTCATCCATTTCTTTTACAAAAGAAAAGTACAACAATAAAATATTACTATCACTTCCTTCAAACCGAGCTCATAATGCTCAAATAAAACTCAAATGCTATTTCCTTCAAAATCCAAAACAGCAGAAGGAAGAGGAACTCATTTCCTCAAAAATTTCAATAAAGAAACAACTTCAAACAACTCGCACAGATAATACGTTCCACCACTCAAGTTCGTAATAGCAAAAGAACAACTACTCAACAATGAAAAACCACTCATATTGCTGTACAATTTCATTGTTTAAAGAATGAATTTCCGATACTGTCGAATAAACCAACACAATATAACTGTATTACCAACTCAAATATATGCAAAGGCAGTGTAATCACAACAACAAGAAAACGATTCTACCCAAATCATTTCAAACATGACAACAATCAAATAAACCCAAAACCCCCTTCATCAGAAGAGCAGGGTTGTTTTAATGAGACGCTTAAGCAAAGCAAGTGTTTTAAAGAGAAGGGCTTAACATGCCTGGTATTCTTCCTCGAATGCTCGAAGAAAACCGCGTCTACAGAAGGTATTTCCTTCCACGGCGATAGCAACAAGCTTTCCAAACAATCCCTTCCTCTACAGGCTCAGAAAATAGCCTTCAATTTCCAAGGAAACAGTGGAAATCAACCAAACACAACTGGTTCGACTGAACCAAGAAAAACCAAATGCAGAGCAACTTTCCAAAAATCCAAACAAACACAAATGACCAACAAAAATTCCTCCATACTCTTTCCAAGGCAGACTAGTCGCGAAGACCAAGAAATTAAATGCATTAAAGGCTCTGCCTTTTTCTATTTCCTCACGCCACCGCCGACTTGGGTTGGCGAACCACCAAATTCAAATTTTGCATGCAAACCAAGTTTAGTTCCATAACCAACTAGATACCTCCACCTTTTTCCTGTTCCCGCCAAACTTGGCGCTGTCCACGCAAGGACTCACATTTATTGCCATTAAATTTCCTTCCATCCTTATCCTTTCCATCCCCCATGGGTCTGTGCGTCCCCTTCTAGGTTAGGATTAGTTTAGGATTAATAATAGTGTTCATACCTAGGTCATAGGTTAATAGAACTTAGGTCTATGTTTACCATTTTAGAATTTAAAAATCCACTTAGGATAGCAATTTAGGATGTAAGGTAGAACTTAGGATTAGATTAGGATCTAATTTCCCCTTAGCACCTAACACTTAATCAATCAACTTCCAGTCAAGTCTTCCCGACTGACATCCAATTCAATGTTGTGCAGGACATTTCATCCCACGTTATACATACCTGAGCCACCCGTATCCAGGCATTTCCCACCTTACGAGGTCTCACGTTACGACAGTGCATGGTTCGAGAATCGAACCTTTGTCGTTGGCATCTACGTGCCAGCTGTTCATACCTGAAATCAGGTGTTGCACATTTATATCAACCTTCAGTCCGGTTTAAGAGTAAATCGTCAAAGCGATCACAAGAAGGCCACAACATACTTTGGATCAATGGAATTGATTCAAGGTGTGTTGTCAATCAGCGATTAGAGTTCAGCAAGCATACGACAAATTTGTCGTCACATCAGCAAACATACAAGCAATAATAACTGTTGTCCCATGTAAACAAATTACAGTATGCAAGAATCCAGATTAGCAACACATTCCCTTAAGATCAAAATATATATCTTAACATGTTTTCCTTCATTTCAGCAGTTACAACATTAAGAAAGTAATCACCATGATAACTTACAAAAATCGGGTATTACATCTCGAACACATTCCCTTGAAGATCACTATCTATCTACATAACATTTTTCCTACCTGCCATGAGCTCCCTAAATATTTGCGTGTGCCTCATACTTGGTCACTTTATTATGAAAAATTACCCCACACTAATGCATTGTCGTCTGGGTAATTGTCTTCCCAACTTGTTTCTCTATATAATATATGAATGAAAGAGTCATCATAAATAAATAATAGAATCCATGTATATGAGAAAATGTGACTTCCCACCTATGTAGAGGCTACATCATGCCTTAGGTTGTTGGAAAACTCTGGAAACTCTGCATTTAACTCTCCCTCAAGTTTTGTCCATTCCGTGAGCTCCCCTATAGCCTTCCTTGGTGTTGCCTCTACAATTCCTAGTATTTTTCATGTGTTATCTCATCTACTTTCCCCTCAATTCCTTAACAACCACACCTAGCTTAGCACCCACTCCTCCAAAGATATCCAAATTTTCCATAACCAACTACTAAAACTATTTGATTTAGAACTCCAAAGTCTCCCTCATGGATTTAATGAGTTCTTTTTGTGTTGATATCTCCTCCATGACCTTAGTGCACTCAAATTTATTAGTAGGATGTTTACCCTAAATCACCTTAATATTTTCCTTCTCCTTGGTGACTCTCACATCCATAATTGGGTCATTCTTTTGGCATATTTTAAATGTAAATCCATCTTTTCTAATGGCTCCTTTAACTTGCGCGAATACTACTTCAATCTCAACAATATTTTCTTGAACAACTACTCTGGTTACTTATTTCTCCTTGTCTAGTTCTTGATTTGTCGACCCTATGCCACGCTTGATATTTACCACCAAAATCCTAACCACATCCTCATGATACTCCATTTCATAATTATAATCACTTTGTTCATGGCTCAACAAGGTCGGTGTAATTTTTTTTTTACTAAAGAACTTTCCTGTCATATACTTCCTTTGTGCGCTTCTTCTCTCCCTTCAAGTCATTCCTTGCATTTTCCAATTATTTTTCCTTATTCTTCTTATTCTCCATAATAACCCTCATGGTTTCCCTTGATCTAGATTCCTCCTTGTTACATCGGTTGCCATATTGTTAAAGGCATTGCACACCTGCTCATCTATTAGAAATGTGGGGTCTACCTATTTGTAATTCTTTCCGGACTCTCTCTTTAGATCTATCACAATGAGGGAATTATTACTTACCTTAAATTTGGTTTCCTTTGCATGTGTATGCATATTCCAAAATAGAATATTCTTGGTGCTTGAGACCCCTCCCTATTTATCCATTAGATCCCAGCCATATAATTTCTCTGTGGTGACAATGTTCGGAATCTTTCCTTGGCACCTTTTTAGGATCATTCACAAAGTTCATGTGTGGTGATTGAGGAGACCATCTCTTCCTCACAGCCTTGGATTTTTTCGGGTCTTCTTTAGCGTGAAAGGGCATGTGTTAGTTTCTCCTGTCATGCCTTTATCTTCTTTTATTACATAGGAATCATCAGTCTCCTTATTCTCTCCACATGCCTCCTCACACACCAATGATTTTTCCTTCCACGAAATCCTATGTGGTCCTTCCTGTGTTTGCACTAATTTCCTCATATGCTTCTCATACCTCTTACGATCCAACTCTTCTAACATATTTTCTTACCCTTCCTCATCACTAAAGACTACTTTGGTGCCTCTGCACTTGGTATTTCTCTTCTCTGGACTCTCTTCTTTACCGGGTTGTGAAGGTCCCACACCACCATCATGTTTTCTCCTTTTATAACACATCTCCTTCCTATGCATATGGTCAAGTCCTCCTTCCTCTTCTCCTAGTCTTCTTCAAAATATTCCTCATGCATCATTTGTGGTGGTGACATAGTAGTATGCTTGGATTGCAGGAGATAAGTAAGTGTAACTTCTTCCTCCACCCCGTCATGTTCTTTTGGTCACAAAAATATAAACACTCTACATATCATACCTTTAATCATGACATTTAGTTGTGGGCTCAGGTCCAAAGTATCTAGCTCTAAAGTCTCCAAGTACGCAAGCCTAGAGTCATACTGTAAGTGGCACACAAAGTGTGCCAATCCAAATCCACCTTTTCGAATGTAAAACCAATTTTTGCATGTCTTTAATCTGATTTACTTATCACTTAAATTATCTTGTAGTAAATGCAAATGACAACTTGCACCATGGGTTCATTTCACCATCCTGCATCTTGAACCTAACAAGGATGTAGTTTTGCATTACCGCAAACTTTTCCCATCCTTCGAATTCATCAAGCAACTCATGTGGAATATGCCATTCATTCTCAAATGTCATGTGCATCATTTCATACCACTTGTCTACTATGGCCTTGTGCCATCGTAAGTATAACCTATAAACTATCTGCATGGGATTTATTTTATGGTGATTGAACCCACATGTCCTTATCAAGCACGTCTGGGACACCAATTTATCATAAGAAAATCAATAGAAGGATCGACCCCAGGTAATATTTTCCCTTATTCATTCTACACCTTGGCCTCTTCAATTATCTCATTGGTCATTTTTGTGTTATGTTGTATTAAGTCTTGTGGGACATCTTGTGTGTAATGTACATAAACTTGTTATTCACATTGCCCCATATTTCCAAGGCACCCAATTTACAACTCACAAGTCTAGTTGTAACCATAGTCGCTAGGTATTTAATATTTTATATGTTCATGGCCCTTCCTCCCTTTTCATATTGCAACTTAATGTCCAGTTCATCAATTTTTGTTTTTTCCCATTGGTCTAAATCCATATCTTCCCTGTCTCATGAAATCTTATTACATGTCTAATGAGTCAAGTTGTAATCCTCATTCTATGGTCTATGAACTAGAAATATTCCTAATACACCCTAGACATGAGCCATTGGAAGAGATGTGTGGGTTTAGAAAAGAAGGGAAAATCAAACGATCTGAGGACTCATACTTTATTAAGAAGTCTCCTCATAGATTCATTGATCAGTACCTACCCTTCTTCATTCTTATCTAGTAGCTCTTGTAGCATATTGGCCTTCAACACCACCTCATTTCCCAAATCCCTGTGATTAAATTCTCTTATTTTACACTTCGGGAGTTGCAATTTCCATTTTTTTGCCTTAATCACTCCTGAGGGTACTACATCTCTGAGTAAATTTTCTCTAATGGGTCCTCAACCTCAACCCTCTTTTTTAGGCACTACCCCTTCCCTTAAGTGATGAATTAGTTGCTATATTTAGTGTCACTCTTCCGACAAACTTGTACCCTAGATATCTTGCTCCTCAACCTTTGATTACCACACAATACCTGAGCACTACAAATCCTATCTCCTTAAATTAAAACTCTACAAACCCTATCCATCTGTGCCCTAGTTTTTCACTCAACCCTTGGCTCAAAATTCCTATATTCCATTAAGGATCCTCAAACAAACACCCTATGCACACCACTATGGTTTAATATATACTTAGCTCACTTTGTTGCACTAGGTCACTGCTTTTTCTTCTCTTCACTTCGAATGCAAGGTGATGAATAAGTCGATTTTCCCCCTTACATAGCTTTCTCATACTTTGAAACTTTTCAATGCCTTACTTTTTTCTTTTAATACCATTTTTCGTCCTTTGAAAATTTCAAAGTACATTTTCCATTGAAAGTAAATTTTTCCAACTAAGGCACATTTTACTTTTCTCCATGCCTTACCTTTGCATGCATGACAATCATAACCTTTCGGTGTGCTTACTAATTTTCGAGGTTGTAGACATCTATGCACACCCTTCTTATGCCACAAGTCTTCTTCCTCTATGTCATATTCCAAGTAGTACATCCTGGCATTGCCTACCTCATGTTATACTGCGCATCCATTTATTGCATGGGTTTCCATTTAGACAAATCTTGTTATGCAACATTCTTATTAGGTACTTGTAACACCTTTCTCAAACTTCATGCCTTACTAATTCTTATTCCTTGAGCACCTACCTTTTTATTCACATCACATGCATAATTGTACCTTCTCCAAAGTAGCCATGCAGGCACCTACATCCACCCCACACTAAAACAATGTGCAATCCTCTACGCATGAACTCAATATATAATTACCTTCATGTGTGTAAGCACAATTATTACAAAAAAACAAGGAAAACAAAGAACTTAAAATAAAAAACAAAACATGAAAGGAAATCTAATCTAAGTGGCAATAATGCCTTATTACAAACACAAAGAATCTTTATTTATAGTAGGGCTTCAGCCTACTCCCATTGAAGTAACTGGGAAACATGGTGTCATCCAACGATTGCAACTGATATGCACCTAATTCAAGTATCTTGGTTACTACAAAAGGTCCCAACCAATGCACCTTCAACTTTCTGGGTGGTGCAAAAACTTGTAGTCATAGAGAAGGACCATCTTGCTAACTATAAATGTCTTGTTCTTAATGTGCCTATCATGTCAAGCTTTTTGTCACACCTTCTAAGTCTTCGGGATCCAATGCACAATTACACTCTACTAATATACTACATTAGTTTCTCAATGTGATCTTGAATGTATTTCTCATCATCTAATCCACATGCACATGTAATATGCAGGGATGGAAACATGAATTCAACTGGTAATACCACCTCGTGCCAAACACCAACCGAAAGGGTGTTGTTTTGTTCAATATTTTTATGTGGTCATGTAATCCAAAAGTACGGTGGGCACTTTATCATCCCAATCCTTCCTCCTAACATCAAAAATATTTGTCAATGTTTTTCCCAAAATCTTGTTGAAATCTTATGCAGTACCATTAGCTTGAGGGTGGAAATTGGTGGTTTTATGGTGTGCCACCATAAAATCTACCAATATAATTCTAGTTGTCTCATTCAAGAAATGATTTCCTCTATCATTTTTCAAGCTTAATGGGTAATTATAGCTATAAATGATGTTTTCTTATAGGAACCTTATTGATGTGGATGTAGTGTAATCCTTTATAAAGCGCAGCCTCTACCCACCTTCTCGAGTTTATGCAGCAGAAAGTAATAATGTAGTGCACTCAAGATCGCGCATGGGTGGTGTAATAGGTCTAAAAATTTGATGGCCCACTTCTCAAAAGTTTTCATGCTCGGTATAGGTCTTAGGGGAATCTCATCCCGATTCCTAGCCTTCCTAATGCACTAACAATGATCAAATGATTTTACAAAATCCTTAACATATTTGTATGAATTTTCCCACCAAAGTCCAACCATAAGAATCTTACATGTAGTCGCATTACCTACATAATGTCCTCCTGTTATCCCACCATGATCCTCCTCCATAATTGTGACGTGACCATGTTTTAGAAAAAAATGATGTAATACTTCATTAAGGCCCATTTCATACAAATATCCTCCAATCGGTGATAAGTCATTGTGCGTATAAGCGAGATAATTTTTCTCTAATTATTTCATTCCTTCAAGTGCCAACCCTGTGTGTAAAAATATGGATATATCCTCCCAATCTACGGGGCACAGTTCAGCCTAAATAAATGCAAATCAATCATAGTATCCTCAATTCTTTGTGTGTTCTTGCTAGAATTAATTATCGATAGATGATCGTGCCACTGAATTACTTTTTCCTAGTTTGAAAAAAACTATGAAGTCAAACTCCTAAGAGATAAGTATCCATCTCGTAGATGTGCCCTAGAAAAATAGGCTTTTGACTAAATATTTCAGTTTCATGATCTATATAGAAGATAAATAGAGTAGCCAATAGGTATCGATGAAACTTACGAAGTGCGTGGATCATAGACAATTCCTCATGCTCAATGGTAGTGTAAGTATACTCCACGTATGTAAAATTCCTACTTACAAAGAATATAGCATGATCCATATTTCCATCTCCAAGTTGTGCTAAGATGGCGCCAATAGTTGTCCCAAAAGCATCAACATGTACATGAAAGGGTTTATTCCAAGAATAAAATTGCAAGATTGGTGTGGCTGTAAGCCTCTCCTTTAATATCTCAAATGCATGTTATTGTGCATCACCCCAATAAAATGTTCATTTCTCTTTGAGAAACTCTTCCAGGGGAACATAAATCTTTGTATATCCCTTAATAAATTTTCTATAATAACCAGTATGCCATAAAAATCCAAGGACTTCACTTTGATTGGTAGGTTCTTCTAACCCCAAGATCCAATCTATCTTGGTAGGATCTACCAATAATACCTCTTTGCATATTGTTGACAAGAAAATTTTTCAGGTGGAAAAATTTGTGGGCTTCTTTCAAACACTCTGGGAATTAAAGTCCCTCTACTTAAATGGTGTAACATCCATGTTTTCATACACATGAAAATTTGGGTTTTTCTTGGTGGCCTTGTGGTCGGGATCAAACAGGGCACTCTACCGACCCTACGAAAAGGTAGAAATTACTGCTAGAGAATACTTTATCTAGATATCGGTAAATAGAGTGATAATAAAATAGGAGAACTAATATTACGGGTAGAAACTCAGATTCCTACACACACTAGTTAGAAATTTCAACACACATATTTATGAGAAGAAACAACCAAAATTCCATACTACTGGATAGAGGAAACCATGCATACAAAGATGCACACATTCATACACCTTGGAAAATAGAAACTTCTTCCTTAATTAGAATTTCAATTAAAGTTGTACATAGTATGAGAATGTAGGAAAAATAGTGAGGGGAAAATATAATAAAATTGGCTAACTCTTTTTCTTCCATAAGTAGAGAAATTCTCTCTCATGAATTCACAAATTTGCAAACAACAACCCCTTTGAAATGAGAAGCCTTTACATTTTATAAGAAGAGAGAGACTCTTCATCTACCCCTAATGACCTTTCATATTTCCTCGAGAAACTCAAATTTTTACAATTTCTTAGGAAAATATCAATTCCCTTTTTATTAACATAAAGGCGAATTTTACATTAGAAACATAAAGTTGTTTCCATAATTTCATTAAGGACATATAAAATAGTGCATACCCAATGAAAAATTAGAACTTTGACAGAGAGAAATTTGGGGAGGGAAGAGAAGAGAGAGAAATGAGAGGGAGTGTTGATGAAGAAGAAGCCACCTTTGATGAAGTTCACCGATATTTTCCAGATGATCTAATGAAATGCCCCAATGCGGTGAACTCTAAATCCTTGAATGCATGGTACCACAAGAAACCTCCTTCGAATGATGCATGGTCACTACAAATTGAGTGTTTAGAAACACTTTCAAATGATTCCTTTGGTGACCCCGAGATTTGTTCATGAAGATCCCCTTTGAAAAGACTAAAGCTTTGAAACCAACCCTGTTATGACTCTCTACAACACTGCCACACTATTAAGCTTATTTGAACATGATCCTGATGAAAAACACCATGAACAATTTGATGATGTTGATTGAAAACTTCACCCTACGTAGAAAAATAAAAACATGGAATGAGTGTCGAAATACATTGTTAAGATCCATGTAAGTGACCTCATCGTCACATACTCCTGCATACTTCGATGGGAAAATATGTGTCGACTTCATCCTTGTGAATTTGAACTTCATTTTTCCTTAACACTTACTATTTTCGGAAAGGGAAACTTATTATTTTTGGTAAGTGCCATAGTCTACTTCTCTAAACTTTAACTGATGATACCAACTTGAATTTTTATCTCTCTGTATACTCCCTTTGTGAAATCTACTTTCTAGAACAACTTACTATTTATAGCAAGTGCCTACAAGACAACTTACTATTTTTAGTAAGTGATGATTTTGGGTCGAGATGACCGCACCAATGAGTTTTACATGTATCACTCCTTCCTCGTGTACACTTTCTTCTCTTAGATTGGTATTCTGAGGTGACTTACTAAAAATGGCAGCCACCATATGGGAGACTTACTATTTTTAGTAAGTGATGAATTCCACTATTTTTCGACTGACTGATCAATCTGACCTCGTTTTCCTAAGTGCACATTTTTTTGTTCACAACTTCTTCTAATGATGACTTACCCAAACTATCAACCGTCCATGTAGAAAGGCTTACTATTTTTGGAAATTGGGTCTTTGGTGCTCGGTTTTCTATGAAATGAAAGTTTTTTTGATATGGGTTTTTGTCCAATAGTGATCCTTTAGAATTTTAGCTTCACCTGATCACCAGTTTGAGAGATTTTAAATTTTAAATTTTTTTCCATGGGAAACCATGGTTTATTTGCTACAAACAATATGGGGCATGTATGAAAAAAAAATCACTTGGATCCTCATGGCCTTCTAAAAACTAAGTTACTGCAAAAAACAACACGTCAATTCGTTGATATTTTGGGAGATATGAAGACTTTTCGTTCCACTAACTTCGAGGGTTTCTAGAAAAATGCTTCATTTTTCTTTGTTTTTCTTTGTTCTTTTTGCATTTTTTTTTAGATTTTTTCAGCATTTGTGGGATTGTTTGAGGATAAAAATATTGGATTTAATCACTAGAGAAATTTTACTAGCATTTGGCAACAGCGTATGAAGGTGTGGGAGGAAAATGGTGAATAAATGGCTCAAGTCTTGCAATTTATAGCATATAAATGAGAGAGGGAGGGATGGGGCACATTTTTCTGTCCCTTTCATCCCTTTTCAAAATTTACAAAGGAGACATGAAATTCTACTTCACCCTACGCTTGACACTTGGCATTTTTTTCATTCGTTGAGCAAATTAAACGAGGGGGTTGAATTAGAGTACATGGGGTGGTTGATATCGTATGGAGGACTGGAGAAGGCACAATAGGGGTAAGGCACATTTTTAATGTACTTTTATCCCTTTTCAAAAGAGACAAAGGGGACATTAAATACCCCTTCATCCTGGGCATGACATGTGGTGTACATGCAGTGGTAGGTGGGTGAATGGTCAAACTGGTCAACACTGGGGGCTGAACTTGGGTAAGTACATGGTCATATGGGTGACCAAAAGGCATCTTATGGGTGAGGCACAACTTTTTGCACTTCATGTCACTTTGCAAAGGTGTAAATGGGACATTAAATTTTTCCTTCACCATTGGTTTCCACATGTCCCATCGAAATTTGACTAAGCGTTGGAAAGCATACCTTAGTAGCCAACTTGCGAAGACTATATCTCAGACTCCCAGATGAATTGTAGGGTAAAATTTTATATTATTCTACCTAAAAAACCCTATGAATCCGATGGTGATGGTTCCAAGATCTAATTTTGACTGAAACACCTCAAAATGGCTCCTTATTTCTTGGTATTGCTTGTTTGTGCACGAGGAGAGTGAGCCGCCTAAAAAGTGTATAAAGTTTCAAGAAGTCTTATTTTTTCCAATGTGTATAGAATTAAAAATTATTTCCATAGGAAATTTTTTATTATTTCAAATCATCATGGGTCTCCCAAATTCTTTCTTTGGAGCTCAGCTCCTCTTTCACGATGCACACTCCTTTATGCCCGAAAACCGCTTCTGGTGAATTGGTTTCAAAACCTCGAATTTTCCATGAATATTCCAAAACCATTTCCATGATGTTCCTACCACTTGAATACTCCTCCATGATTATTTTCTCTCTTGATCTTCTCTGGGGGTGGTGAATTAGTCCCAAGAAGGCCAATAGTAGCCCTTCCCAAAATTACTCAAATGCTTGAATGTTCCAGAAGATCCTAAATCACCTAAGGGTGCGATTTTACTTTCCTAAATAACCTAGGGGAAACTTGGAATTAACATAGGGATCATTTGAATTAAAGGATAGGATGAGTGATTGGGATAGAGTGACCTGGGGGTGTCTTAGAAAGGTATGACTTTGAAAATTTTCGACAATGTTGTATAGTTATCCTATTTTCATAGTGAATTTTACCCCTGCAAAAACACAGGACAACAGTTGGCTCTATTTTGGGGGCATGTTATGGAGCGAGCATAGTGAGGACATGATGTGATATATCCCATAATCTCAATTTACAATACGTTGACCGAGTTTCTTATCTATTGTGCTTTACAGAGTCACATATAAATTCCAAGCGAAAGCACTAAAGGAACACACACACACACACACACACACACACACACAAAATGATGAAAAAAATACACAAGCACATGGAAAGGGAAAGACACAAACCACATGAAAATGGAAACACACACCTAAAAATCACCTATGGTACAAGGTGGGGGACAACCCACTTTCACTGAAGTACTTTCCTTTTCAGGAGTTACCCCAAAGAGGTAACACCGAATGATGATGTTCTGCAAATCCGTTGACTAGTTCCAGAAAGTAGCCTCCTCTCCTTAGCTTCTTATGAAATCCAGGTGCTTTTATACTTTCCTTTACACTTGTTTAGGAGTGAGCCTACATGAGCTTCTTGATATTCAGGTCTTCGCCTAGAAATTCCATTTCTTTTGTTCTCTTTGAAATCAGTTTTGGAATGCCAATTGTCTTATGTGTTCATCCACATTGTTGACCTCTCATTTACTGTCTCATTATTTCCCCAAGGATGATTCTTATTAGAATATTTTGAGTACCCTGAGTTTTCTTTTTCCACCCATTCACTCTCTTGAACATCCTTTTCGTAAGAGGAATTGCATTTGTCTTTTTGAATCCTATCAATATGAGGTGTTTAAATGTCAAATGGAGGATCAAAGATGACCTCATATCCATCTTGTATAGCCACAACATGAGCTAAGAGGTTGAGACTTAGCTTGGGATCTTCCACACTCTTTTTCACTTCTAAAATATCTTGTATTGAATCTTTCTTTGAAACTTCCAGAAGCTCATCTTTACCTTCGTTTGAAGAATCTCCATTCTAAAATTCAAGGAAATCATTGAGAAGCATTGTATCTTTATTTTGACCATCATAGCATTCTACCACTTATTTTTCAAGAGGAATCTCAACTTTGAGGGCTTCAAAGTTCTCTACTTCATATTCTTCATAAGAGAAAGAGTCATCTTTTTCAAATAGGAAATAAAATTCCTCCTTTCATCATCTCATTTATCGTCTCCCAGAGGGGCATTTAGTTTCTTCACCTTTCTTTACTTCATCATGGATGACCTCCAAATTGATTGAGTATTACAATTGGATTCTTTCTTGTCTTATAAATCCATAGCTCACATTAGGAGTTTGAGACTGAGCTCAAGGTATTTTGTTTCTTTTGCATCTTTAATAAAATCTTGCACATTGATTCTCCTTTCAAATATTTCGATACCTCATCACAAGTTTTCCTTTTATCCTTATGGATGACATGATCAAAAGAATCCTCATATTTTAATGGGAATGAGAAAATTTCCTCATCATGGAAAGGTTTGTTCATTGATTCCTCTGTTCAAAATTCATCAGAACTATCTCCTCTTCTTTGTGGCCCATAAAGTTACCTTTTTGCAGTTCAAAGTTTCTCAAAGATTCTTCAAGATCCATGCCCCTATGGGAAGGAATGGTTGGTCCTAAAAAATTGGGATTTTTACCTCTCTCTTCGGTTGTCATAAAATAATTCATCCTCATACTATTTTGGTATAGAATTTTGGCTCCAAGGTTTCCTACTTTTTGCACCGTATACCTCATTTTCTTCTCTAGAAGTAATTTTTCCATGTCTCCTTTGACCGGTATGATTGTAGAAGACCAATTCATCTGAATCTTACCCCCAACTATTGGAAAAGTTTCTACTTATTAACATTCCAAATGAAACTGGTATGTCTCGCTACCAAGATCATCATCGAAACCTTCTTGTTTGGAAATTTGCGAGGGTCACTTATGCATCTTTGATTTTCCCTACAAATGGAACTTATTTTAACTCCATGGAGTAGTAGGAGAAATAAGGAAGAATCATGGTGAGTTTGAGATCCTTGGCAACCTTCACATGCATCACATTATCTCGAGGCACATGAACCTATTATGTAATTGTTCAATACATATTCGCCAATGAGAAGGGATACGTAGAAAGGATCGACCTACCTTGTGAAGGGGGCGTAGGTTGTTTTGGTAGTTTTCTTTAGAGTTAAGTGTTACAACATTTAGTGTTAAACTACCACTCTTGATATATCAGGAAAACCTCTCAAATTTATCAAGATGAGTTTGGATATATTTGGTTTCATAAATCTGCACTTTGGTTCTATTCACATGTTCTACAAAGTCTAAAGGATAATATCCAAACAAGGGGGTGAATCGTATGATTTTGGAGTTATAAAGGGCTTGGAAGTAGGGGTTGATGTTTGGGGAATGGAGGGTGTTTTGAAAGTTAAACTAGGAACTTTAGAAGTATCATATTTTACAGGAGTAGATTTATATTTAGAATTGGAAGAAGCATTGGAAGACTTACTTGGAATTGTGGGTGACCTCCCACTCATCACAGGTCGGGTTCTCCAATACATAATCCATGTAAGGTGGGATTGGAGATCCTCAAATTTTTTTTTTAGAGTCACCATAGGAGGGTCTTTAGTTTTCTTTTTCTTTGCTATAGGTGAGGAAGAGGCTCCCTTTTCATACTGAGAATGAGTGAATACCACACATGAGAAACTAGGTGCATCTTCTTTGTCATCTTCATCACCTCCATAATACTCACAAAATATGATTTGTGTATCATTCTCAAGTTCTTCAACCTTTAGGAAACTACCACCTTCATTTTATTTTTCAATATCTCCTTCATCTTCTTGAGTTCTGCAATGGGCATTAACAAGTGAGGCCTCCAAGGCAAGTCTCCAAGGTGTTCTGTAATCTGATTTTTGTTGTTTTTTGAGAAGACACTCATTCAAAAATTTCCCTCTTCAATGATGCCATTATATTTGCTAATTTCTGCAGCAATGGATATGTTCTCTCATCTCTAGGATGTTGAGCCTTACCCTTTGAAGGGTTCTTGATCTTCCCAGACATGAGGATGAGATCATCATCAAATTTTTTGGCCACTTGTTGTGCTTACAAGCAAGATATCTTGGTGGACCCTTCATAGGAAGAATCCTACCTCCAGCGATTAAGCGTTAATAAAGAATATTTTAACATTATTTTCATATGGTGCATCATCTTCTACTATCTTATAGAGTAACCTGGTCAAAGCGGCTACAAAATCTCTCATAGTTTTGTTTGGTCCTTTTTCATTTGTGCTAACTAAATGAGGAGATCTTGACATTCCTCATTGGATTTGAATATTTCCTCGAACTTGATTTTAATATCATTCCAACGAGTAATTGATCTGGTGGGAAAGAGGTAGAACCATTATACTATTTTTTCTTGGAGATATTCCATGAACAACCTTATGGAAACATCTTCATGTTTGACTCCAAGAATCTCACATGATGTGGTGAAATCGGTGATGTATTCTTTAGGAATTTATGTGTCGGCACCTTTAAACTTTGGGAATTTCTTACAAGAACCTATTGGTATATTATGAAGAGAGGATTAAAGAACAAGAAGGGTTGTATATCCTCCCATGGAACAATGAGTTGATGTCTTTCTTCTTCATCTTTCATTATTATTTTTGTTTCCACTTTGGTTCGTGCTTTTATAAATTCTTCCTCAAGTCCTTCTTCTATTTCTCATTCTCTTACGCTTCACTTGAGAACTCGATTCTCAATGGTGGTTGAAAGATGGGAGAATTTTCAAAGGGAATATCAACATGTGTTTGAATTGGATTACTAGGTTAACTACTTGATGACCCGGATGGAGATGATGCTTGAGAGAAGAAATAGGAATTGTCTTTGATTCGTTCTTTTCCGATTTTGCAAATCCTCAAAATTGGAATCAATGACACCTCTCAAACTTCTCAACCTAGTATATCTTCCTTGATCAGCTCCAAGAAAAACTTTCAATGGGAATATGAAAGGACACTCTGAGAATGTGAAAGGTCATATGTGGGAAACAACAATGTGTCTTTCAAAGAATGGATATCCATTAATGCCATGTTTTAATTTTCTTAATTTTTTTATTTTTATTTTTTGTATTTTTTTTGACCTTGTGGTCATATTTGGGTGTAGATGCTTCCAATTCTGCCCCACAGTGGGCACTAAAAACTGTTAACGATAAAATATTTTAGGTGGACAATTTTTTTGGCTTCTTGCCAACTTTTTGGGAATCAAAGTCCCTCTACTTAGACATTGCAACTTCTTTGTTTGCATGTGCATGAAAAGGTGGGTTTTTCCTAGTGGCCTTGTGGATTGGGATCCAACAGGGGAAATCCACTAACCCTGTGGCAAAGCTAGCAATTACTTTCTAGAAAATACTTTGTCTTGAGAGCGGGAAAGGGAGTGATAATAAAAGATAGGAGAACTAATGTTGTAGGTAGAAACTCAGATTCCTACACACACTAGTTAGAAATTTCAACATGCACATTTATGAGAAGAAACAACCAAAACTTCCATGCTACTAGCTAGAGGAAACCATGCATAAAAATATGCACACATTCATATGCCTTGGAAAAATAGAAACTTCTTCCTTAATCAACATTTCAATTAAATTTGTACATAATATGAGAATGGAGGGAATATAATGAGAAGGAAATAGAAGAAAATTGGTTAACTCTATGTTCTTCCACAAGTAGACAAATGCTTTCTCATGAATTCAAAATTTGCAACTAACAACCCCTTCAAAATGAGAATCCTTTACATTTTATAAGAAGAGTGAGACTCTTCATCTACCCCCAATGACCTTTCACATGTCCTTGCACAACTTACAACCTTTCAACTTCCTAGGAAAATATCAAGTCCCTTTTTATAACATAAAAGTGAATTTTACATTAGAAAAATAAAGTTTATTTTGTAATTTCATCAAGGACACGAAAAATTACATCCCTAATGACAAATTAGAACGTTGAAGAGAGAGAAATGAAAAGTGTCAATGAAGAAGAATCCACCTTTGATGAAGTTCACCGATCTTTACCAGATGATCGATGAAACACTCCAACATGGTGAACTCTGAATATTTTAATGCATGATACCATAAGAAACCTTCTCTCGAAGGACACATGGTCACTAAAAATTTAGTTTTTAGAAACACTGTCGAATGATTCCTTTGGTGACCATGGATATCGCTCATAAATATCCCCTTTAAAGATACTAAAGCTTTGAAACCAACCCTATCATGACTCTCTATAACACTACTACATTGTTAAGTTGATTTGAACATGATCCTGATGAAACACACCATGAACATTTTGACGACGTTGATTGTAAACTCCACCACACACACACAAATTGAAACATGGAATGATGTCGAAATACACTATTGAGATCCATGTAAGTGACCTCATTGTAACCTACTTGTGCATAATCCAATGGGAAAACATGTGTTGACTTCATCCTTGTAGATTTGAACTTAAGTTTTCCTTGACACTTACTATTTTCAAAAAGGGCAACTTACTATTTTTGGTAAGTGTCATAATATACTTCTCTGAACTCCAACTGATGATGCCAACTTGAATGTTTATCTCTCTGTATACTCCCTTTGTGAAATCTACTTTCTGGAACAACTTACTATTTATAGCAAGTGCCTATAAGACAACTTAGTATTTTTAGTAAGTGATGATTTTGGGCCGAGATGACCACACCAATGAGTTTTACCTGTATCACTCCCCATGTGTACATTGTCTTCTCCTGGATTGCTCTTCTGAGGTGACTTATTAAAATGGTAGGCACCCATATGGGAGACTTACTATTTTTAATAAGTGATGAATTCCACTGTTTTTTGAACCAACTAATCAATCTAACCTCATTTTCCTCCTTAGTGCACACTATTTTCTTCGCAGCTTCTTCTGATGATGACTTACCCAAAATAGTAGCCACCCATGTAGGAAGGATTACTATTTTTTTAAATTGGGTATCTCGGTGCTCAGTTCATGATGAAATGAAAGTTTTTGATATGGGTTTTTTCCCAATAATGCTCCTCTCGATTTCAGCTTCACCCAATCGTTGGTTTGAGAGATTTTAAATTTTAATTTTTTTGTCGTGGGAAACTAGGGTTTGTTTGCTGCAAACAATTTAGGAATGTATGAAAAAAATTTCGCTTGGATCCTTATGGCCTTTAAAAAACTAAATTATTGTAAAAATGGCACCTTGATTGGTTTGATATTTTGGGAGATATGAAGATTTTTCGTTCCATTAACTTCGAGGGTTTCTAGAAAATACGCTTCGTTTTTATTTTTTTTCTTCGTTCTTTTTGCATTTTGTCTATTTTTTAGATTTTTTCATCCTTCATGGGATTTTTTTGGATTAAAAATTTTGTATTCAATCACTAGAAAAATTTCTCCAAAGATTCCAACAAAGTGTATGGAGGTGTGGAGGGGAAATTGGTGAAGAAATGGCTTAGTGTTGCAATTTATAGCATGCAAATGAGAGAGGGAGGGATGGGGAGCATTTTTCAGTTCATTTATTCCCTTTTCAAAAGGTGCAAAGGGGACATAAAATTCCTCTTCATCCTAGGATTGACACTTGGAATTTTTTTTCATTCGTTGAGCAACTTAAGTAAGGGGGCTAAATTAGAGCACCTGGGGGCCGGTTGACAGTTGATGGAGGACCAGAAGGCACAATAGGGGTAGGGTGAATTTTTATGTCCCTTTAATCCCTTTTAAAAAGGGAAAAATCGTACATGAAATTCCCCTTCATCATCAGCATGACATGTGGCGTACATGCAATGGTCGGTAGGTGAATGGTCAAACTGGTCAATGGGTACTGAACTAGGTAAGTGCATGGTCATATGGGTGACCAAAAGGCTTCTTATGGGTGAGGAAAAAAAAATCACTTCATGTACCTTTGAAAAGGTGAAAATGGGACATGAAATTGTGCTTTGACCATAGGCTGCCACACATCCCATCGAAATTTGACTAAGTGTTGGAGAGCATACCTTGGGAGACAACTTTCAAAGAAAATATCTCGGGCTCCCGGATGCATTTTGGGTGAAATTTTATATGATTCCACCTAAAAAAACCCTATGAATCCAATTATGATGATACCATTATCTAGTTCAGACTTAAACACCTCCAAATGTCTCCTTCTTTCTTGGGATTGCTTGTTGTGCACTACGAGTGTGAGCTGCCTAGAACAGTGTATAAAGTTTCAAGAAGTCCCATCTTTTCCACCATGTAGAGCATTGAAAATTATTTTCATAGCTAATTTTTTACGCTTTAAAATTATCATGGGGCTCCCAACATCTTTCTTTTAAGCTCAAGTCCTCTTTCATAGTGCACACTCCTTTAGGCCCGAAAACCCACTTCTGGTGAATTGGTTTTAAAACCTATGAATCTTCCAATAAAAATCCCTTATGTTCCTAGCACTTGAATAATCCTCCATGATTATTTTCTCTTCTAATCCTCTCCGGTGGTGGTGCATTAGTCCTAGGAAGGCCAATGGTATCCCTTCCCAATGATTAATTAAAAATGGACTAACTATTTAGTATAGTGATAGTTAATCTAGGTAATGAAAAATTGTAATAAAGTAGATAAATGTAGTAAATAAGAATGTAATGAAGCTAAACAACTATGCAAAAATAAATGCTAACCCTAATATGTAAAAGAAAGTGAGGAAATAACTCAGTTGATTTGATGAATTGTCGGTATAAATGGAAAATATAGAAGAAGGAATGACTATGTAGAAGTCACAAAAAAGGGTGGATATGGAGGATATAGCTGGATTGGAGTGCCTAAGAAGAGTATTGGGGCACCTATGGGCTCTCGGTTTGCAAACTAGGCACTCTAGTTTGTGTAAAAGCTCTAAAACTAGTCTTCACTAGTTCGGAAGATGGCCCAAAACCCTCACTTTGTGTGTCGCACTGACTTTGTTCTCCTATGTTAAATGTCACTAATACTCCAAGATGAAAAAAGACTTACAAGACCCCAAAACAAGCATCAAACCCTAAAAAATAATGATGCATATGAAGGGGTTGGAATGACATCGACTTCCACAATGGTGGACTTACAAAGCGAGCACCGTGTGTTACATCTCAAAACCGATGTAGTAATATGTGCAAGTGTGTGAATATGACACAGGTTACTCTTGTTCTAGTTGCACTTTGTGAAGTAAAGCAACCAATAACTATGTGTAGAAAATGTAAAGAATGTGTCCATGGAATAGAATAGAATCCACCCCCTATGAAGTTTGATGTGGATGTCTTGGCCTTATGCCTTTATGATGGAGCTATGTGGATGTAAGTGATCTCTAATGCAATAGATGGATACAACTCTAGATGGAGTGATAGTAGTAAGTGATGTTAGGTCCCTCATTATGGTCTCATAAATTTACATTTATAGGATTCTCTTGGTCTAATTTTGTAATTAACCCGAAAAGGTTGATGTGAGAAAGATAAAGATTCCAAATGGCTAGAAAGAGCCTAAAAAGTGATGGGAAAGTGTAAAAGGGATTGGGAACCCTTGGTGGGACCAAGGCACCCATGGGTACCCCAAGATTAGCTTGAGCACCCCGATCGAGGCTAAAATAATGGGAAATGACCAAGATAGATTGGGGATGTGGATGAAAAGGTTCGATAATGAGGAAATAAAATAAAATAAGATGGACAAAAAGATGGGGGTTAGTTAATAGTTTCTTCACTCAAGATCCTTCTAAATAATAGTATGAGATCGGGATAAATAAATGTCTAAAGTGCATGATTTTTTTACTACACCCAAAAGCTGCTTGAATACTTGAATGTTCCAAAAGATCCTAAATCACATAGGGGACTGATTTTAGTTTCCTAAATTACCTAGGGAACACTTGACATTCACATAAGGAACATTTGGTGACAAGATATGACTAGTGATTGGGATAAAATGACCTGGGGTGTCTTAGGAAGGTATTACCTTGAAAAATTTTGACAATGTGTTATATTTTTCCTATTTTTGTAGTGAATTTTGCCCCTGTAAAAACACATGACAACACATATGATGTTCCCAAGTAGAGTTCCAAAGGGTGTAACAAAGATACACTTCTTAATATTTAGAGAGATCTCAAATTCTTGCACCTTTCAAACATAATTCTTAAATTATCATAGTGATCCTTAACTAAGACATAGGCAGTCTAATCATTGAGTTACACCAACAAGAACTTGTGAATACGGTCCTAAAATACCCGCACAACAATGTGCGAGAACACCATAGGTGCATTCTTCAACCCAAAAGGCATAATAGTATACGAAAATATTCCCACTCATTAGTGAAATTAGTCTTTTCATGGTCATCCGGCACAATGCGCTTTGATGATAGCCTGAAAATCCATTTGTAAAAGAATATATCTCATGCCTTGCAATGCCTTCAAGGATTTCTTCTATGAATAGAGTGGGAAAAGGATATATAACACATGCATCATTAATCTCTTCATAGTTTACACAGATCTTGATCCTTCCATCCTTCTTGATGGTTCTAAACATGGGGCTAACCCACTCAGACTCTTCAATAGGCTCAATAATTCCATATTTAAGAATTTTATCATATCATCCTTCACCTTTACGTGTAAGTTAGGATTCATCCTATAAGGCCTCTTCCTAACTATATGCTCACCCTATTTCAAATTGATCTTCATTTCACCTAAAGAGGTGTGCACTCCTTCAACTCATGATATCCTGTGAAACAAGTCCTGAAAATTCACACATAAATTCCAATGATCTTTGTTACCTCTTGCTCGACAAATAATCACCAATAATAACTTCCTTATGCGCATCTTGGTTTCAATATTAACCTTCTTTGTCTTCATAGGCGCATGATACACATTGGCCTTCTCATTTGTTGTATCCATCACTTTGTGTGCACCTTTGTAATGACTAACCTCGAAATTCTCAACTTCCTCATCATCAATGAGGTAAACCATTTTTAAATTTTCTTTATCCTTCTAGGTATGACCTAATTGCAAATTTTTTATTTCCTCAAAGATCCGTGCGTGCCTTGGAATCGGGTTCTCCTAATAACTCCAAAATCAGCTCTTCTACTTTCGCATCATCCCCCAATGTGATGTGATTTATAATCTACAATGATTCATGCACTTGAGGTTTATTAGAAAACTAATCAAATGTATGGACCATACATTCAGTCAAATATTTCCAGCTTGTAGTCTCATGTTTGAGGTCTGCATGGACATACCATGCGCCTGTGCAAAATCATAAATTGGAATACAACTTATGTACCCATAGAGATGGTGATAAGGCCTTTTAGAATTACACCCATACTCTCTCACAGTTATGGATGTGTGCCAGAGTAGGATTTTTTCCATGATATTCACATATATGTGTAGGTGCATTACTCTATGTGAACTTGGTTGAGAAGGTGATTCTCACCTCTCACCATCTCAATAAGTTTTTTATGTGTGTTTCCCACTAGCGCGTTCTTTGAACCACACAGAGTATAAACCAACATATTTCTTTGATCACCTTTATTCTTCCAGTGTTCCTCTAGGATTTTCTTCACCAATGAAATTCATTAATGTAACTTTTCCCATGCACCTAACCATGTGCAGATTGATCATTCTAGTTACCTTTCCTTCATCTTGCACCTATCCATTTCATATATGACATGGGATCAGCTATCACAAGGAATAATTTTGGTGCTAATTAAGCGTACATCTCCCCACTGCAACACACCTTCCTTGGATGGTTCAATAGTCTCAGGATCATGTATCATGTGCACATAAATCCTATTCAAATATTCTTCACGTAGAGTTTCAATATACGGTGTAGATTTTTCTTCATTCATTGGTATAATGATGCACTCATTCCTATTCTCAAAACTTATGTACCCCTTAGTAAAGTGCAAGTCTACATTGTTTGTATAACACAATGGTCACCTAAGTAATGCTAGAAATTTTTCTACTTCAGCGAGCTCTAATACCTAAAGTTCTCTAGTAAAATTGGTTCCCTAAATTGTAATAGAAACATCCTTTAACACCACAATAGGCATATTCCTTGTCTTATTCGCCATAAACAAAACATTAGAAGATGGTTGTATGTAGGTCTTCCCATTTGATTTCATGCATCCAGAGTGAGTACATTCACCTCTATGATTGTATCTATTATAATACTTATTACAAACTACCCATAAATTATTGCATCTAAAGTGATTTCCTTATCATACTCATGGTTCTAAGGTGGTAAGTTTGCATGTAGTAGTATGTCACTCGCTCTCAAATCCAGTGTGTGGTACCTTTTCACACATCCATTCTCCTAACATAGGAATGATATTCTCTTGGCACAACATCTTACATACCTCCTTCAAATCATCCACATCCTTCTACAGGAGCTCAATTTGCTTTGTGCATTCCCTCTTATGTGCATTCTCCTTTAAGCATTGTACTCTTCTTGTAACTCTTAGATGACTCCCATAGTTTTTTTGATAGACTTACTTATGATGAGTAGTGTCTAAATACCTAACATGCATGAATTCTTCTCTCATGATGAGTGATCTGGATCTTAGATGTTTGTGCACGCGCGTGCTACTTGACCATGATTGTGACCAATAAGGCTTGTAACTCAGATCAATTTTCTTTGGTATCCATTGATCACCCTTCACGCATTGCACCTTGATCATCCCTACACCCTTTTCCTTCTTCTTATTCTTTCTCATGTGCTCATACAAGTCTAAACATTCCTCTAACTTATGTTGTTTCCCACACCATGATCATACTATATTCTAGGGAAAATCACACTGGTAATGATCTGGGGACCCAAAAGTAGAAAAATTCCCACACAGAATCTACTTCTACCTCTCGTGACCTCTACTTCTATATCCTCCACAGAATCCACCTATGCCATTGTTATGTTCTTTAAAAGTGTGCATGTTCTAATCCCAAGAGCTTTGCCACCGTGGTATGCCTTTGTCCAGTCTTGCACATCTCATGAATGTGATCTATAAGTCTAAAATCCTCTATATCATGGGTATACATATTACAAATCTTACAGTATATAGATTCACTCTTCATAGTTGCATGCTTCAACAGAGGAAAATTCCACACATCATGGTCCAAATGGAAAATATCACAAGACTGTAATAACGTGTATAATGATCTATGTAGGAAACCATCCTTTGTGTGTCCCTCAACCTCACAATCTATACACCATATACCACTTTTAGTCTCATGAGTGGAGTTGGTAGAAATATTCTCTAACCGATTTTCCATTGCTACTATCTACACTTCCGTAAAAGGGATAACTCCCATTTCCAAACTTCCGACCACTTAAGTGTGTAGAGATACTTCAAGGCTTCACCCGGATCAATATACATCTTATGAGATAATTCCCTTTGGAATGGAGTCAAAAATCCTCCAAAAAACCACTTTGCATGCTGACTTTGATGAATGTCATAAGACAACTTGGACAATAGATTTCTTAAAAGGCAAGTCATACTCCCTTAAAATTTTAGATAAACCCTTCTTGATATCCATGATAATTTTAATGCTCTGCTATTCAAACTCCGATATGTGAAACTTAGTCGAAACACAATGTGCAAAGCATTGTATTCCACCACATTCTAATGTGGGTCATACTTACTATACCAACTATATGCGTGCCCTTACAATGTATTAGCAAATTGATTTGCCTTCCTATTTGAAGTTATAATCCCCTTTTTGTGCCATAGTAATTCACACTTATGCACATGCTCTACTACATCCTCTATTCCTCTATATTCTGGAAAGTGTAGTGACATCTCAAAATAAACCTGAGGTGGTGTCTATTGAGGTTGATTCAATGGTGGTTCTTTGAGGACAATGTGGTGGTGGTTGTGGGCCATGTCCACTAGATCCAGATACAAAACCTCCTCCTAGATTCCCTTTATGAAGTGGTGACCTAATCCTCCGAGCCTCTCATGCCCCCTATTATGTATTGTGGTCATGTTGATGAACTTCATTTTTCCCGTTATAATCTTGAACTAGACACCTATTGTATGTGCGGTCGAAACACCCACAAAAGTGCTCCCAACATTATGTGTGCAAATACTCGGTCCCGATCATGCTCTTGTAAACAATCCTATGAAAGTACTTCCAAACACTTGGTGCTTATTGTGTTGTCATGGGTGTATCTTGATGCGCTTCTTGACTCAACAAAAAATGATATCTACCTATATCTATTTTCTTACCTCCACTAGATTACCTTTCAACAACTACCTATGGATCTAAAACACCATGCACAAGGTCTAGGTGTCTAGGTGATATCAGATGTGTAGACAAGGTCCCGATCCTTTCCTCTGACATGCTCTCATCCAAAGCTGAAGGGTACTCTCCACTATTTTTACCCAAGGTTTTGAGGACCCGATGCTACGGATCCTCATCTTCCATGGGAGCTTAAAAACCTTCACGATCCATCATTCCTGCAACTCTAATAACATTACAATGTCCCTTGCATGTGCCATGTCCCTATCTCATACTTCATTAAACTTGACTCATCTTTCCTCTCTTTGTCTATCTTCTACCTAGGTCACCACCATCCTTCTCCACACCTTTTCCTACCATCATACGCGGTGGGGTTTAGCTAGCCATAGGGAATCTCTCCAAATTCAGTTCTACCATCAAGATCTTGATAGATAAAGGGATAACACGCAAATAAGATCCTTTGGGTTCACAAGAACATAAACTCAGCTTCCTCTAGAAAACAATAAGTGGTAAGTATGTACTCAAATGTATAATTGTGCAACACAAAATCCCATGAGTGGTCTATATACTTATCCAATGTTTCATCTGCATCAAACAACATCTCATAATATTTTTACTTCCAAACCCCCGGCCTAGGATACCAAGCTTTGTTTGATGTGTATTCTACCAACCACTAATACAAATATACTAGAAAGAAACTAAAGAACATCTCATATAGCTCATGATAAACATTATCTTATAAAGCTAGAACCCAGTTATATACCTTTGCACAAAATTATCTTGTATGTATTCCACCAAGATTTCAATACTCTCCAAATATAGTCGATATGCCATCTAAAAGCAACATCTTGGAAGACAAATTGAAAAGAGGTCCCAACAACATAACCAAAATGTAATATTTAATTTTCACACAAGCGTTATGCACTCTAAGCACCTCATTTATAAATATCGAATGCTCACCCAAAGTGCACGCAACTACTAGGTCCCTCCTTTGTTTTTTTGTTAAGATGTTAGCATGCATAGTTATAATAATCAAACAAGTGTTCATTCCCACATACTTAATCAACTCATTTAGATCAATTTGGAAACACATGTAATAAGGAAACATGACATCTTAAACAATGATCAAGACTAATTTCACTATGAGATCTCCATATTCAGACATGTCAATGATCATCATCCATCCACAATAATGAATTATATCAAAATTATTACATAACAGAAGTTGAATACATGATCAAGAGATATATTGGTTTGCATATCCATGCACAAAATCCTACAACATAATATCAACCATCCCCTTTTTCCACATGATGATGATGGTAGCCATACAATAACAATTCCTAAGCTAAGTATTTATATGGGTGGATACTTTCTTTTCACCACCCATGCACTCACCAAAATAGGTGTTCTCTCAAAGTAAACGTCATGCAATACATCCAAAAATATCCATAAAGGGTACATGCTTTTATAGAAATCCTAATAATAGATTGACCTAAATATAGATCTTGCTTTAATCCTATTATTCTATTAACTTGTACATACCAATCATGTAACCTATATGTGTGATTTTTAAGCTTCAACTCCTTTACGTGCATCCCAAGCCATCCTAATGTTGTCTAAATATAAACCTTTCTTGGATGGCACTCTTCCCATGTCTGTGTCTATTTTTAGCCTTGGGCCAAAAAAATTTGTTAAGTCTCAGATCCTCCTTCTTAGGCACAAACCTTCACGCACTATCCCATACTACTTATGCATTCCTATTCATGCCTACCTCACACACCCCCTAAACTGCGCACACACACCCCATACTTGGTCAATTTATCCGCATAATAGTGGCCTTGTAATTATTCCTTGGAATCGACAAAGAATGAGGAGAAAGTTTTATTTTTCTTTTGAGGGGTATTGGCCTCTGCCAAACCAGACATCACCTTTTTCTCTAACAGGATATGATACAAGGATAGTAACAAAACAATAAAAGACCTCGCCTTTACAATATACCAATGTGATGTTATTTTTATACAAAATAATTAAAAACTCCTTATTGCATAGTAAAGCCAACCAAACCTTCTACTTTCCCACATGTAAAACTTAAATGAAATAATTTACATGATAGAAAAACTAAAAACAAGATATTTTATGCTCCCTTTCTTATTAAAAATATATATTTAATAAAATTATGACTAAAAACTTATCTTAGAATACTTGTATGACTATAAATAAACAACCTTGTCTCTGAGAAAGTTTAATTTTGGTAAACTTAGCTCATTAACCAAGCTATAGATTGTCATTGGAGATTTCTCCTTCTATTATAACAACCCCTCTCGCAAAATCCATTCATGATCTACAATATTTAATAGATACCTATACATGTTTTGGGTGCTACGAACAAAACTATGAAAATCATTTTTCTTTTACCGTGTAAAAGTTATGAATCGATGCAAATAAAAATGGATCTGCGAAAAAAAAAAATCCCTTGTAGCTACCGATGCTTGAATTTGCATGGTAATATCTACCACAAGACTGATTTTTAACTTTAAAGAGTTTTCATTAATGTTTTGAGACTTCCAAATCAAAAAAACATAGAAAAATGTCATTAATGGAGCTCCAAGTGCAACCACCGCAAAATAAAAAATTAACTCATATCTAAAAAAAAATAGTTCCTCATACCAAAAATATGAAAAAACCTACTAATTTTTAACAAACACCCAAAAAAAATAATATCCCGTATTTTTCAAAAATAGGTTCCGTATAGTTTGACCAGTTGACCAAAAAAGAGATTTTGACTAGAAATATGTGGCTCAGATTATGGATGAGTTTACAATCGATCCTATGAATTTTCCACCTTCCGATCTAATAGAATAGTCTTTTTACATGAAAATTCCACATGTAAAATATGAATTGTGAAATGGATTCTACAAAATTGGAGTCAAAATCGTTGCACACATATTTATTAGTCACCCAAATGAAGAATTTAAACATGCAACTATACTAAAAATGGACACACATTTTTTCCATATTTCTTTGATACCATGTCGAAGTATTCACAAGGATCTATGGTAGAAAAATGAATTTGCATGTAGTTGTAGATAACAAAACAACTAACGAAAGTATGAAAGTGCAAAAACAACTCAATATACAACAAAGAAAAGATTTCTCTAATACACTTTAACTCACAAATGAATATTTACATATATGAGAGTGAATGTGTAACTCATCCATGATTAGTGGACAAAGAACCCAGACATATAATTGTAATTGACACACTTAGCATAATCAAACCGAGAGTAACTTCCCTTAGCTAATAAAGATGGCCAAGTGTAACTCTTGTGACTAACTCCAAGTGCAACTCCTATGACTAGTACACTTAAGAAAGCTAAATTTTAAAGTGTAGGAATAATGAACATAATTAAATAAATGGAATAAATAATAACCTACACTAACATAGTGTCCTTCATTTTATCACTACCTAAGAGGTTGTGTTCTTCTTTAATGAAATATTTTGATTTGTTTTGTGTGATTAAGAATAAGAACATAATATAGCATCCGTGTACATATGTTCTATGTGGTTTTTATATTTCTCCTATTATTATGATGATGTAGAGTTCCAAACTACAAAGACTAAAGTAGAGAATTTTTTTGATATCTTTACTAGTTCGATTAATGGAAATTACTCGATGGGTCCCAATTAATGTATTCCCAAGAATAGGCTGATGGGTCCTTATTAATGGTAGATGTACTTCTCAAAGTCAATGTGTGTGTTAAGACCATATCTAATATATAGAGCTATATGTTGTTTATTTGAAGATGATAGTTTTCCCCATGTTTATACTAAGGGGGAATTTTTGAAATATTCCTATTATTATTATCATCCACATGGGTAAGTTATATTGATTCATTTTTTATTGTTATTTGAATTATAAAAACTCGCATAAACATTTTACAAAACATATATCCTACAATAAAGATCATTTATAAGTTTCATAGGTCATATCGAGGTTTTCATTACCAAAAACATTGGTATACATATCTTACACACATTCATTAGGCAGGGAACTTTGTTTTTTTTATGCATCATTATATTATTTCTATGTATGAATTTTAGGGGAAACTTAACCCAATCAAACTAACCCTTTTTACATATTAAAATAGGAGAGCTAAGGTTTGAAGAAGAATAATCCCTAATTTTTGCATGACTACGGTCATGAAATTAAAAACATGGGAAGTGAAGCTATGAATAAATAAGATCATAGTGTCATAGGTAGAATTCAGCCAAATTATACAAAGAAAAATCCATCCGAGATAATAAAAACCTGAATGAGATGCTTTTCCCGAGACAAATGAATTTTTCCTCCTCTCAAATTCAGACACCAATATTGTTAGGATAGTCAACGACACTCAACACAACCATCCTAACAGATTTTATATCATTTTCACTCTATCTCAACTAATAAATCATTCAATCTCTTTTTTACACCCATTATGTGTGTGTGTGTGTGTGTGTGTGTGTGTGTGTGTGTGTAATAAATGTGTGTGTGTGTGTGTGTGTGTGTGTGTGTGTGTGTGTGTGTGTGTGTGTGTGTAATAAATAATGATAAACTAAAAGAAGATGTATGATTATTTATAAGGGGTTATTATGATTAACTAACTTCCAACATTACTTATGTAATATCAAAACAAGAAATTAATTCTTGCAACTAGTGATAACAATATGATAAAATATCAAAAATAAATGGACATATGCACTTAACTATACAAAGTGAAATAGGATAAATTTGGGTGCACAAACTAGATAAACTAGGAGTATTGAACCTAAATATGTTTTTTAATTTCCATTATAGCTAGAAAATGCCATAGTCCATAAAAGTATACCTCTTCCAAGACCATTTGTATGATCTTGGACCTTTTGTATTTTTAGACTTCTTAACAGTGTGGCATTGTAACTTCATGTGCCCTTCGATTTCTTAATAATGAGTGTCGCTATTAAAACCTATGTGTCATGTAGTTACAAAACCATCTTAATATTATGAACCAAACTCAAACCCTAACCATGGGTGGAAGACCCCGTAAAAAGGTTATTTTTTTGGTTAAAGTGTATTTTTGCACCACCTATATCAACATTACTCTAAAGAGGCCTCAAAATACATGTACTTCTCCACCTATAAAATGTTGTCTTTATGGATGCAATCATATTAGAAACTTGATCCACTTTGAAAATGTTTGGGTGAATGTTTATCTTGCTAAAAAAATTAATTGGGATCTTTCGATGTTTAGAAATGAGGGAAGATGAACCATTTGAGTGCTTCATAACCTGCAGTAGTGACTTCCTTAATAGACATTCATAAACCTTGGGAAATTTTAGGAGCCTTCAGTTCCTTTGTGTTAGTATTTGTAATGAGAGCTCATAAGAGTTCCAGTAAGTAAATGAAGTGATATTAAATTTCTTAGATAGGGTTCCAAAGGTAAATTTCTATGAAAAATCTGACCCAAGAGGATAAAATGATCGAAAAAGATAATATAATTAAAAGAAAATTTGGAGGATGTATCATTCCAAGACCATACGAGTTGTCCAGGAATGGATATTACATACGAACCATATTGTATGATGTTGGATAGAGTGATAGTGCATGCAACGTGAAATTATAAACAAAGGTGAAATATTAATTTTATACATTTATTTTCATAATTTGGTGACATGTGAGTGTGTATAAATAGGAAAATTGGGAGCGAGAGAGAGAGAGACGCAAAGATTTACTAAGTGGGGATAAAATGTTTATATTTATCTTAACAAAGGAGCATTATCACAACCAACAAAGTGTCAAAAGGGTAAATTTCCAAATTTGAGTGTTTACATTTACCCTCATTTAAGTATAAAATGAAAATTAAATGCTTAAAGTAAATGGTACTTAAGTGTCTAGAAACACTTAATCTTTTCTTAGTTATATGTTGTCCAGATGCATCATGGCGCTAGAATGCTCCATGGTGAAACTTTCAACACAAAGTGTATTCAATTTCCATAGTAGAAATTGAATTATAACTCAAATTTAAATATAGAATTTGAACTTATAAAAATTTAAATAAAGAGATGCAAAACATGGAAGGAATACACTTGTTCGTTTTATGCACATAATAAATCCTATTCTTTTCTTGTAATTTGAGATTTAAATTATATTGTTGAACTTGTCAAAGGGTAGGGGGTGGTCAGTCCCCAATTATGTCAAAGGAGAAACTAGAGTATTGGGTGCATGTAACCAAAAACCAAATAGAATTTAGATAGATAAGTAAAGAGATGTACTAATGCACCCTTTGAAGGAAGAAGATAGTGTATCAATTTTTTTACTATGATATATTCCTCTTTAAAAGGATATGAAGGAATAACTATGAAGAACTTAACTTATTTAATACCTTCCATAACCCCACAAACCACACCACTACAAATAGATCTAGGCCCAATTTTGTATATATATACAAAAATATAGAAGATAATGAGTGACCCCATATCCTCCATGTGTGCCATATAACTCAAGTAAGAATGTGTAATATGCTGAGATGATGATTGAGAAGGATACCCATGCCCCAAAAATATTTTATATGTAATAGAAATTGAGAAATAAACTAGAGAGGGACTGAAATATTAATTCACCTATAAATTTGTTAGAATTATGATAATCGAGTACAAAATTATGCCTAAAATCTATATCTATAAGTAGCAATTTGAAAATGTAGAAAAATTTATTATAACTTGCCCTATGGTATAAATGCATGGGAGGGTCAAGAATTTCCCTATGGTCCTCATTGTAGTATACATTTTAAAACATGTGTATTTTTTCCCCAATTTCTATATCTAGAGATATTTCTAAGGACCCGTGCTTAGTAGAAACTCAGTATATGAACTTGGAAATTTATTTGTAAGTGTAGAATATTTATTGATGAATTTCCCCTTTTTGTGTTGCATGTGATAAATAATTTGATCACATATATTAAAATAAAATATGGGTATCACTATTGTTAAAGTATGATATTCTAACATATGAACACGTAAAAAGTATATAGTGGTGGCCTTTGTTTAAAATTTGTACATAAAAATGGGTTATGCATGATGGATACTATAGTGAAAAAATAAACAAGAAACAATAGTTATAATAGTAGTAGTAACAAAAATTGTGTATAATAAAACAAGCATAGTGATATAATAGTAGTAAAATGAGAAAAAATAAGTAATATTATGTAAAAAAATTATTGCAATAAGGAATAGTGTTGCAAACAAGGGACACCCACATTGACACAAGACACTCAAGGCACTTAGGCCGTATACAAGAAAATCAATGTCATCAAAAAGGATTAGAGAAAAACATGGGACACACGCAATGTCATAAGAAAATAAATCCACTTAGGCCGTATATAAGATAAATTAACAAGTAGTAACAAAAATGTAGGAAACATATATAGAAAATAATGATGTAAAATAGTGATAAACACATCATTAAAACTAGTAAGGAAACACACGAAGTAAGATATGTAAGCATTGCACATGATACATGTGTTATTCCTGTTATCTCAAAAGATAACATGCACAAAATACATATAATAAATCATAATGATGAAGTAGAAAGGAACTATAATGAAACAATAACACCTATATAAAATGTATGGGAGATGCCTCTAGATAATCATGGTATCTAGGAAGGGCTATCTCGTGCACCTATCATCATGTAAGGCTTTATGTGTTTCCTACATCAATCTCAATATACCTCATGAATGCATGTGTGTAAATAGTATATAAAAACTTATTCTTCGTATCAAACCACAGATATAAACAACATATGTAATGTAAAGTGTTAACAATCAAAACTAGGTGTATATGTCCTAGTTTTGTATTTTAACAATTATTTCAATGTTGTATTTTTGAATATATATATATATATATATATATATATATTTTATATATATATATATATATATATATATATATATATATATATATAGGGGATGGGTAACACAAGAGATACCCAATAAAAGCCTCATGAGGAGGTAAATCAAATCGAGGATAAAAAAGACGGCTCAAGCCTCAACTATTCCAAATAATTATGCTCATGTGCAAGTGGTGAAAAAGTGATGTTACATTCCATATAAGTCTTGAGAGGAGAAATAATAGGACTATATCCATGATAAGTAGTGTGTGACGTAAAATACCTATAAGGAGGACTAGAAGAAAGAGATCCAATAGAGATAACATGTGCACTATAATACCTATGAGGAATCCTAGGATGACGAGAACTACCAGAAAGTGACATGCAAAGTACAAGGCTTGTGCGGAGACCTAGGAGATTAAGAGTCACTAGGGATAACATGTGATGTAGAAATTAATTATGTAGACCTTTGAGTGGGATTAAAAACAAGATATTGGTGACTAGGAAACCTAGGATGAGTAACCTTAAAACCCAAAATTATGAAAACTTGTTGATAGTGAATAAGCTTGACACAATGCTATAAGATAAACCTCAAAGTTTGTAACCAATGAAGACCTAAACACATGTCACCCGAGTAATAGTATATGCTATTAGAAATGGGTCCTGTGTAGTAACATAGTCAAAATTAATAGGTAGAATAATATGTCCAAAATTGGGATTATAATCACGTGTGATTTTCCTTTTAGTATATCCAAGAGAATGGAGTATCTTGATAGTACATAAATTATTCTTGTTATTTTGATCAACCAAAACATTTTTTATAAGGACTCAATTAATATATGCATGAATGTATGGAGTATCTAAGATAAAAATATCATCCTTTTAAGAGTCAACAAAATTAATAACCAAAGTGTAGAATATGGCACATGAGGTATAGGCATGAGGGATAGTTCCTATCATTACATCCAATGGGTGATCATAAGAAGGAGGTGATACCTGACAATGGGAATCATGCATTTCCAAAGTATATTTATTAGTGAAAATATTAGGAAGAGGATTATTAAATATTTTCATATCTCGTATTATTATTAGTAGACTTAGAGGATTCAATGGGCTCATCCCATTCAATTGTATTTGTATCAATAAAATCTTGTATAACATGACAAAGCTTGATACATCGATTAGTGAAGTGACCAATACATCTATGATAGTCACAATAAGCATTAACATCAAAAATCTTACTATGAGGCTTACTCGCATCAACCTAAAGTGATGGAGGGAGAGACGATATTTCAATCAAGTAATTGTTTAAGCACGATATGTGGAGCACAAGGTAAATAAGTAAATTTTCTTTGGGTAGGTTATAACTATAGCTTAGTAGGTTTTCTTATGACATTAAATGTGTATTTAGTATTAGCCTTATTATCATTAGTATTTCCCATAAATGTATATTTTTGTGGAAATTTGGCATTGGATGTAGTATAAGTGCTAGTAACATGATTAAGCTTATTCATATGAAGTAACTTGGATTTAATTTAATTCATTGTATGACGTATATGATCAAATGAGTGAAACTTAATGAAGATAATTGATTCTTTTAAAGGAGAAAATAAGCTTTTGTGAAGATATATTGAAGTTTAATATCATCCATAATATTGTTTGTTTTAGTAATCATAGTCTTGTTGCATAAAAAAATCACTCATGTACTCATTAGACCCTTGTCATATTTTTGAAATTTGAGCATAAGAATTGTTTCCCAAAATATTGATAGAAAATTTTGCAAGAAATTTATTTTTCAAATGGAAAAATATCACATAGACGTGTGGAAATAGACTATATAACATTGTAAAGAAAAGTCCTTGAGACTTCTAGGAATAACTTGGTAATAAATATATCATTATATTCATATTCATAGAAAGAAAGATGGAATGATTAAATATGTTATGTAGGGTCACCCTTGCCATCATAAATATAAATCCTAGGATAAATGAAAGCAAGACGAAAAGGGTAAAAATCCACTTCTAGTGCAAGTGGGTTATGAAGCATTTGAGTAGAATCCATAAGCATGAGAAGAAGAGGATGCATATTTTTTTAATTTTAATATTTGAGCTTGTAAAGTGTGAATAAGGGTTTAAAGATCCTACGTGATAGAATAAGAATCATGTGAACCAATAGGTTTTCATAAAATAACATTACTAGTAGGAGTGGACATAGAGATATTATCTAGAGGAATATTAGGTTCCCAAAGGATGATGTAATAACCATAGATGTAGGAAACATTTATATATTGGAAGAGGGTTGAAGCATCCAAAAATGGATTATTCATTATATTTTTATCACAAGAAAGTTTGGCAGTGAGAAGAATATTAATAATAGGCTCAATGTGATGAGGATTTGTATGAATTTGCACATGGATTTTTATGAAGTTGGACCAAAATGTTGTCCTCATCATGGTCATAATAGAAATAATGCTCACAATTTGTTTCAATTTCATGCAATGGTACCTCATGAGTGAGAGGATCAAGAATATATGGAATACATGGGATGGAAAATGAATAAGTATCCATGATGATACGCCACTTGAGGGTAAGAGGAGAAAGATCATATTATTAGTGGATTGATTGTTAAACATTTGTTCTACACCTAAAGGGAATTAGGAAAAACGATATGAAAACTTAAATATACTGAAATCCTTAAGATCCCAATGAAATGGGAAACCACAGATACTGAGTAAGGTATTAGTAATATATTCTATTAAAATTTGTGTTCATAAAATTTTACTTGGGTATGCCCTTGTATGGAAGCAAGATAACTATGGAAACATTGAACCCTCTCATTGAAAGGTTTCAAAGGAAACTTGAATCTTGGAAAGGATCTCTACTCACACAAGAAGGTAAAGCTTAGCTCCTCTAGAGCTATTTGCAAGGAGTGGCTACCTATATCATGTCCATATTCAAAATCCTGGACAATGTTAGAAATTTTATTAAAAATCCCAAAGAAGGTTTATCTGGTACAGAACTAAAGATAAAACCAGAGACCCTTGGTTGCTTGGAATAATTTTAAAAAACAAAATATATGTGGGGGCATAGGGTTAAAAACTTAAAAATTGTGAATGAAGCATTGATTACTAAGATATGGTGGAGAATCTACAAGGAACATGGACTTTGGGTGGATTTACTACGGGTAAAATATTTCACGACTATGGGTGGAAGAAAAGCTCTATTAACTCTAACTGAACTGCCAAAGGGGTCCATCTTTTGGAATAATCTTAGCTAGAGTAAGCACCTTCTTCTTAAAGGAATTAGGTGGAATATTGGAAATGGGGATGAAATAAGGTTCTAGGAGGATTATTGGCTAGACAAGAAACCTCTATGTGTGAGTGAGCCATGGCATGATCTCAAAATCCACTATAGTCATAATTTTTGGGAGAAAGTTCAAAACTATTGGGCTCTCGATCCTCAAGAGACAAGGTGGGTGACTATTCTACCCCCTTCTAATTACATAGGGTCAATCAAACCTTTTGAGGAGATCAAAAATAGACTAAGGAGAATCCTTATTCCCAATAGAATGTTGGAGGATGAAATAATTTGGATTAAGTCGACTTCGGGTGAGTATGAAGTTAAATCAGGATATGAAATATCTTTTAAAGGAGATGAGGAACACAAGGATTGTGCTAGAATATGGAACAAATATCTTACTCCCAAAATCAATTTTTTCATGTGGGAATCAATACTAAACAAAATATTGACTGTGGACAATCTAAGGAAAAGAGGTATGATCCTAATCAACAGATGTTCTCTCCACGAGGATAATGTTGAGTCAATTTACCATATTTTTATGGAATGTAACTTTAATTTTTAGGTTATAGTGGAGATATTTAATATCTTCAATGTCCAAATCTCACTCCATGGAGGCTTAAATAATATGCTTTGGAACAATGGAAAGCTCCTGTCAAATATAAGATTATCCACCTAATATGGAAATTCTCGCTACATCACATCCTATGGAGTATTTGGATCGAGAGGAGTATTAGGATTTTTCAAAACAAGTCAGCTAACATCCCTAAGGTGGTCAAAAATATTAATTAAAATTTTAAGGACAACATTGGGATACATAAACATAAGTGGGAGGACTCTTTGTCAAATGAGGACACTAGGATTCTTTAAGCTTTAAGGATTAGCCCAAAAAAAGATGGAGGAAATCCTGGGAAAGAAGGACATAACAATTCTAAATGGAAACTGCCCCCTTTCTATAAGGTTAAAATTAATTTTGACGGGTCTACAAAGGTAAGGGAAAGAAAGGCTGAGGGGGAGGATTGATAAGGGATCATATGGGGAACTACCTAGTTTCCTATGCATGTCTGTTAGGTAATAATTCTAATAATTATGTTGAGGCATATGCGGTTGTGAAGGGCATGAGGATTTCTAAAAGACTTAAGTTCAATAAAATCATTATAGAAGGAGACTCTCTGTTAATTATTAAATCCATTGAAGGAAAATGCAAGGTTGGGTGGAACATCAAAAATATGATACTAGATGCTCAAAGTATGATGGGGTCTTTGATGATATGGCCTTATGTCATGTGTTTAGAGAAAGAAATTCCAATGTGGATGGGTTAGCAAACCAAGGTAATGATTTGGAGGATTGGGGAGAATGGGAGGGAAAGGTACCATGGAGCCACATCGACAACATAATTAATAATGAAAATCATAGCCAAGGAAGCTCACACAAGCCATAGAGGATCTAGATAGGATCCATGAGGAATATTTAGGAATAATTTTTTTACCAATTTGAAGCAAAGGTGTTTATCTTTTGTCTCGAGTGGAACAGATCCTGTAAATAGAGGTGGAGTAATATGAAAATCCATAGTGAGCACACCATGGGAGGTGAATGTGTGTGGATGGAACTAACCTCATCCCAATTTATTAAATAGGATGCCACTATATGGAGGTTATTATGAAAATGAAGTCTCATGGAATTTATCAAGCGTATCAAAGGTAACGATCCCAACTTAGCCATTGATTTTTCCAAATCTTGGGATCATGGGAGGGTTAAGTTTAGGGGGGTTGAGATGCATTTCACAGAACATTTTATAGCCGATGTAACGGGAATGTCTATGGAGGGGCTTAAATTGTTCAAGGATAAGAAGCGTAGGAACCAAGAAACCTCCACCTTTTCAGACCAGATGAAATGGTGCATATGTACGATGATGGCATATCTAGGACTTGTCTCCTAGAGAGGTGGGTAGATGTATGTAAGGTGGTTATGAGATATTTAACCCTTGAAGGAAAATTTCACAAAATCTACACTCACCACCTCTCTATCTTGAACTATTTTCATCAAAACCAGGTTATGAGATTCCCATTTTTCCTATTGTGGTCCCTAACTATTTCTATTTCAAATTTTAAGGAGGAAAAGTTGAATCCCCCTACATCATGGCTTGATCTTGTTGCTTTTCCGAAGTCTTCCCCTATCCCACAACCCACTAGCTTGGATGAGGAGGTGTTAGCCAATGGGATGAGAAGGATGAAAAAGAAGGACCCAATGATGAATGACAGCAAAGAAAGACGTGGCATTGGAGGTGATGTTGGACATGAAAAAGGGGGAGTCTTCTAAAGGAAATGGTATTTTGGAGGACATTCTTGGAGACTCCACCATAGCTACCAAGATGGCTAATTTAGAGGTTGTTATTGATACACTACTCAAGGTAGCCAAATACCTTGTTCAAAATATGAGGGAATGACACATCAAATCCACAGCCCAAGAAAAAAGGATTAATGGACTTAAGGAAGATTTCATCATATAAAATCAAAGGATCAGTATTTTGTAGGATCTCTTGTTCAAGTAAGACAAACAAAAGAGAATTGCTAGGTTTGAACTCAACATTACGGATGAATATGAGGAGGTTTTTGGCACCAAACGTCTCAAACAAGAAACACATCGACTCTTAGGTAGGACCCGGATGGAGGGCCCAACTCTCACACTAGGAGCAACAAGAAAAATAAACTTTAGCTAACCTTTGGTGGATTGGTTTGTTGATCATTTCATTTTTTGTTGTGTTTTTATTTATTGGATATATATAAAAAAATCTTTGTATCTGAGGTTGTGTTTTCCTTGCCCCTTGTTGGGCCTTTGTGTTGGTCAAGTTGTTTTGTCCTATTTGGGCCCTTGCTGGTTTTTGGGTTGTTGTTTTTCCTAGATACTTTATTTCCTATTATGTATTGTGGGTTTTTGGTCCCCCAAAACCAAATAGTTACCTAATCTATTAAAAATGTTTATACCATTTTTAGATTGAATATTAATAAATAAATACTATGAATACACTAAAAGAGGATGTAAGGTTTTTCATAGGGATTATTCTAATTAATTAACTTCTAACATTAATTGTATAATATCATAGCAATACATTAATATTGACAACTAGTGATAATGATATTTTATAATCTCAAAAACACAAATAGATATCCACTTAGTTGTACAAGTTGAAATAGAAGAGATCTAGGTGCACAAACTAATAAATTGGGAGTAGATAACCTCAACATGCTTCATTATTATGACTATAGCTGTAAAATTCCTTGGTTCAAAATTATACAACTCTTCCAAGAACTTCAAGTATAGTCTTAGACCCTTTCTATGGTTTTAACACCTATTCAGAGTGTGGATTTGTAACTTCCTATGCCCTTCACTTTCTTGGAAATTAGTGTTAGTATAAAATCCCTAAGTGTTGCATAATTTCAAAACACTTTGAATATTCTAGACCAAACTCAACCCTAACCCTAATTAGAAGATCTTATTAAAAGGTTAGTAGCTTGGTTTAAGTACAATTTGTGCACCGCCTATATTAGCACTAGTTTGAAGAGGCCTAAAACTAAAAGTAGTTATCTACCTAACATGTGATATTTATATGGATGTAACTAGATTGGTAACTTGAAAAACTTTAAAATTTCTTAGGATGATTTTTTCATGTTGCTAAAACATTGAACTAAGATATTTGGATTCTTGGAAATAAGGGAGGATGAACTCCTCGACTGGTTGAGTTCTTTATAGCTATAGTAGTGAATTCCTAATGTATGTGCATTAACATTGGGAATATTTATGGATCCTTGAGTTTATTTTATGTTAATATTTGCAATGATATTTCATAACAATGTCGGGTAAGTAATTAAAGTTACAATGAATTTCTTATATAGGGTTCCAAAGGTAAATTGTTATGACAAGGCCAACCTAAAATTATAAAATGATCCAATAAAGATAATAAAATGTGGATGATGTATCATTCCGTGTTCATAAAATTTGACCATGATCAAATACTACATCCTAACCATATTATACTATTTTGTATAGGGTGATGGTGCATGCAATCTGAAAGATGTATAATGATAAGTAGAGGTAAAATATTGATTTTTATGAATTTATATTCATAATATGATGACACATAAATGTGTAGAAATAAGTTATTATAGAGATAGTAAGATGTTTTGAGAAAGGATAGAAGGTGGATATTTGTCTTAGTAAAGGAACATTGTCACAACTAGTAGTGTCAAGCAAGTAAATTTTCAAATTTGAGTGTCTACACTTTTTAACCCTAACTTGCACTTACATGATATGGCTATCAAGATATTTTATTTTTTCCATATTTAATCGTGACATGATTTAGGATCTGTTTATTTACTGTATTTTTATTTCTAGTTAATTTTTAAACACTAATTAATCATTAATTAGATTAAACCTAATTTTGATAATACATTTTGGTGAACCCACTTATTTTAAAAATACACACATCCTAGGGATTATTACCTTACCCCTATGGTTTCAAATTTCAAAAAAAAAAATCAGTACAATACCTCATTTTTAGGGTTTCTTTAAAGCCACAATTTATGTTTGGTTTCATATAGTTAGTGAAATAATTTTTCATGTTGCAAATTAGGTGTTTCCACCAACGATCACGAGGCTAAGCCCCTCCTTGAGTATGGGGAGGATCCCATTATTGAATGTAAATTATCTTAATTATGTGGGGTGGCCAATAGGCTAGGGATCACATAGGAACACTTCATTGAGCCTATGGAAAAGTGCTTATACAGAGTACAAGGGAGGAATTTGTAGTGATGAGGGATAAAGGAGAGTTGAAGAAATTAGGAAAGAGAGGGTTATTGTTGTGAGTAGGCACTAGCATATTTCACACACAATAACCAGAGTAGTTCCACATTTAATTAGAAGAAAACAAAAATGTAAGAAATTAGCAAGACTAACAAACTAGAGACACACAATTCTTTAGATTCATTAATCAAGGACACAAAGTTACTTCTTGGTTATTCAAGATCACTATGCTTGAAAATTTACATAATAGAGAGAGAGAATAGAGGAAATCATAAGCAAAGGAAATGGAATAAATGCAACTCTTATTTCTTGTTTAGTGGTGATACAAAGCTCCACAACCTACAACAATCCACAATTACTACATAAAAACTAAATTTCAAGATCCTTTGGAATGGAGAATCCATTCCAATTTATAGCATTGCAATTTGTCATCTCATCCACCTGCACATGACCTTTGAAGTTCCTATTCCAATTGTGACCTTTTTATTTCCCTTAGAAGTGATAAGTTAAGTACCTCTCTTATAATTTGAGAGAGTAATTTTACAAATATTTAATTGTCACTTAAGTGAAAAAGACAAAATTTCATGATTACATACAATGAGGAATTAGAAAGGGGGATAAGAAAGAGAGAGGAATATAGAAGAAGGAGTTCACTGATATGTTGTTGATGAATAACTTGTTGATTTTAGGCATGGTGATTATATTATCCTCCTTCTGTAAGATTCATGAATACTTTATACTTCCGAATGAGTGTTTAGGAACATTATTATGAGACCTCACAATGTGTGCTTAAGATAGCTATGAGAATCACTCGTGATGGTTCCTTCTTGATCTCATAGTGAGAGTGAGGATCACTCTCTTGATCCTTATGTTTTCACAAATGATTTCAATGATAATGAGGTAAAAATTCTTGGTGTTCATACCTCTTGATGTTTTTCCTTCACGTATCTTGAAATAATCCTCCATCATACAAGTGAAAGGGATGTCCCTTGAATGTAATTCGTGAGAAGCATCCATCAGTTGGAATGATGTGAGGAGATAGTAATGACCACACCACAAGGTTTGAGGTGAGTGTTTAGGAACACTAACAAGTGGATGGAATATAATGGATTAGATATGATTTCTCATTGAACAAATATCATACCTTGTCTTTTTTGACTCTAGAGCTCTCCTTAAATGAGATCAACTTGTACACCTCCTATGTACATGTTTCTTACGAAAGAATCTAACCTTTTCTTGAGAGAAAGACTTATCTCAAATGGAAATTTGAAGAAATGAATGAGAATGAGTCTGATGTTCTCATCTTGCACATTGCACTTCGAAAACCGCAAACTCGACCTATACTAACTTGCAAGATATGAGCTCCTTATCAAGCATGGATCAAGTGTTTAGATTCACTTCATGAGGCATGCATTTCCGAGATGACCTATTTCCAAACTCACGAGATAATCATTATCATTATTCTTATGATAAAAATCCTCTTGAGGAATTGATTTATAATGAAGCTCTTGATCCTCTTCAACTTCTTTGATAGCCTTAAAATATTCATGTCTTTCTGTTACACCTTGAAATGCTTTGTCTTGATCCTTAACACAATTGTGATTAGAAGGATGCTTTAGGATCCTTGTGGAGGTTTTATTTCCTTGTTTGAGCTATGTAACCACCTTAAACTTCTATTAGGATGGAAAAATCAGTGAGATGAGTGAAAATGGAGCTGACAACAACTTTCTGCAATGAAAATTGAAACTTTCTATTTTTGGACAGGTAAGACCAGGAGCTTCTATTTTGGAAAATTTTATCTTTTTGCTCAAATTTGGTCCTATAAGGCTCCTAGAACATAGATTTCCTCCATTGATGATGTTTTACCATTTTTAGGAAGTTTCTATTTTTAGCAGGTTACTTTTTCAGAACCTGCTATTTTGGGAAAATTACATGTTTTTCCTTGTTTGTTGTTTCTCACTGTTTCTGGATGTTCGAGTGATCAGAGCTTGAAATTTTGAGAGTTTTACTATTTTTAGAATGTGATTTTCTAGAGAATATTATATTTTTAGTAACTGGTCATAGTAAACACCATTTTTGGATTCATCTCTACACTAGGATCTCATGCTCCAATTTTCGTTGTGATCTCTGTCATTGAAACTCTTGTAAATCAAAAAGGAAATTTTTGGGATGAAAGATTCCAGGATTTCTTCTTTGTGATGGAAACCATTAATGGAGGCTTGAAGCTTTAGTGATCACAAGGAGTCTAGGAGGAGATAAATTGGTTAAAACCTTGGTGCAATCAGTTTTCGGGATGAGGAGTTATGAATGTAGGAACAAAATCTATGCACTTGGGTACATTTCTAGGTCCTAGAGCATACTAATATATACATGATTTCTAAGAAATAAAACTAGTGATTGACAATGTATTTTAGGCCTCTTGTTTTGTATCTTATAATTTTATTGACTATTCACACCCTACAACACTATTGGTATTTAAATGATGTATCTTTTATGGCCTCGGACACTAGCGCCCATTTAGGATAGAAGTTCTCGGGAACTCATGTCCCTTCTAGGTGCTCTGACCTTCTTTTCTTTCTTCTTACTCTTTTGGGCCTCTTTTACTTTTGGGTCATATTTTACAACTTTGGGTCAACCTTTTAGTTGTCAATTACGAAATTCAAACAAGGGAATCATATATATACATAGTTATAGCTCTCAAATAAGGGGCCAAGCACTAAGCATTATCTACTATCACTAAGCTTGCATCCAAAGGCACAAGAGAATTCAAAGCATCCATCTAGCACATCCATACAAGGGACAAGGGTTACATCACTCTGCATACACAACATAGGAGGGGGAAGTTCATTTATTCCATCACACACATTTTATACATTTCTACATTCTAGATCTAGCCCGCTATCAATGTACAACTTTCTCAAGGGCATCCTAAGGAATCATTACACACACATATACACAAAATTATATGGATTATGAAATTTAGTGCAATTCTCGATACTAATTCACTCTTTGGGTGACCCTTGGGTCGAGTCAAACTCCACATTCTACATATTGTTTATTAGATGTGATGTGTTTTGTGGACATGTACAGGTAGACAATTATTTTGTAGGTTATAGGTATAATAAATGATCTAGGAGTGAAACCAAAGAAAAAAATGGAAACTAATAAAACTCCTCTACATAGAAAATGGCATAACCTTAGTACTTGACACTAGTGCCCATCGATCCAGACACTAGCACCCAAGTGCTCCTGTCCTCCCAGGGGCATTTCTATCTTGCACATTTCTGAGTTCCATAACCTACAATGAGCATTGATGAAACTTCTTAAATTTTATTTCAATAATTCTCCTTCCCAGATCATCTCCATATTGTGTGAAATCAAGCTAAGTCACCCTCTCTCTCCCTCTTTCTTAGGGTTTCATATTATTTCTTTTTTATTACTTGTGCCTTACTATATATTATCACTTGTATATCATTAATTATAATAAGTGACTTTACTTTGAAATTATATTTAATTACATTTATATTAAATCATTTGGTGAACCCCACTCATGATCAAACACTTGGATCTTTATTTTCCTATTCTATCATATCTTCTTTCATGGCTCCTCAAGTCTCCTTGTATCAATTACTTCAAATGCACCCACCTTGCAAAGATGTTCTCCAAAAATCCCTAGACACTATGTACCTCCCTCGCAATATGCCACCTACACAAGTAAGTTCCATTTTTTTGATCATCAATTTGATGACCCTATCAATTTTGATACCACAACCAATCAACCCATCTTAGATTTAATTCAATATTTACACCATTTTTTCAAGATAAATTTCAAGCTATGGAAACCATGATTACATCCCTCACATTTGAAATCCAACATCTTAAGGATTCTTCTCATGCCCATGCTAGTTCTTCTTCTACACCTCATCCTAATCCCATGTCTACTACATGTTCTCATACAAGTGAAGCCAAAGTCTTAATCCAACACCTCTCAAGTTTGATCTAAATTCTAAACAACATGATATTCTTCCTGAGCTCCTCAATCACCAGTTGATCAAATTTCCACCTACTCATTACTACCCTCCTTATCAGATTTCAAAATATAAATATCAACCATTTTACAATTATCATGAATTAGTGGACATCATGATAATAATGGCTATGCTTTAAAACAAAGAATTTGGCACCTTGACATATTAGGTTTTATTTCATTTTCTACACAACATTTTGCTACATTCTCATCTCCAATTTCTAAATCCCACTAGGATCCCAAATATTCTCCCTCTATGTCTAATGAGCATCATGCCATAATTGCTAATGTTCTTTCTTTGGTAATTCAAGAGCCGCCTATCCAACCCAGTGTGACATCATATTTAAAAATAATTACCCCTTTACCTCCTACTATCAAGTCCTCTACAATGTTAGAAATTCTAATCAAGAAACCAACTTTAAAAATATGTACCCCATTTCCTCCCCCTATCAAGTCCTCTACAACACTACTAATTCTAATTAAGCAGCCACATTTAAAAATACATACCCCATTACCTCCCCTATCAAGTCCTCCATAATGTTACCAATTCTAAATAAGAACCCACCATCTAAGGAAGCACCACCACTTCCTCACCAAAAGATGAGATCCCTCACCAACCTCCTCTAATTAAACATATAATTCCTCTTTTCAATCAAGATAATGCTTACTGGCATGGTCTTTCTCACATCATCACATAGATCTCCTCTACTCGCATACTTGGGGGTATCACTTCACCCTCTCCCTCTATCACTCTTGTTTATCTCTAGTATCTACTTATAGTTTCTCTACATGCATTTCATGCTTTGTGCTTCATGATACATTCTCTACTATCACTCTACTCACAATATATTTCATTACTCGATGAAACACTCTAGTTCTATGGTTCATATTCAACTATTGAGGGGTGATTCTTAAATGAACCTCACATCCTTTACTCTAAGATTATTTTCTCTACACTCTTTGATCCATGATGAATATTTTTAACATTCTCACATCACTAGTATACACATTGTACCATCATATCCTAATGAACACACTCTTGTTCTTCTATTCATTCATTCTTGACTGTTGATGGAGCATTTCTAAATGAACCTCATTTAATACACATACATTGGGGGAAACATAGCTCCTCCCATCTACACATTTCACATATCATATCACACCATTGCATGTACACCACATTTACACATCTTGGTTGCATTTACTCTTGCTCACTTATACTACTCACATGTTACACTTTGTTTCCCATGCTAGTTGGATACTTAGTATGTCATTATCTTTTCTATACACACATGTGCATTCACTTGGTATCTTGAGGTGACTATGAGACTTTTACAGATTTTTAGATGATGCATGATGCTCGAAAAACTCTTTACTAGCCACTAAGACTCTGGGGCATCTACCTTTTACACTCACATACTCTACACATCTCAAGTTCTATTGGTACATTATTTACTACTTCTCATCATAGTCACTTTACTTTTTCATTGATCTATACACACTTGGACATACTATTTATCTCTATAACATGCTAATGGGTGCTTCATGTGTATCATTTTCCTTATAGGATCTATATAACCATGGCTATCTATCACCTTTTTTTATTACTATTGTTGTTATTGTTTGCTATTGTTTTTTATTTATGCCCTATGTCTTTCTTGATCATTGTTTGTTTTGGCTGCTTCAACCTTGATTTTCTTGTGACATTGTGAGTGATGTCCCATGTATGAAATCCACTTTTTGTGGTCCATCTTGTCTTCATACTTGTTTTTTACATTGTCTTCTATTGTATGCTATCTTATTTTTACTAACTCTTGTTACTAGCCTACTTTGTTTACTTGTGCCTTGGTTCTACCATACACATCCCCTACCCCCTGTAGATATCCAATTTCATATATGCATATCAGCTTCATGTCTTCTCTTTTGGGCCACATCCTACTACATTCATCACATACACCCCAAATGATGGGGGTTATTTATTGGGTGAAAAAAATTCCCCAATAACAGCTCAAGTTATGAACAACACAACACAATAGAGAATTGGCATAGAAACATAGTTATAGAATGGTCCAAAATTAGACTTGGATCAAAAATACTATGGACATGCCCAAGACACTAGTGGGCAACTTATGATCCTAGCGGTGGGAGCTTGTGTCTGGGGGTAAAAATAGTCAATTTCTCAATTCAACACAATTTCTAATAATCTTCAACATAGTTCTCCAATAGTAGGAACTTGCCTCCAATTTAAAAAATATACAGTTTGAATCAGTTTACAATCGGGAATAAAAGAACAAATCGAGGATGTACCATGTGCATAGTGGCACTTATTTAGGAAGCATCATGGAATGATAGAAAATCTAGACCTCTCTCCCCAACACTCTTCTCTTGGCATGAGATCACCAAAAACTTTCCTTTGGTGTGAGATCCCCAAAAAAATTCTATCTTGGCGTGAGATCACCCAAAAAAAAACCTCCCAAAACCTCATTCGTAAACAAATCCGCAACAACAAATCTCTAAGAAAACAGGACAATTTTTTTATCTTTTACTCTCTTCTTATATCAAGTGCACACTTTCCTTTTACACACTTTTACACTCTTTACTTACTGACACGTGCTTTATTATGATTTTTCGTATATGGAGCTTTGACTACTTTCTACGGTTATTCTTTTGCAGGTTTTTCCTTAATAAACAATAATAAGAAGCTCAACATCAACACAAGCTCTAACACCATGCTAATATGCATACACTTCACCCCTAGGGTCTACCTCCCTTCCTCATTCCTACACTTCACACCATGATCACTTCATTCTTTCATTTTCCACTCGGCATGCTATCGACTACACTCTTCTCTACATAGGATCACAAGGTGTGCACCTTCTATATACTTTATGCTATTGATTATTCACTCAATAACATAAAGTGGGGGAAAATGTAGACACAAAATCTATGCACTTGGGTACATTTCTAAGTCCTAGAGCATACTAATATATACATGATTCCTAAGCAAGAAAACTAGTGATTGAAAAAATCTTCCTTTTGCCTTTTTTTTATCTCTTATACTTTTATTGACCTTACACACCCTACAACCATGTTGTTATTTAACTGATTTATCTTTTATGGCCTCGGACACTAGCATCCATTTAGGATAGAAGTTCCTAGGTACTCCTGTCCCTTTTAGGTGCTCTTGACCTTCTTTGTTTTCTTCTTACTCTTTTGGGCCTCTTTTACTTTTGGGTCATCTTTTCCAAATTTGGGTTAGAATTTTAGTTTTCAATTACGAAATATAAATAAGGGAATCATATATATACACATATTTATAGCTCTCAAATAAGGGGAAAAGAGCTAGCATTATCTATTATCACCTAATATTGCATCCAAAGGCACAAGAGCATTACAAATCATCCATCTAAATCGTTTATACAAGGGACAAGGGATGCATTACTCTGCATACACAACATAAGAGGAGGAAGTTCATTCTATTCCATCACACACATTCTATACATTGCTACATTCTAGATCTATCCCACTATCATTGTGTAACTTACAAAAGGGCATCCTAGGGCATCATTACACACACATAAACACATAACTACATGGAGTCTAAAATTTAGTGCAATGTTTGGTACTAAGTTCAATCTTCAGTAACCATCGTTGGGTCATTCGACTCCAAATTTTTCATATTTTTATTATATTTTATGTGGTTTGTGGATATGTGTAGGTATACAATTGTTTTATATGTTACATGTATACAATCGATGATCTAGGAGTGAAACCAGAGTGAAAAGGGAAACTAATGAAGGAGATCCTCCTACAGAAAAAGGATGAAACCATATAGCACGACTAGACACCAGCACCTAGATCAGTCACTAACACCAGTGTACTCCTTTCCTCCCATGGGAACTTATGTCCTATAAATTCTCGAGTTTCAAAACCTACAGTGAACATTGACTACACTACTTATAGTCTATTTCAACAATTCTCCTACCCAAATCATCTCTAGATTGTGTGAAATCAGCTAAGTCACCCCCTCTCTCCCTCTTGCTTAGGGTTTCATATTATTTCTTGTTTATTACTTGTGTCTTATTGTATATTATCACTTGTATATCATTAATTATATTAAAGTTACTCTAAAATTAGATTTAATTACATTTATATTAAATCAATGGGGAAAGCTCTATTTTTTTAGTCATGGATGGTTTGGAATGTGTTGGGAATCTTGGATGTTATGTTCAAATTTCATTTTAAGGTTTTTAGGTGTAGAAATGGAGGATGGATGAACAATGCAAAAATATAGGTTAAAAATGAGTTTACCTTTAAAATCAGCTTAACATCCGACTATAGTTTAACTCTAGGTGAGTGCAAGCTGATTAGATTAAGAATTGGGGTTTGATGGCTTGCTCATGGGTGTATTTTTTTGTCCCATTTATCCCCTTAGTATAAGGTGACAAGAGGTACACAAAAATTCTCTTTGAGGCAGATCCTCGACACTTTTCACCTTGTGGTGCATGGAGAAGGAGATTGAAAAAGCATGTTTGGACACTTGGGGTTGAAAAATGGTCAAGTGAGGAACCTTATAAGGGGTTGAGCATGGTTTCATTTTTTCCCCCTTTTTCCCCCTTGGGAAAGGAATAATAGGTATAATAAAATGTTCTCTAAGAAATATTGTGCCATTGTGTATGATCTAGTTCAAAGGCTTGGGGAAATGGGCTTAATCGGTTAAGCACTCCACTAGGTTGAGGAGGGTTGCATGGGAACCAGAGATGAGGGCTGAGATTTGGTGCATTTCTGTTTCTCTTCTATCCCCTTGGTAAAGGTACTAGAGGGAAAAAATGTGTGATATGGATCCAGAAGCTGACATGTGTCACTTCAAAATATGGCTAAGTATGAGAAGCACACCTTGCATTAGAGAGGACTCAAGGATACACTTATTAGAACTCTAGATAGTTTTTACATGAAATTTTATATTATTTGGACTCCCAAGACCATTTCAATATCAATGGAATAGATTTGAGAACATGATTATTCTTACATCTCAAAAAATGGCTCATTTTTATTTAGGACACAGGGTGTTCTTGCAAAGATTGAGATGCCTTGAGAAACAATTACGCTTTGTGAAAAAATTGATGATTCTATCATGTAGAGAATTAATTTATATTTCCAATTTCTATTTTTTTCCTTATAACTCCTTATGTATCTCCCATAATCATCGGAGAATTTTATGTTCAAATTTTTTTATTAGATAAGGTAAAAATAGGGATCGACTCCCAAGGGCCATTACAAAAGGAGGAACAGAAACCAACGAGCATGAAAGAAATAGAAAATTCCAAGAAAGGAGTTAAACATGCTTAACTCTTACAATGAAGATCAGGACTTTGAACCAAAGAGAGAAAAATAGAGAGAAAGAAAACCAGCTCCAAAACTTCAAAACTGTAGAAGTTCGCCAAAAGTCTGCCAACAATCTAGAAAACTCAGCTAATTTTTAGGAGATCCTTCACTACTACCATCATGACTACCTTTGATCTCAGCACCCTCAGTGCCCTTGACATTTATATCTTCCTCCAGCTCATCCTCAGAGCTACTGATGCGCAAGTTAAAATTCCTTCTTTTAGTGCCTTCCTCCATCCCTTCTAACCTATCACTCAGCTTTTGACCTGGTACTCCAGCTCCATAAACTTCTTCTTGGAATTCACCTGAGTAGAGACAATTTTCTTAGAAGTGTTAATGACATCCAACATAGTTTCCCTTTGACCAACATTGGTTTCCTCCATTTCTGAAGCACACCCTCTAAGTACTGAACCTTTCTACTCAAATCCTTGAAACCCTTTAAGTTACCATCCCAATTCCTTTTTCTTGAGGTGCTCGCTTCCCCACAACCTTCCTCACTCTTCTCTTTACCAGAATCCTCCCCCACATTTTTTCATTTCCAGCCTTCATCTTAGTAAGGCATTCCACGAGAGTGAGGTCATCCTCTTCTACCTTATCTTTCAAAGAAGAATTCAGAATAGGTTTCCCATTTTCAAACAATAGAAGGATGAGCCCTTCATGCAAAGGCATCTCAGCTTTCTCCTGCTAGAAATCCATCAAATAATTAGTCAAAGACATAAACAAGAAGAAAGGGATGCTCACCATGACCTTATGGTAGAACATATTCAGAAGGGTCATATGGTGGGTATAGATTTTTCTAGTATTTGCCTTCTAGAGTTATATACTTCATGATTTGAAGGAAAACATATCTCCATATTCCTGAATACATGACTTAAAAATACCATCCATAAAGAAAGAGAACCTTTCCTTACCCACAAAGAACAACTCAATTTCATGTTCTCTGTGGGTTTTGTCCTTAAAAATTTTGAGCCCGTCCATTTTCATATTCGTCGCAAGGGCAATGGTGGACTCAGAAACCTCAATTTCCATACCTCTGACCTCAAATTTACCCTCTTTCCATTATTTTCCAAAATAATTTGATAGAGATGGGTCATGACCATGTAATTTGGTGATGAAATTACTAAAACCCCCAATCTTAAGCTTGTTCCACAAATGTTGATTAAAAGCTTCAATGCTCTAGCTAGCAAGTTCAACTCTAATCCTATCACCACCCATCTTCACGAGACTAAACTTCCCTGTTTGCTAACAATTCTCAAAATCATACCCCCTTTCACACTAATGAACTATGGAAAACAAAATATTAAGTAAGTTGTCACAGCCCTAGAGCTCACTCATGCCAACATCATCAAACTTAGTTCCTCTATCTCTACTAATGGTTTCATTAATGTCCGTGGGTAATTCATCATCTTTACACTAGATCTTGTAATCATTACTAATGGCTCTATAATTATCCATCTTATCCACACACTTGTTCCCTTGACACAAAGTATGATTATAAGAAACCCTTACAAAATATTTTAAAGTTTCCTTAACATCATTGAGGATATTTCTTATGGACCAATTAATGGAACCCTAATTATTGAGGGCATTAATAATGATGAGAGAATCACCTTCAATCTAGATGTCCTTGAAACCTTTTTCTTTAGCCAACAAAACCCCCAAAGAAGAGCTCTAGCTTCCGCCATGTTGTTTGTTTTCCATCCTAATGGACCCGCATAAGCAAACAACCAATCTCCTTCATTGTTTCTTAAATTCCCCTCTCCTCAAAGAAGAACTCTGGATTCCCTTTTGATGCTCCATAAAAATTTAACTTAACAACATTTTCCATAGGCCTTATCCAACTGGAATTTTTTTGGTTTGTGTAATTCCACCACCAAGGGAGAACTTATCAAGAACTTTCTTCTCACTTTTTGGGCAGGGTTTCTTGACTTTGCCTTTAAAGAGTTTAATGTTTTCCTTAATGGCAGCCAAAAATTTCTTCTAACTTTCAAGAGAAGAGCTTTCTAATCCCATAAGATACAATCGTTCCTAGCCTTCCATAATCCCCAAAAAAAATGAGGGAGGGAAATATTCTAGGCCCAGACCAAAATGGGAAAATAGAAGGGACTCTCCCATTGAAAACAATAGTCTTCAATCGTCAAGGGCAAGGTCCATTGGATATTGAATAGATCCAGAATGGAAGCAAAGACATCATGGGAGAAGGAGCAATGAAGGAGGAGATGGTTGACATTTTCCTCCTCCTTCCTACAAAGAGAACATCTATTGGGAAGCTTCATTCCCCTTTTCAGTTCAAAGTCTAACCCTTCACTCTTTACACCGAAAAACCTATTTTACACGATTTATTCCTAAACCACCAAATATTCCTGAATCCCTTTAGTTAACCCTATATCTCCCTATATAACTTTGAGGTGGGTTGTGACTCAATATTCATCTTCTTAGGGGTATCCACTAGTGTGAAAAATCCTAAAATAGGCCTTTTGAGCCACCGAGAGAATTCCGTATGAATGATTCCATGAATCACCTCCCTACACATAAAAACACTTGAAAACCACATTAAAAAAATTATCCTAGCCATTATGATGGTAATACAATAAATGAGTTGGCGGAGGATAACTTTACATTGATCACGAGAGGAATTTTCAAATGTGGGTTAGGTTGTCATGATACTTTTTTGAATTTTTCATGCTAAACATATCACATGACAACAACTAGCTCTAGCTTAAGTACTTGTTATGGATTAAAAAAATGAGGGTGGGATAAGAAAGAAATCTATAATCTCAAGATATTATGTGTACCAATGCCTTATCCATTAGGATTATATAGATTCATATCAAAGACATACGATGAAACTTCCTTTATTAAACTCACACACACATCAAGAAATAAACACACAAAAAGATAAGGGAAACACAACAAAAGGGAAACATCCTAAACCACCTATGTACATGAAAGGGAGAACCTACTTTCATTGAGGCACTAACTCAAACTGAGTGCTTTCTTATATATGAGTATTATTGAATGCCTTTCATTCATAAATCTTTTGTGAGTTCACTTAAATATGATCCCTTTATTAATTTCTTGAGAAATATCTCATAATTATTATTGTAATTGATGACCCACTTATTCAGTTCATTTCCTTTGTTTCTTTGACACATTATTTCCATCTTCTCATTGACTCCCAAGTTTGTTCTAATTGTTGATTTTCCATCATTGTTGTGAAGAAGAGCCTTGATCACACTTGGCTTATCATTTTCATACCAAGGCCTATGTAATTTGATATACATTTTTTCTTCATTTTTATTTTCTTCATGACCACTAGGAAAATTTTAATGGTGAATATTCATTAATTCATGAATATTCCAGTTTTTAAAATTGGAAATTGGTGAATTTTTCAGGAAGGGAATAGGCTTGGGTCACCAAAAATTTCGGGTACAAGTTAATTTTATCGGTTATTCGTAATCCTTGTGAAAGATAAATTCACAATATTCACCTTAATATTGTCAATCTGGTAGCATATTTTATGCTACCAGCCGATAGGATAAATATATGTTGTCGCCGGTAGCATTTTTTTATGCTAACGACCGACAACATATATTTATGTTGTCGATCGATAGCATAAAATTTGCTACTGGCTGCTGTAGCATAAAATATGTTATCGATCGACAATAGATATTATACTATCGTCTGGTAGCATATTTTATGTTATCGGTCGGTAGCATATAAAAGCTAACGTCCGATAGCAATAGAGAGCATAAAAAAATAGTATGGGTTTTTTTTGCTTGCACCATATTTTGGGAGGATATATTTCTCATTAAGACAATCATTTTAAACTGCTAATATCAAAAAAATTCAAAACAAAAATTCTCCCATACAAAATTAGCAAAATTTGTATTTTTTCACAAAAATCCTTTTATTTAAATTTTTTTGTTTGTGCCATATTTTAACTATTATTGTCAAAAAAATGATTTTTTAAAAATTACATATATTTTTGGACGACATCATATACTATCAGCCGACATCATAATATATGTTGTTGGTTAGTAGCATAAAAAATGCTACCGACCGACAACATATTAGCGTGACACTCAATTTTCCCATATTCACCAATGAATTTCTATGAATTTTTTTGGGGAAGTCTAAAAATTTTCCCGATGGGCACTATCTCCATGAGTTGATTCTTGTGATGATGTTTTAAAAGCTTCATCATTATCACTAGCCTCTTGATGTTCTCTATTTGTCACTTGATCCAAATAATCTTCTTTCACAATTATTGGCTCAATCTTGACCTATTTCCCATTATGATGTGATGTGCATAGTGTTTTATTATCTTAAAAATAAATGAGCACAAGGTTATATGTGAAGAATAAAAACCATCACCTTGTTCAACTTGGCCATTTTGAACCTCAAAATTCATCTTCATGTTGAGAGCATCCTTCTCTTGAGTAGAGTGAACATTGAAAGATTCTAGCCCATTGAGAATATTTTCATTTTAAACAAAATCAGCCTTGGGATCAAGCACCATTTCATCTATCCATTTTTTTAGAATCTCCCATTTTCATGAAAGGGGAATGAGCACAAAATTGGATCTAAAATATTTATATTGTCATCTTCCCAATCTTGATCACCAAGAACTAGGGAATCCATTTTTGCAATGAAATCATCATCTCCTTGAATAGGTTCAGATTCAAGAGGCTGAAACATATTGATATTTTCATATCTCTTATCATCCTCTCACAATGAGAAATATAAGTATCTAAATTCACAAACACACTCATTGAATATAGCTTCATGTCAAACTTTGAGAACATGGTTTGAAGCATTGAACTCATATAACAAGGATTTGTTAAGAATCACTCCTTTTTCTTGATCCACATTTCTCATCACTTTGATATTGCTTTTTTTCAATTCAATAATCTCATGACCATCATCAAAATACACTAGAAAAATCGCATTCATGCTCACATCTCATGGGAAGTACATATTCTCAAATTCTAATTTCATCAAATCACCATTATGCTCTCTGATTGGATCTGTGATGCTTGTATACTCTTCCACCAACATCAAAATCTCAACATATTCCTCAAAATTCATGAAAAATCATAAGACTTTGAATTTTGACACGGGATATCCACCTTTGGGTCATCAAGCCTTTGAACAATATACTTAATTTTCTGATGGGGAGAAGTTTCTTCACTTTACCATTGACCGAAATGGTGGCATGTGACTAATCCAGCTATATATGTCCACCAACATCTTGATAGAAGCTCCAACCCAACAACATACCATATGAAGTGGGAATGTCTACTACAAGTATTCTCATCGTGATCTTATTTTCAAGGAAATCTTCCAATGCCACATGAGAATACTTGACCTATCTAATGAGAGGTGCTTCTTTCATTTTCATGTAATTAACATTGTTCAGAGGTAGAGATATATATATATATATATATATATATATAGACAAAGAAATTTATCAAATTTTTTAGGCATGAATTTTTCTGAAGCACCGAAGTCAATGATGCAATTATTCAGTTTGTACCCATTGACCAACAAGGCTATATAGAAGGTTCTACCTTCCTAGAGGTGGAGGGTGTGGAAGCAAGAAAATTTATAGATGGAGTGGAATGAGAGGCATGTGGTAGTTATTTGGTAGTGGAATTTTAGAACATGAAACAAAACTACTTCCTTTGATATATTGAACAAGCCTATCAAATTTCTTGGGATGGGTTTTCAAGTACTCATACTCATAAATTTGAATTTTTAATTTTTGTAATGGTTAATGATATAAAAGGATGAGGAAGTGTTAGGCACATCAAGTATTATGGCATCCTTGACATGGATATTCTTAATATCAATAAAAATGAATTTTCAAGGGAAGTTGAATGAGACTTACCTGAAGAGGTAGAAGGATTCTTGATGAAGTAGTCTCATGCTTCTTCTTAATTGACCCTATGGAAGAAGGCTATGAAGATCCTCATTTTATTGTTGTTTTTCATAGATTCAACACTTCACGATTTAATTTATTAGCTTGGTCAGTAGAAGGACATAATTCTTTCTCTTTTAATGATCGAGTGAATATTGCATAAGAGTATCTATATGTAGGTTCTTCAATATCTTCATCTGGTGTGAATTCACAATACCTAATCCTAGCACATTCTTCTTCTCCTTCCTCTTCAATTTATGATTCAATAATGTATTATCCTTCATCTTCATTGGCCTTGTATATTGCATTGACCAATGGATATTCTAAGGAAATCCTATGGATTGCTCTTGCAATTGATTTCTATTATAATTCTTGTGTGATGCATGTTTGGAAAATTCCTTCTTCAACATTGTCAAATCATTGGCCAAATTTTTCAATAGTGAATCATCTCTCTCATATTTAGAACTTTGGGTTTTATCTTTTATTTAAGGATTCATGATCTTCCCTTACATGATCAGGTTATCCTCCACTCAAATAGCAAGTTCTTAAGCATTGTCCAACTTGTTTAGTTGAACTCTTCGTAGTATGAAAATAATTTTAGGAAGTTGGGAATTGACAAATAACATTTTTTTATTATCCATAATAGGAAAAGAAACACCAAGAATTTTGTTGATATACTTATTAAATTTTATCACAAAAAATCTCATGGACTCTTGCGGAACTTTCTTCATCTAAGTTGAGCACGGAGGGCATGAGCATCTTTAGCAGACTTGAATCTTTCCTTAAAATTATTTTTTATATCCCAACCAGTAATTGAGTGTGATGAAAAGTAGTACAGCCAATCCATATCAGCATATTGTAATGTTTCCACAAACAACTATACTACAAAATCTTCATGTTGTACCCAAGAATGCCACAAACTATGATGAAAGTTGTGATATGATCATATATTCATTGCTTTCCATCTCCATATAATTTTAGAAAGTTATTTCTTGACTATTTTTAATTTCGTGAAGTGGAGGGGTCAAATATATCAAACCAATGTTTTATCCCCGTGGAACAAGTGTTTTTGCTGCCATATTAGATTTTTTTGTTGTGGAATGAAGACTAGTGGTTTTATAATTGGTTCTTCAATATGACCTTCAAGAGGATTTCTAGTAACTTGTCTTCTTACCTATACAATAGGAAGTCTAAAATCAACCTACAATTATTCTTCAAATGTTGGATCAACAATTCCACCTGCATGATCAGCTCAGGTATACCTTCTTTTTTGCCATTTTTCTCAAGTACTTAGAAAGGAAAGAAACTGGAAAAGTGCATATTTTTCAAAAGGATTACAACAAGGCTTTTGAACATTCGGATGTTATTTTGGTATTTTTCAAATTTTCATTTTTTGATGGATTTTAAATATCTAATATTTTTGTATTTTCAAAGATCTCTATGGGTGCACAAGGTAATATTTCTCCCCAACAAAGCCACAAAAACTATCGGTGAAATAATTTGTTGTGTTTTAAATTAGGTGTTTCCACCAATGGTCATGGGGCTAAGCCCCTCCTTCTTGAGTATGGGAAGGCTACCATTATTAAATTTAAACTATCCTAATTTTATTGTGTGGATAATAGGTTGGGGATCACACAGAACACTCATTGAGCTGTGGAAAATCTCTTGTACAAAGTACAAGGGAGGAATTTTCAGCGATGAGGGTTAAAGGAGAGTTGGGGAAATTAGGAAATGGAGGGTTATTTTGTGAGTAAGCACTATCATAGTTCACACACAATAAACAAATTAGGTCGACATTCAATTAGAATAAAACAATGATGTAAAAAAATAGCCAGACTAACAAACTAGAGACACACAATTCTTTAGATTCATTAATCAAGGAAGCAGAGTTTCTTATTGGTTATTCAAGATAACTATGCTTGCAAAGTTGTAGAATGGAGAGAGAGAATAGAGGAAAGAATAAGAAAAGTAAATTGAAGAAATGCAACTCTTATTTCTTTTGTAGTGGTGATACAAAGCTCCATAACCTATAACAATCCACGATTTCTACATAAAAACTAACTTTCAAGCTCATTTGAAATGGAGAAGCCATTGTAAATTATCTTCTCATCTACCCCCCACATGAAATTTCAAGTTCCTATTCCACTTGTGACCTTTTGATTTCCTTAGAAAATACAAATTAAGTACCTATTTTATAATTTGAGAGAGTACTTTTAAAATATTTTATTTTAACTTAATTAAATAGGAAAAAAATTCATGATTACATACAATGAGGAATTAGAAATGGGAAGAGAAGAAAGAGAGGAAGAGATATAAAGAAGGGATTTCAGCTGATATGTTTTTGATGAAGAACTTGCTGATTGAGGCATGATGATCATAATCTCATCCTTCTTTAAGATAGATGGACACTTCAGACTACCAAATGAGTGTTTAGGAACACTATTATAAGACCTATCAATGTGAGCTTGAGATGGCTACGAACACTCGATGATTGTTCCTTCTTGATCTCACAAAGTGAGAGTGAGGATTAATCTCTTGCTCCTTATGATTTCAAAAATTATTTCAGTGATCATGATGTACAATTCCATGTTGCTTGAACCTCTTGATGGTTTTCCTTCACTTACTAAAATAAGACTTCATCATACGGATGAAAGGGATGGCCCCTGAATGGAATTATGGAGAAGTGGTCACCGGTTGGAATGATATGAGGAGATGGAAATGACCACACCATAATTTTTTAGGTGAGTGTTCAGAAACACTACCAAGTGGATGGAATCTAATGGAATAGACATGTTTATTCATTGAATGAAGATCATACCTTTTTTCCTTATTTTACTGATAGAGCACTCCTTGAATGAGATCAACTTGTAAACCTCCGGTGTACATGTTTCTCATGAAAGCGTAGATGACCTTTTCTTAATAGAAAGATTAATCCCAGATATAACTTTGAAGGAATGAATGAGAATGAGTCCCATGTTATCATCTTGCACATTGCACTAAAACCCTGAAAACTCCACCTCTACATACGTACAAGATGTGAGGTCCTTATCAAGCATGGATCAAGTTTTAGAAACACTTCACGAGGTATGCATTATTTGAGATGACCTATTTCCTTACTCATGGAGAATCCTTATAATCATTCTTATGATGAAAATACTCTTTTTGAATTTATTTTGAATGAATCTCTTGATCCTCTTTAATTTCCTTTCTAGCCTTACAATGTTCCTAACTTTCACCCGTTGCATCTCGAAATGTTATGTCTTGTTCCTTGACACAATTGTGATAAAAATGCCACTTCATGATCCTTGTGGGGGTTTATTTCCCTGTTTGATATATGAAACCACATTTAAATCATATGAGGATGGAAAAAATGAACAAAATTATTGATTACGGATCCAACAACAACTTCTATGCTAAAAACCGAAACTTTATATTTTTGGGAGGTGGGACTAGAGCTCCTAGTTTGGTAATTTTTCCTTTTACTAAAGTTTCATCCTTTGAGTCTCCTATAACACTTATATTTACTCCATTGATTATGCTTTAGCATATTATGAAGTATCTATTTTTAGCGAGTTGCTTTTTGTGAACTGTTATTTTAGGAAAATTACATGTTTTACCTTTTTTGTTCCTCACTTGTTTCTCAATGTTCGAGTGATTGGAGTTTAAAATTTTAAGGGGTTACTATTTTAATCATATGATTGTAAAAATAATATGATATTTTTAGAAAAATTTCATACTAGTGTTTTTTCATCAAAAACACCAAAGTGTAGGATTGACTCTTCACTAGGATCTCATGTTCCAATTTTCATTGTGATCCACCCGCCAAAACTCTTGCAAATAAAAAAGGAAAATTTTGGGATGAAGGATTTTAGGTTTTTTTTGTGTGATTGCATCCATTAATTGAGGATTGAAGCTTCAGTAATCACAAGGGAGATTAGGATGAGAGCAATCATTTAAAACCTTGGTGTGATCCAAGATGAGGAATTATGGGGAAAGCTTTGTTTTTGCAGTCATGGATGGTTATGAATGTGTTAAGAAGAATGGACATTATGTTTAGATGTAATTTAAATTTTTTTTAGGTTTATAAATGGATGATGGATGAACAATGAAAAATATATAGCTTAAAAATGAGTTTACCTTTCACTTTTTTCTTAATTGCTTCTTATGTAGTTTAACTCCATGTGAGTGCAAGATGAGTGGGTTAAGAGTTGGGTTTTGATGGATTTCTCATGGGAATATTTTTGTATCCCATATGTACCCTTGGTTCAAGGGGACAATAAGGACACAAAAAATTCACTTTGAGCTAGATGTGACACTTGTCACCTTGTGGTTTGATGATAAGGAGACAAAAAAAGCACACATGGGCACCTGGTGGCTAAAAAATCGGTCATGTGTGGAACCTTAGAAGGTAATGATCATGGGTGAATTTTTTCCCCTATATACCATATGGAAATGGATAATATGGATAGTAAAATGTTCTTTGAGAAATATTGTGCCACTTGGCATGATCTCAGTGCAAGCTTGGGAAATTGGCTTAGGCTGGTTAAGCATTCCATAAAGATGAGGAGGGTCTATGGGGAACCAGAGAGGAGGGATGAGCTGGGGAAAAATTTTGTGTCCCCTTTATCCCCTTGGGAAAGGTACAATAGGGACCAAAAATTGCACCATGGAGCTGGAAGATGACATGTGTCACTTCAAAATCTAGCTAACTATGAGATGCACACCTTGCACTAGAGAGGACTTGAGGATACAATTCACAGAGCTCCAGATGGTATTTTTATATGAAATTTTATATGATTTTTATTTATAATACCATTTAAATATCAATTTGTAGGTTTATAAAATGATTCTTCTTACATCTCCAACAAATGGCTCCTTTTCTTCGAGACAACAGGTGTGCCTCGCAAAGATTGGGCTGCCTTGATAAACAATTAGGTCTTATGAAAAATGTGATGATTCCACCATGTAGATAATTATTTCATATTTCCAATTCCTATTTTTTTCCTTCCAAATCCTTACAGATCTCTCAGAATCATTTGGAGAAGTTCAGGTTTAAATTTTGACCCTTTACTCCTTACACCTAAAAACCCACTTTTATACAATTTATCCCTAAACCACCAAATCTTCCCTAAATATCCATAAATAAATTTTTTGCATACTTTATCTCATTTTTATAACTCCTAGGTGGGTTGTGTCTTAACAATCATCTTCCGAGGGGTGTCCACTAGTGTGAAATAACCTAAACAATAGGCCTTTTTAGCCTTTGGGAGTAATTCCTCCTACATGAATCCATGAATCACCTCCTTGCACATGAAACACACTTGAAAAACACATTAGCACATTCCTACTGACCATCATGAGGGTAACATAAGAAATGAGTTAGATTGATGACATGTTTACATTAAGCGGGAGAGAGATTTTCAGATGTGGGTTAGGTAGTCATTACAATTTTTTTATTTTTCATGCTAAACATTTTGTATGACAACACATATGTTACCATGGTATCTAATTATTATTCAACTATTTTCTTTGGATCTTAAATTAAATATGATATGTTACATTTCATTAACTTTGGGAAGTGATCCATTACCCATAATTTATCCATCGTCCACGTTGTATATAGAATTTTAATATATCATCACATAAAATCTATTATGCATGGCCAACCATAACACTATAGTTAAGGAACATATCATCACCATATGATGTGGTAGACCAGCCAAAAAAACTCCTCCCATTAGAGGAAAACTTACTGATATTAATTCAATTATATCTCTACTACTAGAGATATGGTGACTTCGACTACATAATATGACCTCTTAGACCAACTCAAGAATATTGAAGCTAGCTTTTATATTATCAAATTCCTTCAATTATTGGTAATGCATATGGATATTCTAAACCATATAGTTCAAGATATGAATATCCCAACTATTGTATAACCTACATATTTTTCATCCCTTGTGAACACTTTAAAGTTTAAAGATCACCACATTTCCTTTAACAAAGAGGATTCTCCACCACAAAAAAATGTAGATTGTATTTTCCTTATATATCTACATCCAAGTCTTCAAAAAAATAGTTAATAAAAAATTTATTGATAATGGATCAAGCTTAAATATATTTTACAAGGATTTCTTAACTGAATTGGACCTTGATAAACAACATCTTAAAATTTTTGACATATAAACCAAGGGTTTCAATAATGTGTATTTTCCAACATATAATATTTCTACCTTATTTGTTACTCTATTCCCATATAATTACATGTCATTCCATTTGAATTAAACTATAATATCCTATTAGGATTACCATGGGTTCATGTCATGGGATTAATACCATCCAATTTACATTGATGCCTCAAATATATGCACCATAAATACAAATGTATCCCTATAGATAAGAACCTTACAAATGTTTTTAAGTAGTGGAATATAATAAACACTTTATCATGTCAACAAGTGTATCAAAACCTAATTTACATCCACATATATATGACCCTTTCCAATTCAAATCCTTAACACACTTGAATAGCAAGAGGGACCTAAATTCAATACAGTATATAGTTATCATACTACCAAACTACAAAATCGACCTCCTATTAATAAGAAATATATAAAACCACATTATAATGATGAATCTAATAGTGAAGAATACATTTTCAATTACATGGATAAAAATTTAGATAAAGTCAAGTTCACCCTTTTCAAATTCATTGAGTACTATGATGACTCTAACTCATTAGAATTAAGCCATTTATATGATTTATCCTCAAATAAAAAAGTGTGTTATAAGAAATATCCCCCATTAATAATACCATTCAAAATAATCATGTTATGGTTATTTATTTGATTAGTGGTAAAGAACGGTTAAGGGTACCCTACCTCGTACATTGAGACAGATCACATGCACACAAAGAAAAGGCTAAGGGTATATCCATTGAAGCCTTAAAAAAACAACAAGTATAAAATTAACAACATGTAGCCAGGAACTACATAGAACATACGACAATAAGGAACCAAAACATCCAAAATGAACCACACAATGTGTTTCAAACCTAACACCATTAATCCTTTACAATTTCATCCAAATTTTGCATGCATTTTTTCCACTCTTTGACTAACCCTACTATAGTAATTCTCCACCTCTCATATTCAGGTCCAATCATCTTTTTCTTGGGGTTGGATCCTTCCTTTTCCATCTATTTAGATCTTTTCATTCCATTAACCATCTCATCCATCATATTTAGGTGCTCCATATTTGTTTTCATATTGAGAATGTGGAGGCTCTTAATTTGCAGCATAATCTCCTTTATGCCAATTATTTCTTTTTCCATATTCTCTAACCTCTTGTTGATAGTTTCTTGTTGATCATTGACCAAAATAGAGGTGATTTTATCTATTATTTCCTTAACCTACTTTAGTTATCCGGACATCATATTGATCTTATGTTTATTGATATATGTATCAAGTCTGCAATATTTAAATTCTTTCTGAAGGTGTAAGCTTTGATCACTCCTTTTGTTGCAAATAAATCCTTAAATTTGTGCAACTTTGAGAGAGTTGAGGTTATCGATGGCCTCCTCTATGTCTTGGGTCTATGTTTCCATTTCATCATCATTATCATGGCCCGGTGGAGAAATATCTCTCATTTCCTCCATCTCTTCCATGTCTTTGTCTGAATTCTTCTCCTGGGTATCGATGCCCTTATCTCGTGTTCCTTTCCTTGGAATTTTCTAACCGAGCCTTCTCCTCACCTTTTGGATCATTGTTTTAGTCTTTTGGTTTGATACCCTCAATATCCTTCCCTTTTCCATGTTGGGAAGGCAATCTATCTATTCTCGACATGTGTCTCTTCCCCATAGTCTTCCTTTCCTCAATAGGATCTATGTTCATCTCTTTAGGGTAAATTTTCTCTTCCTTGCTCACAATCGATGTCTCATTACTGAACGGGGCTTTGATAAGGGCTTGGTGAAGGGGGCCATGAAATTTCCTTTCTTCACTTTTTCAATAGATTTAGAGATGGATCTAAAAAGGAAATTCATAAAGTCGTACAATTTCCCATGTCTGAAGTGATTTAGCATCAGGAAATGGTAGGAAAAAACCACTTTAAAACTACCGTCAAGTGTCACATATTGCTTCAAAAGAAGTGTTATTTCATCAGAAGGATAGGGAAGGGAATCTCTATTGTAACCAGCATAGTGATGTTTAAGGGTTTACTTACTAATAAGGAATCTATCGATTTCCATCTACCGCAATCATACTTAGGCTTGAAATTCATTCTCCCCTGTAATGGAATACTAGTAACCTTAGCCACAAGCTTAGGTGTGATTGTAAAGGAAAAACCTCTCAAACACACTCTGCCATCATTCCACATTTTAGCCACTTTGAGGCTCAAATTCTCATCGTGGCCTTTAAAAGTTTTAAAGAAATCAGCCATACTTGCTTTCGCAATAATCTTCTTGGCTTCCTTATTTATCTCCATCATAGTATCCAGCTCAATTATTACCATATCTCCTCCCATCCTTGAAGTTAGATAATGTCCTTTTCTATAATTACATAATTTTGGTAGGGAGGATTGGTGTTTCAAATCTCTGCTTCTCATATTTTTCACCGTATCTAAATTCCTTCCCCCTCAAGTATTATTACCACTATCATGTTATGGTTATTACTAGATTGAAATGTGTTTATTAAAAAATGAACTTCTCTAATGATATCGGACCCATAATTTTATCTGTTAATAATAAAATTAGCATTAATAAAAACTTCAGCAAAACACTTTGATTCCATGATGATGTACAATGAGAGGAAACATTTTCCTAGAAATTGATTCTATATGTCATATGATTCTTGTCACCTCACACATCCTATATTGGCTCTATAAATTATTTGCATGCATAACCCATCAAGGACCACCACACTTTTGTGTCATGTTGTAGCCATTATTTGGCCCTCAACTTGACTCTAAACTACCATTAATATATTCAATTTTTTAATACCATACTACTTGAGGTTATTTATCTTATTTAAATACTCCCGCTTACTTCTATTTTTAGAACTATAGACATGTTCATTACACCTATGTACATTGATCCTTCACTTGATATTCCCATCATTTACCATGTATACATATATTGTATATAACATCTTGCATGCACAAACACAAAAAACCACACCTATAGAATTACTATAGATAGATTCACAATTTATTTCCTTATTTTGAACTAAGTTGTTACTTGATGATGTCACACATTTTCATGGGTCTGATGTGATTATTGAGGAAAAGTTACTTACACATTACCCTACCTTGCCTCTTTCACTATTTCAAGTTGTTTATACCTAAATTTGGTAATTTATCACTCGATATTGACAATTTTGGCTTAAGCCCTAAATCATGACTTTTGTACACATTTTGAGCTCAATTTCCATCCTTATCCTTATTGCATGATTTATTTTCCTCATTAGCATTTATTAGTTGCTCGTAGATATTATTTCATTAGTCCACAATAGTCTATCACTTCTAAGTTTCATGCCAAAAATTTCTAACACCTCATTTCCTACCCATTTAGTACTACCAGATAAGGACCAAATCACTAAATGGTTTGTTATAAAACTAGAGGTTTGTCCCAAGCTACAAAAATGATCACTTTATAAATTTTATATCTTTTATGGGTTGGTGTTCTTCCTATAGATTGTTATTAATGTTAAATTAAACATATGAATTCCTATATAATAAATTCAAATGTACTCATTCACTCACCTAGGAATTACCTAGAATTTCAAGAGCACCAATTGCAAATATGATTCCAAAAGCACTATTCCTAAATTATAAACACACATTAGGATTGTAGGCACTCAAATTTAGTAATTTACATTTTGGAAACCCTTAAGTTGACTATGTAATCTTTCTACGATAAATACAACTTCTCCATTCCCACTTAATGATTTCCAAGGTCCATTATTTAGCTTGTTTATCCTTACACAATGACATGTTGACATGTTTTGAAAATAAAATGCATAAAATCAATATAGAAACATTAGTCTATCATCTATAAACATCATTTGGCACATTTCCTACTCTGATCGGGACCATAAAAATTGGTCGGGGACCGTACATCTAGTCTTGAACTACTTATATGGCCTTAGACTGGCATGTCTTCACACTACAATTTCAAATTGACATATTTCATTGGGTGTTATACTTCATCCAGGTTGGAATTTCTTAGATAAATAATCTATAGAACCCTATATAAGAAAGTAAACACTACCTCATTTTCTAACTTGGAACTCTTAAGGCAATTCACTAAAGAAATCACTTTATACACTTGCAAAAGGCATCCAAAGCTCCCTAAATCTTAGAATTACACATCTACAATCATTAGGGTAACACCCACATCATGTCTAAAGCTACAAACTAGGTTAATGAAACCATATATCTCATCTACAAGAATCCAAACACACAATCTCTCTCCAAGTGTTTTAGAAAGATCCAAGTCAAAGAAAACATGGTCAAATAAATTTCCAAATCTAATTGATCTATCTAGATATCACATGCTAGGTGGAGAATGACATGTGGTTTGAGGTCTCTTTAAAGTAGTTCCAACATCTACAATGCACAGGAGATCCTGAAACCCTTTTAATGTTTGTTTTGAAGTAATATTCATCCATGTATATGGTTTGATATGATGTTCATTCCATTCAGAGAGCCTCACTACATGTGTGAAAACTAGGGTTTGATAGAGACAAACAAATCTAAGAAGGTGAGAAAACCAAAAATTTATAGAATTTTATTCAAAGCATATCTAATACTATATATAATGGGCTAGACCATATGGTATGGTATTGACCAGTGTAATTATAATGATAGACCCATTTTTACAGTTATCTAGGTTCACATCTCCTGTTTCCATTGTTACACACTCACATATCTTTCCATAAATCATCTAAAATCAGCTAAGTGCTTCTACACATTTATTTTATGTTATCCATTACATGTTAGGTTGATTGGTGTATTAAAATTCTTCCTATTTTATTTGAGTTGTAAATTTGAGTTAGTATTTATATTGTATCATCTTTATAATATATGAAATCAACTCTAATATATTCTACAACTAATTAAATTGACCTAAAATTTAATTAAGGGTTAAACATTTTGGTGAACCCACTTTTGATCAAACCCTTCACCTAATCTAGGATCTATTTAGTTCCTTAAAGTATTAGGATTTTTGATCTCAAAACCCTAGTTGTCATAGGGTTCCATACTTACATTGTATATTCATATCTACACTTGATTTCTATCTATTATACCCTAAACCTGATTTGCACAAATTTTCCTAGGGTTTCATGGTCGGTTCTACCCTTTGGGTCACTTTTTAGGGCTCCTAATTTCCAAATCAACTTTTTCTTCATATATAGATTATAATGAAATTACTTGTATAATTCAGATTATGAGCAACAATAGAACACCAAATAACACAATATTTCAGAATAATGATCTCAATATGCAATTAGAATAGCTTCACCACTTCAAGGGGGAAACCTCTAAACCATATAATAAGACTCAAATTCTCAAATGATAATGAAATACTACCTATAATCCCCTATATATACTATTCATATGATATGGCCATCACCAAGGCCAGCCTATTAAGCATGAGAAAGTATAAATGATATAATAAAATGATATGGTAAGCCACAAGTTAGCTACTCTGTCCTAATACAAACAATAGGTTAAGGGTGTAGCATGCCCTTCCCCTTCAAACCAATGTTCTCCTCAACATTGAATAATCCTAGATGTTGCTATAGAAAACCTTCATCCTCCCAAGGTGCATCTTTTATGCTCATATTCTTCCACTTGATCAGATATTCCTTAATGTCTCTGATTCTCAGCCTCTTATTACGTGTTTACATAATCTTCTCTGGCTCCAAAATTATTCTTCCTTCCTCATCAAGTTCTGGTAACTTATTTTGGGCTTTAAATTTCTGTCCAATAACCTTCTTTAGGCATGAAACATGGAATACTGGGTGTATGTGTGAAGATGGAGGAAACTCTAGTTTATAAGCGACACTGCCAATTTCTATAGAACCTGATAAGGGCCATAATATTTAGGAGCAATTTTGTTTTCCTTTTTCTATTGCTTTAGGGACATCTGTTTGTAAGGTTGGAGACGTACAAAAACCCAGTCACCAATTTCAAAATTTCTTTCACTACGGTGTTGATCTACTTGTTGTTTCATCCTATTTTATGCTAATGCTAAATTTTCCTTCAAACTAGCCAAAACCTATCGTTGATGTTGAATGTGTTCCTCAACATCTCTGAACTTAGTTTGTACCCTCAAGGAGGAAGTGATAGACGGTGGATGGTAACCGTATAATGCTAAAAATGGGGTCATTTGAGATGAGGTATGAAAAGATGTGTTATACCACCATTATGCAAGTGGTAGCCATTTAATCCACCTTTCCTTCTTATCTGATGCAAAACAACGTAGATACCCCTCTAAGCATTTGTTGACCACTTCCGTTTTCCCATCGGTTTGAGGATGATAAAATGAATTGTGAGATAACCGATTACCCAAACATAAAAATAATTCCGTCCAAAAATTACTTGTGAAAATAGGATCACGATCACTTATAATTATCTTTGGGGTTCCATGTAGCCTTTGAATTGTCTCCAAAAAAATAGTTGATGGTATACTTAGCTGCGAATGGATGTGATACGGCACAAAAATTGGCATATTTTGTGAGCCTATCCACAATCATGAAAATAAAATTCTTACCCTCTGAACAAGGCAATCCGGTGATGAAATCCATGGAGACCTCCTCCCATCTCTGGCTAGGAATTGGTAAGGGTTGCAACAGACTAGGTGTCTTAATTGTTTCCCCTTTGTTCTGTTGGCATAGTAAACACTCGATACAAATTTTGTACATCCCCCTTGATTCCTTCCCAAAAGAATTCTCTTTTTATTCTATGATATGTATTCAAAAACCTAGAGTTTCCTCCAATAGGTGAGGCATGTAGCTCTGCAAGAATATTATGCTTCAACTCGGAATATTTAGTTAAGTATAACCTATCCTTGTACCATAGGGCATTACCTTTCCACTCAAAGTCATAGATCCTTGCTTAATATTTTGTATTAGAGATTGTGTATCCTTGTCTTGATCTCATTCCAATCTTGCTTCATCCACCCAATCGGCCATCAACATGGACATTCCAAATAATAAGGCATCATCGAAGTATCCCTTCTAGACAATGCATTAGCTATTACATTTTCTTTACCCTTTTTGTATATGATTTCAAAATCATAACCCAACATTTTTTTACCCATTTTTGTTGTTCCTCATATGATAACCTTTGCTCTAAAAATTATTTGAGACTATCATGATCAGTTTTTACGTTGAAGTGTCTACCTAGGAGATAGGGCCTCATTGCTTGACCACATGAAGAATAGCAATCATTTATTTCTTAGAGATAGGTTTGAGCAGATCTTGTCCTTTGAATTGATGACTCTTAAATGTAATTTTTCTTCCTTCCTACATTATAACTACTCCCAATCCTAATCCTAAAGCGTCACATTCAACAATGAAGGTTTTTGAGATGTTGGGAGTAGCCAAAACTGGGGTGCTGTACATGGCTTCCTTCAGCTACTCAAAGGATATAGTGGCTACGTCTATCCAATGGAAGGCATCCTTCTTTAGCAATGCAGTGAGTGGGGTTGTTATTCTACCATATCCCCGCACAAATATTTTGTAGTACCCTATTGGTCCTAGAACCCATGAATATTTTTTTAGAGTTTTGGGCCTTGGCCATTCCACCATAGCTTTGATCTTCGAGGATCAAATTTTACACCTTCATTGGATATAATGTGACCCAATTACTCTATCTCTTGTACACCAAAGAACATTTAGATGGCTTTGCATAGAGAGTATTTTTCTCCAAAACATGCAACACTTTATTTACATGTTGTAAGTGTTCTTCCCATGTCTTCTTTGTAAATCAATATGTCATCAAAGAAACTAATACAAATTTCCTTTAAAATGGCCTAAAAATAGTGTTCATCAAGCTTTGAAAGGTTGAGGGCACATTTGTAAGACCAAAAGGCATTACCAAAAACTCATAATGGCCCTTATGAGTCCTAAAAGCCATTTTATGAACATATTCCTCTTTTATTCTAATTTTATGGTACCCTAACGAAGATCTAATTTTGTGAAATAAATAACACCATGCAATTCATCAAGTAAATCATCAATTACTGGAATAGGAAACTTATCTTTGATGGTATACTTGTTGAGTTCTCGGTAATCTAGACACATCCTCCATGTTTCATCCTTCTTACATACCATGACCACTAGTGAAGAATATGCACTCTAGCTATGCCTGATGATACCTGCCTTCAACATTTCCTAAACCATTTTCTCAATCTCACTTTTCTAGGAATATGGGTATCTATATGGTCTGATGTTAGGTGTTTGGCTCCCTAGAATCAACTGAATGGCATGATCATGATCCCTAACTAGTGGTATTCCCTTTGGAATTGCATCAAAAACATATGAGTGAGCATCAACAATCTTCTAAAGATTGGGTGGCATTGAAGACTCTGTATTTTGTACTTCTATGGAAAATAACTTTGCTATAAATCCATCTACTCCTTTTCTAAGAACCTTCTACATCTGATGAGAGCTAATAATCTATGGAGACTTAGCTACCATCCCATTCAATTGTATTTTCCTTCCATCTAAATGAAATCACATGAAAAATTCTTGGAAATTCATCTCTATAGTACCTAAGGTTGTGAGCCATTAGAAACCCAAAATAATATCGCCTCTCGATAGAAATAGTAAACATGCTTGAGTCTAACATATAGTCTCCCATGGAAATCTTGATACTATGGCACTTTCCTATGCACTTGACTATCCCACCATCTATAATCATAACATGCATTTCTGGAGTTGGGTAAATCAAATAATTTAGGCAGGCAACTAACTTACTATTTATTAAGTTATGAGTACTCCCTGAGTCAATCAACACCGTCACCTTCTTGTTTTTGAGATAGCCAATAACCTTGAGTTTTTAGGAGTATTATTACCGACAATGATGCATGGCAATAAATTGTAGGTTGGTGATCCTCTACCTCATTTTCTCTGGTTCCTCAGCTTCTCCTATAATTTCAGCTTCCTCATCATCCTCATTACCTCGTTAATATAGAACAACTTCTTCTCTGCACATTTGTGTCTCGGTCCATATTTTCTATCACGGTTAAAACATAATCCTTTTTCTCTCTTTTCTTCCATTTGTTGAGGAGTCAGTCTAATTGGCCTAGCAAATGAAGGGGAAGAGACAATACGATCTCTGGTGTTAATGAAAGGTAGCTTCCTACTATAAAGAACTTTTTACTCTTCTCAACATGTCACGATAATAGAATCGAAAGCTTGAGTGGATTAAAAATGTGTACCTCATGCTCGATGTGGTCCTTAAGACCCCAAGAAATAGCTCATTCAGATTCTCTTCTGGAATATTCTCCACCCTTAAAGATATTTTCTAGAATTGATGCACATAATATTTGGTGATCCTATTTGTTGTAACTTTGCTAATTAACTAAAATAGTTCTCTCGAAACACTTTGGGCTGTAGTGCAATTGCAACTCCTCGGTAAAAATTGTCCAAGTGATACCGAGACCATTCTTCTACCTCTGAGCACATAACCATCGATACTAAACGAATTGGTATGGTTCAAGATACAGGGATACCAATGTCACCTTTTGTCTTGATGGTGTTTGATGTAACTTAAAGAAGTTCTCCATTTGATTTATCCAATTTAGGGATCCTTAACATCAAATTTGTGCATATCCACTTTCGGCATCATGTTTCATGGTTATGAATAAGTTGGATTCGATTGAAATTTGGAAAAGTGATCCAACATGGTTATTTTTTCCATGATTTTGAATGAATATCCTCCTTGGTTGATATGGGCCAGATTTAGGCCATATTTTTACCCTTTACATGTTGCGCATGATATAATCCAACCGATGATTGATTTGGTCTATGTCTCCTTTAGAATCCATCTTAGATTGTACATTTCGCAACTCATACTCAAGTTGGCTCACCTTATGATCAACTAAGGTAAACCCTAGTCTTTGAGGAATTTGTATTTACCCCTTCGATTCCATCTCTTCAATCACTACCCTATATTTATTTGGGGTTTTACCCAAGTAACTGTGATTCTTTTTGCTCTTGTGTAAGGCCCCGTCATGATGTCAAAACTTAGGGTTCAGGATTTTGATACAAATTATCCAAAAAGGAAAAACACAATGAAGATACTAATACTATGTTTTTGAGATCTTTCTGAAACTGTAAAGAACTTGAAAATATTCCATAATTTGCACCTTAGGGAGCGATTTTATGAAAAACTCTAAATTTATAATAACTTTTTCAAAATAAATCAAAAAAGTCTTAAATTTTTAGGGAACCTTACTTGAAATGTTTTGCAACTCTGATAAAAATATCTCCCACCAAGTCTCTTTGGTTTGCAATATATGGCGAAAACAAAAAATTAGGGTTTTTGCCCTAATTTTGGCCCAGATCGCAGCTTTGATACCACTTATAATGAAATTACTTGTATAATTCAGATTATGAGAAACAATAGAACACCAAATAACACAATATTTCAAAATAATGATCTCAATATGTAATTATAATAGCTTTGCCACTTCAAGGGGGCAACCTCCAAACTATATAATAAGTGAAATGCTCAAATGATAATGAAATACTACCTACAATCCCTATATATACTATTCATATGCTATGGTCATTGCCAAGACCGACCTATTAAGCATGAGAAAGTATAAATGATATGGTAAGCCACAAGTCAGCTACTCATATCCTAATACACGCAATAGGTTAAGGGCGTAGCATATATCATAAAAACTATATTTTAAAATTTGTTTTTTATTATTAATTATTGTATATTTAGTGAAAATTTCTTTTTTTTTTTTCCCTAATTTTTAGCACACTTTTTGGGTCTTCAAAAATACTTTTTTATTAATTAGAGAATAGTCAAATAATACATAGTTTTGGAAAAATCCCTTAGAGGTTTTTATTTCACATAATTATATTCAAAAATACCTCTTTTTGTTTTGTAAAATATAAATTCTATTTCAAGATATGGTTGTTTAATTCATTTGACAATGGTCACTTTTTCTCGATGCCACATTTTGGGTCTTATCCCCATGGTCTCTTAATTATGTCCCTCTATATTCTAATCCTTGTCATTTTCTATCTAATTTTAGTTTCTTATATCATTTTTTCTTCCATCATGGCCCATGTCATCATTTCTCAAGTATCCTTATATCATTTACTTCAATGACACCCAACATGTAGAGATACTCTCACAAAACTAGTGCACAAAATAAAGCTCCCTGATAATACGACCCCTTCCTATATGAATTCAATTTTGAGTCATATTTCAAATACTTCCATTAGTAATGATCCAATATTCCATAAGACTATCTTAGAGTCTATTCAATCTTTATACCATTCTTTTCAAGATAAATTTAAAAATGTGAATACTGATATTACATCTCTCAAGGATGAGATACAACATCTCAAGGATACTTCCAATGCACATATTAGTTATCTTACTACACATTACAATATTTCTAAGGACAATGATAAGTAATTTTATACAAGTGTTATGTCTATTTCATGTACTCATACAAGTGAGGTGAACATCTTGCATATTAGAAACAATGTGTATGTTCCATAAGATCAACCTCTCTAGTTTGACAAGAATGCTACACAATATCATATCCTAGCTATGTTACTCGATAATTACTTAATCACTTTGTTACCCACTCATTACTACCCATAACATCATCTTGAAATAATTAAAGGTCAACCATTATTCAATTATCATATAATTAATGGACATCATGACAATGATTGATATGCTTTACAATAAAAAATATGACAAGTAGAGTGTAAGGGATTTAAATCATTTACTACACAACATTCTCTTTGAACATTCATCTCAATTTTATAAATTTAAATTTTTGCCGCCTATTTCTAGTAACCATCTTTGTAATATCACATGTTGTGAATTCTATAATACCACCTATTTAATAAGAAGATAATAATGATATACCTCATTTGGAATCACCACTCTTATTATAAAATTACATCCTACTATTATACGCAACTTGCCATGGAAGTATTACCAATCATGCATATTACCCCATAACACCTATATAATATATAGGTACATATCAAAGATCATACCTAATTACCCATAAAGCTCCACTTGGAAAAAATTTATGGTTGGGTGAATGATATGTATTATTATAGCAACGATGATGACCAAGGGGATACATCAAGTTAAATTTATGGGGGCAACATGAAAAATAATATCACGAATGACATTGATTTATCAACTGTTACTCAATTCGATGATCAAGATGACTTTGATCTTAATTATTATTGCGATGAATTTATACACTCATATATGTCGATGTGAATTCAAGAAGTTTCAAGCATAACGACGTAGAAGAGGACACAATTTAATAGAAGCACTAATAATTTCTCAAAAAATTACCGGTGATCATTGGGATACTCATAATATTATTTATTATATTCAATCAAGTAGTACATGTAAATTTCCATTGAGCATACAACCAAATCATTAAGCAAGAATTCATATCCATAATCTATAGTGGTCTTGCATCTTATATTAAATTTACTTATACATCATGGCACAACATAGTAAATCATCCCCTCTCAAATGACTAGGAGCATATCTAGATCTCCCTTATTTTCCAAGAATAGGTTTTCTTTCATGCCCCTGTGTACTTTGGTAAGGGTCACATTTCCAACATGTTTGTTAATGTTGTTAATATTATCCCTAGTCATCAAAATTTATCTCTTCAATCACAATGTGTTTTTCACACCACTAAAAATAAATATCAATCCATCTCAACCTCTTTCGGTATCATACTATAATCATAACTATCAAATCAAATCCTTCCACTCATATTATCGTTAATGGATCTTAGGTATTTTTCTTGCACACACTCATGGATTCACCAAACCTTATATTAGACCTTCTTTGGCACATTTGGGGACTAAGATTCCATCTAACTCACACTCTCTACTCCACCTCTTTAAGAGTTTCTCATTGGATAAATTTCTTGTTATCCATATTTTATACATATATTTGCACTAAGATAATACAAATAAATTCACATATGTTCAAAATATTAAATCAAGACTTGTGATTTTTACTTGAACTCTTGGCACTTTACCTTACACATGTTGTTTGTCACTTTGTTTTGATAGATAACATGATTTATCTCTTTACACGCATGTTCACATAGTATATTGAGCTAGATACGAGGACACATAGATCGATACATACTTATAGGAGCACTCATGTTTCCTTACATTCTCATCATTGGGGGAAATAAATCTAAATTCTGTAGGTGCTATTATTCTATAATATTTCATTTACACTTCCTTATTCACGATGAATTATATACATTATGTCTTGCTTATTTTAATATTAACAACACTAATATATGTGTCTTATACAACGTTGACACCTATTGTTTAATATACTTCACTCATTTTGGTTACTAAATCTTATTATCATGTTTTAAAAAATTTGTTTCATGCCTACATGTGTGTATGTGTGTTATTGCTTGCTAATTTTCATTGTTCGTGTGTGTGTAATTACTTTTTTTTTCATTTCTTGTGGCCTATGTGCCTTGTTTGTCTTATGACACCATGGGTGTCCCATGTTTTTGGCATCATGCCTATCTTTGAATTCCTTGCTCTTATTTGCAAGCCTACGGACCTTGATTGTCTTACGACACTATGGGTGTCCGATTCTTGCAAAGCTTAGGCCTTTTTATGCTTTTGTATGTCATTGTTTACAATTAGATGCATTATTATTTTTCTTGTTTTCTCTTACATGTGTTGTTCATATTGGTTTCTTTAGTTTCTACTATCATTATCTATTTCTACCATTGTTTTTGCACATTATGGTTTACACCATACACAAACACATTTCTTTTTGTAGGTACGGGTTCTCCAATTTTTCCACCTTTTCGACACAATACACAACTCATTAGATATTTCCTTCAGAAATACACACCTATTTATTTTGTGCCACATGCTCAACCATGGTTCTTACATATGCCTCAAAAGAGGGGGCATCTATTCTACGAGACAAAAATATAAATATGGGGGTAATTGCAAGTACAAATAAGGCACACAAACCTAAAATTTCATTTATACATAGATTTTTGGTTAAAAATAGGGTCAAAACTATATACTTTGGTCAAGACCTTACAATACAGTTCTAACCCCCCCACACATTTTTGACCTAGGGGAAATTTCAATATTCTTTTCAACATTTTTATATTTTCACCTATGTATACAATTTTTACGTAAATTTTCACATACATATTACTTAATTGATATTAGTACATGGGAATGAATCTCTTCATTCCTTCTTTACATCAACACTCAACTTCAAGCTTGGTTTCGGGAATTTTGGGTGCATGGATATCCTTCCTAGTTCAACGTTGTTATCACATTTTCAACATAGTTCATTTTTATATTAGTTCATACTAGACTATTTGACATATGGGGAGAGTTTAAGGGAATGTATTCTTAATCATATTATATGTCCTTATTTGAAAAATAGGTTTTAGATCCATTTGTAGTGGTGTGATATATGAAGTTATGGAAGGAAATGAATTAGCTAAGGGCTTCGTGGGGAGACTTTTCTCTCTTATTACACTTAAAGGGGAAGATATCAAAGTTTCTAAATAACTCTGCTACACAATCTTCTTCCTTTGTAGGGGTGAATTTTACCTCTTTCTTTTTCTCTCTCTTTCACATTTTTGTGTTGGGTTACATGCTGACAAATAATCTAACTTTTTCTCAACTTTGATTGGGGACTTATCACCCCCGATCCTTGAGTAAAAGCCTATTAAGTATAAATCTATAAGAAAAAAATAAAAACATGAATAAATAGGTGTATGGTTTCCTTGTTTACATATTTCCACTCTACATATATGCAAATTCAAATATTTTATGTTACATGTTTTACTTGATTTACAATCAGTTATATATCATGGACATTGAATACAATCTATGTTATATGTTTCATCATGAAGCATGCCAATACCAAGCTCAACAACCCAACTATAAAATAAACATTCAAGAAAAGGAAAAGTTTTTGCATACTCAAGTATAATTTCCTTTAAGTATGCAATTTTTAATTTCATACTTAAAGGGGAAATGTAGATACTCAAATTTGGTAATTTGTACTTTTTAAATCCTTTAATTGACCATGCACTCTTACTATGATAAATGCTACTTGTCCGTTCATGCTTAGCATTTTACAAGGTCCATTGTTTCACTTGTTTTTCTTGAAAACTAACATGTCGAGACATTGTGAGAATTCATGCAAAAATATATAGAGAAACATAAATTCACCACTCAAACATCATTTGATATATTCCTACTCCGACTAGGAATGTATAGTCTATTCAAGTCCGTACCATATGGTTATGACCTCTTTTTATGGTCTTGGATCAATGTGTCTTCAAAAAAGTAAACTACACTTTTAAATTCAAATCTTTTGTTGGCCCTTGGGTATTATAATTTATACGGGTTATAATTTCTTATAAAAATCATATGTAGAACCTTATATAATCAAGTAAACACTAACTCATTTTATAACCTAGAAATCTTAAGGCAATGCACTAGAGCACCAATGTATTACAATTTAAAAGACATCCAAATCTCCCTAAATCTCAACATTGGAATCTATAGTCTTTAGAAAAGCAACCACATTAGATCCGAAGCTACAAACTAGGTCAAAGAATCCATATATCTTATTTCTGAGCATCCAAACATCCTCTCCTAAAGTATTTTTAGCAAGATCTAATTCAAATCAAGCATGGTCAAAGAAAATGCCAAATCTGATTTATCTATCTAAATATTGCATGTTAAGTAGAGAATGACATACGGTTTAAGGCCTCTTGAGTAATGTAAATGTCACCGATGGGAGGGGTGACCAAAACAGTTATAATGTTTATTTTATAGGAATATTCATCCATGGATAAGGTTTGAGATGATTTTTATTCCATTCATAAATCCTCGTTACATGTACAACAACTAGGGTTTGGGATGTTGTTGATCCATTCAAAAATCCTTAATGCATGTACAACAACTAAGGTTTGATAAAAATAAATAAATATATGAAAGTGAGAAATTTGTAAAGTTACAGAGGATTATTTATAGCATATATAATACTATATAGGAGGGGCTAGATTATACGATATGGTCTTGACCTAGTGGTATGGTCCTACCCTAGGTATGCGATTCTGATTATGAAACCATTTGTGAAGGTTAGTTAGGTTCATATATCCCAGTACCACTCTTACATAGTAATAGATTTGTCTGAAATCATTTGAAATCATATAAGTGCCTCTATTCATATGTTTTAATCTTTCAATTTCATGTTAGGTTGATTCTTGTATAAAAATTATTCCTATTTGATTTGATTTATAAATTTGAATTAGTATTTATATTATAATGTATTTATAATATTTGCAATCAAGTCTAATCTATTATACACCTAATTAAATTGAATTAATATTTAAACAAGAATCATTCCCCACATAGGTCTAAATAACTGTCAACCAAGTTCAAGATTTTAGATTCCGAAGTTCCTCCAAGAAAATTGAATGAAAACATGACAATCCATTTATAAAACATTATCTAGTGATCAAGTTATCAAAGTAGTCATTTTTACCCTTCACATAAAGAAAGGAACCCCATGTGTGCTAGCCTATCACACAACGAAAGTTGGGCACTCACTCGAGGCATGCACGGGTGTCGAGTCTCTCTTTTATGTGAGTTTAGTGGAAACATCATCTATGATTTTGTTTAAATGGACTTCAAAGGGAGTTCATAACATACAAGAACCATAGGGCTTAGAATGGCCTCTAGACTTGCAGTCATTTCAAGTAGAGTATTTAAAAATCTATAATGTGCATCATTTTATAAAGAAACATACAAGCATCCATACTTAGCATGAAAGGAAAGAGAACTCGTGAGAGAGAAGTATGCATCAGAATCATGGATATTCATGTATACATATAATAGGTAACCTCATTACATCCATTGAGCCATTACAGAGTGTCACAAAGAAGCAGACCAGTAGTCATGCATTGTAACTAGACTTATGTAACTAAGCTATTCAAAAAGAAAATTACAATCCCTAAGCCTAATGCATTCTCTCCTAAATACAACTATCCACTAACAGAGTCCTCACAGTATTTCTACAAAGCTCCGCCCATACTCTTTATCTCTCTTCTTTTACTCTGCAGGCACTTGTATTTATAGCTCTCCTGGACTACCAACTCACCCTCCAGTGCCCTCAGATCTGGTGCCAAGTGTCGAATGTGGTCCTCCATGTGAGCATGCCTCTCAGGCCTGAGCTTTCCACTTTATCCCATGATGTGCTTCTAGAAGCTTCTAGCATGCTCCTTCTAGGCCTGACTGTTCTTGCTAGGTTGGCACCTTATCCATGTGCCTGGGTCATGTTTTTCACGTGTTCTACTCGGACATCCAAATTGACTAAGTCTTGAACCCTTGGCTCTGTCCTCATGCATCGCGTGTGCTTCTTTACATGCTTTTACCTTGCTTTTTCATTTGCGCCATTCCATAAGCTTGGGACCTTGCACGCCTATGCACCTTCATACTTGGTCAATATTCTAGGGGTCCAACATCACCCCACACTACGCCTGTTCTCCATCGTGGAAACACTCCACTTAACCAAGATGTATGTTGCCTTAAGGAACCAAGGTGTAGTCTTACATTTTGCAAAAAATTAAAGGAATGAAAGAATTGGGGGAGAAGGAAGAATGGGGGCATTAACTCAGAAAGCTAGGAAAATCCTTCCGTAAGTCTACCTCCAGCTTGTTCCATATGTCGACCTCACTCTATGCCTTTTGACAGAGGTCGTCGATCAGGGTGCTCACCTTGTCAAAACTTAGGCCAATTCCCTAGGTGCCCAAAGTGTCAACGATCTTCTCCATCTCCTTGCCCAGGTCTTTGAGTGTGTCCATCCTCTTGGTAATCTGAGGGTATAGTTCTTTCAGCCGGGCCTTGATTGAACCCCTTAATGTTTCAATTACCTCATATTTTCTTTCTACTTGGCAAGAACCTTGTCCCTCTCTTCCCTGTTTCCTTTATTCTTCTCTTGGAACTCCTTTAGCTCTACTTTGTGTGTGGCGACCAAGGTGTTTTTACCTTATCCCTATCTGCGCAAGTATCATATGCGGCCTCAGCAGATTGGGTAGTGACTTTAACCTCTACGAGCACCTTGCTATACTCAGCAATGAGCGCTACCACCCTCAACCTGTCCTCTTTCTTTAAGTGCGCGGCCACTTCCTCTGTAGACTCTAGGGCCAAAGGTCATCTCTCCATGGTGAGGATGCACGTGTTAGATATTCTAAGCATTCAGAGTGGATGCGTACTTCTACGTGGGTGGCACTAGGTCTAGGTGCTTTAAAATGATGGTGCTCTTGATAGACTCCACCTTCTTGTATACTTCCTACACCTTTGTCTTCTCATCCTTTAGCTCACACCTCAGCTGCGTGCTGATCAGTTCTTCTTGCTTCAAGCTCTTGGCCTTCTCAGCCAGCTCCTCTTCTTTCTTCCCTAGCTTTCCCTCTAGCACTCTTATTTTGTCATTTGCATACAAAGATCCTAGCCTCTGTCTCCGTGACCTTGTTGAGTGTGTTACAGACCTACTCATCGAGAGTTCTTGGGAATTTACCAAGGGATTGGCTCCCTTAGACTCTAGTACTATTATGATTGCTCCTTGGCAGAATTCAAAGTCTAGTTTGTCAATGTGGGATTTAAATGCCCAAGAGAGCATCTTCTTCATCTGGGGTACGTGCCCTCCTTTTCAAATGACCCCATGGCTAAAATCCTTTCTGTGGGTACAGTGCTCTGGAACCACACGCGTAGCACCTTCTTTGAGTCATCAACGTAGCCCATCACTTGTCTTTTCTCTGTATCAAGGGTCCTCCTACCCGAGCGTGCACCTTTGGGAAAACTCACCATTAGAGTGGGACCTCCTCCCACGTTGTCATGCTCCTTTTCAATGTTTTCCTCTTTTCCTTCCCCTAGCACTATGTCAACATTGCGCTCCAACTCTTGGTCTACTAAGGCCTCAAGCATTTTCTTTGCCTCTCTCTCTACTACCTCAGTTATCTGCTCCTTTGTGAAGCTTATGGGCTCTCTCTCTGTGCGTCAATCTCCTCATTCCTTCCCATGTCCTGGGTGCATTCCCATCTATGTGTCCTTGTGCCACGTGAACACAAACTCTGTTTCTCTTCTCCACTCTCTTCTTCTAAATTGTACACGCCGTTGAAGACATGTGGCTCCTGGTCTCTTTTAGGCTCATCCTCCTTGTTGTCATCTTCTTCACTCTCATCCTCTCTTCCACCCATGTACTTCTCTAAGTTGTCGGTCTCCTCTCGAGTCATCTTCCTCTTCCATCCTCTGCTTTTTCCTGAGAGGTGATTCTTTGATAGGGGACTCAACCTTCTCTTCTTTCTCTGGAGACTTCTCCTTGGTGAGGGGTTGTTTCTAGGCGCCTCTTCCTCCGGTGTCTTTTCCTTTACCGGTGATTTATTTCTGCGTACATAGGTGCTATGCTTGGTGCTCATTGATGGCATGCTTACCATTTGAGTAGTCTACACACTTGGTGCTTCTTCGCCTCTTCCCCTCTTCTTGGGCACGGGCCTCTTCCTACCCATGGGATCTTCAGGTATGGAGACATCGTTCTCTAGGTACACACCTTTCTCAAACTTTGGTCTTATGTGGAGGTATACGTGTGCCATGGATCCTCCTATAATGGGAAATGTTATTGGTCTAGTCATATGTACTTCATGTGATACGTATCTTTCTACGTACGTGCGCTTGCCACGGGGTAGTTCAAATTTTTACACAACTCTCTGTGGTCCCGATCCAGGCTTCCAAGTTCAGCTTCAGACTTCTTGGATTCCTTGAATCTATTTACTCCCACTTGGAAGTATTGAGCTATGAAAGTGAAGGGAAGCTTGCACCATGGGCTCCATGATTCATCTATTAGCCTGAACCTACCCAGGTAGAAATGTTGGTATACTACAAATTCAGCTTCTCCTTCAGTGACTATGCTGGTAGTTGTTTGGGAATCCTCCACTCTACCTCGAACATGTTCCTCAGGCACATATACCACTTCTCTAGTCATGCCTTGTGGGGTGTTGTCATTATGTCACACACATACTTCTCGAATCTCTTTCGGTGAAGGATCCTCAGCAGGGTACTCCCATACAAATTTTTCGATCTTCAGGCACTCCAATCTCTGAAAACATGATGGTTAGTAGGACATTTCCGAAGAGGATTTTGTCACCTTCCTTCATGCAACTAACAATCTCCTCCATGATGTATGTAGACAAGTTGTATATGGTGCCCTCTGTAATCTTTTTGCAAACATGTAACCATGGTTTATTGACCTAGGTCCATCTCTCCTGGCCATTCAGCTTTGTTACCAGATGTGCGGCCATCTTCATCACTGGGTCCTTGATGTCTGAGATGTCGTAGTACCTCGACCCCTTCTTGCAGGCATATTTAGTGATGGTTTCCTGAATTGCCTCCTTATCACCTAGGTCATCCTCCAAGCTGTCTCCTTCACATATGAGGCATGTGAACTGTGAGATGAGTTGAGGAGTAATGCGCATCTTGCACCTGCAAAATGGAAGTAATCTTCATGTACTCACGACATTATCCATTGGTATAGGCACTCTGGTTTTCCAAAATAGGGCAACTCATAGAGTTGCAACAACCCTGCCTTCTCCATCTTGACCTTAACATCATCATTGTAGATGGGCAAGCCCTCTGGTGTCCATTTACTTGTGGGGCGCACTAACTCCAGTGTCATTTCCTTCTCGATCATGTTCATTTGATGGTTATAGTCACTCACAGGCACGTTCCTCAGGTGGGACTCCCACTCCTTACCCATCATTACCCCATCTAGGTACTGCATCTCTGCATACCACTCTTCATTCGTATTCACATCAGGTTCTTGTTGCTTGGCCTTGCCCTTTCCCTTTCCTTTCTTGGGTGCCATTGTCGAGGTCCTCCTATCACTTCACTCCCTCCTTGTTACTCTACTCTTCCACTTCTTCTTCCAGCCTCAGATCTCAAACCTGTGATGAAAAACCTCTTGAACCCGTGCCCTAGTTTTTCAAACCCTAACTGGGATAAAACTTCCACAAGATGAGCACCTCCTCACAACTTTTCTCATGCCCATGAAACCCCTTCCTTCTAGTTTGCAAATCCAAACTGTTTGCTCTCACACTTCAACCTCTCAGATCTTTCTTCACATGATCAAATCTGGAAACCCTAGTTTGTAATAGATGTAAAAAAATCACTTCTCTCTCTATTCACAAAGTGAAAATGAAAGTGCCTCGACCCTTTACTTATAGCTTTTCCCTTTTTGAGCATTAAATGCTACTTCACCTACCACCATACTTTTTTCATTTAATGCGGCTTTTTCAAACAAATCCCGTCTTCAGTGCTTTCACTCATGCACCCAACATGCATGAAAACTCCTCCAACCTTTTGGCACGCAACCAATCCAACCCAACAGGAGACTCTTATGCACGTAAAACCCATGCTGAAGGCACTTCTTTTGTCCTAATTTTTGCTCTTGCCTACCTCATGTTGCTTAATGTGCTTTCTCCTCCTTAGTACATGGGATCTAAAAGTAGCTTTATCCTGGCACCAACCATCCTTCTTCCATATTTTCTCTCCATACACCTCTTTCAACCTGAGGCCATTCAATAGGGCTTTTTAACATACACTTCCTTGGCACTCTAACCATGTGCTCCTTCACATTACTCCACCCCACACTTAAAAATGATGTGCGGTCCTCTGCGCACTCACAAATTCTCCAAAGTAGCAATAAGGTTACCGGCGCCCAAGGAAAAAAAAAACAACAACGTGAAAGGGAAACACAAGAAAGGGAAAGCATAAAGAAATTTCTAAACTAACTGGAAAAACTACCTTATTTATAAACACCGAGAAGACTTATTTATAGTAGGGCTTTAACCTACTCCCATTGAAGTGTCCAGGTAACTTTGTCCCATCCAGTGCTTGTAACTGGCACACACCTGAATCAAGGATGTATGAGATTGTGTAAGGACCCAACCAATGGACTTTTAACTTCCCAGGGTGGCGTAGAAACTTGGAATCATATAGTAAAACCATCTGCCCAACCTCAAACTTCTTGTTTCTAATGTGGCGATCATGTCAAGCCTTCTACTTTAATTTTTCTGTTGTTTGGCTCCACCTGGCAAGTGATCATCTCTCATCCAGCTTCATTAACTCATCAATCCTTTCTTCCAGTGCTTGTTCATTGGCTAACCCTCCTACGCGTGCTATTCGCAGAGAAGGCAACATAAATTCAACTGAAAAAAATAGCTTCCATGCAAACACCAACTAAAATGGTGTGGCTTTGTTTATCCTTTTATACATTGTCCTGTAAGCCCATAATACTACCGATACCTTTTCATCCCAATCTTGTCTTCTGACATCAAAATTTTGGTCAGGGTATGACTCAGTATTTTTTGAATGCTTCTACAATTCCATTTTCTTGTGGGTGATAGGGCGTAGTCTTGTGATGAGCCACCATGAACTCTGATAATAGGATCCTCATGGTCTCATTCAAGAAATGTGTACCCCTATCGCTGGTCAAACTCAATGGGCATCCATACCTTGTGATAATGTTCTCCCACAAGAACCTTGTCATTGTGGCTACTATGCAATCTTTAGTTGGGGTTGCTACCTCTACCCACCTTGTCAGATAATCCATGCAAGTGATGACATAACGTGACCCAGTCCTACGCATCGTTGGTGCAATAGGGCCTACAAAGTCTATTGCCCACTTTTCAAAAGGCTCTGCTAGGGATAGGGTGCAAAGGCATTTCATCTCTCCTTCTGGTTTGCCAATGCGTTAACAATGGTCACATGCTTTACAATAGTATTTACAATCCTTGTATAGGGTTTCCCACCACAAACCTGCCATTAATATTTTACACATGGTGGCATCACCTGCATAATTCCCACCGCACTTCCTCTCATGTGCTTCCTCCATGATGGCCTAGGCACTCATGCTCTAATACACACCTGTGCAAAACTTCATCACGTCCCAACTTGTATAAGTCTCCACTAATTAACATGTAGGGCGTGGTGCGTATGGCCAACTACTTTTTCTCTAATGTCTTCATTCCTTTCGGTGCCACACCTTCCTTTAAAAATACTACAATCTCTTCCAAATCGAGGGAATGCACCACAACCTAAATAATTACGCATATGGCATTGTCTCCTCAATACTCTGCATCCTCCCCTGAATCAATTCTTGACAGATGATCAAGCCCATAATTTCTTTTCCCAGGCTTCACTACAATGGTGAATTCAAATTCTTGAAACAACAAACACCCACTGACATATGTGCCCTTGTAGAACAGGCTTGTTCACCAAATACTTTAATGTCATGTGGTCGGTGTAAAACACAAAGGGTGTTGAGATATTGCCTAAACTTGAAAAGCACATAGATCATCGACAATGCCTCGTGCTCAGTTGTGGTATAGTTCTACTCTGTTGGTGTCACCTTCTACTTTACAAAACACAGAGGATGATCAACAATCCCTTCACCTAGTTGTGCAAGCATTGCTCTAATGGTGGTCCCTGAGGCATCTACATGGACATGAAAGGGCTTGTCCCAAGAGGGAAAATGTAATATAGGTGTGGTGACAAGCCTATCTTTTAATGTATCAAATGCCCTTTACTGTGCCTCTCCCCAATGGAAGGCACTTTTATGTCTAAGCAGCTCCTCTAAAGGCACGGTGATCTTGGCATATCCTTTAATGAATTTCTTGTAATAGCTCGTATGCCCAAGGAATCATGCACTTTGCTGCTCTGGCTAGTAGGCTCCCTAACCCCACAATAACTACAACTTTAGTGGGATCTACCAGCAAGCCCTCCTTACATATGATATGCCCTAATAAAGTCCCAAAGGGTGTAGCAAACACACACTTCTTAATGTTGAGGGATATCCTCAACTACCTACACCTCTCAAACATTAACCTTAAATTGTCACAATGGTCCTTAACTAGACCATACACTATCCAATCATCCAAATAGACCTAAAGAAACTTATGTATGAAATCCTGGAACACTTGCACCACTATGCGTGAGAAAATAGCAGGTACATTCTTCAACCCAAAGGGCATGACCATGTATGCAAAACTTCCCCACTCAGTGGTGAAATTCATCTTCTCTGGTCCTCCTTTGCAATCCGGACTTGGTGGTACCCTGAAAATCCATCCGTAAAGGAATATATTTCACACCCAGTGACTCCTTCCAAAATTTCTTCAGTGAAGGGGGTTAGAAAGGGATCAATGACACAAACTGTGTTCAATTCCCTATAATCCACATAGATCCTAATCCGCCCATCCTTCTTGATGTTGATTACCATTGGACTTATCCACTCGATTCTTCCACTACCTCAATGATCCCAGAAGCTATCATTTTTCTATCTCCTCCTTAACCTTCACACAAAAATTGGGATTCATCCGGTAGGGCCTTTTCCTAACTGGGCATGCACCATCCTTTAGTTTTATCTTCATCTCCCCAAGGAATGGTGAACGCCTTTGAGCTCATGGTACCTGCGTGGGAATAAATCCTCAAATTTACACAACAGATCAATGATCTTAGAAACTTCCTTCTCCGACCAGTAGTCTCAATAATAGCTTCCTTAGGTTCTTCTCCTAAATTGATGTTAACCTTCTTTATCTTTAAGGGTTCATGGTAGGTAGGCACGTGCGTGAGTATCTGCACTATCCACTACCTCAGTTATCCCTACAGAATGGTTAACATCCAAGATTTTTGATTCCTCTCCATCAATCACATACACCAACTTTCCTTTTTATTTTTCCAAACATACACGCTCAAGCTGTAACTCTTCTTTTTCCTCTACTTCTTCAAAGCGCCCCCAATCTCGATTCACCTAGTAATTCCAACAACCTATCTTCTATCATGGCACTATCCCCCATGGTAAGGTGCTTGATACCCTGTAAGGCCTTATCAACTAATGGTTTGGTACTCTGATACTCAAAGGTTTGAATAAGGTCAACCATGAGCTCTTTCCAATTCCTTTTCTAGCGGCGTGTCTCGAATGAATATACCATGCGCGCGCGTAACCCTACAGTGTAGAATACAACTTGTGCACCTAGAGGGATGGTGGAAAAGCTTCCACGCCTTCTCTCTAGACCCATTCACACTCCTAGATATGGAAAGAGGTGGGCTCCTTCCCATGGTAGTCCTTGATGATGGTGGGTACATTGCTCCTAGAAAATCTGACAGAGAGAGCAATTCTTACCTCACACCACTCTAAAAGGATCTCCTAATGTGTAGCCCACCACCAAGCCATTATGCCAAGCAAGACATAACTTAACATCCCTCTTTGTTCCTTCCCATCCCTCCACTAAGCTTCCACCTCCTACAGAAAGATCTTAGGGAAGGCTCCTCCTGAATACTTGGGTAGTTCTTTTCCTCCAAGGTACCAAACCATGTGTGCCTTTGTTACCTTGGTCACTGACCCTCTCAACTTTCATCCCATCAATTCATAAGTCCCATGTACCTAATTGTCACATGCTAGACTGGTGGTATCACTCACTGACTAAGCATCTTCAAACTAGATAACCCCATTAGTAGGGTGTATCATCTTTGGGTCTCTGATTGAGCACACATATATCCTATCAGAACTTCTTCCCCCACCAATGGTTCAATATAGGGTGTCGACTTCCCATCAGCCGGGGTATAATGACTTGTTCCTCCTTGTTCTCAAATCTGATGTACCCTTTGTTGAACCGAAGGTCCGCATTGTTCTTGTAACACCAAGGGCACCCAAGTAGTGTTGGGAAATTTTCCACCTCGGTGAGTGCCAAGAATTGAAGTCCCTCAGTAAACTTAGCTCCCTGGATAGTAATAGTTGCATCCTTTAAGACACCGATGGGCATTACCTTAGTCTTATTTTCCATATAAAACACATTCAAAGATGGCTATAACATAGGTCTTCCCATCTGATGCCACGCATCCAAAGTTAGAACATTAACCTCATGCCTATGTCAATGAGGATATTATTGAGGAGCCATCCATCTACAACTGCATTCAACGTGATCTCCTTGTCATAGTCAAGGTTGTGAGGGGGAAGGTTTACATGTAAGACCTACCTCTTATGCTCTCCTCTAGCACGTGGTACCTTCTCTCTCAACCATGATCCTAGCAAGGGAATGATATTCTCTTGCCTTAGCATTTTACACACCTCCTTGACCTCATCCAGGTCATCCTTTGGTGCCTCGACTCTCCTTCCTTGTTCCTCCCTCTGGATTACTCCTTTAGACACTAGATTTCCCCTTGTAAGCTCTAAATGACATCCATGGTGTCTTGATATACCTCCTTTTGATGCGCGGGGTCTAGATACTTTCCATGAACGACCTCCTCCCTTAAAACTAGGTTCTTCTATCTTGGTATCTCTCTTGTGCGTGGCTTCTACCCTTGTTGTTACCAAGACAGGCTCCAAACCTGCATCTCGTGTTACCTGAGGCATCCACTGTATGTCTACCTTCTTAATACTAACCATTGCAGTACCCTTGTCCTTCTAGTGTTGCTGATTCATATGCTCAAACAATTCTAGGCACTCCTCATACTTATGCTTCTTTTTACACCATGAGCACTACTAACAGTCCAGGCACTCTCATTTGTAATGCTCTCGTAGATCCACAATTGAAATAGGTTTCACACAAGAACTCACTCCTTCCTCCTCCGTGGTTCCATAACCATGAAACCCTCCTCAAAAACCTATTCCATGCGCGCCTCCATCTACACGCTCCTCATAACGGTGATCATCACCCTTATAACTACTGGCAATGCTAGTTTAGCGCACCCCATGATCAATGGCCTCATGGATCTGATCAATGATCCTATAGTCCTTAGTATCATGGGTGGTAGAAGTGAAAATTTTACAGTAACAAGATACATTGTTTCAAATTATGCACTGTAGCAAGGGGAACCTACTCGCATCATGGTCCCCATGAAAAATTTCACAATCTACTACCACAGCACATAATGTCCTTTGGGGGAAATTACCCTTAACATTCCCCTATACTTCACAATATTTGCACCACAAACCACTGTGAGTCTCATGGGCTGAGTTCACAGACAACTTTTCCAACTACTTGGCCATAGTAGCAATCTGAGCCTCTAAGAACGGGCTAATGATAGTATCAACACTACCAAATAGCTTGGTGCGGGGAAGCTTCCAATGCCTTATACGGGTCTGTAAAAGTTTTATGAGATAAGGCCCTTCTAAAAGGAGTGATCAAACCCCCAATAAACCACTGAGCATGCTATGAAGGGTGAATATCATTTGATAATTTAGACAAGAGAGTTTTAAAATGTGCATCATACTCCCGTACACTCTCTGCCATTCCTTGTTGATCTCCTTCAAAGCGTTGATGCTCTTTTGCTCAAACTCAGGAATGTGGAATTCTACCAAGAATGCATTCTTTAAAGTAGTATATTCCACCACTATCTGAGTGAGGATCATACTTCCTATACCAGCTATGCGCGTGCCCTTGCAATGTGGTTTGTAAATTGATTAGCCTTCCGTTATGGGGTTTGATACCATTCGTGTGCCATACAGTTCACACTTTTGAACATGTTCCGTAGCATCCTCAATACCTCTATAATCGGGAAAATGTAGAGACATTTCAAAGAAAACTTGTGGGGGTGGTTGGGGCCCGAATCCTCTTGAGCTAGAGCCTTGGTTTCCGCATGTGTTTCCTCTTGATCACTAGGTCCACGAGTCTGATCACACGAGATCCAGGGTCAAGTCCTGAACCTGAACCACCAGATCCACAGGCCCACCAGGTCCTAAAGTGGTTGTGCCAAGGGTCCCACAGTTCCAATGAGTTACGTGCCTATGGTCTACGATAATGCCCCACTACCAATAATATACCCCACACCACTCCCAGATGTGAGACCAAATGCTTGTGTGCCTATACTTTGCCCAAAAATTCCTAACACTGGACTAGTGTTTTGCAGCCATAAAAGTCCCAAATGAAAAATTATACCTCCTGGGCGTGGTGATCACCTCCACTTGTAACTAACTAGATGGAAATATTATCCCCCTGATTTGGAAAACCAAGTGTCCAGGGTCTGGTCACTAGGTGGGCTCAGATGCACAGCAATGGTTCTTCTTTCTCCATGTGATGAACTCTCATCAAAAGCCAAAGGGGTTTCTCTCACATGCTTGCCAAGATGGGGTCACACAGACTACTCAGGTTCCACATCCTCTGTGTGAACCTCAAATCCTTCCCGCAACATCTACCGCCATACACCCATCACACTATAACCTCGTAATGTCTAGCAATCTCCCTTTCACATGCTTCACCATACTTTATTTTTCTTTCCTCCCTATCCTTCTTTATTGTGACATCTGCCATCTTCCTCCACCCTAGCTTCCTCGCCCAACACTCAGAATGGTTTAGCCGACCATTGGGAATGCCTCTAAACTCATGGTAATCATCAAGATCTTTAGAGCTAGAGGACAACATGTAGAAATGATCCTCACGGGCTCTTGCAGAAACTCAAACTTAGTAACCTCCATATAGGAATATGAGGAAATGGTGTACTCTGGAATGTAGCTAGCTAATACTCCTTTCCACCAATGATCCATAGCATGGGTCCACATCAAATCTACATCTTATAGCCTTTGGTATTCTTCTTGGGTCCATACATGTGATCCATAATGCCAACTTGATCTAGATGCGTAGGCTGAGAGCCATTCATATAGCTCCACTAGGAAACAAGAAGAAAAAGGTCTCATACAGATCATGGTAGAGATTCTCTTCTACCCATCTACGTGCATTAAACTCAGGTCTAGTGTTGAATCTCTGAGAAAATTCATCCTCTATGCTCTTGAACCATGATTCAACACTTTCCAATGTTAACCGCTCTATCATTACTCATTACACATATCATGATGTATGCTAAATCCCACTATAACTTTGAAAAGAGGTCCGGTAATGGAACCAAGATGTAGTCATTTTTACCCTTAACATAAAGAAAGGAACCCCATGCATGTCGGCCTATCACCCAGTGAAATTTGGGCGCTCACCCGAGGCACGCACGGGTGCCGAGTCTCTCTTTTATGTGAGTTTAGTGGGAAACATCATCTATTATTTGTGTTTAAATGACCTTCAAAAGAGTTCATAACATACTGAGAACCATAGGTCTCATAACAACCTCTAGATCCTTGCAGTCATTTTAGGTAGAGTATTTAAAAGAATCTATAATGTGCATCATTTTATAAAGAAACATACAAGCATCCATACTTAGCATGAAAGGAAAGAGAATATACAAGCATCCATACTTAGCATCCATACTTAGCATCTGACATCCATACTTAGCATCCATACAAGCATCCATACTTAGCAAACTCGGTATGGTCCCATGACTGTGAATTTTATAGGACAACTTGTAGTAGGGCTCAACAAAATGAGAAAGAGAATATTGTGAGGATTAAGAGCTCGAGCCAAGCTGAGTCAATGTTTTCACAGATGGGTGAAGCTGGGAATACCAATTTGGAAACCATTCAATGAGTGGCTCAAGAACATGAAGGTAGGATTGAGTTCCATAAGATCGTCATGAGTCATCCAAAAATGAAGTGGTATTTTTCTTTGCATTGGCTCAGTTGGGAGCTCACCTAGGCAAACAAAGGAGAGAAATTTTGGAGTCATGTTTTGGGGATAGCTATTTTGGGATTTCAGAGTTTTTTGGGGTCAAAAATGTTGAGTGGGTTGAATATTTTCTAAATCCCAAAACTACGAAACTCCAAAATTTAGAGTTTCAGGTTTTTGAGAGTCGAAGCTACAAAATGGTTGGGTTCATTGTGGATGCAAGCTCGAGTTGACCAAGTCACCCCTAATTTGTAAGGTGAGTCACGGGTTTAACCGGGTGTGGTGCGAGGATTTTCATGAGCATGTTTTGATTTGAAGTTCGGAAGCTAATCTTTGAGTCATGGGCCCAGCCACCAGGTCAAAGGTCACTCCGTAGACTAAATACAAATGAATGGCTTGTCGTTTAAAGTGTTGAGGGTGACGAGATGATTAGGAGTGTTTATGGGTGGTGATGAGTCATCATTTGGAATGTGTGGTTAGCATGAGCTATAAATAAGAGCTCACACATATGTGGCTCATTCAATAAATGAGAGCCCACCATGTTTTAAGGCCTTGGCCATTTGAGGTGAAAGGTGAGTTGAATGTGTAGTGGCTAATGTAGAGGTATACATTGTAATTCAATACAAGCGTGGAGCTTTCCCAATGAGCCATATAGGTATGAGTCAAGTGGAAGTAGTTTTTGTTGGCTTGACAATGTAACAATGCCAAGGTTGTGGAGGAGTTGGGCTTTTCGATTCAATGTGAGTTGTGGCAATGCAAATCCGAATGGCCCGGATGTCAAAATGATGGGAGTTAGAAATACAAAGCCACTACTACAATGAGAAATCGGTGACTATTTTAAATGGAGAGCTTGGTGGATACCAATATGACACAGTGGTTTGATAATATAATTGGCAAAGAAAGTGGATGACTCACTAGCGAGTTGTTGACCGAGTTGGTTACCATTACAGGCCTGGACTCCTTCCAAATGAAAATCTCGGTCCAACTATGAACCATTTGGATTTCTCAAAAATTATTAAAATATTATTTTAATTAAATGGAAGTGAATTCAGGTTTTGATTTTATGTAGCATTTGTTATCCCGTAAAATTGACAAGGGCAATTTTACCGATAACCATACGGAAAATTTTGTTTCGATCCCTCGTTAGGGATCCCTCACGTTCGAAACGTTGTAAAATCCCTTCCCGGGAAATCTAGTTTTCGAACTTAGTCTTTTCTGAGCCTTTTTGGTAGGCGCATGAAATATCCTTGTAACACTAACTTTTGATGCGCCCCCTTAAAAGCCTTTGGCGCATGGTTTTCAATGTCAACACAACTTTTCATGCGCAAAGAATGTTTAACCTTCCCTGCGTGCGCCAAGGCGCATGCGCTTGTGTTGATACAACTTGTGTTGCGCCACTCTTTGTGTGCATGAAGGCACACATAATCCGTGTCGACACAATAGATTTGGTGCGCCAAGCGCACTTTATCTCATGTTGGCGAGATGCTTTGATGCGCGAAAGGCGCATCCCTTCCGTGTCGGCAATGAAATCTCATGCGCCTTTGGAAAAGTGGTTGGCGCATTTATGTCGATTTTATATATATATATGGTTTGCGCGCCCAAATGTCATTTTCACTTTTGTTGAGCACGTGATCGTTCTGAACTTGTCAGCCTCTGCTCCGTCGTTTTCATCGTCCTGTGGACCCGTTGCAACTTTTGCTATATATCCAGGTAAGAGGTGTTATTTCTCTCTTGTGCGTTTTGTGCTTTCAGTTCCTGGTGTGTTCCTGGTTTGGTTCTTGCTTGTTGGGTGGTTGTTTATATAAATGTGATTGGCCTAGCCTCCTCCGTTTGCTGTCTGCCCCCCATGCTATCCTTCCTCTTTCCAGATCTGCTGGAGAAGGTCATTTTCTTGAAACCGTGGTTGTAATCCTCTTGGTTTTAACCGTTTCGTTTGCCCACTGAGCATGTTAAAAAACAAAGAGGAGAAGAAATCTAAGAATCATGTATAACCCCCTTTAAGAGTTTGGTTTCTGTTTTCTCCTTGGCGCGTCACCCCCTGCAACACTAAGAATAGTTGTGTCCCCATGGCGCATCTACCCGCCATTAGAAAAGCAAAATCCGCGCAAATGGCACACCCTTTCTCGGCCTCTTTGCATCATGAGCTCATGCGCCCTCAAGGCGCGCCTTTTCCGCGTCTTCTGAAGTCTTTGAAAGCTGCGCCCCGATGGCGCACCATCCGTCCATGTTGCATCCCTTTTCCATGCGCCCATGGCGCGCCCAGCTTCCATGCAACACAAGCTTTATCTGCGCAAGTATGAAGCTATAAAGGCGCAGGCGCATCCCCGATTGCAATAACATCATGTTGTGTAAACTCTTCATGCGCCACGCCATATTTCCTTCGGTGCACGAAAAGTCCATGTTACACGCTTTTCCCATCGCCCTATATCAAATGCTGATATGCAGTATCCATGTGTCATGCGCCTTTGGCACCAATTTAACCTCTGCAGCACTCCTTTTCTGTGCGCCTTATCTATTTAGCCCTGTTAGCTGCAGTTTTCATGCGCCCACGCCCCCCGAGCCTTAAAATCTCTAACTCTTTCTTCTGCTAACATTCCGATGGAAGATCAAATGGCTAATTCAACCTTTTTGGATTGGGTCTCGCTTCTTCTTCATGCAGATCAGCAACTGAGTTCAAAAGAACATATGTCTACATCCAGCAAGAGACCCACCAAACCAAGAGGAAAGGCTAAGCTTACAGAGGAGGAGATGAAGTACAAATATCAAAGGGTCAGGATGCCCGAATCACAGGCTGAATGCAGTATGGATGTCAGGGACTCAGAGTTGGGTCACATTGACATGGAAGAGTGCAGGTTAGGACTCAGAAGGTTACAAGAAGTCCGTGGATGGACAAATTAATAGGCAGTGCCCTGCATTTCGCCGGAGGAATCCCCGTCAGTGCCGTCAACAATGAATTCATGATGGTGATTGCACAATCTTACAACAAGGACACAAGATGTGTCGAAAACAGCAAGGGCGAGGTAGTCATAAACCTCACTGCCCGTCATTTTGAGATAATGCTCGGCATCCCTCACCACCGGCACTTTGTGGCCGTCAGCCAAGAAGAGTGCATCAAGGCCTGGGAAGACAATGAAGACCAATGCATGCAACTAATGAACGAAGTCTACTTGAAAAACAAGAAGGTGGTAACCCGGTGGCCCCAAATCATCCACGCGGTGACTTCTCGAAGAGCTCAACGATACTATTACTTTCTGAGTAGGGTCTTCGGGCTTTCGACGCCCACTACTTCCATAAATGGATCTTTGAGGTACTTGGAAACAATGAATAAGAATGTGCACTGAGCAGCGCTTTTCTTTGGGGAGAAATAATAAGCGGCACCATCTCGGCATTTCTGACAATTCACCACACGGGAGTGTTCCATATGAACTCCTACGTAGTCTCACTGCTGCAGCGTCGGAGAGGGATTATCCGAGGGCTAAACCGAAGTGGAATTTGGCCTCGAGTCAAAATATATGAATATTATCAGGCGAGGCTAGAGAAAGCATCCCTCAATTCGCCAAAATTAATGATGCTTTCTTCTATCACATCATTTACTGTTGAGGCCAAATCTAACTCATGGTCGCTGACCAAGAACATTGTGTCAATTTGTGGAGAAGTGGGGGCCTATTCACCCAGATTTCCACATTTACCTATCGAGGGCGGTCGACTTCTTGGGCGAGCCAACCGGAGCTACCGAGGTATCTTTGGACCTAAGCTGATTCTACTAGAGTTATCAAGGCAGCTGGTCACATACCATGAGAAATGCCTCAAAAGAAAGAAGGGCGGAACTCCTTTCCCCCTCACAGTGGGCGGTACACATGCTCCTCCCATCACAAGGTGAAGGAAATGTTCGCAGAGCTGGAGTTGCTCAATTTGAAACATGACTTCCCAGCCAGGCCTACCTTTGACCCAAGGGGCTGCCTGCCAAGGGCTAAGCTTGATCCGATCCATGTCCCTCAAATTGAGGATATTTACATTGACGTCATCCACGAGGTGGAACTCAGAAGAAAGGATCATTCTCACTTAGCATTGGCGGAAATTATCCAATACGGAGTGGCCATTGTCCCCAAAGGCTTCCAAACTACGGAAGATGAAGTAGACAAGGTGTATAATGACACGGAAGGGGATGATTGGCCCTTCCCGGCCATTGACAGAAGTAAGGCTCCTCAAACAATTGAGGAGAGGGTCAAGGAGACTATGCGCAGAACAGAGCACTGGTGCCGCATAAACGGGCTGATCTACCTCGGGGTAGATTTCACAACCTCCCCATTGGGCAATGCACCTCCAAGGTCCAAGAAGCAGCTAAAAGGCAAAGGTGCAGAAGGTGAACCTAGCACCATTCAGGAAGAAGCCCCTGGAAGTCCTCCTTCCACAAGGCGCGAACAGGGTAATAACTCTGGATTCGCCAGAGAAAGAAGCAGCGGAGGATAGTCCCATACGCCCATCCACTCAGGATGTCGGCATTGCTACAACCACAGAGGTCCCTTCTGTCCCTTCTTCTTCTCTTTCTTCCCCTCCTCGAGTGACTCAAACGACCACCCCTTTGGTCGTGTCCTCCGCCCCTTCTTCTACTCTTTCCCCTGCCTCTTCGTCTATCTTCTCCTCCCTCGCTGATTTATCTTCTTCCATTTCTTCCCTCATTTCCGGGCTCCCTTCCCTTCCTTTGTCTTCTGCAGTTGCGGTTTCCCTTCCTCCCGTGGACACTTCTTCGGCTATGATTTCAATGCCACCACCGCGTGTCTCCACGTTTTTCCCCTCTTCTACTGTTGCTCCCTCCTCCTCTGTCTCTGGTCCTTCTTCTATGGGACCAGCCTGGATCTCTCAGCAGTTGAGCCAACAAAAGAGGAAAGTTCCCATCGCTCCGATGGACTTTTCAGTGATTCCGGCCAAAGGGGCAAAGAAGCAAAAGCCTGTAACACGCTTCTCTCAAAGTGCTGCGGGTGAGAGAGTTATGGAAATAGCATACCCTGATCCCCTCAAGGAGAAAAAAGATCTGTCTCCGACAGATTTTACTGTGACTCAAGTCACAATGGGGACATCTTCTGAAAGTCTCCAGGGGGAAGCTCTTTCCGCGGTCGACGCCCTTTGTCAAAAGCTTCAGGAAATAAAAGAAGAGAAAAGGCTACTGAAGGAGCAGAACAAATATCTACTTCAAGCCTTACAGAAGATGGGTAGTGCACCTCCCACGACTGCCGCCGAGACTTCTCGGCTTCTCGGCGGGAGAAAATCAATGAATATTCAAAGATCGGCGAAGGGGTATGGCCGTTTACGCTTGGAGGGCCGGATCCTCAAGGACATTGAAAGAGTGATCGCGAATATGCCAATTCATATCTAAACATCGAAAGGTGAACAAGGAACTCCAAGTATTAGTGGGTCCCATATCGGAAGAGCTAGATCATGCTAGACTCCAACATGAGACCTTTCAACAAATGTTTTTGTTGAGTTGAAGATCTGGTCAAGTTTGGAGTTTTCGGCCATCGAGGGCCCTCGAAAAACCATGTCCACTTTGGACTATCGGATAGATCAGCTAGAATTTGTTACGGAAAAGATAGACAAGGTGAAGGAAGAGGCCACTGGATGCGATGCATCAAATGGAGTGAATTGTCCTTAACATGTCTCGGGGCTGGTCACTCCTTCCTTTACCATGAGATCGGTGATGAAACTATCCAGGATCTTGAGGAGATCGCTTCTCGAGAGCGGGGCGGAGGTCACATTTGACACTGAATCTATCAACAACCTGCTGGCCTGTAGGGACTTCATCGGGTTCCTCATCGAGGCGGAGAAAGATTATTCTAAACTCCCAGAAAAGCTCATAAGCGAGCGGGAGACTTGCGAAGCAATCAGCGAATGGCACAAGGATCCATCACAGGATCAATTTGGGCCCATGATTAACAAGTTTTTGGAATACCGCGCTTAGTTCCACATATCATCTCCTGAGCAGCATCAGAAGCAGGCAACCCCCTTTCGGCCGCAGGATGACGATGACGAGTAGCTGCTTCTTCTTCTTCTTCCTCTTCTTCTTCTTCTCTCTATTCTCTGACTTTCTTGTTGAAATGTCTAAAGTGTGTTGGCACAAATGATGACATCATCCATGTTGCATCATGGGATGATGTCATCCATCAAGTTGTCAAAAGTCAACATGACTTTTAGATATTTTGTAAATATCTTTGTAAATATTTGTTGGCTCCTTTTTGCTTTCCTTCTCCTCTCTTCTATAAATCTTGGAATACTTGTTGTATTGAGGGTGAACATTTTTAGATGAAAATAGAAGTGAGGAGAGAAAGACTTTGAGCTTTCTTATCAGAAGAAAATAGTAATACAAATATTAAGAGTTTGTGCTCAATATTTGTGTTATGCATTAGATCTTTCTTACATTAGATCGTGTGTGTTTAATCTGTTGGATTCATATCTACTTTTACGTCATTTGCTCATCGGTATTGCTTTGTTTATTTATGCAAGTAGGATTGGCTTTGTTTACTACCAACCCAAAAACATAAATCTTGACCTTTACGCTTTGGAATTCATTTCTTTTCTTCCTTCGGATCTGTTCTTTCTCTTTTCCCTCTTTCATTCCTTTCTTTTCTGACTGAAACACTCTCTTTGGGATGAGATCCCAAACCCCGAAGGCGGAGAATCGTGAGACTTGCATAGATTCCTGCTTTGGTAGAATAGCAATAAACCGGTTTCACTTTCTTTGACTCAAAGAGGGGCTAAGCCACACTGCTGTTGGCTCGTCTATCCATAGATCTGTCCGGTGCATGATTTTCGGACCAACAGCATTAAGAAGACATTTTCAAAGAGCTAATGGAGCACAGTGTCCTAGAATTCTGAACAGGCAAGTTTACTCAGAAGACTATAAATTTCTCCTGGAATGTCCATTTTTACAAAATTATAGTTAATAGAACCGGGAGAAAGAGAGCTATGCCATGGATCCATGAGAATATATATTTTTAGAAGTTTTTCATTCCATAATTTTAGGTTTTATTCATTCCTTGGATGGTGCCTTGAAAGGTGGAGGTGTAATAAATGAGCAAACATGGCCAACAAAAATGATTAATTGTTTCCTACATTTTGGCCTAGATTCTAGGGTTTCTCCTTATTTCTCTCAACAACTCAACAATTTTCTATAAATGTAAGTTGGAAGCTCATTCAAAAGGGGTTCTAACAAGTCATACAAGTTGGATAAGTTAGACACTTTCCAAGCTTCCTTAATGTAATGATGCACTGTGCAAGTGCTTGAAGTAATGGAAATTATGTTTTGTGATCATTTATATGTCCTTTCATGATTTTTCTGCTTCTATTTACCTCTCTCATGTTTGCAGGTGAACTGTGAAACCAGGGTTTCCCTTCGCAAGTTTAGGAGTTTAATGTGCTTATCATGAAGTGAAGTATTGTATGTAAAGTGGGTTTGTAATGCATGTCATTCTTCCCCATGATCATCTCTCTTCATTGGCAAGCCGTAATTTTGTCTAGAAACACCCTTTCTTGGTGCATCACCACTTCTAGTATATGTTTTATTTCCTTGCAAATCTCTCTCCCTAATCCCTTGAAATGTTAGCATAGGTATAGTTAGTCATTTATCTACATTAGGAGTAGTGTAGTGCTTAGTTTAGGAAGAGGAAGTTGGCCTTCTTTGGAGGTTCACCTCGAGCCCAAGTCCTACAGCTTGAGAGGTGATCCCATGTGTCCCAATCACACTAAATGTCATGTTCACTTTCAGGCCATTTGGGGGTGCATTGGTTTTACGACAACATGACCCAAGAAGATTATCAGTGGCTACATGATGCTGATATAATATGGACTCATGTTTTTGATCATTGGTGGAGTGGTGTGTTGACTAGCTACATGTTGGAGTATGTGGTTTCTACTTATTCTTTCCAAGAGGTTACTGAGTTTGATTTCTTACGAGAACCGAGAGGATATTTCTTACATGATTTACTGTTATCCATTAATATATTGATCGTCTCTCTAATTTTAGAAGCATTTCCTATGGTTAGCTAAACTCCCACTTGGCATGGGGTATGGAAGCGAGTGTGGTAATAAATGGCGGATCCTATGGTAGAATCATAGAGAGAGGAAAGTCAGATCAAGTATAATGAATCATGGGAGAGGGAATTGGTGAAACAGTGTGAGATTGTAGGAGTGATGGATGTATGGAGGTAGACATTGCAGAAAGGATTTGAGGTTCATACGAGGACGTGGAACCTAGGAAATGTGTGCTACCCCATCCTAGAAATTACAAAGTAGAAGAACCCCCTTGGTTTTGATTAGATCTCATCGATGAAGAAAGGATACTAAATGTAGGCACACATTTGAACCCACCTAGTGAACTAACCCTTGCGCTTAGTTTTCTAATTCCTCAGATAATTATTGCTAGTTCGGTTGGTGTTGGTGTTAGTGAGCTGGCAGCATTAGGTAGATATCATTTTTCATTAATTCATCTATGGTCGGGAAAAAATTTCCTATGTTTGGAGGTATCCTATCAAGCACGTTGTTTGGACAAGGTGTGGACACATAGAACACGAGTATTACGCCTGGAAGTAGTTGAACTTTGTAAAATTTTGGAGCTCAATTTATCACAAAGGTGGGAGCAGAGTAAAACTACTTCAAGCCTTGTACTTGTTATAGGAGGAGGATCGGTAGATTTTAGGGATCGGGAGTTAGTGGATCTAGTGGATCTAGTGGTGGAGGAAACACAAGAGGGAATCGGGGTTTTTATATACGGTGCACAAGTACCACAACCCCATCAATAGATATTTTATGAGATGTCTCTTCATTTACGATTATAAAGGTTTTGAGGATGTTGCGAGCATGTACACAAGTGTGAATTAATATAGCGCACTAAGGGGATCACTACCCTAGAGCGAAGGAAAGCTAGTTTGTAACTATGTTATAGGGGTGTACGCATGCTGGTACCAAAATTATGACCCACATAAGATGAACGTGGATTATAACACGTTACATGATGCCTTCTTAGTGTAATTTCATGCTCCGAGTTTGAGAAAAAGAGCATCACCACACTCAATGAGATTGATAGGGTATGGAAGAGAGTGTGCGAAGTATGACATGTACTTTAAGACTCTCGTGTCGAAGTTATCTTATGATAACCATCCCTCTCAGCATGCTCAATGGTTTGTTGGAGGCTTGATAACACCTTTTAAATGAGTGATTTCACATAATACTTTCATATATCCATGCGAGGACTTGGAGGATTCTCGAGCACCGAGGCCATTGGAAGCATTGATAATTAGGTAAGCCCCTTTTTAGAGGCCTGATTACTTCCATGGCAAAACAACTTGAAAAATTTTCTGTGAATTCAGCATATGAGACTCAAAATGGACTGCGGTGTACAGTTGTGAAGTAGAAGGACACACAAGGATGGTTTTCCTCAAAATTCGGTGTGCGTCATGTCGTTATATTATGAAATGTTTCATGAGGATCATGATCCAAGTAGATGCATGTTGTCATAATGCACACTCCATAAGAATGTGTCTTGCTATTGTAAAATGTGTACATCTACTACTCATGATATGAAGGATTGTCGATTGATAGACCAAATTCATGATACAATTGATATTGGTGTGCACCAGACCAACATTACAAATAGTTCTAAAAATGAGGGATGTCAACATGAAGGGCACAAAGATGGCGAGAGAAAGGGAAGAAGCTTTTGCAAAGGAAGGAGTGACTTCCCCCATGGAACTTGTTTCAATTGTGGATCTATGGATCACTACAAGCACGAATGCCTGGATTTTCTGCAATGCTTGTGGTGCAAAAAGAAACATAAGTATGAGGAGTTCCCTGATTTGTATGATCACATGAGCTAGAATCATAAGAAGGAAAATGGCACGGAATGGTTAGTGTGAAGCACACTGAGCCCCTATTCATGGCTAAGGTAGCACCTAATCCTAAGTTGGAGCCTGTATTAGTAACTTCATATACTAAGGATGTGCGTTACAAAGAAACACCAAATCATATGTCTCTCATTACTACGAGAAGAAGTATTACATGGAAAGTATCCTTATTCAACTTATCTAAAGAAGGTTCACCAAGAGACTATGGAGGTTATTATAAGTTTACAAGGGGATATCTAATGCTTGAAGGATCAATCATAGAAGTTAAAGTAGGCAAAGAATGTTGATATCCCTCATAAGTATGTTGATGATGTAAAAGAGGTATTTAAGATGTTGCACTAGGAAAATATCATTCCCATGTTAAGAGAGTGGTTAAAAGGAAATATATTGCACGCTGGAAATGGGTGTGAGAGGCAGATCTTACATGCTAATTTACCCCCTCATAGTATTGATTATGAAAAGGAATTCATGTTGAATTTGGTATTTGATGGATGCCTCCCGAGCATCATACTAATTGACACAAGTGCAGATGTCAATGTTCTTACTTTGGATGCATGGAATCAGATGGGGAGACCACCATTGCAGCCATCTTCCAATGTGTTGTACATGGTGAATAGGACTAAAGCTACACCCATCGAGTTTTGAAGGATGCTTCCATAACCATTCAAGGGGACAAGTTCATTGGGGATTTTTAAGTCTTAGCACTTACCGAGGCATATAGTTTTCAAGAATTACTTGGGTGCCCTTGGTGTTATGTGAACAATGTTGATTTACACTTCAATAAAGGATACATCAGTTTTAAAAACAAGGAGCGCATAATTATTCCACTAACATATGGGAGGTCTGCACCTTATGTAGAGCCTTTAGGTGAAGAGGACATAAATAAAATTTATGTGCGCACCATCAAAGACCCAAAGGTTATTGAACCATCGAGAGAAGGATTCATTCAGTGGGATGATGCTCAGTCCATGAGTGATATGACTAGCATTGCATGTGATAATTGGGTGCATGGGACTTATGAGTTAGTTGGGAGAGAATTGAAGGGAATTGTGACTTGAGTTGTCAAGGCGCACTCGGTTAGGCATCTAGGAGGAAGACAGTTACCAAGTTACACTAGAGAAGGTAACCCTGATGTCTTTTTGTGTGCTATGGAAGTCCACCAATGGACCTGTGAAGTAAAACAGAGGATTATGCTTATTTATACCTTGTGTGGAATAGCACCACATTGGTGGATGACTCATTGGGATAATATTATAGAGTGGTGCAAAGTAATAATCACATTCTCTAATAGGTTTCTCCAAAACAATGCACACTCCAAGATATTCGGCTATCATGGGAAGGAATTTTCCTTGTACCACATTCAAGAATGTGAGAAAGCCTAGACAAAAGGCCCAGAAGATTTACCCCTTCACTTTAGGTACATAATTTCTATTCCACCTTGCAAGGTTATGCACGTGCATGGTATGTCTATTCAGATTTACATCGTTGGGTAGGAAATTGGTAGGATTTGAAAACAGTATTATACTGAGACTTTTGAGTATTTGTCTTCTATACCATTAGTGAATGAAGCTTTGTCGGTAGTCAAGAGCCTTACTCTGGGAGATAGTGCCAAAGTTGAGGACCTCATCCTATATTTTCTAGGGGAACCTGATTTGGATGCATGTTTTGAAGAAGAAAAAGAAATGGATGAAGTATAGTTTGAGCGTGCATTCTTAGAAAAAGAGAAAGGAAAGATAGTGTACTATATAAATGATGAGGAAGTAGAAAAGCTATATGTTGATCATATAGTGGGTACATGAAAAGTCTTGGATAGTGTAGATGAGAATTTGCATGCTTACTATGAGCCCTTGAAGACAAAAAGATCAACATTGGTATAGAAGTAGAGAGTGTGAAGAAATCATCGGTGATTCTTGGATAGACCAAGAGGTTTCATAATAATTGAGTTGTTGCATGACTTTGGATTTGTTCTGTGCGAGATACCATGAATTGAAAGGGTTTCATCACTCATTGGGAGAGATGTGGATTAATTTGAAGGAAGTTACACGCCTAATTAGTAAAATTCCTTATAGTATGAATCCTAATCTATGCATGAAGGTCAAAGAAGAGATTGATAAAATGTTGGACTTCAGGATCATTGAAGCCATTGAAGAGTTTGAATAGGTTAGCCCAATCGTGATTAGTATTAATAAATATGGGAGGATAAGGATCGAGTGTGGACTACATAGATTTTAATGATGTATGTGTTATAGATCCTTTTCCAACGCGTCTTTTCGAGGAAATCTTGGAAGGTGTAGTAGTGTGTAAAATCTACTCTTTTACAGATGGATTCTTAGGGTATCACCAAGTAAGGATTATAAAATCAGACCAAGAGAAGACTACTTTTACCATTGAATGGGGAATTTTTTCTTACACGATTATGCCTTTGGACTTACGAATACACCTATTGTATTTTCACACATTGTGGTGCAAGCATTTCAAGACTTTAGTCATAAGTTTTTACAAGTCTACCTGGATGATTGAATAGTGTATGGATTGGTGAACTATCATTGTGACAACTTGAGATTGATGTTTGAGAGGTGAAAGTAGTTAATTATCTCTCTAAACATTAAGAAATGTGTCTTTTCTAGTCCTTTTGTCACATTGCTAAGTCATATTATTTGTAAGGAGGATTTATTGGAAGATCCTACCAAAGTTGTTATTTTTGTTTAGAGTAGCCTACTCATCAAAGCGCAATGTGTGGATTTTTTTGGGCATACATGTTGCTACAAAAATTTCATCAAAGTTTGTCGCACCTTTGGAAGAACTATTGAGGAATAAGGAAAAATTCACTAGGATGAGGCACAACAGTGGCTTTTGATACGTTAAAGGATAAACTTACTCGCACCCATTTATGCTTTCCCTCTTGGGACAATCCCTTTCATGTGTCGTGGATGTGTGGGGATGGACATTGGAGTAGTTCTCACACAACCTAAAGAAGGGATTATTGATCAACCTTTGTGTTTTGCAAGAAAAAATTTAACTCCAGCTGAGCAGAATTTCACAACAATAGAGCGCAAAGCGTTGTCTATGATTTATGCGTTGCATAAGTTTAGGCACTACTTTCTGGCTACTCCTTTTATATTTTACACAGATCACATGACACTTAAGTATTTGATAAACAAGCATGTTTTGTAGGGGTTCATATTTCATTGGATCTTGTTATTTTAGGAGTTTAACTTTTCAGTTGTAGTAAAGCTAGGAAAAATTAATTCAAGACCTAACCAACTTTCAAGAATTAATTCAAGTAAGGATGTGAAAATCATTGAAGACACAATGTCAGATGCACAATTGTTCAGATTACAATACATGCCCTCTGATTTGGAGGATATTGGTTTCTTTTTATGAACATGTGTGGTGCCTAGCGAGAAGGAAGAGTATAGAAAGAAAAAAACTTGCCATTCACGTTGCACCTTACATGTTGATTGGTGGAGATCTATACAAACTTGGCCAAGATGAGATTTTGCACCAGTGTTTACTAGAACATGATCATGTGGGTATTGTAGAGGAAGCTTGTGGAGGAATTTTGGTGGACACTATCCAAGGAAAGCAACCACGCGTAAGATTTTGATTGTTGGTTTTGTTGGTCCGAAAATCATTTCGGGAGGGTAGATCTATGGATAAACGAGCATAGCAGCGATTGTGCAGGGCATAGCCCCTCTTTGAGACAGCAAAGCAAAACTAGTTTATTGCTATTCTACCAGCAGGAATCTACACAATTCCTATAGTATTTCACCTTCAGGGGTTTGGGATCTCATCCCAGTAGGGGTGTTTCCAACTGTGAAAAGAAAGGAATGGAGGGAAAGACGAAGATAGGACAGATCCGAAGGGAGAAAAGAAATGAATTCCAAAGCAGAAAAGTCAGAAGGTCTATGTTTTTGGATTGGTAATAAATGGAGCCAAACTTACTTGCATAAATGAACAAAGCAATACTTGATGAACAAATGAAAAAAAAGTAGAGGTAGATTTAACAGAATAAACATACGAGATCTAATATTAGAAAGTTTCGATGCATAACACATGTGTATCAAAGACAAAGTCTCAATATTGTATTAATATTTTCTTATGTTACAAAAAGTACAAAGCCTTTTCTCCTTACTTCTATTTTTCATCTAAAAAGTGTCCACCACCCTGAATACAACAAGTATTCAAGTATTTATAGGAGGAGAAGAGAGAAGGCAAAAAGGAACCAACAACTAATTACAAAATATCTAAAAGTCAACTGTTGACTTTGGGCAACTTGGTGGATGACAACATCCCATGGTGCAACATGGATGATGTCATCATTTGTGCCAACATACTTTTAGATATTTACAAAAAGAAAGCCAAGAGGAGGAAGGCTATTCATCATCGTCTCACGGATGGAAAGGAGTACCCTACTTCTGCTCAGGAGAGGCAATATGGAATTGGGCCCGGTACTCCATGAATTTGTTGATCATCGGCTGGAGTTGATCCTGGGCAGGACCCTTGGTGTGATCACCGATGACTTCACAAGTCTCTCATTCATCTCTAAGTTTTTTGGGGAGCTTGAAGTATTCATTACCTGCCTCCATCAGGTACCCTACAAAATCGCGGTAGGCCAGAAGATTATTGATGGATTCAACGTCAAAAGTAGCTTCTAGCCCTAACCCTTACGAGACGATCTCCTTGAAGATATGGATGGTTTCATCTGCCTTCCTCAAGGTGAAAGATGGAGTGAGTAAGCCGGAGACATCCTTAGGATAATTTGCTCCATTTGATGCATTGCATCTAGGGCTTCCTCCTTGACCTTGTCTATCTTCTCCAGGAAAAATTCCATCTGATTGACCCGGTAGTCCAAAGTAGCAAGGATCTTGTTGGGTGCCCTAGGGTGATCGAAGATGCCAAATTTAACTAAATCCTCAACTGAACATTCAAGCATCTTCTGGAACATCTCATGTTGCAACCTGGCATGGTCTAACTCTTCGGAGATAGGTCCTGTAATCACCTAGAGTTCCTTGTTCATTCGCCTGATTAATGTTCTGATATAGCTCGGTGAACTTGACGATTACTTCCTCGCTGTCTTTGAGGATCTGGTCTCTCCAGGTGGATACTGCCATACCTTGTTTTCCAATCTTGGCGTATTCATTTATCTTATCCTGACTAAGGGCCTCGGGAGTTTCAATGGCGATTCACTGAGGAGGTGCACTACCCATTTTCTCGCAGCAGGCATGGAGAAGATGCTTATTCATGCTCTTTTAGCGACCTCTTCTCTTCCTTTGCTTCTTGAAGCTTCTTGCAAAAAAAAAAAAATCATCCACCACGAGATAGGGCCTCTCTTTGAAGGTTCTCGATAGCGTTCCCATTGTGACTGCGTCACATTTGTATAATATGTAGGGACATATCCTTTTTATCCTTTGAGGGATCGGGATATGCGATCTCCATTACTCTTCTCCGATGCACTCGAGAGAAGCGGATTATCAGCTTTTTTCTTCTTATCCCCTTCATTGGGATGATGGAGAAGTCCATAGGTGCAATGGGGACTTTCCTCTTATGCTGGCTTAGATGTTGGGAGATCCATGTTGGACTCAAGGGAGAAGGAACGGTGGAAGAAGAAGGAGCAACTACAGTGTACTCGGGGAAATGGGTTGAGATGCTTGGCAGTGGCATTGATAAAGAGGCCAAACCTTCAACACTTGTAGGGGTAGGAGCTACTGTAGGAGAGGAAACTGTGGGGGTAGAAGGGAGCTGAGAGATGAGGGAAGAAATACTAGGGGACAGCTCCGTGAGGGAAGAGAAGATAGAAGAAGAGGAAAGGGGAACAGTAGAAGATGGGGGAGAAGACACAACCAAAGGAATGGTTGCTTGGGCGATGGGAGGAGGGGAAGGAGGAGCGGGAGAAGGGATGGTGGGAACCTCCATGGTTGTAGTAGTGGCAACATCCTGAGTGGATGTACCTATAGGAACACTCTCTGCCGCTTCTTTCTCTAGAGATACCAGAGTTACAACCTATTCTTGTGCGGTGGAGGGAGGGCTGAGGGAGCTTCTTCTTGGGTGGTGCTTGACTCTCCCTCCTTATCTTTACCTTTTCCCTTTGGCAAATTTTTCAGTCTGGTGGGTGCATTTCCCAAAGGGGACGTGGTGAAATCTACCCCGAGGTAGATGAGGCCGTTATATCTGCACCAATGCTCGTGCGTTGTAATGTGCCCTTCACCCTCTCCTCAATGGTCTTAGGTGCCTTTGTCCTGTTAATTGCAGCAAACGGCTAGTTGTCCCCATCCGTGTCTAGATATACCTGATCAACTTCTTAATCAGCTATTTGGAAACCTTTTGGGATGATGGCCACGCCATATTGAATAATTTCTGCCAGGGCCAGGCGGGAGTGATCCTTTCTCCTGAGTTCGACCTCATGATACAGGTCGATGTAGATGTCCTCGATCTGTGGAACATGGATCGGATCGAGTTTTTCCTTTGGGAGGTAATTTCTTGGATCAAAGGTGGGCCTTGCTAGAAATTGTGCTTTAGGTTAAGCAGTTCCAGCTCTGCAAACATTTCCCAGGCTTTGGTGTGAGAAGTGTAGGTGTACCTACCCACTGTGTAAGGGGAAAGGAGTTCCACCCTTCTTCCTTTTCAGGCACTTCTCATGATATGTTATGAGCTAGCCTGGATAGCTCCAACAGGATCAACTTAGGGCCTGCATACCTTGGCAATTTGGTGGGCTCCCCAAGAAGTTAGCTGCTCTGAGATAGGTGAAGGTGGGGAATTGCATAAATAACACCCCCACTTCTCAGTTGTAGTGACTATGCTCTTGGTCATCCGACCGTGAGTCATATTGGGCCTCAAAAGGTAGATGATGTCGTAGAAAAAGGCATCGTTGATCTTGGTGAACTATGGGATGTTGTTCTCTAGCTTCAACTCTGGGTAGTATTCATATATTTTTACCTGAGGCCAAACCCCACATCAGCTCAGTAGCTGGATAGTCTCTCTCTGAAGGTGCAGCGTAGACTACGTAGGAGTTCATGTAGAACCTCCCCGTTGTGGTGAGTTGTTGGAGCTACTCAGAGATGGTGCTACTTATGATTTCTGCCCACTCAAAATGTTGATCAGGCACGTTCTTATTCATCGTTTCCAGATACCTAAGCATCCATTTGTGGAAGTAATGGGCATCAGAAAGCCCAAATACTCTGCTTAGGAAGGTGATGGTATCACTCAGTTCCTCAGAGAAGTCACTGCAGTGAATAACCTGTGGCCACCTGGTTATCACCTTCTTATTCTTCAAATACACTTCATTCATTAACTACATGCACTTGTCTTCATTTTCCTCCCATGCCTTGATGCAGTCCTCTTGGCTTATAGCCACAAAATGTCGGTGGTGGGGAATACCTAGCATGATCTCAAAGTGCCGGGAAGTGAGGTTGATTATGACCTTGCCCTTTTCATTTTCGACACACCTTGTGTCTTTGTTATAACAACAGGCCACCACCATCATAAATTCGTTATTCACTGCACTAACGGGGATTCCCCCAGTGAAATGTAGACCACTACCCACCAGTTTTCCATCTAAGGACTGCCTGTGACCCTTCTAGTTCTGGCCCAAAAATCTTCCATGTCGATGTGGCCAAGCTCAGAATCTCTGATGTCTAGGTCACATTCTGCCTGGGACTCGGGCATTCTGACCCTTTGATATTTGTATTTCATCTCTTCCTCTGTGAGTTTGGCCTTACCCTTTGACTTGGTTGGCCTTTTGCTTGATGTAGACATATGAGAATCTGAGTTTAGTTGTTGATCTGCAAGAAGAAGGAGCGAAGTCCAATGCAGAAGAGCCATGTTAGCTGTTAGATCTTCCATCAAAGCTCTACAGAATGAGGAGTTAGCAATTTAAAAGCCTCTGGGCACAAGGCGCAGGAACACTACAGACTGCAGGTTAAAAGTATGGTGCACTGAAGTAGAGTGTTGTAAGGAAGAAATCAGCACCAAAGGGCGCAAGGCAGGAAATTTACATATAACATCATTGTTGTTGTAGACTGATGTGCACCTGCACCATTATATAAGGTTTTATACTAGGCGCAAATAAATTTGGTGTTACATGGGGGTAGGATGCACCAACGGCGCAGATATGTGACATGTTGCATGGAATTTTGGTGTGCCAAGGGCACAGCATCAACGTGTGTATCACTAACTTTATGTGCGTCAAAGGGGCTTTTGCGCAGTGCAAGAAAGGATTGCATAACAAACTTTGTTGTTGTAGACAAGATTGCACCTACGTCGGGGTTAGGATTTACTTGGTTTTGTATGGCTCAGGAAGGATGTGTGTTGCGATCGGGATAGTGCACCTTTGTTGCTTGATCGTGTGTTTTATGTGACAAAGATGGCAATTGCGCCAAGAGGAAACTGCAGCCCAGAACTGTAACTCCTAGGTTTTCTCTTTTCTGATTGGTTTTGTAGTCATGGCCTCCCTCGATATGGATTTGGATAGTGGAGGGGGACAGAGTGAAGAAGATCTTGGATTTGTTTCTGAGACAAAGCCCTCCAGGCCAGCAGATCTAGAAAGAGGGTGAAAACGGCTTGGGAGGGAAGATTGCAAATGGGCTGGAGGGGTTTATGGTTTCTTCAGATTCATTTTACTATGCTCCACAAACAACCAAACCAAAACAAAAACACAAGAAAAGCAAGGACCACTTACCCGGAATATATAGAATGAGAAAAATGAAGTGGGGTCCATGAACGTGACACGAGGATGATGGGAGCACTGACAGGTGTAGAGGAATAAAGTTTTCACGTGTTTTTCAATCGTGAAAATGACAGGGTGGATGCGCCTATATATAGCCAAAACTGTAATAAATGCACCACCCACTTTTTAAAAGGGTGCACCTAAATACGTGTCAACATGAAAAACTTTGTGCCCTTTGGCGTGGATATACGTTTGTCAGCATGGAAATATCTATGCCTTTAGCGTAAATTTAGGACTGTCAACACGTGATTTTGAGTGCCTTGGCACACCAATTAAGGGCACAACATTTTTGTTGTTGACAGGATGGCACATGCGCCTACGCAGGCAAGAAAGGTGCATCATGGGGAGGTGCAACAATTGTTGTGTTAACACTCCAAAGGGTGCGCCAAAGGAATAAGGGGGCACAAATTTATTTTGTGTTGCATAGACAAAAGATGTGCCCAGCCAAAAAGGACCAAAATGACTAAGTTCGAAAAACCAGATTTTCTGGAAAGGGATTTTACACCATTCTAAACACTGAGGGACCTTGACAAGGACCCAAAACAAAATTTTGGTATGGTTACCTGCAAAATTTCCCTTGTCAATTTTACAGGATAATAGTTGGCTCTTTCTGGGGACTATCTTTGAGCGAAGCTTAAGGGTAGAGAACCCCAGGTCAACATGTGCCTATCCATTGGGCTAGAGAGTCAAAAACAAGGGCAACCAAAAGGGAAAACAGGGAACACACAACAAACAGAAGAAAACAAACACATGAAAAAACAAACACACAACTAAAGCAAACTATACAAAGAAGAGAGCAAGCTCTACTTCCTGAATATTTTAAGATGTTGCCCACTATAGGGAAGCGAGAGATCAGTTCCATCTAGATACGAGAGATAGAAGCTATTCTCTCTGTTGAACTGCTTGATCTTGAAAGTTCCTCTCCATAGAGAATCAAATTTCCCATGCATGCCCTTTGGCTCTCTTCGCTTGTCCCATAGAAGGATGAGATCTCCCACCTAGAAATCCCTCTACTTAGCCTTTTTATCGAACAATCTCTTGACTTGATTCTGATGTTCGGTGATCCTGTCGACCACTCTTACCCTTTTTTCATCGAGCTCTACTAGATACATCATCCTCTTTTCAAGATAATTTTGGAAAGTCTCATCTTTAATCACTCGTGTCAAGCGCAGAGCAGGAAGTTCTACGGAAATGGGGAGCTCGGCGTCGATTCCATATAACACTTGAAAAGGCAACATACCAAGAGACCTCTTGGGAGTAATGTGGTCCACCCATAAAGTGTCATACAATTACTTGTGCCACATCCACTTGATTCTCATCAACTAGCTTCCGTATGATGGTCACTAAGTTTTTATTACTGGATTCGCCTGACCATTTCCTTAGGGGTAATAATCTTAGGCATGGGCCAAGGTTATCCCGTATTCATAGCAAAAACCAATAACTTCCCGTGAGGAGAAGTTGGAAGCATTATCAGCAACGATTTTTTCGGAACACCAAACCTTACAATGATATTCTCTTTGATGAAATTACAAACAACTTCAGAGGTGGCATTCTTGACAGGTATGGCCTCCACCCATTTAGTGAAGTAATCACATGTTTGTCAAGACATAACTATGTCTAGCACTTGACTGGGGATGGAGTGCTTCGATAAAGTTGATTCTCCACTTTGCTGAATGGTTCATCAATAATGACCGGCCTGAGGGGAAAAGTACCCAATTTTGGTTTGCCAACAAATTGTTGGCAGGGCTCACATTTTGCTACCCAGTGGCTGTATCCCGAAATAGCGTTGGCCAATAGTACCTGGCCCAGATGATCTTGTGTGCGTTGTCACGGAAGAGGAGAAATGACCACCACAGGATGAATCATGAAAAATCTTGAGTAACTTTATCTGTTGTGGCTTGTCAACACATCACAAGAAGATGCCATCTATTCTACGTTTGTATAAACCGTCATCCTAGATGACATATCTGGCTACTCTGAGCTTTATAGTATGCTTCTCCTTTGAAGTTAGATGAGTTGGGAACTCACCGTAAGTGAGGAAGAAAGTGATATCAGAATACCATTCATCGCTAGTCGCGACAAATAGAACCATGGGTAGAGAATCAGCTTTCTCCAGTTGGCCTTGTGTTCCATCGATGCAATCATCCTTTTCCTCAGGGTCTTCTGAATCTTGGTTTTCAACCATAAGCTGACATAGGCCCTTGCCTCTTACCAGCTTGGTTGGTTTTATATCTAGATCATACTCTTGGACCTTTGCAATCCAATTTCCTCACAAACTCCCTAACTCCTATTGAGTTAAGATTGACTTGAAAGCTTTGTGTCGAGAACTAGCACTACCATATGGGAGTTTAGAATATAATACCGAAGTTCTTGATTTCTTTGACAATGGAAAAAGCATGTTTTTCCAATCGAGACATCTTCAATTCATGAGGCTTGAGGGGAGAGCTCATGAACACGATTGGGGATTCAACATCCTAAGAATTCTTTTGTATTAAGATGGTGATACAGTATGCTCGAGACGCATAGCTATACATGATAAAATCCTTGGAGAAATTGGGACATACCGGGATCAAAGTGCGTGAATGATGGAGGCTTTTATATCTTCAAATGACATCTTTCCTTCTTCACTCCACCGAACAGTTGGTGACCCTTTCATCATGTTTGATATGTGGTGAGTCTTTTCAGAAAAGTCGGGAACAAAGCACCTAAGAAAATTCACTTTTCCAAAGGAGTGAACGCCGGTTTTGCTTTTGGGTAAAGTAACGCTCTGAATAGCCCTAACCCTTTAGGCATCTATCTTTGTTCCCTCCTTGCTAACAACGTGTCCTAGTAACTTTCCTTATGTGACCCGAAAGCAGACTTTTTCAGATTAGGGAGATCCCATGCTCTCGGCATCTAGTCAATACTTGTTCCAAATGATCATAATGATCACTTCGTTGTTTAGAGAACATAGTTAAGTCATCCAAATAAACTACGATGACCTTTCCCATCATACCTTTGAATGTAAAATCCATTTCATTTGGAAGGTGGCGTCGGTGTTGGTCAAACCAAAAGGCATTCTACTATAGGCAAACGTACCCTGGGGGTAGTGAATATTGTTTTGAATTGGTATTCAAGTGAGATTTCAATATAATTATATCACGAAAAACCATCAAGCATGGACAAGCATTTCGAACCCGATTCTTGCTGCGAACCCGATCCATTATGGGAAGCGGGTAGTTGTCCTTCAGGGACGCCTGATTCAAGTTGCGAAAATCTACGCAGATGCGTATTTCACCATTTTTTTTGTACTGGCATGATATTTGTGACCCAGGTACTGTGATGGATAGGAAAATCATTCTTGCATCCAACATCTTCTGTATTTCTACCTAGATGGTATCCGAGATCTTAGGATTATAGTGCCTCATTTACGGTGAAAGGGTTTGACATATTCCTTCAACAGGATGTTATGTTAGACGTCCTTTGGCTTGAAACACTTTAGATCGGCATAAGACCATGCCAATACATCCATATATTTCTTTAGCAATTTGACAAACTTCCGCTTTTCTTTAGGTGTGCAACATTTTCTGATGTTCACAAACTGCGAAGACTTCGAGAACCTAGATTGACAATGGCTCGGTCTCCGGAGAAGAGTTAGGATTATCTTGCCTTTTTTTCCTTACAAAACAATCATGTGCATCGAATGAATGTTCCGAGAGAGACAAAACCTTTTAGAATTTTATTTCCTTTGAGCTGACATATGCCATCAACTCCTTTTGATCCATCACCTTGATCAGTAATAGATTCATGGCATGTCGAAGTGGATCCTTCAAAATGAAGCTCACTGAAATTTTCCACCTTTTCCAAAAATGAAATAAGTTAATTGTCATCATTGAATACTTGCAGTCTTTGAGAATTATCACGGAACACTTGGGCGTAAGACTACCTCAATGGTATATGTGTCTATTTTCAAACCCTGGGTGAGGGAGCATGAGGATCTTTGAAATGGCTAATGAATCAGCCATGTCATTCTGAGCTCTTGGAATGGATTTTATTGAGAAGGCGTCAAATTCTTCAATGCTTTATCCCATACTTCATTGTGTTAATGCCTGAGCCTTTCATTTTTTACTTGGTATATCCTTTTTACTTGATTTATGATCAGCTCTGCATCACCTTGTGCTTTGGGTTCTTGATTCCCCTTTCTTTTTCTAAACTTGCATCTTTGAGTAGCAAAGATTCATACTCAGCAATATTATTCATGTTGAAAAATTGCAACTTGAAAGAGAGAGGAATAATCTCTTCCTTCGGGGAAATCAACACGGCTTCGGCCTTTGTATCCGCTAGTTGCGCATATTTGCCATCAAACTAAAATGTCCATATCTTGTTAAGATCCTCTTCTTGGATGAGAATGTCCATTTTATCGGACTCCATAGATAGTAAATAGTTCCCAATCCGTAATGATTCGAAAATAATTTGGGCTTTGGGATCATTGGAGTTGGTGACCAAGTACTTATTTTGTGATTCGGGCTCCAATGTCTGGATTACACCTTTGACAGGGATTCGGCCTTAGACCAAGTACATATGAATCTCTCCACCAACTTCATTGCAAAAGCTCCTTCCTAGCAAAATTCCATATGCTGCCGGAATGTTGGCAATGAGGATGGTCATCTTTACTCTTTTCTCTAGGAATTCAAGCGGAGGCTGCGCGTCTTTGATTTGACCAATTAACGAAACTTTTTAGTTTCAAAGGAGTAACATCTGCCAAAAGGCTTGGTAAGGGTGAGTCCAGAGCATGAGTGACTCTTACCAAAGCATGACATTATCGAAGCCCCGAGAATCAATTATGCGATTGCTTAACTTATGACCATTGATTAGAGAGAGAGATAGAAAGGTTCTATTTTTTCCGACATAGAATTTGAGGCAACATTTATGTGAGATGCAGGAGGAGTAGAAAGAATTCCTTTGGGGAGGTCTCGAAAAGTTATGACAAACTTGGCTTTAGATATATTGATCAACCATACAAGATGTTCGGGGTTTGGTAGAAGATACTCTGCTTCGAGTAAATTTGGATCTTGGTCTTTTTAGCATGATCAATTATGTCAAACGTGACCAAGGGTTGCGTTGATGAAGGAATGAGTCCTTCATTTCACGATGGTGGGGTAGGATTAACAGTCTTAATAGGAATAGGAGAAGGCTGATTCGGAGGGGAGATAGGGGAAAAATATTTCTTCGAAAAAGACTTAATAACAGGTTGAGTAGGAAGGGGATTACCTCTTTTTGCAATGGTTGGAGGCGTGTTTGACACGGCCTTCTCTTTTTGTATCCTGGCAACAACTTCTACTTCTTTTCCTTGAGAGCGGGTGAAAACAGCATAAGACTACCCGCTTTCGCATATCCTTGGGTACCCTCTTCTTCATCGACTCCTCCTTGTCAAATTCTATGTACACGATAGTAGAGTCGCGGTCGATTCACTAACATATTGGTCATCTTCACCTTGAGATGAAGGTTCTTCATAATGAGGGGCCTCAAGTGCCAATCGTGGAGCGATTTCAGAAAACGCGGCCTTTGAGGGGCATTGTTGGAAGTGAAATTTCTTCGTGGGATATCCTAGTACGACACGCAGACGTTAAGTACTTTGGTGCGAGTGAGGCATGCGAGAGGAAGTCTATGGCATTGAACTAGTGTTAACACACTAGAAATTTATGACTGCAAAGTGCGAGGTGAGGTTGTGGAAGTTTACTTAAGCCAAAAAAGTAATTTGTTAAAAATTAACTTTAAGACGCATGGGTTGAAAGGACATTGAGGTCATGAAAAATTATAAATAGGGGGTGAGGGTAGTCATTTTAAACCTTGCCTTAGAAAAATAATTTTCTTCTAGGTGATTGAAGTGTAACGAGGGTGTGATAAAGAAGCAAAGTACTTTTCGAACCAGTGGCATTTTTCAAACTGTGACGAAACCTTATGGAGTGGAAAGTGGAGTAAATAGTGAGGCAGCATGGGATTGCGTAAGAGTGAAGCTATTGACATTGGAGAGCTCGGACAGACAAGGAGAAGTTAAACACCTAGGGAACGAAGTGAAGGACCAAAAATGGCACCAAGGAAGGCATGAACCAAGAGACTAGTGGTGGAGAAGGAGGAACCCATAGAGATATACTCGGAAATGTAGTACCCCCGAGTGTGATCAAAGTAGATAAGTGGAGTTCAAAGCTATATAGGTGAAAAATTAGCGAGTTCAACCACATAATAGAGGAACACAAAAAGGAGATGCGGGTGGACCTAGTTAAAGACATCCCGGGTTAGATGATCTTAGAAACCCTAAGGTTGATGAATCGATGCTACAAGAGTTTCATACAATTAGATTTTTATAGCTTTGGGAGCTTCCCTTATTTGCTAAACCCACCCCTCTTCCAAGGTGGTTAATGTCACGAGTACATGAGGAATTTTTCTACTTTTTGGGGAGAAGAATGAGAATCACGGGCCGTTTATGAGGAGAGTGATAGGCCTATGAAACATTAGTGAGGATATGGCACTCGACCTATGTGCCAACGTGAAAATTGAAGAATTGTGAAATCATTCTAATTATGAGAAGGGGGAAGGGCTCAAGTCATTGCAGATCTAGATGACCCAAAGCATTAAGGATCGTTTTCCACCTTATCATCTACACATTGGGCACATCGAATGATGGATAGATATAAATATAAGATACATGTACATTACATATAGAGTATCAAAAAAATTGCACTATAACTTCATGCGATTCATTACGAAGAGTATCATTGAGGAAGCACATGTGTAAAATGAAAGCGGAGAAAAGATCATGTAGGGGTTCATCTTACTTGTTAAGCGTATTATTCGGGAAATTAGCCTCCCGATGGACCGGATGGGAACATGTGGGTTTACCCACCAGCACACTCATCTCCTATGGTGTAATTTTCATAGTTCACTTATGATGGCTCCATCACAATTTCCTATAAGGCTTGGATGAACAAATGGTATGAGAGGCATGCAAGAGGCCTTTGAGAAAGAGTGGCTTATTCCTCCCGAGTTTCCAGCAATTGTAGGGGACCATGTGAAGTTTGCAATTATGCAACACTTCATCTTAGCAAAAATTAAAATGGTTAATGGAGAAATGAGGCCATGGTGTAAACTTTTGTTTGCATTCACTTTGTGAAATATATAAAGTGTTCCAATAATCAGCTAAAAGATGCATAGAAGTTGACCATTGATGTTAAAAAATTGGAATCGATGTTTACACCCTTTGTGCGACCTACAAGTATGATGTGAGATCGTTGTATGTCAAAGTATTGGAGTAAGAATTATTGGATCTGTAGCCACAAATCAATGTCACTATCAAGGGTTTCATCTACCGAGTTTTTATACAATTACGCCCTAAGACACAAGGGGGAGTTCAAGTGAAGATTAAGGCCAAAAGAGGTGTTGATCCCACCTATGAAAGTGGTCCAAGCAAGAGAGGGGAGGAAGAAGAAGAAGGAAGTGAGGGAAAATTGGACACTTCCAGAAAAGGAAGTATTATTCATGTCGAGTAGAAGTGGGGGCATAGGTACATCACATCGGGGTGGCATTGAGGCTTCATAACCGAGCACAAAGAAGTTAAACAACCCAAAGAAGAAGAGCTAGAGCAGAAAAATCCTAAGGTACATGATGTCTCTAGTTCGTGTGAGAGACAGCTCGGAAGATAATCACACTACATTCAAGGAAGAACTCGAGGCAGATATTAAGGATTATAAGAAGAGAGAGGTTGAGAAAAAGGCCAAGGTAGTAGTTAATGCGTGCACAAAGGTAAAGGAACATAAAGTGAAGGGACATGTGAAGATTCCTACGAGAGAAAATTAACCTATCTAGCCCACCGAATCAGAAGAAAAGAATAAAGGATACTCCTTTGTTAGTAAGGAGGATAAATGGTTTGCTACATGATCAAGCACCCCGAGGAAGCAACACACAAAGCACAATGTAGTGAGGAAGAAGTGGATGCATATGTCCCCTCATATGGATTTCTTGGATAATCCTAGGAAGGTGTTGTGCACAAGATTCCATAACACCCTTGCCCCGAATAATTTGCATTCTTGGGATCTCTTAGACTAGGATGGGGGCATTACGAGGACCAAAAAAATGATAATTTTTAATTTCCATTGTCATACATAGGACCACGAGTTTGAGGTCAATGATCACTCAATCGATACCATCCATTTGAAGAAAAAGAAAGGGAAAAATTATAAATTGGTGGATCCAAGCCACCTTACAGATGAGCATGTGTGTAATGCGTTGTGGAAGATGTCCTTAGAATTCATAAGGTGAAGCTTGGATGTAGGGGTGACTATTCGGACCTTGGTCGCAGATCAAAAGGGGAATGAAAAGGAAATATAAATACTACGCAATGGTTTGAAGGGTGAATAGGTACGAAAAAATAATCATATGATTGAGTTGGTGCCTTTGTTAAGAAAGTCTTGGGACAATGTATGACACTAGTGAGCCAAGCCAAAATAGACTATAATGATGACATGGAATATTTGGAAGGCTTAGTGAGGATGTTGTTGGTAAACATCAAGGATGGTGTAGGACCTAAAGAAAAGGATCTCATAGAGGATAAGGAGAACAACAAGATTTTTGTTGAAGCCTAGATTACTGAGTTGGAGGACTTGTTCACCCAACTCAAGGAGGTAAACATATTGGCAGATAGGGGCTTTAATATTTGTTGGAAATTCAATCCCATTGTTGATGCATGAGTCACAGATAAAGAGGCCATCTTAAAGGCCTTACAGGATAAGGTCCTGACAAATAATATCAAGCATTCCCAACTAATAATTGACACCACAACATAAAAGGATAAGATAAAGACCAAACGTGAGAATCTGGAATTTAATATTGGTGAGCTCTGAGATTTTATCACAAAACATATGGATGAGTTCTAAGGATTTTGTGCAGAGTGGTGGTGGTCATAGAAGAGATCAAGGGGAAGGTTGAAGAAATTAAGCCATAACAAGTACCCAGCATATTAGAGGAAGCATCATAAAAAGCATTGGTCAAACTGGAGGCATGGAAGAAGTTAAGGGGGAGATAGATGCGGAGTTCCCTTAACTCCTCTAATTAACAATTTAGGTTATTACAAATACAAGTAATTTTTCCTTAGCCAGTTTTTAGATTAATGGAATTTGGTACGGAAAGCTTGAGGAATTTCCAAGGATAGAAATCAAACTAGTTTGGGGTGATGTTGAGCCCCTAAAAAGACTAAGTACTTAGGGTGTGAAGGGTTTTATCGTGTGACAACAAGGTGCAAAGGCTCATGCCAAAGTAGCTTCGGGAATAGTGTGAAGGTTTGCGCCCAAGAAGAACAAGCTCAGACTTAGCCACATTTTGGGCCATAGTTAGAGTTATGATGAAGGACACATGGAGATGCGAACAGATTTGGTTATGGATAAGTTTGAAATATGGATATTTGTAGCCCAAGAAAATCCTACTTTAGGATATGATCATTATGCTAGGATTAAGAGTTGTAAAGTAGAGTTAGTTTTGGATTAGCTATCATTAGGGGAAAGCTTGCATGCTTAGGGTACTGGATTATGGCAGGGCATGATGACATTTGGCATGTGGCCTAAGATTTATTGATGAAGAGGTGGTGGAGGTGAGTCACCACCTTTCTCTTGTATATGTATTGATTTACATGGCAAAAAGGGAGAGCCGAGAGAGATACGAGGGAATGTTGTTGGAACTTCTTGATCGAGTCATTGTAGGGTTAGAATGTTGTTATGTTGATGTATTTGGTCCATTTATGATTCTTATGATGTATCTTGGCTACTATAACAATGGTGGATTAATACAATGGTGTTTGTTTTGAATATCAGTGCTATGGATCTCAATATTTGTGTTCATGGTTTAGATCGGATTCCTACATACTATTTTTGATGTTCATAGTCATATTATGGTTCATCTATGCTTGGGTTTAGTTTATTTATTCTTGTTATAGGATGTATGTGTTTATGATTGTGCACTACTCCACCATTCATGGTAACATTCTTCACAAAGCTCACATAAAAGAGGGGCATGGCACCTTCGCGCGCTTTGGGTGAGCACCCAATTTAGGTTGGGTGATATGCAAGCACACCTAGGAATTAAAGGGTTAGGAAAAGTGACTACACAATAATAGAATATTACCTAATAATATTAGCTAATTATACGAGAACCACTATACAAGAATAGAACCACCAAATAGTTGCACTCATAGTTAAGTGTTTCATCCTTTCTCATCTTGTGCTTTACTAATCCAAAACAAAGCATCTATACATCATTTATGATCTTATCGCTTTTTTTTCATATCCAGATCAACTTTGAAAGAAACATATTATCTATGTGCATCTCTCCTTCCATGTCTTGTTTCATTTAAAACTTGTTTCAATTGATCTAACTTATATATTTCTAATGAAGGTAATATTTTATCTACACATTGATATTAAATAAATTGATATGAATATATATCGAATTTATATCCCTAATCTAAATAATAAATAAGGAAACACATGGCAAAATCCTTATCTATCTATTTGTTTTTGGGTGTAATCATTTGGGGAAACTTCTTATTTGATCAAATCCATATCCTTATTCAACCCCTATCTACACTAGGGTTTCCATATTTCACTTTTTGGATGACCTTTTCCATAACTCAAGGGTTTTTTTCATTTTTATCCTAAGGGATAACCCACCACTATTCTATGATATTTTAATCAATCCTAAGGGTCCACTCCCTCAAATTGATTTTGGATACTATGTCTTTAACCAATTATATTCCCATTTTTATCTTGAGATAAGGGACATATCTTTTGATCCTACATATCTTTACACTCATCCTCAATCATCTCTATTTATATTGATGTCAAATATGAGATCATTATTTTTACCACTAGGCACCAAATAACTTGTATGCAACCTTTTATCCCACTCCGCACTATTCATTGTAAGATTATATTTGAACCTAAGTTATGTGTTGTTAATATAATATGAGGACAAAAATCTACTATCAGAAATCAACCTATCCCTCCACCACCTTTTTCTCCTACTTCTTGACCTGATTCTCCACTAAAATAATATAATATTAGATCAATTGGATACTACAATTGTTAAGATATTTATTAGATAATTTATTAAGAGGTCACCATATTACAAGGATATTCCATATGAGGCATTATAATAAACTATTCTACCTACTAATAATCAACCTTGTCTCCTCTATCATGAACACATTTAAAAATAATGGATGATGATATTACTTTCAATCCTCTATAGTTTCCTCCTAAACATATACTATATCATTTCCCATCACTACATACTACATATATTTTTGCATTCATAATTAGGTGAGAATTTATTGATAGTGGATCCATCTTAACAAGTTTTGCTAGCTCTTTTCTCTAATAAATGGGTATCTCTATAAGCATAAATGATTAGACTAACTCTGTTATTTGAGACTTTTATAGTATCACATGATGTCCCATTGACACAATCCCTTTAGATGTTTCAAAGTCAGATCTAAGAAGCTCCCCACTACATTTCATATTATGGACAATTTGTTTTACTATAATATTCTCCCATGATAATCTTAGATTCATGTTATAGAAGCCATACCATCTAATTTTCATTAATGTGTTAAATTTATCCATGATGACTATGATTAAAATGTTACTACATATGAGGAAACTTTCAAATATTATAAAATTGATAGTTTTTATTTTAATGATCATGTTATTACTCATGGGAGAATAACCCAATCCTCTAGATAAGTTACACACATATGTGATTGGTAAATTAAGAAGAATTCATAATATTAGGCCTCTTATTCTTATACTTATTAATAATACATTGATTCCACCTTGTATCCATAAGGTGAGGTCCAAATTGATCAATCTATACCTATACAATCTCCTCCACCATCTCCACCTACCCCCAAAGCTATTCTAGAGTTACCCTTTTTAGTAAATTCATATCAACAAGATGGTATAGTTCTTAATTAATATGATAGTGACAAAATTTCTATAGAATTATCTAATGAATTATTTTATAAGCTTAATTTTAACGTTCTAAATGAGCATGAGTCTATGTTTTAAAATCTATTTACATATATTATCTTTGGATGTTATTTGAATTCATCACATACTATGTTCATCAAATATTCTCATAGCATTGAATCAGCTATAAGAATATGCCCAACAATGAATCGATTACGATTACAAATATATCATATGTTTATCTAATCTAGAAACAATTATAGATGGTTTATTTTTTTGGTTGGAAAACTATAAATAGTAGGTCAACCAATTTATTTTTCACTTCACAATTATATAATTTATGATACTATATCTTTGGTTATTTGATTTAACCAAACCATAGTCCATTAGAATGTGAGGAGGTAGTTTTGGGAGATAAGGTATAGGATGAGGAGAGAGCACCAAGATAAATCCAATGGTATATTTTTATTGAATTTGGGAAAGGGTGAATAGGATAAATATTCAAAATTGGGTTCTAGGAAAATATAGGTAGTGGAATTTTCCTCAAGAGGTGTCAAAATGTAAGTGTCAATAAAATCTAGCTAGGTAAGGGAAATTGTTTTTGATGTCATTAGGTTATATTATTAAATTATTGAATTTTAAATGGTCACATGAAATTTTACAAAATGCCATCATCCATCTTGGGTAGAGTGATCAATACAATTTATTTTCCCTATCATGGGAAATGATGTTTTGTAAGAGGTTGATGCGATCATTTGGGATAAATTTAATTTACATGGTTGATGACATTTTAGGAAATATGGCTAATGTAGAAGGAATTATGTGGATTATTCTATAGGACCAATATATCTATGCTTTGCATGGACAATGTCATGGGAAATGGATGGTTTTACCTACTTTTGATGCTTTAATTAATTTATCATATTTTTATCAAACTAAGGATGATAGATTCATGTTGTGTGTTTTTATATTACATCCATAGATGGGCATGATTATAGAAAATAGTGAATTTCTATTTTTTAATTCATTGTTATAATAGATAATAGTGAAGTTGGTTTTTCTAAGGATTGGGGGTATTATGTAAATGTTTCTAATCCCACTTTGGATGTAGAATTACTATAAATGGGTATTAGTTATTGAGATATGTAATTTTACACCTTTAGGTTGAGGCTCATTGAATATAATATTGAAACCCATTTCACCTTGAAGCATGTACATTCTATCTTTGGTCTACCTATTGGTAGGATAATGAGCTTTTGTGATGTTCTAAAAATAAAAATAGAAATAAGGGAGCTAACACATTGGGTGAAATAAGTGATTAAATTTAAAATGTGTATTTTAGAAGTTAATCTAAGAAGTAAATAAGTAAATAAGAGCTAACCAAAACAAGGTGAAATGACCCAAGTAACTAAGAAAGTAGATATGTAAAACCCTAGAGTGTAAAGAGAGTTGGAAAGAAATTAGTTGATTCAACGAGCTTACTGGACTGTATCACAAAGATGTCTAGAGAAACAGGAGGAAGAAACAATGTGCAAAGTCTTGGGAAGTATAAATCGAGTAATTTGGGTGGTGGGGTACTTGAAGAAGAACAAGGGAGCCCTTGGATGCCCTAGTCCGAGTTTTGGGTGCCCTAGTCTATGAAAAATCTTTGTAAACCCCCTTTGATGTGTGCTTAAGTGATTGCATGTGTTCATTTCCTATCACACTAGCTTCACTAGACTTCGTGATATGTCATTAGAAATTAGAAATGAAGATGAGACCTATAAAACCCCAAGACAAACATCAAACGCCTAAAAATAAAGATGCATATGAAGGATTCGAACTATCCTTAGTGACCAAAATGTTGGAATTACTAACTAAGTACTACACTACATCTCATACCCGATGTAATTCTATGTTTTTGTCTGCAATCATGCCCTAGGTGCTCTTGTGTCAGTCACACTTTATGAAAGTAGAAAGCAATAACTATACATAGAAATGTAATAGAATGGTGGATGGAATAGAATAAACTCCCCTCCTATGTAGTGTGATGCGGATGAACCACCTTGTGCCTTTTGATAGAGCTATATGGATGCAAATGGAGCCTTTGATGGATGTAACCTTAGGTGATGATAGTAGTGATTAGTGCTTGGTCCCTCATTATGGTCTCATAACTTTATATTTATATGGTTCTCTTGTTCTAATTTCATAATTAACCCCAAAAAGGCTGACCACTAAAAATATAGAAAGCTCAAACGGATAGAAAGTGCCCAAAAAGTGGTGGGAAAGTGGAAAAAGGATCGGGGATCCTATGGGCACCTAGTACTAGCCTCAGGCACCCCTGATCCAAGGCTAAAATGATGCAAAATAACAAAAACAAAGCGAGCAATATATGTCTTTGAAGGTCGGCGGTGATGATATAAAGTAAAGTAAAATGGCCAAAAGATGGGGGTTAATTAGTAATTTCTTCACTCAAAACCATATGAATAGTATTATGAGACCAGGACTAAATAATGCCTAAAGTGCATGATTTTGTGTCTACATTTTCCCCACTTTATGTTGGTGAGTGGAACACTTGGTAACATAAAGTAAATAGAGATGCATACCTAATGTCCATGTAGAGTGATGTAGAAAGTGTGTCGATGGACTAGACAAAGAGTGGAATGAGAAAATAGTGGAGCATGTAAACTAAATATGTAAAAGTGAAAAAGTGATGAGATTGAACCTAGGTCAGAAACGCGTGTGTAGTTACCAATGTGTGGGATGTATTTACATGTTACTATAATGTGTGTCTGCCAAAAACGTTGTTGTTGTCGATGCCATTGTTGTTAACTATTTTCTTCTCATACGGTCGGACTCGCCAAGAGAATATAATCAAGTAGTCAAATATGCATGTATATATGTCAAAAATGCATGTAAATACGCATGTATATAGAAAAAAGTATGTAATGGAAATGAAAAATGTAAAAGGAACATGTACACTTGATCCGTGATGAGATAAAGAGTGTAGAAAAGATATCCTATACTACAAGTTTTTTGGGTAGTCTCACGTCACCTTGGCCGAAGAAGTGTAGGGAGAAAGTTGCGTTATTATCCAACCTGTAACTACTTCCTTGAAGTTATGTGAAGATATTTATGTCCTGCCTAGTTTTTGGGTGATATGATGCCACTGGTTGAAGTAGTGTAGAGAGGAATTCTGTTGTATCCTATAACTTGTAACTTCTCCTCAGAATGATAAGGACAACCATGTCTTGTAAAATCCATTGTGTGTGGGGTTCATAGACTAGTTTGAACCCACTCGATATATAACCCACAATACCAAGGGTAGAAATTAAACTAAATTGAACCGGTGTATAAGTGTTGTGTAGTATGTAAAACCACAAATAGCGCCCCCTTCTTTGGGGGACGCATGAATCATTGTTGATAGGATAATGCAGCCCCAATGGACAACCAACCACGTAAATTGTACCCTACGGGGGAAGGGAATGCGCTTGGTAGAAACCAAGGTGTGCACAAACAAGTGGCTAGAAAACAAGTGTTAGTATGAATAAGCATGCATGTAAAAGACAAGTGTATGCTACATAGACAATGTAGAAGCTAGAAAGCAAGTAAACACACAAGAAGACAATCATAGACTACTAAAGTGGGTTGCAAACATGGGACATCACTCATGATGTCGCAAGACACTCAAGGAAGAAATGGCTACATACAAGTAATAAGTGTGAACACCAAAAAAGGGCAAGGCCGAATATAATTGTAATCAAAACAAGAAAATACAAACAATAGATAGCCATGGAAGCAAATAATCCTATAAAATAAATGTTGCACATGAAGCACCTATTAGCATGTTAGAAAGATAACTCATATGTCAAAATCATGTATAAACATAAAGTGCTAAGTACAAAATGAAATAATAACACCTAGAAGAGACGAATGTGGATGCCCTCAGTAACCATTGTAGGAGTGGTAGGAGGAAATCATCCCTAGTGCATGTGAAATACACGTATATCGTGATTATAACTAGAAAAAGACATGAACGTGCATGTTTGTATGGTAAAGATAATGACATATAAGAGATCTAGCTAGCATGTGTAATAAGTGATCATGAATAAGCAAATGTAAGCAAGAGTAAAAGAAACCAAGATATGCAACATGTTGTGGATGGATGGAATGGAATGCATAATGGATGGTAGGAGATGTGTCCCCCAGTGAATGGAGTTGTATGTAATGAGGTTCATTTAGTATGCCCCCTCAATAGTCAAGAATGAACCATAAACAAGAGTACATTTCCATGAAATGATCGAAGTGTGTGTTGTATCTAACATGTTGTGGTGAATGTGTATATGTAGTGATGATTATATACAACCTAGATATGAAGTGTGTGTGTGTGTGTGTGATCTTATATCCAAAGTGTATATCACGATAAGATGAGTGTATGAGTGATGATTTAGTCTAAAGCATATATCACTACAAAAATGAATAGAGTGAGTGGTGATATAGCCTAAAGCATATGCCACTACAAGATGAAGGAAGAGACAAACATTTAGCCTAAAGCATATGTCACTAATTGAGTAATGTCATGTGATAAAAGGTCGAGTGATAAATGTGTGTGTATGTTAAGGTCCATTTGATTGGTAAACCCTCGGCGTGAGTCAAGTATGGACCGAGGAACTAAATTGATTCATAGGGCGGTGAGAGTAGCATGTAGAAGTAGATGTAGTATATGTGATGAAGATTATACATGACCATATGATGTGCAAGATATGTGATATTCTATTTATGTAATATGTGTGGCTAGACTAAAAGTGTAGGGTCCATGGTGTGTAGTATGTGTGATAAGTAGACGACCATATGATGAGTAGAAATGTGTAAAATGCAATACATGGTGTGTTAGATAATATGTGTAGACAAGACTAGTAATGTAGTATGTACGATGAGTATAATATGATGTTAGACACATAGGAAATAGGAGTATGACATAAACATGATGAATATGAGCATAGTATGTAGGATATGTAGATGTGCCAATGTCAATATCCAAATAATGTAGAGTAAATGCCAAATGTAAAATGTAAGATGTATGGATAGCCTAAGAGTGTGAAGTGCACCCTATGTAGGAGGAGTAGTATGTAATGTTTGACTTGTAGACAATAGTAGTGTGACATATATGTGTGATGAATAGTGGTATGACATGTAGAATATGAATGATGTGTAAATGTGCAAATGTCAAAATGATGTAGACTAAATATAAAATGTAGAATGCAAGATGTAAGATTTGTGATGTGAGATGTGTGAAGAGATACAATGTGTAGTACCTATTATGCAGTGTGTGGGGTTCATGTGTGGTATGCCCTCAATAGTCAAGTGTGAACCAAAGCACAAGAGTGTGTCATCGAGTAATGATGACGTAGATGTGTATATGATAATGTGTATGCTAGAAGGTTGATGTGTGGTATGAAACATGCATTGATGCTAGGATGGTGGGGGAGGGTAATTGATGTCATGCCCTCCAAATGTGTGAATGATGGAGTTCTAGTCGAAAGACACTAAGTGGATCAATGTAAGGATTAGTTTCCTTAACAAAAGTGATGGGATGTTGAGGTGGTAATGTTGTAGATAACTTGAGTGGAGGGGTAGTTTCTTTAACAAAATGAATGGGAAACGAAAGTGGAGTGGGATGGATATAAATCTTGAATGGTGGCAGCTTTGGTTGTATTGATGATGCTACCGAAGACTTGATAGGAGAAGAAGATTGATTGGTTTTAGAGGTTGTTGCTTAGGAAGTTCTTGAATTTCCATAGAAGGTACATTATAAATGGTGGCATGATGCTCATTTTACACAAAACTAATAGATTTAGGAGCCCATGTGGATGTAATATTTGTAGATGGGCATGTAATATAATGTTGTGAAATGAATGAGATAAATCCCTCACGTTCAAGATGTTTTATTCTTCATTGTAAAGTGTAACAATCATTGTCATTATTTCCATTGATTCACTGATAGTTGCAATAGGGAAAACCTTGATATTTTTCTATCCGATGAGGAGGATAGTAATGATTAGGTGGTAAAGTGATCAATTAACGACCAAGGAGCTCAGTAAGGAGGTCATGTTGCTTAGTATTGCGATCAAAGATGAAAGGTTCTGGTAATGGTATAACTTGAGGCTCACTAATATGAGCACATGTAGTAGGCATATGAATATGATCTAGGATATAGACAACTAATTAGGCAATCTAATGTCTTCGACACGCACTAGTGGAAATTGCGAATCTAAGGCAAAGAAGGCTCCAACTCAACTGGTATGAGCTCAACAAGGATGCGTGATTAGCGTGATTCGACTATAGGTTGTGGAATACGTGGAAAATGTCCTGGGATAGTTTCGTGTATATCTCCAGATAAGGTCATAGGGCAGATGGTATAATTGACTCTATGGGTGATTCTCTGGCCTAGTCCAGAACTCCTTAGCTTTGTTAGTTGCTATGTCTAACCAGGATAACTGTTTGATAATGATAGGTGGAAGTGGAGTAGATCTAAATACTAGTGTATGTAGGCCAACATCTATGTCTGATTCACCTATGGATTCGTTGGGTTGTGGGATTTGTGGGTCACAACCGTAGATTTGTGGTTGTTGCGGTCCTACTATGGTCATGTATGGAATCAGTCCCTAATCCCTAGTATCCAGTAATCATATGCTTTCTCAGCTTCTATATTCATAATCAATAACTATGTGATCTTCTCAGAATATCTTACAGGCGTTCGTGCAACCTGGATTCTTAAGCTGGTATCTATATCTGTGAGAGTGTCTCCTGCGTCTGGCTGTGGAACCAAAGGATCACAATCAAATGTCTGCTCTCTTTCAAACCCTTCTACAGTCATGTAGATATGAATCTAAGGTAATCTGTAGTTTGGTTGATTTGACCAAAATGTGTGTGCTCGGTCGTCTTCTATGTTTAACCCGTGCAGTTGGAAACTGATTTGTTGCAAGTTTACCATTGTTTAGAAGACTTGGATCCTACGAGATTCTGATCTATATCGAGTTATGGCTTTGTGACGAGATTGGGTTGGGGCACGATTGGCTCGAATATGTATTCCCAGGTTCTCTAGGTCCGTGATTGTCATACAAAAGCAACAATGAAAATTAAGCTGTAAGCAAAGTGAAATTTAACTACGTTAAGTATATCTATAGCATATATGATTTCTCTATTTTTGTATTTTTGATGAACTATTGAACAAATTTAAAGAGTAACTATTTAATATATCTAGAAATTGATGATTTAGAATAACAAATTAAAACAAACAAGATAACCAAGTATAGCTATTTATGCATGCAATTGTGAATCTATTCTAAATAATGAAATACTTGATCTAGTCTATTTGAGACTCTCGATCCTACCTCGAAGTGAGGAATGAATCATAGTCTCTTAGAAAACTATCAATCCCCATGACTTCACAGCAATCTTGAAAGTAAAATTGACTGAAATAAAGTGATTAACTACTCTATTTGATATGTTTCTAATTTAGAACTTTGAAAGCTAGAACCTGGATTCTGCAGAACAGTGGCGAATCGATGGTGTGTGTGATCTTGTCCCCTCAGTGTGATCTCCTCGTTCCTTCGTGTTCACGTGGATCCAGAAAAGCGTGTAATGCTAGCATCAACAGAAGTAGATATTGGGACAAAGGCAGCTCAAGATACAGACTGAATACAATGCGAGTAGGAGAGGGATAGCGCAAGAGTACAGAGCTTGGCTTATGTAATTCCTAGCGGGATTTATTGCAAGTCATGCAATATAAAACGTCAGAACCTGAAACTATCCTGTTTGAAGAGCAAAACCTGCAACTTTAATGGCTTCCTATTGAAAACACCTGTAATTTTACTCCAATGGATTGGATAAAATGTCAATAGCATTTGCACAAGATGGATATGTGGCTTACTAACAACAAAACGACACTAACTAAGCATGTAATGAAAGAAACTAGGAATTCTAAGCAAAATGAAAGACTAATCTATTGTAATGAGAAATTCAGAGGCAAATTTGAGGGGCCATTTGCTTGAGCACAAGCCAACTATTTATAGCATTTGCATTTACCCAAGGTAAAAACCAAATAGAACTCTTAAACTATAAACAATGGCAAAACACTATTCCAGGGAACCAGAATCATTAATGCAAGCTTATGGCGGTGAAAAAAGTTGGTGAATCATTGATTTTACGTGAGTCATGTTAAAAGAGCTTTCTGGAAAATGCGTAAAGGACCGCCGCCCTGAGCAGGGCGGCGGTTATAGGACCGCCGCCCTGTTCGGGGGCGGTCACGAGAGACCGCCCCTGGAGGGCGGTGGTTTTGTTTGAAGAGAAGAAGGCCAAGAAAAGAGGGGAAAAGGGAAAAACAAAGCACGCGGGGGCTAAGCGGGGCATGCGGGATGTTAACGCATACTTGGAGAGCTTTTCCGGATCCGAACACCTTGCGAGGAGACCTGTATCATCATTGGGGAGCGTGTTATGTTGTTCTGGCAGCGCAGTACCCTACAATTTTGGGTACGTACATATTGCCCCCTCGGAGAAGCGTTTTAGCCATGAAGAGGCATAAAACGGTGGGTCCGAGTATGGCGGTCTTGAAATGGGAAGTTTGAAAGTTATACCTGATACGTCCGTGTGTTGAAATGATGTCGTCAAAATTCTGCCACCTGCAAAATGAAAAGAGAACTCAAGCGCAGATAGACACAATAATTTGGAAAATAAATGCTAAAATAATAGGAAACGAGAATGTACCATTCATGTGGGGATAAAAACTTACCTCGTCGGCGCTCCAAACCTGAAAAAAAAACATTTTAAAACAAGTCAGGTTTGCTATATATACGAAAGTGGGCCCATTTTCCTATTCATTTGCATGAGTTGATTTGATTGATTCTGAGCTCTGGAACCCACGGTGATGGTTTCTTGCGTGAGTAGAGTCGAAACGTTCGTGACGGGATAGTGATCATGCCTCATGAGCGGAACATCGACCCGTGAGATCACAGGTTAGTTTTCTTCAATTTATCCTTTTTACCCCCTTAACTTTAAAATGCTAAAATCTTTGTTGTGGGGGGGTTATTTTTGAAAATGCTAGTTTTAAAAGGTCCATCTAGGGGGCACGCCTACTGGGTAGGCTTTGTTTTTAGCCAAAACGGTCCTTTTTAGTGTTTTTAGGCTTTTTAAATTATAAAACCCACGTGGGTTTTCGGCACACGACCGCCGCCCTACCCAGGGCGGTGGTTACATGACCGCCGCCTTGTTCAGGGTGGCGGTTACATGACCACCGCCCTTAAGGTGGTGGTTACAAAACGCCTCCCTGCTCGGCGGCGGTTTTGCACAGAATGCCAAAAGTACATCTATTTGAGATTGTTTTTGCATTTTTAGCATTTCTACGTGTTTTCATGATTTTTCTAATATCACTCGGATGCTAACTTGCTTTGTTTTGTGTGTTTTGGGTGTATGCAGGTGAGAGAGGAGTATATCCGGTGGAGCCGAGAGAGGGAGTGTGACTGGCTCCCAGGAGTACTGGATGCACTTTCACAGGATGAGGAGGACACTCTTCAGAGGGCCGGGATACTACGTATCTCACGCGTTCCTCATGTTGCACCCTCCAGTCACATTCTTTGTGACCTATTCTCCTATTGGGATGCTGATCGGAACACCTTCGATTACAGGGGGTCGCGGTGAGTGGACCATCACTTTGGAGGATGTTTATCACATTCTGGGGGTCCCGATCATTGGGAGACGTCTGACCCTTGAGACAGCAGGTTCGCGGGCCCAGATAGCACAGTGGGCCACTTATATGGGAGATGTAGTCATCTCCACGGGTTCGAAGAAGGGGGTCGAGTTGATCCATTCCTAGCTTGCCCATCCCCTTGCTTCGCCAGGCCATTATGGGGATCCTTGCCTCGAGACTGATCGGGGGACAAGGAGGAGACACCTTTGTTATCTTCTTTGGTCCCCATCATTGCACGAGATAGAGGACACGGCCGGATATATGCAGGGAGTAGATATTCTTGGGACTACCTACCATGATTTATAGGGTAGTCCATTTCTGAGGGGCGATCCTTGAGCCACCCGACCACAGTCATGAGTTGGGTTCTGAGCACTTCATTCCTTATGGTAGAGGTGTAGAGGTGACAGATCCGGAAGCTGTGAGGGCAGCTAGATGGATAGATATGTCGGTGCTCAGAGCACCTCATCAGCCGGTTGCTTCTCTGACCACTGTTGACATGGAGGCCACACCGTATCAGACTATGGCAGGTATATGGGGTGAGGAGGCTCTTACTTTGATCTCCTGCTCCACTACAGGGCAGCTTATTGTAGAGTGGGACGAGTGGAGATACACCCCTTTTTTGAGTTCCTCGGCGGTTTGGCCTACCCTACATGGGCATGCTTCCCCAGTAGCGCCGGTATACGGAGTCGGTTCGAGAGGCCATAGGGGGTCCTAGAGGCTGGGGTTGGATAGTGGTTACTCCTGGCATTCCTATTGCGGCTAGGAGGGTAGTACGTGCCAGAGGGAGAGCTGGTGCACCTCAGGCACCCTTGCTTCAGATTAGCACGGCCCTGCCCATAGTAGCGATGACCCCATTGACATAGACTCGAGTCGAGGAGTTTACGGGGGAGAGGAGAGGAGGAGGGGCGATCTGAGTGGCATGACACTCGGGATATTATGCGAGCGGTGAGGGCGAGCGAGTGCAGAGAGAGTTACTCTGGTTTAGAGGAGCCACTCTCCCAGGGCCATGGCAGGGAGGATGAGTCCATTGCGGGGATGCTACGTTGCTCCAGTCACAGGAGCAGCACCCGATCGCGGTGGCATCCGTGGCGAGTGCTGACCCTAGCGATCCATCCTGGAGGCCTGGTGATCTGAGTAAGTTACCATCCTTCCTTTTAATGTTTGTTTTTAGTTAGGATTTCCTTAGTTGCTATCTCTCTTTTTGTTTTATCTTGTATTTCTAATCTCTTGTTTTGTTTCTAATTTGTTTTCTCCTTTGTTTGCAGAGACCGCCGATGAGTGGCGGGACTTGATTCGTAGGGTATGCACCGATACCCTGATGATCCCCATGGAGAGGACCCATGCAGAGTTATCTGTGGACGTTGGGAGCCCTCAGCAGCTGGTAGACATGCTTGCGTCTTTGCCCCGATCGGCATGTGGCCAGGATGGTATCGACTCTCCGCATGGAGCTAGCGGGGTATAGGATGGCCGAGCGCTTGATGAGGAGTCATTCTCGTGGCGAGACTGCTGGCTGCCCCTCGGGATCCTGAGCCCTCCGTGCACTCAGAGTGCCGGCGTAGCTGGAGTCCTAGGCATGGGCGTGTGCCTTTAGAGGGGTCTCGTAGGGATTGAGAAGCCACTTGGCTCTCTAGATTTTGTATGATATATTCTTTTGTATATCCCGGGCTCTTTGAGCGTTTTGACCATGCTTAGCGCATGATGGCATTGTATAGAAACTTTGATCATTATATATATATATATATATATTTTTTGGATCAAAACCCTTGGTATTTATGGCTTTGTTTCCTTTCAGTTTCCTCATGTAAATCATGATGTTATGCTTGTATGCTTTTAAAATGTATGTAATGGAGAACAAATGATGCAAGTGTTTACTTTCCTTTTGTATTTCATGATCTTTGATATATGATAATGTAGATCTGATGTGATTTTGAATCTTAGTTTTACGTAGCAATTTTGGATACTTCATATTTGTTTTGGCAAAGTGGTGAAGATAAGCTGATATGATGAGCGAGATAAACTTGCCCCTACTCCTAACTCCACATGCAACTAGTAAGATGCGAGGGCTCATCACCAAGAGTTGGGAAGGGCGCAAGTTATGAAATGTGTTGAAATGATAGTGATGAAAGATAGACAAAGCTTTGGCGGAACCAAATTAGGATACCACAAGCCTACTCCACTCGAGTGACTTCATAGTTTTGGGATGCAACTTGCTTTGTGGTTTATCTAGACTTAGATCCGTAGATGGCCACATAGTAGACAAAATCTGGGCTTTAGGATTTTGAACTCTCTTAGAATTTTGGACATCGATTCATTTGTTTTTGACTCAAGACTTCAAGATTTGAATTGTTTGTTTATGACCTTTTACATTTGTTTGTCAAGAGGACCCCCTACACTTTGCCCCATGCTACTAGTAAGAAGCGTGGGTTTATCACCGTGGGAAAAGCATAGGCGAGTAGGGCATTTCCATCCTTTCCCAACCCTACGTCACTAGTAAGAGAGCTTGAAGCTCATCACCAAAGGTTGGTGGGGCAAGGAAATGTGTAAAATTAAAATTTTATGTTTGATCTATATTTGACTTGTTTACTTGAGTAAAATGTCGGTATGTGCTTATTTCAAAGAGATATACATACGGGATAGATGTGACACCATGAAGCTTCTAGAGAAAGACCATAGGCAAGGCAAGACACCTATCTAAGAAGAAACCAAAAGTGAGAATAAACCCGAGATCTTGGCATGGTTACCATTAAGACCTTGTCATATCTAGCTTTATTTGATGAAATGATTCCGAAATAGTTTGATGATATCATGGAAATGGAGAAGTATGATTAGAGTGTTTATGCCAACAACATCATGAGTTTGTAATGAATTTCTTTGAGAACAAATTCCTTGATCACACATTTTTTTGGTACGAAACAAGCGGACAAAATGATCTTAATCTATATGAAGATGCAATGTAGATGTAATTATAAATAGTGCTAGTTGCTTACGCGTAGAATCATTTGAGGTGTAGGGAATTGACTGTTTCACCAAATTCCTCACCTTCTAGCATACATAAGAGGTATGCCCCATTTCCATAGTCCTTCATGACTCAGTGCAGGCCTGACCATTTGGGCCGGAACTTCCTTCCTTCACCGGTCTTTTTGTCGATCCGGCTGTCTAGCCTTAGAACTAGATCACCTTCATATATGTCACATTCATAGACTTTCTTGTTATACTGCCGGCACATCCGGTCAGCATAGACTATGTGCCGTTTATTGACATCTAACCTAGCTTCATCTAGGCTTTCTAGTTGGGAAAGATGTGCTTCTCTATAAGCATCTTCATCCAGGATCCCTTGTAATGAAATGCGGAGACAGGTATTTCAACCTCAAGTGGAAACTACTTACGCCCGAATACTAGCGAGAAAGGAGTCACTCTGTTGGTGTTCTTATTGAGGTTCGGTGGGCCCATAAGGCCGGATATAACTTCAAATGCCAATCTCGTTTGTTTTCTTTCACCGTTTTAAGGAGAATGGCTTTTAATGTTTTGTTTGTCGCCTCAGCCTGTCCATTGGCTTGAGGGTAATATAATGAAGCCGTATGATGGCTTATTTTAAATTTATTACACAATTCATGAACTTCGTCATTCTTAAAAGAAGTTCCATTATCTGAGATAATGATTTGTGGGACACCGTACCTACAAATGATTTGGTTCAAAATGAACTTGGCGATTACAGAACCGTACAGTAGTAAGAGGCATAGCCTCTACCCACTTGGTAAAATATTCGGTGGCCATGATTATAAAATTATGGCCATCTGTGGATGAGGGAGAGAATTTCCCTATCAAATCTAGGCCCCATGTGGAAAAGGGCCATGGAGTAGCGATCGGTTGTAGAGCTTGTGCTGGCATGTGAATCTCGTGGGAGAATTCTTGACACTTATGACATCTACGTACAAACTCTACTGCATCGTGTTCTAGAGTGGGCTAGAAATAGCCCATTCGATGTATTTTACGAGTGGTGGCATGGCCACCAAAGTGACCCCCACACATTCCACTGTGAGATTCATGGAGAATCTTCTTGGATTCTTCTATGTCGACACATCTTAGAAGCATTCCATCGAACGCTTTTCGATAGAGCACTTGCTCTATAATGCGTATTTTTGCTACGATAATGTGTAACCACCTTCTTTGTTGTGGAGTAGCACTTTCTGGATACGTATGGTCCATGATATAATTAATGATATCAGTGTACCAAGGACACTCAGAGATAGGAGGTCTGGTTTGATGTAGTATACGCACTCATCTGGAAAATCCAGATCTACTAGATCACCTCCATCTAATGGGTTATCAGCTAACCAATCCATGATGATTTGTCCCTTAACGGACTTCTGATTTACAAATGTTAATTCGAATTCTCCCATTAAGGTTATAAAATGTCCAGCCTTCTTAGAAAAGGACCCTTGTGTGAGGAAAGTTTGTAAATGGTCCATTTTTACCATGACCCTTGTTTCTTGATTTAGCATATAATGTCTTAAGTGTTTGGTTGCAAAGACTATAGCGAGGCATTCTCGTTCTACTTGTGTATAATGTGTTTCATAGTCGAAACGTTTGGCTAATGAAATAGATCGCGTGTTCTCTCTTGTCATCGTCTTCTTGAGCCAGCATACAGGCTAGCGAGACATTGGTAGCTCGTGAATATAAAATTAACGGGTGATCTGGTTTAGGTGGCATTAGCGTAGGTGGTGACAACAAGAAATGCTTAACTGCGTTGAAAGCTTCATTGCAGTCTTCGGTCCAATCAATGCTATAGTCTTTCTTGAGTAGATTGTTGATTGGATGAATGGCGAAACTTAAGTCGGGATGAATCTCTCGGATTGCACCAAGCTTTTCGAGAAATGACCTGATTCCAGATTCATCGAGGGTGGGACCATTTCGAGGACAGCCCAAATTTTGGTTGGGTCAACATCGATCCCGCGTGATGATATAATGTAACCTAGGAGCTTCCCTCCTGTTACACCAAAGACACATTTTTCTGGATTTAGCGTGACTCGTATTCTATCAGATGTGAAAGAATGATGCGAAGTACTTCCGGATGGTCACAACACTTCTTGGCCTTAGCCAACAAGTCATCTACATAGGATTCCACAATTTTATGAATAAGATCATGAAATATATATGTCATAGCTCGTTGGTATGTAGCACCAGCGTTCTTGAGACCAAATGGCATAACAACATAGCAATAGGTTCCCCAAGGAGTTATAAACGTGGTTTTAGCTTGATCTTGTTCAGATATTCTGATTTGATTGTATCCGAGAATCCATCCATGAGAGACAAAAGTTCAAATCCAGTTGTTGCATCAACAATGACATCAATGGATGGCAACGGGAAGTCATCTTTAGGACACGCTTTGTTAATGTCTCGGAAATCTATGCAGATGCGTATCTTCCCATTTTTTTAGAACGGGAATGATATTAGATACCCATTGAGAGTAATCAACTGGTTTGATGAATCCTACTTGGAGGAGCTTTATCACCTCCTCTTTCACCATGAGAGCTACCTTAGGTTTCATTGGTCTCGATTTTTGTTTAATTGGCTTTGCATCTGATTTAGTGACGAGGTTATGTACCGCAATGTGCGGTGCAACTCCTGTCATTTCTTTATAACTAAATGCGAAAGCCTTCTGATGTTCTTTGAGGATTCGAGTGTGTATTTCTACTTCTGATGGAGTTAACGAGGATCCTAGTTTTAAGATCCTTGGTTCATCCTCTGTTCGATGTTAATATCAATTGTTTCTTCGATTAAAGAAGTGTTACCTTCTTCAAACTCAGGTGGGGCTGGAGGTAAATCTAAATCATCTCCATTCTCGACTGAGTATATGCTAAGCTTCTTTTGTGGGGGAAGCTCCATCATAGGATTTCGAAGTAGGAAGATGAATGCGGGATTAAGGACACATCTATCACGTGATGGGAGAGATGTAATGCCGCGTAGGTGTTTAAGTAATTCAGAGTGGTTGTATCACTATCAATGTGTTTTAGGATAGTAGATTTGTCCTCATCTTTGTTCGTTAAAAGAGGGCTTGACATTGCTTTTACCAATGGTTCGATACGAAGGGACACCATGAAACAGGTATCTTGGAATTCATTGTTTGGAGTGAAGCGTGATGCCGAGGTTGCTATTGAATCAGTGAGAAGATTTTTCTCTCGTGGGATTGCTTCAATTGATATGAAGTCAAACTCCTTGCTTAAATCTAATACAGCTATTTTGTAAAGTTGTAAGTGCTCGGCTCTGGTTTCATATACTTCAGAGACTTGGTTTGCTACCAATTGCGAGTCTCCTAACACTCTGATGTTATCTACACTGATTCTCTTAGCTAAGATGAGGCCAAGGAGGAGGGCTTCGTACTCAGCGCCGTTGTTTGTGCATTCGAAATTTAGTTTGAAGGCAAATGGTAGAACTCTTCCCTCGGGAGAAGTAAGGATTATACCTTTGACTCCATAATGACATCTAGCTCCATCAAAATGGAGAGTCCAATATTTATCTGGGAGTATAGATGTTGGGATATTTGTTGTGTTAACATCTTCTACCTCTACCATGCGAGAGATCTACCTTTGGGAGAGGCAGACACCTAGGGAATATCCCACGCCTACAGAATCAAATGGTAGGAACATTGGTAGATCTGTTCTAATAATTCAACAATTTTTGTAGTAGTTCCTAATGATACTGTTTCTACAGTGTTAGCCTCATTTTTGGGGGTTGGGGTTGCCTTGGCTAGGCTCATAGTTTCAAGATCTGTCGTAGGTACCAACTTTTCTTCTGGTTTTGCATTGGTAGGTTTATTAAGTTGGTTTGTTGGGAGTTCAAACTCCGAGTGCACGCCTAGTCTTTTCTTTAAGTCAGCTAGGTGTACATCGAATGGATTTGGATCACCTTTGGCTATGAACACTTTTCCTAAATGCAAGAACCTTACTTCTTGAAATAGCGTAGAAGGGATTGCCTTCATACGGTGTATCCATGGTCGGTCGAGGATCATATTATAGTTAGTTTCCCGATCTATAATATAAAACTCAGTCAGGATGGTTTTGGGTCCTAAGGTGACCGGTAATATTATAGTTCCAATCGAGGTGGCTTTAAGGCTATCATAGCCTCTTAGTGTGTTTCGAGTTGTGGAACAATTTGTTTCTCCATACCCTAGCTTTTGAAGGAAAGAGAAGGGGACTATGTTGACCGCTACCCCATCATCTACCATTGCACGCTTTACATAGTTGTTATAAATCCATACTTGCAAATGTAAGGCTGGATCACCTCGGCGTGCGATCTCAGCATCCGTCGGCATTTTGTTTATTTCGAATATGAATTCGACATCTTTATCCACCTGCCCCGGAGGATGAACATCAAAGTCTATGTGATTTACCTATGTTTCAGGAGGTGGGGTGATGTTAATTAAATGACCTAAACCTAATGCCTCTAAAAGAGCGGCCCTGTGAGTAGGAGAGTTCTTTAGTAAGTCTAAAAATGAAATGTGCGAGAAGGTTTTTGTTAGGTCATTAATTAAATCATAGGCACCCACAAGTTTTACTACTATTTGTTGGATGTTATCTGTCCCTGGCAGGTGGCTTGGACTTGGCTGAGAGGAATACTCTCATGTCCTTGTTACAGCCTCTACGGGTAATTCGGCATCTAACTCCACTAAGCCGACTATCTTAGGTCATGGCTGACTTCCTAATTGTGGCGCAACTAATGGATTTAGCGAAGTTGAAGCTTCATGATCATTGTTTCCTGTCATTACGCTCTTGTTTGTCCCAGTTAGATTTAGCCTATTGTTATCGTGATTTGGGAGCGGATCATTGAAGATCTTGAGGGGTGCGTTTTGAGGGGAAACCACCCTGCAAAAGTATTTGATGCTGGTGACATAGGATCTGCCAAAAACATATCTATGAAAAGTTGTCTTTGTTCTTCTGGCAAGCGTTGCATGAATTTATTGTAGTCACGGCACGTTCTAGTGTCGTGGCCCTAAATTTTATGGAAACCACAATACGAATTAGGATTGTAATTCCTAGTTTGTTGGTTTGGTGCGTATTGTGGCCCAAAACTTTGACCAAACCATTGCCTATTAAGGTTTTGCATTTGCTATTTTTGATTTTGATTTTGGTTTTGATAACCAGTTGAGCTTTGGCTTGAACCCTGTGTAAGGTTTTCCATCATTGTTGTTGTTTTTTTGTGGATGATTAAAATCTACTGCATTGATTGTTGGGGTAAGGTTGTTGTTTCGTTGATTGTTTATTTGTGGTGGAGTATTCACAACGTTTGTCTTTCTAGCCTGATCAGTTACTCCATCCGTTGTTACGCCATGATTTTTATTAAGGACTTTAGGTCCTTGATTGACATTCGTGGTAGTAGGATAAGTTGTAGTGTTCTGGTTGGAGGTGATTAACCTCCCGTTTGCTCCATATGTTTTGCGGCCACTATCAATTGCCGCTTGATCTATTCGGAGAGCGCTTTCAAGTACTTCATCGTAAGTTCTTAGTGGGAACTTCTGGACTTCTTCCTTCACTTCTCTGCTAAGAGAATGAAGGAATAAATCACATAGTTCCATCTGATCCATGTTTGGAGCACTTTCGAAGAATAAAGAACTGTACGCCACCTCTGGATGAAATGGGCGACAGATTCATTGTGTTCTTGCTTGATGTGTAAAAATTCCCTGATTCCTATTCTTAATAGTTTGTTCATGTCAAATGCCTTGATGAACTCTGAAACGAGTTGCTTGAATGAATGGATGGAAGCCTCAGGTATTCTATAATACCAGTCGAGAGCGATGCCTTCCAAGGTTTTTGGGAATATTTTAGCAACAACCCCATCCCAAGGGAGTAATTCTCGAATGGTTGTAGCGTAAGCCTTGATATGTGCATTCGGATCTCCCTCACCTTTGTACTTGGGTAAATCGGGAAGAGGTCTTGGAAGCATGACGCTTCGTACGGTGAAATCTAAAGGCTCTTTCAAGTATTCTGAATATGTCCCTATCGCATAGGTTTCGACCATTGATGGTGCCTGTTGAGGGAGCGGTGGTGGAATGGGTTGTTGACATGGCATAGCGTACATGTTAGCGGGGGCGTAAGGAAACCCCTGTGTTTGAGGAACCATGCCGGGAGAGGAGAACATATCCCCTTGTGGTGATTTGGAGTACATGTTTAAGTATGAAGGGGTATTGTCCAAAAATGGATTACTTTGTATTAGACCAGGAGGAGCGGTGTTAGAAATGGCAGCTCTTGTTGGGGTTTGTTGTGAATACTGAGGAGTCATGCCTAACGTACCTACTCCTGTGAGGAGGTCTATCTGGCTAGGATGGTGTGGAGGATTAGGACTTCCTGCCTACATGAATTGAGAATTTTGACTTGCTTGGGCAAGTTCTAACCCCCTAACCTTTTCTACTAGAGTTGAAATGACTTCATTTGGTGAAGTCCGATACTTTGCCTTGGCGGCGTTTGTTGTATATCATGGTGTTGTATAGGCATGTGATATCCTGCTATGAATTGATCACTGCCTGCCAAGTTTCTCGAGGGTATTTTTACTATGCGTAGTGGCATAGAGGTATTTTCTCGAAAAAGACCTCGGGTTGTGTTTGTAAACCTCTATAGGTGGGTACATACCTCGAGAACGTTGTTCATTCCTGGCATAACGTACCGAATGTTCATCATCTAAACCCAGGTATGAGTCTGATTGTCTACTAATTTGTGGTCTAAGTAGTACCTGAGGAGATGAACTTGATTCTCCTGTGAGCGTCATATTGTTCGAGCCTGAAGGCTCTGTTTGCCGTGTTTGAGCGAACTGATCCAACTCCTCTATTCGGAGGGATGAGGTATATCTAATCTTCAGAGTTTGTGTTGACAACTAGTTAGTTGAGTAGTTATCACCCCATACTGAGAGAGGGTGATGATTGTCTATTTTGTTGGGCGTAGTATGCCTCAAGACCCAAGAGGGGTCTGCCATATGCATCGAATCCCGACATATTCGGGGGTATATGAATACCCGCAGAATAATGGGAAGGAGCGAAGGTGATGGTGAAAGCTGATGAGGTAATAAAGATGAAAGAGTCACTTTTAATTTGAAAGAACCAGTAGAAATCTGACTCCAGACCAGAAAGTAGAAAGCTTCACGTCGGGTTCACCAATTTTGTACGATGGAAAAGTGACAAGCGAGCTTGGGAATCTACAAGTAACTCTTCCTCACACCCGACCTCCCGAGGTCATGCCGAGACAGCTGGTGGGGATGGAATATGCGTGGGATATAGACAAACTAGTTAGGTAATCTAATGTCTTCGACACGCACTAGTGGAAATTGTGAATCTAAGGCAAAGAAGGCCCTCCTAAGCAGGCTGGTGTGATAGATCGATCGCGAGGATGATGCTCGAAGGCTCAATCAATATCGAGCTCTAGCGTGATTCGGTCTATAGGTTGTGGAATACGTGGAAAATGTCCTGGGATAGTTTCGTGTATATCTCCAGATAAGGTCATAGGGAAGATGGTATAATTGACTCTATGGGTGATTCTCTGGCCTAGTCCAGAACTCCTTAGCTTTGTTAGCTGCTATGTCTAACCAGGATAACTATTCGATAATGATAGGTGGAAGTGGAGTAGATCTAAATACTAGTGTACGTAGGCCAACATCTATATCGATTCACTATGGATTCGTTGGTTTTGTGGGATTTGTGGGTCACAACCGTAGATTTGTGGTTGTTGCGGTCCTGCTATGGTCATGTATGGAATCAGTCCCTAATCCCTAGTATCCAGTAATCGTATGCTTTCTCAGCTTCTATATTCAGAATCAATAACTGTGTGATCTTCTCAGAATATCTTACAGGCGTTCGTGTAACCTGGATTCTTAGGCTGGTATCTATATCTGTGAGAGTGTCTCCTGCATCTGGCTGTGGAACCAAAGGATCACAATCAAATGTCTGCTCTCTTTCAAACCCTTCTACAGTCATGTAGATATAAATCTAAGGTAATCTGTAGTTTGGTTGATTTGACCAAAATGTGTGTGCTCGGTCGTCTTCTATGTTTAACCCGTGCAGTTGGAAACTAATTTGTTGCAAGTTTACCATTGTTCGGAAGACTTGGATCCTGAGATTCTGATCTATATCAGTTATGGCTGTGATGAGATTGGGTTGGGGCACGATTGGCTCGAATATGTATTCCCTGGGTTCTCTAGGTCCGTGATTGTCATACAAAAGCAACAATGAAAATTAACTGCAGCAAAGTGAAATTTAACTACGTTAAGTATATCTATAGCATATATGATTTCTCTATTTTTGTATTTTCTGATGAACTATTCAAACGAATTTAAAGAGTAACTATTTAATATATCTAGAAATTGATGATTTAGAATAACAAATTAAAACAAACAAGATAACCGAGTATAGCTATTTGTCTGTGCAACTGTGAATCTATTCTAAATAATGAAATACTTGATCTAGTCTATTTGCAAGACTCTCGATCCTACCTCAGAAGTGAGGAATGAATCATAGTCTCTCAGAAACTATCAATCCCCACAGCTTCCCAGCAATATCGAAAGTAAAATTGACTGAAATAAAGTGATTAACTACTCTATTTGATATGTTTCTAATTTAGAACTTTGAAAGCTAGAACCTGGATTCTGCAGAACAGTGGCGAATCGATGGTGTGTGTGATCTTGTCCCCTCAGTGTGATCTCCTCGTTCCTTCGTGTTCACGTGGATCCAGAAAAGCGTGTAATGCTAGCATCAATAGAAGTAGATATTGGGACAAAGGCAGCTCAAGATACAGACTGAATACAATGCGAGTAGGAGAGGGATAGCGCAAGAGTACAGAGCTTGGCTTATGCAATTCCTAGCGGGATTTATTGCGAGTCATGCAATATAAAACGTCCAGAACCTGAAACTATCCTGTTTGAAGAGAAAAACCTATAACTTTAATGGCTTCCTATTGAAAACACCTGCAATTTTACTCCAATGGATTGGATAAAATGTCAATAGCATTTGCACAAGATGGATATGTGGCTTACTAACAGCAAAACGACACTAACTAAGCATGCAATGAAAGAAACTAGGAATTCTAAGCAAAATGAAAGACTAATCTATTGTAATGAGAAATTCAGAGGCAAATTTGAGGGGCCATTTGCTTGAGCACAAGCCAACTATTTATAGCATTTGCATTTACCCAAGGTAAAAACCAAATAGAACTCTTAAACTATAAACAATGGCAAAACACTATTCTAGGGAACCAGAATCATTAATGCAAGCTTATGGCGGTGAAAAAAAGCTGGTGAATCGTTGATTTTTACGTGAGTTGTGTTTAAAAGAGCTTTCTGGAAAATGCGTAAATGACCACCACCCCAAGCAGGGTGGCGGTTCTGAGACCGCCGCCCTATTCAGGGCGGCGGTCACGAGACCGCCGCTTTAGGTAGGCGGTGGTTTCATCATCAAGAGCAGAAGGCCAACAAAAAGAGGGGAAAATGGAAAAACAAAGCATGCGGGGCCACGGGATGTTAACACATACTTGGAAAGCTTTTCTGGATCCAGAACACCTTGCGAGGAGACCTGTATCATCATTGGGGAGCGTGTTACATTGTTTTGGGCATGCAGCATACCCTACAATTTTGGGTACATACATATTCCAATTACCATCAAGCCGAAGAGTGAAGGAATTTTTCCATATTTTCTAAAAGATATTAATTTTGATATAACCATGATGATACATTCTATGGGAGGAACAATATTACCCACGGCTTATGTCATAGCTATTAGAGTAGAGAATTGTTTAATTCAAGCCGGTAAACTTGCACCTAAGCAACCTATGCCTCTTTATCCAGAAATGAGAAATCCAAGTTATAGTCAAGTACCTACATTATCTCCCATTCCTACCCCAAAAATTAGAATTATACCGAAGCTTCTACCTCCTCCTCTAAAGCACCTCAAATGGACTCTAGGAGGTCATGAAACAATTGCAAAACTTAGGCAATGAGTTGGTAATAATTAAGAGACAACAAGCAAAAAAATTTAGATCTTATCAGCCTGAAGCCCAACCCAATAGACCTCCATATCAACCAAATAGACCACCTACACAAGTTGCTAATCGAGCGAAGGACAACCCCCGCAAATAGACCATTTAGCCTTATAATCCTAATGTTGCCTCTACACCCAAGGCCTTGGTTCCAACTCAAAACAATATGGCACAAGATTATGAATGGTGTTTCCCATGTAATCAACCTCACAATTAGGAAACATGTTTCAATAGTGCTCTAAATCAAGATTTAATGGTGACAATAGTTGGTGTGTCTCAAGAGACAAATCAAGAAGAAAATCAATAGCAAGAAGCTCTTCCAAGTGAAACTACGCTTGTAAACTGGCAAGCTAAGGATTTATGTGGTATAAATCAATCCCCTTCTCAATGTGTGGCAGCCAAAAAGGTCTAAGAAGAGGAATTTAGGGAAGGAAGTCATCCAATCCAAGTGTTTCTCAACTTGTTATCACTCTATAAGGAGTTAGAAATCCAAGTGTAGCTCCAAAGGTGCAGAATCAGCCCAAACCACCTTTTATACTAGCTCATGTACCGGTTGTAGAAGCTCTTGTGCAAAAGAAAATTATGCCAAGCAAGGGGAAGTAGAAGGATAGTTCATCTCCTTTCAATATAATAGATAAAATGAAGAAATCAAATGTAAACATCTTAATGTGTGATTCATTAGCAATCCCGAGCTAAAGAGATCTATCGTAAGCAATAATGGAAAATTGGTCAGCATCAAAAGAGCCACCCAAGGATCAAGAAAAGGTGCTCACCAATGTAACTCAATAAGAAGGAGTCAAGGTAGTCAACAAGGTAAAAATATGAATCCTCCTCCATTCTATATATCTCTAATTATTGGAAGAAATCTTGTACACAATTACATGATTGATTCAGGAGCAAGTAGTTTTGTGATGCCCAAAAAAATAGTTGATTAGTTGGGCCTTAAGTATGAGCTTGTGTCAAAGGGAGTGGTGTAAATTTATGGGAAAGTAGTTGGAAAAGTTGGAGTAATCAAATAATTGAGCCTTATATTACATGCATGCCCCAATGTCACAGTCTTATAAGATGTATCATCATAGAATTATTTCCACTCTTCGCTTTGTGTTTGTCTAGAGACTTCATCTCTAAGATTAGAGGCTACCTTTCTACTTATTGGTAATACATGCTCTTCAAGACAAGATATTGAGCTAAGGATACAATCATATCTAAACCTATTGCAAACTTTCATATTGAACCAAATGTACCAAGCCCAATCAACGCAAATTTCTTAGCTTTTGATCAAGAAGATTTCCCAAGCACTCAGGAAGTAAATACTAAGGTTGGGAAAATTTCAGACTTGACTCTTGATGAATGGTTGGATAAGAGGCATGCTTTCGATCCATACAAGGAGATGGAAGAGATTGATTTGGTAATTTATTTCTTACACGAATAAAATCCACCTCTCCTTAGCATCACCAAACTAGATAACAAAGATGATAATGAAGCATGGAAGTTATTCTTTGATGGGTCGAGTAGAGAAAGTGTCTTTGAAGGAGGAGCCATGTTTGTATCACCTTAAGGTATAAAGTACTTCTCAACTTTTCACTTTCAATTCATTTGTTCAAACAAAATAGTTTACTATGAGGCATTGATCCATGGATTACATTAGGAAAGGAAAAAGGGTATCAAGAACTTGCAAGTCTTTGGAGATAGTGAGCTGGTTGTAAATCAGGTTAGAGGGCTCAACACTACTAAAAATGATCTTCTAAGGAGCTATAAGAACCGGGTATGGGATCTCATTGAATACTTTGAAGCTTTTAATATCAATTACATTCTAAGAAAGAAGAATGATGTTGCAGACAATCTTGCAATAGTTAGGGCGGCATTTGACATTGTTGATAGTATCACAAAGGATCAAACTCAACCTCATATTAAATTGGTTAAAAGGCCAGCTATTCGGACAACAACACAACCTAGAAAGTGTTCAAAAATGAACAACAAATCATAAATTTCTTGTAAGAAGAAGTTGATTTTTCCACCGAAATCAAGATAGATTAGAGAAACAAGATTGTGATTAGGTGGTTCAGTTGAGAAAAAAAAAACTCCCAAAAGGCTTAGGAACCTTAGAGTTAATCTTCAACCCCAATGACCAGTTCTGGAAAGAGAAAGCAAACATTCAAGTCAAGGGTGAATATTTGGAACCAATTGCAACCGAGGAAGACAAATTTCTTTGAGTTGGAAAAGTATGTACTCCTCAAGAAAAATCCTATTTCATCCAACTTTGTCAAGATTTTCGGATATCTTTGCTTGGAATTATAAATATTTGAGAGGATTTGATCCAAGATTGGCACAACATACCATTGAGTTGAATCTAGAATCCAAACCCATCAGGTAGAAGCAAAGGTCGGTGAATCCTCACATTGAACCTCTCATGAGAAAATAATTAAACAAACTCATAGAGGCTAACATCATTTTTCCAATCAAGCATTCAAGTTGGGTTGAAAACTTGGTACCATTGAGAAAGAGAAACAAAGAAATCAGATTGTGTGTGGACTTCTTTGATTTAAATAGAGCTTCACTCAAGGATCACTATCCACTTCCTTCCATGGAGAAAATATTGCAAGTAGTAGTTGGTTCAGAGAGATTCTCATTGTTGGATGGCTACTCGAGGTTATAACCAGATAATGGTGAAGGAAGAAGACCAGTTCAAGACAACCTTCACCATAAAGTGGGGCATGTATGCTTATAATAAAATTCCTTTTGGACTATCAAATGTCAGATCTACACTCTAGATAGCTATGGATATGGCATTTAAAGGGATAATCAACAAGATAGTGCTTATCTGTCTTGATGATATCACTATGTTCTCAAAAAATGCAGTAGATCACCTCTTTCACCTCAGGCAAGTTTTCCAAAGATGCGGGAGATTTGAATTTTCTTTGAATCCAAAAAAATGTATATTCTTGACTCACAAAGGAAAGCTATTAGGCCACATTGTCTCAAAGGAGGGACTAACCATCGATCCTAAAAGAGTTAAAGCTATCTAAGAACTTCCTTTGCCTGGTCACAAGAAAGCTCTTTAGAGTTTTTTGGGGAGGATCAACTCCGTTAGAAGGTTCATGCCTAATTTTTCCACCCTTGTTGAACCATTGATTATGATGTTTAAGAAAATCATGGCATTCATATGGAAAACAGAGGGAAAGGAGATTTTTGAGGTGATCAAACATGCAATATCTTAGTCCCTAACTCTCATTATTCCATATTTTTCAAAGGACTTCATCATGTATGCCTTTGGTGGGTCGAGATACAATCTCAGCTATCTTAGTACAGCTAAATAAATAAGGTTCGGAGCATCCCATAGCTCTCTTGAGTCAAAGCTTGGAAGACTATGAGATGAATTACTTTTTTTATTGAAAAGCATGTCCTCAATGTAATAAGAATCTTGAAGAATTTTAGACTTAGTCTCAAATAATAAGATTTAATTGTTATTGTCTCATCTGGGGTCAAATAATTTCTTCGAACAAGGAATTGAATGAGAAAAGGGCAGATTGGATCACTCGTGTGATGGAATATGACATATAAATCAAGGTGACCAAGATAGTTCATGGCAAAGGCTTATGTGAGCAGCTTTCTTCCAATTAACATGTTGAGTTAAATGATGAAAAGAAGAAGTCCTAGTGTTGTACAATAATTAAGAACAACTAGCTAGATGTGTACCCACTCCATGTTGGACTCAAGACATGGTGGATTATCTTCAAACAGGTATATGCCCTCCAGATTTGAGAAGATTCTTTAGATTACAGTCCATTCCATATGTTCTTATTGACAACATCTTGTTTAAGAAGGATGTGAATGGAGTTCTTCTAAGGTGTCTTTCAACAAATCAGATTGAAAAGGTGTTGCATGAGTTCCATGATGGAGAAGTGAAGGTCATTTTTCTCCATGAGTAATGGCTCTCAAGATCATGAAAGCTAGTTACTATTGGCCCACATTGTTTAAGGATTGTTATGTATGAATCAAGAAGTGTAAGAAATGTGCATTATTCATAGGTAAGGAGAAGTTGGAAGCACTTGTCATTATATCCAATCTCAAGAGACCAACCTTTCATACAATGGGATTGGACTTCATTGGCGTCATTAATCTCGACCTCAAGCCAAAGCCACAAGTGGATTCTAATAGCAATGGATTATTTCACCAAGTGGATGAGGTGGTAGCACTCAAAGAGGCAAATGAATCAAGCATCTTGGAATTCTATGAGGGAATAGTGACTGATTTGGTGTCCCACTACTATTATATCAGACAATGATCTAGTGTTCCTTTTCACAATGATCACTGAGTTTGCTATTATGAATGGGATATATCTAAGCACTTCCTTAAACTATTACCCCCAGGGTAATGGTCAATCCGATTCCACAAACAAGAATTTTATGAGGATCATAAGAAAGGCTTTGGATGAGAACCAAAGAACATAACACACCAAGCTAAAATCAGCCTTGTGAGATGATAGGATTACACCCAAGAGGTCAATAAGAAGCTCTCCTTACAAGGTAGTCTATGGAAAGGAGGCAAGGTTTCCCATATCACTTGAATTGACAAAGCATTGGAGCTTTTCAAGCAGCTGAAATTATCAGTGTTTGGGCCCATGGAAGTCAAGTATGAAGAGCTCCGGAGTTGAAAGATCTAAGAGAGTATGTAATGCAAAGCATGGAGAAAGATCAAGCCTTGATCAAAAGATCCTTTGATAAGAAGGCCAAAGCTAGAACATTCCAAGAAGGAGATTTGGTTCTTAAATAGGATGGAGATCAGGAAAATTTGGGCAAGCATTCCAAATTTGATGCTATATGGAGTGGTCCCTACATGATCATGGAGTGTAAAAGTAGCAATGCTTTCTGACTCGCTAAGTTAGATGGTGAAGAACTACAAATTCTAGTCAATGGAATCTATATCAAGCACTATTACTAAGCAAAATATCACTATTGTACATATTAGTTTAGGATTTTCAATTCCTCCAAGTGTTGTTGCACATTGTTTTGTTGGTAGGAATAATTTTTCTTTGAGGTAGAAGAAGTGCTTGTGCACATGTTATCCCAAATTTTCACCCCTAAAAATTTGGATAACCTATTCAAGATTTGAATTACAGGCTTGTGATGTGTGGATGACTATCAAATTCAACCCCTTAAAAGAGAAAGACATCGCATGATTTACCTTAGTCGAGTTGGTCTTAACTCATGGCAAGTCGGGCAATCCACAAAGAATGGTGGGTTGGATGGTTAGGTTTATTACATAATCATCTAAATTTGAGGAAGTGCGAACGGCCCAAGGATAGATGGTCATCCAACCCCACATGGTTGGATGACATAGGGTTCGATGGGTGGCTAGTTGGTATGGATGGTTGGTGATGGTTGTAAGTCGGGGTTAGATGGTCATCCAACCCTCCTGGGTTGGATGTTGGGTTAGACGACCCATGGGTTGGATGACCATCCAACCCTAGGCATGAATAAGTTAGATGGTCATCCAACCCCTCAGGTTGAGCGGTCATTCAACCCCTAGGTTGGATGGCATACGGAATCCAGGATTAGATGGCTACCAAGATGGACTAGTGGCAAGTGTATGGCACAGTTGGATGATCATCCAACCCCCGTGCTGAATGGCTCATGGTTTTGAATGGCAATCATCGGGTGGGTAGCCACCATAGGGATGTATTGTCTACAAGTTAGATAGACATCCAACCCCCAAGGTTAGACGGAAATAATGTTAGACAAATGACCTACTCACATTTTATACGAATCATGGTTAAACAACCATCTAACTTGAGATATAAAGGATAGCTCGTGGGGCAATCATTTGTTTCCTTGGAGAAATCTATATGGCCCATGAGTTTGGATGTCTGTCAACTCAACATGGTTGTATGAACAACACGATTAGACAAGTCGCAGCCATGCAAAGGTAGGTGGGTAAATAATAGCTCAACAACTAGATTTAATCAAGTATGGTGCCCATGGTTGCCGTGTAAGTAAATTACCAAAATCATATGGTTCCTCATACCTCTTTCATGCATCATGTTGGTTGGTGGTATAAATTTACCTATATATTATACAATCCACCTCATTTTGAGGGGATACTTTCTGTAATGTAAAGGAACTCTATCAAAATTGTTCCGAGTTGTGAGCTAAAGGCCTTGAATTTTGGTATTTTGTGAAGGATTTTACCTTATGTCTATATTGTAGTAGATTGTGCATGTTTTTAGCAATAAAATTGATGTTTTATGGCTTTTATTTCCCTAATTTCAATTATATTGCATATTTTTCCTCCCATTATATTTGTGGGTATATTGTGTATGTTCTATCTCTTTGCAGGATCTTTAATTTGTTGTGTTTTATGAATATATGGAATTGAATATTGTCTCAGAAAAAGGCACCTCCATCTACCCTCTCCCACTTTATTTACTCCCTATTTTTCACTCACTCAGATTGTCTCACCCTTTCTTGGTGCATCACCTTCCCTTAGAGTAGATTTACTTTTTATGTATTCTTCTATCCATGTCTCCTTGGAAAGCATTAGGGTAAGATTAGTTTAGTTTTCCATTCTCTATACTTTGGAGAAGTTGGCACTAGGTTAGGAGAAGAAGTTGGATTTCTCGAAGGATTATCCTACTTGCAAGGTCCCACATTGCATGATAATCCCATGTTATGCAAGTTACAATGATTGCCTCACACACAAATCACTAGCAATCAAGGGCACTATAAGTTGTTAGTAATAATTTTAGCACGCCCGATAGGAAAGAGGTCAATTTTCCCATATTTATCAAGATTGGATGTGTATCTTGGTGAATTTTTATCCTTTGGAGGCTTTGTTACAGCGCATCTGGCGACTCCTAGGTCGATTTCAACTAGTTTCAATAGTCTTTAGTGGCCCACGTACATGAGAAGGATCCAAACTCGGTCCAGAGCAAGAGAAGGTTTCTTTGAGTAATTACAGTTATCCCCATGCAGAGGAAGGAGATGAAGAAGACTACAAAGGTCTCCATCTCCACAAAATAGAACCTTATCAACCCCTTCGCCAAGTAGACCCTTCCTTCAATCAACTAGGGTTCTCAGGCCAATCAGGATGGCACATTAGTAGCCACCGCAAGGACCGCCAAATCCCTATGTCAACTTCACAGATAGTATTCCACTTTCCCTCAATGCCCAGAACCCTATTCCGATCGTAGCATAAAAAAATATTCCCTACTTCACATGGGAAAACCATACAACTCTTGCTGACCATATTAAAGATATTGCAAATATCTATACTATTCATGAGATTAATGAAGTGGATGTTACAGTCAAATTTTTGGCTTCCACTTTCAAAGCAAAGGCTTTGTATTGGTTCAGGAGCTTAGCAACGGGGTCCATTACAAATTGGGATCAAATATACACATCCCTTTGTAACCAATTCAGAGAAAGGGAAAACAATATGTCTTTATTGGAACAATTGACAACAATCAAGAGGGCCATTAGTGAGTAGATGGATGATTTAAACTTTGGATTCCAGCAGACATGGGACCAAATTATGATTATCGTGAGGCTAGCAGCAGAAGGTGTGTTCCTCTAATTTTTAAGGGCTCTAAATTTGGACTTATCTATGATGATACAATTGATGGGGGGAACAACACTTGTCATGGGCATATGACATAGCTATCGAGAGAGGAGAACTATTGTATTCAAGTAAGAAATCTTGTACCTAGGAAAACTATGCCACTATATCCATAACCTCGGGAAACCCCTCTACCAGTCAAGCACCTGAAATAACCCATGTCCCGGTCCCTAGGAATTAGAGCAATGATGAGGCTTCCACTTCTTTAGGAAATTCACTTAAATTTCATGAACTAAAGAAAGTGCTTCAATAAGTAGTCAAGGGGCATCAAACCTTTGGGAATTAAATAGTGGCACTCAAGAGGCAACAGGCTTAAAAATTTAGACCCTTTCAACCTCAGTATTAAGCTAGGCCCCATATCGCAGAATAAGCCACCCATTCAAGCTGCCAATCGGAATCAAGGGCAACCTCCTCCTGTTATGTTAAACATTCCGACCATACAATCCTAATGCAAAGCACCAACATCGAGGGTTCTAGTTCCAGTTCAGAACAACATGGCACAAGAGTATGAATGGTACCCTCCATATGGCCAACCTTATGATCAAACAATATACTTCCATGACCCATAAAATTAGGCTCTAGTGGTGCAAACCATTAGCATACCTCAAGAGACGAGTCAAGAGGAAAATCAGTAGTAGGTAAGTCAACAAGAGGCTTCTCCAATAGAAACCAAAATGTTCAATAGGAAAATAGAATAATTTTGTGGAATCAATCAACCTCCTTTCTAGGGTGTAGCTTCCAACACAAGATCGAATAAAAGGAACATAGAGGAGGGACAATCATCTAACCCATTTTTTCTCAGCTCACTCCTATATAACAAGGAGTCACAGACCAAATAAAACTCCTAATATACAAAACCATCCAAAGGAAAGCTGTTGTAGTGGCCCCAAATGTGTAGAATCAATCTAGGGTAATAGTTATGGCAGCTCATGGACTATTCCAAATGCCTTGGAAAAGGTCATGCCCATCAAGGGACAACAAAAGGAAAACTCATCTCCATTTAATATCATTGATTAGATGAAGAAGACTAATACCAGTATTTCCATGTGGGAATCATTGGCAATTCCAAGGTAGCGAGATTTATTACAAGCAGCTATGGAAAATTGGTTCACTTCTAATGAATCATCTCGAAATCAAGAGAGGGTTCTTACTAACACAATCCAACAAGGAGGAGGTCATCCAAGTAATAATGTGAAGCCTCTACCATTCTATGTCTCGTTGATCGTTAGAGATAAGTTAGTACACAATTGCATGATTGACTTGGGGGCAAGTAGCTCAGTAATTCCAAAATAGATAGATGATCGGTTCGGATTAGAATACGAGCCAAGTATTGAAGGGATAAGTGCAACTGGAGGGGGAAAAAATAGGCATAGTCGAAGTGATCAAAGACCTAAGCCTTACACTCCATGCTTTTAGAATGTCACAATTTTACAATATTGACTTACCATCGCCATTTTATTTGTGCCTTCAAGGGATTTCACAGCCAAGATTGGCATGTACTTGTTGGTAGATTGGTCCCACATATTGTTTAGGATGAGGTATGGAGCTAAGGTCACTATTAGATTGAAAACAATAGCACATTTTCACATTGAAACCCATGTGCCAAGTCCGATAAATGCTAATTGTGTAGTGTTTGAATGGGAAGATTGTCTAGACACCTATGAATCAGACACCAAGGTGGGGACTATTATTGATCGAAACTTGATGATTAAGCTCACAAAAGGCATGGTTATGATCCATATAGGAGATGGAAGAAAATGATTTAGGAATTTATTGTCTACATAAGGAAAAGCTACCCATCCCTAGCCTCACCAAGCCGAGAAAAATAAGGATGTTAATGAAGTATGGAATTTGTTCTTTGACGATTTAAGGAGAAGGTACGGTGCTTTAGAGGAGGTGTAATGATCTTTTCACCACAAGGTATGAAATACTACTCAACCTTCCATTTTCAGTTTACTTATTCGAATAATGTAGTTGAGTATGAAGTTTTGATCCATGGATTAAATTGGGAAAGAAAGAGGGGTATAAAAAAACTTGCAAGTGTTTTGGATAGCAAGTTGATTGTCAACCAGGTTAAAGGATCCCATATAGCCAAAAATGATCTCGCTTAAAGCCTACAAACATTAGGTATGAGATAAAATTTAAGATCTTGAAGCGTTCAATATTCAGGCCATACCGAGGAAGAAGAATGAGGATGTGGATAGGCTTGCAGAAATTGGAGTGACATTTGATATGGATGATAGTATTAAAAGAGATAAAACACAACCACATATCCATGACATCGTAAGGTCGACTATGCCAAAGCAATAACACAAGTTGGAAAGTGTTTGAAAGTGATCAATAGATCATTAATTTTTTACATAAGGAGGCAACGTTCTTAGCTAAAAATTAGGAGAAACCGGAGCGATAGTATGGGAATCAAGTGGTGAATTTGTAGACAACCAAATTACCATAGGGTTTAGTGACTGTAGAGTCAATACAACCCAAATTATTAGTTCCGAAGGAGAAGGCCAATATCCATATCAAAAGGAAGGATTTTGAGCCCATTTCAGTTGAAGAAGGTAAGATACTCCAAATTGGCAAAATGAGCATGCTTTGCAGAGAGATCTGAGTTCATATAGATTTTCCAATAATTCCCATATGTCTTTGCTTGGATCTATGATGACCTAAAAGGATTTAATCCTAAGTGGCATAGTACACAATTGAATAGGATCCGGAACCTAAGCCTATTAGGTAAAAGCAAAGACTGGTCAACCTCCATATTGATCCTCTCATGAAGAAAGAGTTAAATAAGCTAATAGAGGCAAGTATCATATTTCTAATCAAGCACTCGAGTTGGGTTGTGAATCTAATGTTGGTCATAAAAAGAACGGGGGAATCAAGTTGTGCATAGATTTTTGGGATTTAAATAGGGCCTCTCTCAAAGACCACTATTCACTTCCTTCCATGGAGAAAATATTGCAAGTAGTAGTTGGTTCAAAAATATTCTCTCTCTTATATGGATATTTGAGCTACAATCAGATCATGGTGAAAGAGGAAGACCAATTCAAATGGCCTTCACCACAGAATGGGGCACTTACACCTACAAGAAAATTTCATTTGGGTTGTTAAACGTTGGAGCCATATTTTAGAGGGCTATGGACATGGCATTCAAATGGTTGTTGAAAAAAATAGTTCTTGTGTAATTAGATGACATCACTATGTTTTCCAAAAATGTGCAAGTCACCTCTTTCACCTCAAGCAAGTATTCCAAAGATGCTAGGAGATTCAGAGTGTCCTTGAACCTAAAAAAGTGCATATTCTTGGCACATGAATGTAAGCTCCTAGGCCACATTGTGTCAAAGGAAAGACTAAAAATTGATCCAAAGAGGGTAGAAGCCATTCAAACATTATCATTTCCAATTCACAAGAAGGCTCTCCAAAGCTTCTTGGGGAGAATCAACTTTTCTCAAATATTTGTGCCTAATTTGCCACTCTCCTCAAGCCAATAACAATGATGCTAAAGAGGAGCATGGTGTTCAAGCGGATAGCAGAAGGAAAAGTGAGCTTTAAAGCTATCAATAATGTTATATCTTAAGATCTAACTCTCATCAATCCAGAATTTTCCAAAGACTTCATGTTTTATGCTTTGAGTGGTTCGGACACCATCTCAAGAATTCTAGTGCAACAAAATAAAGAAGGATGTGAGTAGTTGGTTTCCTTCTTCATCAAAGCTTGTAATATTATGAGGTGAGATACTCCTTCATTGAGAAACATTTCCTCACATTTATTACAAGTCTCGAAGAAGTTCAAGCATTTGGTCTCAAATAATAACATTGGCTTTAGTATCCCATGTCAAAGTCAAAGATTTCCTTTTGAACAAGGATTTAAATGAGAACTGGGTAGGTTACATCACCCATGTCATGGAGTATGACATAGAGATTAAAGTCACTAATTTGGTCCATGGAATGGTGTTGTGTAAATAGTTGGCCTCTAGTCAACATGTTGAGGTAAGTGATCAAGAATAGGTTGTTTTGGTGTTACGGGATAATCGAGAATGAATAAATGATAAGATGCATACTCCTTACTAGACTCGGGATATTATATATTTCCTACAAATAGTTTTATGCCCTCCATGGATAAGTAAAGCAAAGAGAAGATATTTTATACTTTAATTCATTACGCATGTTTTGATTGATGGTGTTTTCTTCAAGATTGATGTGAATGGAGTTCTATTAAGGTGCATGGGAACAAATCAAGTTGAAAGAGTGTTACAGAATTTCATGATGAAGAAGTGGAGGTAATTTTTTTCCATGAGTGATGGCTCTCAAAATCATGGGAGCTGTTATTATTTTCCTACACTCTTTAGTGACTGTTATGTTTGGGTTAGGAAGTGTAAAAAATGTGCCTTCTTTACAGGTAAAAAAAAAAGCTATCAATCCGCTACCACTTCATCCCATTTGGTTGACCAGCCTTTTATATGTAATAAGGATTGGACTTCATCAGATTCATTAATCCCAACTCTAGCTAAGGTCATAAGTGGATCCTAACTATGATAGACTATTTCACCAAGTGGACCAAGGTAGTAGTGCTCAAGGAAGCCAATGAGTCTAGTATATTGGACTTCTATGAAGGGATAATAAAAAGATTCAGAGTGCTAGTGACCATTATATTGAACAATGCTTTAGCATTCCTGGCACCAATATCACATGATGGGTTGTTAGGAATGGAGTATATTTGAGTAGATCCTCAAATTATTACCCCTAAGGTAACGAGCAAGCAGATTCCACGAATAAGAACTTATTGAGGATCATCGTGGGGACTCTACATGAAAACCAAAGGACTTAGCATACCAAGTTAAAATCATCCTTGTGGCCTGATAGAATCATACCAAAAGTATCAATGAGAAACTCCTTACAAGATAGTCTATGGGAAGGAATCCAATCTACCCATATCACTTGAGTTTCCAAAGCATTGAAGCTCATGAGGCAAATGTTATCCAAAAGGAGCCCCCTGCTTATTTTGGCTAACTTGCCTTCATTATTTCCTTCCTTGTGCTTCAAATTAAATTTTCACACATTTCAAGCACTCAAAATATTCTAGAAATGGCTTCATTAGATAGAGAATTTTCTCACCTTTCCAAAAAGGTAAAATTTTCCTCCTAACTCCTTGTAATTTTCGAGTTATGGCTCAGGTAGAGTGTTTTGGGAAATTTTCCCGAGACAGGCCCATGGCCAATGAAATGGTGCCACGTGGCGAGGAGGTCAAGCCGGCAGAGTAGAGTTGGAAAATTTTCCAAGAAGGTTGGCAAAGGCGCAAAGGAAAATCTTAGCCTGCAAGCCCGTGGAGGAGGATGGAGGAAATTTGCAAAGGGCCCCACATTGAATGAGGATGTGCCACGTGTCCAGTCAGTGGTGGGAGTCGGGGGTGGCGAAGGATTTGGAGAATTTTGCCAAACTTACAAAAGGCACAAAGGCATGCATTGAACCCACAGCCCCATTGACCAATCAAATGGCACCATGTGGCCACATCAGTGGCAGAGGTTGGGCCGCGGAGGTAAATTGGGAAATTTTCCCAATGAAAATTTAAAAGGCGCAAAGGGCTAGAAAGTGATCCTGAGGCCCGCAGATCAACCAGAGGGTGACACATGGCAGTGGAGTAGTGAGGCACATAGAAATTTTGAGAAATTTTCCCAAATTCAAAAAAGAGGAAAATTTTCAAGTTTTGGCCTGCCAACCGAATTTTGCCCTAAAATTGCCATTTTTGCCCTAAATCTTCAGAGGGGCATAACTTTCGATCCCGAGCTCAGATTTTCACGTTCTTTATATCATTGGAAAGCTTGTGAAATCCTATACACAATGGACTATTCAATTTTTTTAGTGGATATTTTCAGGAGAAAAATGGCAAAATATCTCGGCATGCAAAAACACGAAACGCCCTAACCAATAAAATTAATGAAGTATGGGCCTCTTTCTTGCTCTGCAGAGCAATGTACTTTAGCGTATGGGTTTGTCCATGAATCCCATCACTTTACAGGTGATATTGAAGGGATTTTTTAGTGGTTGGATTTTCAAATTGATTTGCCCGCGTTTTCCACATTTCTTTCATTCTATTCGATGGTTAAAACCCAGTTTTGGCTCATTTGTAAAAAGTTGTTCATTCTTTCGCTCTGCCTCTCCTTCTTTTCTTCCCTGTGGTCAAAATGGATTTTGAACCTCCTCCCCTACTCGTAATGGCATTTTTGCCTCTTACCAAGATAAAATAATGTTTTGTGCAAAATTTTGGAGCAACAAAAATGTGTTTTATGATGCATTTGTCCATCCTTGCTCGTTTTTTACTTGTTTTCTTCTAGCCTCTCTTCATTGTAGGTATTTGTGGATGTTTGGATGTCATTGCAGGTTTTGGAGCTGTGTTCATGGAGTTTTGGAAAAACAATTGTGTGAAATCCATCCTTGGTTTTGTGAAGTAATTGTCCATCCTTTCCGTTGCTCACATCTTCTTGTTCCATGGCATTTTGATAGATGTTCAACATTTTCCTTCTCTAGTGTATCACCATTTTAGTGTAGGCTTTGTTTTTCCCTCTTTTCTCTCTCTTTGTCTCCTTGGCATAGTTAGATTAGGATTATATTAGCTTTCCTACACTAGAATAGCTTGTGGTAGGTAGTTTAGGAAGAGGAACCAGCCTTCTCTAGAGAGCTTTCCCCATTTGCAAAGGTCCCACACTTTGGGAAAGCTCAATGTTGTGCATTCACACCAAATGACATTTCCTTAGAAAATTAGATCCATAGGTCATTTTTGGGGTGCTATGAATTTGCACTAACAACACTATAGCTATCCAAGTTTGAGGTCATGGAAGCGGGTATACGGAACTCATGGAGTTGGAAGAGATAAGAGAGCAAGCAATGCAAGCCATTGAGAAGGACCAAGCCTTAATCAAGATAAAGTTTGACAAGAAATATAAAGTAAGAACCTTCCAAGCAAGATACTTGGTATTGAAATGGGATGTGGATCGGGGTAATCCAGGTAAGCATTCCAAATTTTATGCCATATGAAGTGGCCCCTACATGGTCACAAAATGTTAAAACAATAATGCTTTCCAGCTATCCAAGTTAGATGGAGAAGAAATTCCCATTCCGGTCAATGGAATCTACCTCAAATCTGCTTATCAAAGGAAATTCTCACCCTTGTACATATTATTTTAGGTTTTAAATTCCTCCAAGTGCTTCCGGCACATTGCTCATTATAGTGTAGTTTTGCTTTTGTAATAAGTGCGTGTGCACTCGCTACATGTTCTATTTGGGAGATGTATGATATTTTCACGTTTGTACATAGTTGTGCCTTTGTTTCTCTTGCACTTTTCATTTTCGGAAAGGTTTTATGGTAGCTCCATATTAGTACCAATCCATGTAGTACTTCAGAATAATTCAAGGGAGAGTTTTAAATGATAGAATAGTTCATGTTGTATACTAAATCCATGCCCAATGGATGTTTAGAGGTAGTTGGTCTCTCCATCTAGTAGGCAGATGTCCCATAGAGGTTTCCAAACTATTATCCCAAATTTACACCCCTGCAAATTTGGATAACCTATTCAATATTTTAAGTACAAGCTTGTGATGTGTGAACAGCGGTCAAATTCAACCCCGGTCAAAACGAGAAAGACAACGTGTGATTTGACTTGGTCGAGTTAGTCCTAACTCGCGGTGAGCTAGCTCGCCGTAGAAAATGGTGGGTTAGATGGTCAAGTTTATTTCAGAATTAGCCAAGTTTAAGGAAGTGTGGATGGCCCAATGATAGATAGCCTTCCAACCCCACATGGTTGGATGGCACGGGGTTGAACGGGTGGCTCATTGGCGTGGATGGTTCGCCAATGGTTGGACATCGGTTTAGGCAGTCATCCAACCCCTTAGGTTGGATGGCTAGGTTACACCTGACATATGAAAGCCGGTGGTTATATGGCTACCGAGATGGATAGGTGGCAGGTGTATGGCACGAGTTAGATGGCTATCCAACCCTATCTATTGTATGGGTAGAAATAGATGGCCAGCGGTGTCGGGATGGTAATCATTAGGTTGGGAAGCCACCATAGGGATGTACGGCCTACACATTAGACAATTTTACAACCCCCA